>JABFTP020000185.1:150951923-151559423 GCA_013387265.2 Cryptolaemus montrouzieri
TTTTTCAATAAGTGTACGAAGAGTTTGTAGGTGTTCTGTTGTGCTATATCCTCTGCGAAACCCTGCTTGTTCTGCCGGTTGATAGCTGTAAAATTTGTTTGTCAATCTGTTTGTGATAATTTTTGATAACAATTTATAAGGGTGTGGTAAAGGCTAATAGTTCGGTAATTATCTATCTTAAATTTGTCACCTTTTTGTACAACAACACAACGTGTGCTTTTCGTCTAGAGACTACAAATATTTCAAACAGATCGCAACATAGGCAACATAACTTATATACTTGAATATGGCAGTGTTTGGATAAATTTTGGAGATATAAGTATTCATTGTGGACAGATTAATTTTACATCTACCTTAGTAGTAAATAGAAGAGATTTGATAGAGAAAAATGTGTGCTCTTTTTAATGTGACTTTTCATACTTCAACCAAATTCCAATATACGCAACTGAGTTCAGTTCGTTATATACACTATATACTTGAATATGATAGTGATGGAAACTGTTTCTATAGATATGTGTATTCATTGTGAGATATATTAATATTCGTTCCACCTAAGTAGTAAATAAATGAGTTTTGATAGGTAAAAATGTTTGTTTTTTGTTAGAGACTTTCATACTTCAACCAGATTTCAATAAACGCAACTGAGCTGAATAGTTTAATTCATTATATACACTAGATAATTGAATATGGCAGTGATTGGAACAGATTTCGCAGCTGTAAGTACTCATTGTGGGAAAGATTGATTTTCGTTCTACCTCAGTAATAAATAAATAGGGTTTCATAGAGAAAATCTGTGCTTTTTCTTAGGAGACTTCTCATACCTTAAACAGATTTCAACATAGGCAACAGTGCTGAATACTTTAGGTCTTTGTATACATTGTATACATGAATATGGTAGTGGGTTGTTAAATTTCGCAGATATAAAGTTTTCATTGTGGGACAGATTAATTTTCTTTCCATCTTAGTAGTAAACAAATGAGATTCTATGGAAAAATGTGTTTTTTAGGAGACTTTTATACATCAACCATATTCCAACACACGCAACATAGCTAAATAGTTTAATTCACTGCCATATTTATGTATACAATGTATACAAAGACTTAAAATATTTAGCTCTGTTGCCTATGTTGCAATCTGTTCCAATCACTTTACCATAAGCCGTCACATACAGATATTATAATACAGAACTCGTCGTGTCATCCATATCAACATAAAATGTCAGCATTCAATAGTTTTATTCATAGTTTGATTAACATCCCGTTATCACCAGAAAATTTCAACAAAGAACTAAATTTGATTAAACAAATGGCCAAAAATAATGGTTACAATCCCAAACTGATAAATAATATTTTAAATAAAAAACAAAGTAGAATCGCATTGAATGAAGTTTACCCTGTCGATAAATTGAAACAAAAATTCAACACCTTAACCTATGTTGGCATTACAAGTGAGAAACTGAAATCATTCTTGAGTAGCAATAATTTCAACATAGCTTTCCAAACTAATAATAATTTAGGCAAATATATAAAAATAATAAAACCAAACCAGGTAAAACAATAAATCAGGTGTTTATAGATTGAATTGTGATAATTTCTACATTGGTAGAACACATAGAAATTTTAATATTAAAATATCGGAACATAAACGCAGTTTTAAAATAGAAAATCAGATTCAAATTACACCAATCATCTCTTAGAAAATAATCATTCTTTCGACCCACAGTTTGAAATTTTGCATACAGATAATAAACATTGGAAGGTAGATCTTTGGGAAACTTTAGAAATCAATAAATTTAAACACTCAGGTAGACTCATCAATGAACAAGTCGATTTAAGCCCTTCACCTCTATTGAATCTTTTCGAGAGCAATCTATTCTTTAATTTTATTGGATATACCTGTCATAAATAACCACTTAAGAAGAAGCAACCCAATAAGCTTTTAATTACTCAAGAACATTTATAGTTATATTCTCATTTATATTTTTCTGTATATTCATTCATCTGAAGAAGCTACGGTGTAGTGAAACGCGTTACGAATCGCAATTATGAAATAAAATTCCTTGAAACACAGTACTTGTTTTTGATTGTTGTTAATGGAATTTTACCAAGTAAAAGCCTCCCAAATTCAAATGTTGAATACCCATCTTTATTCCAATAGTAGAAAACTTGTTGTTTTTCTCTCTATTTATAATTAATACCTGTTTTTCTATATTTCAAACAAATTGTGCATTTGTACACTAACCCATTAGTGCATGTGGAAAAAATTTGGCTTCTTTACACCAACGGAATTGAATTATTTTGGTTTCGATTAGACTGAGTTACAATATTTTGAATTATATTTGGACAAGCATTCCCAGGTAGTAGTTATCGACAATGACCGTTCTGAAGCCATTCCTGTGTCGTCTGGGGTGCTGCAGTGATCTGTGCTAGGGCCCGTACGTTTTATTCATCAAACTGCAGATATTTTTCAAGTGATTGACTCGTGTAAGGCTCGTGCTTTTCAAATGACACTAAGCTCTTTTACAGCTTTGACGCTCTACGTTCTCCCGTTGCTGCAGAATTATAAATGACAATTATTGGAAAATTTTCAAGTCGAGACACATGGTCTCAAATTAAATACTAGTAAGTCTGATCTCATATTGTTTGGTACGGAATCAAGTAGTAAGTTTATTGACTGGGACTTTGTTGTTGAGGTCTCGGTGGAATTGATAGCTGTGAAGAGCTCTGTGAGGAACCTCGGTGTAATTTTTGACTGTGGCCTTTGTTTCCAGGCTTATATTACAAATATATAAGAATGGACATTCAGTAATTGAAACAAAATATTAATCCATGACACTTTATCCAGATTTATGTGTATATGTACTTCAATATTGTCAAATAACTGAGATCTCAGCTGTTCTGTGGAGCAAGGGGTCTAAGAGTGGGGATCAGGTGATGTTTGCATGCGCGAAAAAGTTGCGCAGAAGCCTAATCATGACTGGAAAATTAAATTTTATTTCTAACAAGCTTATAATTGTTCAAAATATAAGAAATGCAAAAATCATGAAAATACGAGCACATTGAGAACTTTCATGAATATATTCGTAATCTGGGCACTTGAAAACATAAAAATTTGCGATGATATCTAGGGCAACAATAAAAATTTTTTTTTTGTAGAGCTGTGTAATAAACTCGCAATTCTGAATAATTATGAGTTTTTTCATTGATATTATAGATAAGAACCTGAATGAACCTAACCCAAACCTTGACTAAAATAATGTATATTGTGCGAAGAACTAATCTCTATATATGCTACGTATCGTGTATGTACGACAACCCTGCATTACACATACTTGCAGCTTCTCAGAGTCAATCGTAAGTAGTCTAAAAATATTGAAGTACATCGCCAGCAGTTCAAGTTTGAGCAACCTTCTTATCATTATTACGAAGCAGAAAAAAATATTAGTCTGTTCTTCTAACAAATCGTAACATATCTTGGAATACCGTCTTTTTAATTCTCGATCTCTTAATGACCTGAATTGCTTCAATTTAATTTTCAACCGTTAGCTTCCTTTATTTAACATTCAACCGTTAGCTTTCTATTTGTTTGAAGTTAAGAAGGGTCTTGAGCACTCTCTGTGAAGGTATTCAGAAATTTGCGATGATTTCTTTGTATTTCTTTAGAGCAGAAGAATCCAAACTAATGCTTCAATCGTGATTTCGAGGGAACAAGTGTTCGTTAACGCAAAGCATTGTTTTTATCAAAGGGTACTTTAACGAGCTATTCCGGCGTTGGGTACTTATTGCCGTCTTCCTAGTTTACGATATGAAACCCATCTACGGCCTTTGTTTATCTCGTCTATTATCAAATATATGTCTTCACAGAAGTAGGAAATTTTATGGATTAAATGAACTGAAGTACGATTTAATTCTTTGCATAATCTGTTCCAACTTCGTCAAATTGAAGGCAAGAAAAAACTCTCGCTCTGAAATTGTTTTCCTGAAGATTGAGAAATACACTTCAATCTATTCGATAAACAAATGGTTTGTGATTTGTATATCAGTCTATCAAGATTAGAGTATTCAAAGCCCTTTCAGTGAAAATTAGTTCCGACACGTGAAGTTAGACAAAAACAAAAAAAACTAAAATTATTTATACCACTAGGTTCAATGATAATTCAATTGTTTTCATTTAATTCTGTACAGGGTAATGCAGTTTCTATAGCAGAAAATTTAGAAAACAATAGAGAATCGAAAAATGATATGAGTTTGCTATATAAACTACACACCACCACAAAATTGTCGCCTGGTATTCTGAATTCCACAATCGATTAAGCAGCTCGATAGCAGTTTCCTTGTCAGCATATGTTTTTGGACATATGAGGGGAAAAAATTTTATCAATGTAGTAACATATGTTTCCATATGATTTCAGATACGTCTGAAACAAGAATGAGTTTATTTGACTATCAGTATTCATTCAATTCCTCTTCAGTTTTCACGCTAAATTAATGCAGGTTTTCTGTGTTTTTCTTGATTTTCGAATCTTTGAATTTATTGTAATAGCTGCTGAACGTCCTGGATGCTATTTGAGTGATTTTGGAGTGGTAAGAATTGTAACACTTCTAGAGGAAGGGCGAAGCCAATGTTACGTGGCTAACTTGTTGAATGTTGACCAACGCACTATTTCAAAACAATTAATCAGTAACATGAAACAGGAGAATATAGAAAAAGAGCCGGACAGGGAAGACATCGGATAACAACACCAGTTGATGATCGTTGGCTTCGATCAACTGCACTAAGAGTTCGGCACTGTACGGCTAGAATGCTACAAAATGAACTTGCACTTTCCAGAAATATGCATATTCAATTGCAAATTGTTAGGAACAGGCTCATAAAAGACGATATTAGACCAAGGGAGGCTTCTGCCGGCCCGCGTTTCACCAGAGAGCATCGAGTTGCAAGACTTCTGTTTGCGAGGGAACATGCGAAACGAAGTTTTCCAGAATGGTCGAATGTTCTCTTTTCCGACGTGTTCAGGTTCTGTCTAGTATCAAATGATAGACATATGCCTGTATACAGACGACCTGGGGAACGGTATCAGCAATACAATTTCCGGCAAACCAAAAACTTCGGTGGGAGATCAGTAGTGGTGTGGGAAGGCATTTCTTTCTATGGTCGAACTGAGTTAGTCCTAGTGAATAATGTAAGAATGATACCGGCCAGATACGTCGCACGTATCCTTGAACTCTATGTTGTACCCTTTGGCCCATTGATAGGCGAAAACTTCATTTATATGCATGAAAATGCTCGTCCTCATGCAGCTAGAGTAGTTACAGAATTTCTGCAAAATTCCGAAAATGATATTTGGCCAGCCAGAAATCCCGACTTGAAACCGTAGAACATATTTTGGACAACATGGGGTGGCAAATTCAGCAACGTAGGATGCCTTGTAGAACACTCTAACAACTAGAAAATCTGCTTCCTGAAATCTGGAACTCAGTGACCCAAGAGTACATCTAAAATTTGTTTGAGGGGCTTCGAGACGTATAATTGCAGTAATTACGACTCGGGGAGGAAACACTCGATTTTGAGAATGATTTGTAACCATTCGATGCTAGTTGATTGATCTCTTCGAGAATGTTTGATGATGGCAGAATTTTTTCAATTTTCAGTAACTCGAAAATTGTTGATATTTTGTATCATAAACTCATCTCTTTTGAATGAGACCTTCTTATTTCACACTTCTGAAAGTTACCAAGCGACTCTTGAATGACCAGCCTGAAATTTTATATAGTATTGTCGTAAAAGTAGGGTGTATAAATAACGGATGTGCCATTTCGAATTTGAATTTTCATTTCACTATAAAGATAATGCTAGTAGGCATTTCATCGAAATTATTTTTTTAATAGTAAGACCCATCATTGACATTCAAGAATGAAACACAACATAGTTAATATGACTACCCCGGCTTGCTTTACAGTATCCCATTCGATCTACCCAAGGTCTCTATTTGTGCAATGGCAGATTTGATTCCGTATTTTGAGGCCGCAATAGACTCGGGATTGTTTGCGTAACACTTATCTTAAACGGCGCCTCAGAGATGATAAGCTAACGCTGTCCAATCACAGCTGCGAGGTGGCCAATTGACCTCAGAATTTCGGCTGATTATGCGGTTTTCGAACACAGTGACCAAAAGATCAAGTGTATCGTTCGCTGTGTGACACATAGCGCCATTCTGTTGAAACTGTGTGTCCACCATGTCATCCTCTTAACTTTCGGGAACAAGAAGTCATTAACCATGGCACGGTAAGGTTCTCCATTGACGGTAATGGCGGCTCCTTGGTCATTTTCAAAGAAAAATGGACCTTTGATGTTTCCGTACCAGAAACCAAACCGAACTGTAACTCGTTGACCATGCATCGGCTTACGATCTACGATGACATGTGAATTTTCCGTAGTTTTCAGTAAAATGTTCATCTTCCGCCAAACGATCTTTAGCCCATTGAGCCAAGCGAACTAGCATTGGATGATCATGAGGCTTCAGTTCTTGAACCAATTGAACTTGATGAGCCTTGATACCGAGGCCTTCATGCAAAAATCGGCGTGAAGACTTGCGTGAATGTTCAATTGCTGCGAACGGTGACGAGTTGATGTTGACGGCTGACCACACTTTGAGCTACAGCTTCAATATTTGCCTCCGAAGGCACTGAACGAGAACGTACGCGAGTTGCTTCGTCCAATAACAAGCCACTCTGACGAACTCGATTCACAAATTGATCTACAAACTGAATTGATGGCACCTTATGTTAACCGAAAATATTCCGCAGATTTCTTACAGTTTGAGCCAACGACTCAGAACTTTGGAAATATGTTTTCAATATTTGCCCACTTTCTTCAAGCGAAAAATGACCCATTTCGTAAATGTCAAACCTTTAACTAAATACATGTTACTTCGTAAGACTCAAAATAAGTATGAGTTCAAATTCAAACGCTAGATGGCCCACCCTGTATGAAGAAGAATGAAATTTAGTCAGAGGCTTTTGAATGCGACCGAAGGAAATCCTTTTCACTCAAATATCTTTGGGCTGATGAATTCTCTTTTACTAGACGTGGAGTAACGAATTATCAGAACATCCATGTTTGGGCACACGAAAATCCTTCGGAAATTTTACCAAGTATATTTCAGAATGAATTTTCGGTACATACTTAGCCAGGAGTTTATGATACCAATGTTTGTGGTTCACATTTTTTATCCCAAAGATTAACCTCAAAATAACTCCTCGTGTTTGTTTTGAAAAACAGTCAGGATTGAATCGAAGATTTATCTATTGGTTTGAAATATTAAAATTGGATGCAAATCAAAGGAATCTTCTCGGAGTAGCTTAAAATGGTTAAATACTAATTATCTGTAACGTTGGATTGGTCGGTTTACCGAGCGACCATCATCCATTCATCGGATATGTTGAAATGATTACACTGAAAGAGAGGTTTTTTTGTTAATTTTTGTTTGAACGACACGTTGATAAGAGAATCCATAAGATAATGATATTGTCGAATATCTGCCATTCATGCAGCCCCCAAAAACTACAATAGCGCAATTAAACATAATGCTATGAAACGAAGCAACATACAGCATTTCCGTCCTTATTAGGAGCTCACCAGTGTCACATAACGCTTCTCAGCATTCTAAACAACTACATGGGAGTACCCTAATGATTCTAGAAAATACACATTCCGTTCATACAGTTGTCCTCTATGGATCGAGACGACAAACCCACTACAGAACTTCTAAATGGCAATAAACAACAAACAGATGTGACAACGTAAAAAACAAACGTAAAACACTTGTAGACCATCTCTCCCCGGTTCGTGAAGTACATCACGGTTCAAAACAAGCGAACTAGTCCCTGTTGGTGTTGGCGCTCTAGACCTCTTTTTCAGGAAAAGCCTACTCTCGGTAAATCTTTGATGAAACAAATAACGCGATAGACTTTGCGCGGAGTCTACATATGTTAACTTATACAAGACGAATTATATTGTAAAATTGTGTATACTTCAACTTCTAAGATCCATATATCACGAAATGATCACGAAATATCGAGAGTATAGTAGAAAAATATGTGGGAAGTGAATCTACTGTTTTTTATCCTCCCTAGTCTACTGGGAGCGAAACCGTTCGAAATCGTGTCATCTATAATCTACATTTCCTTTGAGAATAATTTGAAATGTGGAATGCGATTAAAATTCCGTTAAAATCAGATAGTTATTTATGTTTGTTTCGATCAACAATATACACACAACCAAATTCATATCGAATCACTCTGTTTTTCACATTACTGATTGTTTTTAACCATGAATCTTTGGCTACTTGTGAAAAATTAAGTTTTTTGTTTTAAAAAAAATGGATAGTATGATAGAAATATTGAATTATCATCACATGTTCGGGATATTTTACTTTGACGTCACTGATATTTGAAACTGTGAATTTCAAAATTTCAAAACGCTTATAATCATCATTGAAAATGCCTTATGGTTGATTGTCTGATGTGCAGAGGGGTCGAATAATTGCTCTCGTTGAAGAAGGGGTGACACAAAGGGATATAGCGGCCACAATGGGGGTATCATAAGGGGTGATTTCAGAAACCTACGCCCGATACGAGGAATTACAATCCCTGCAAAATCGGCCTAGAAGTCGTTGGAAGATCACTAAGACCACTTGTTGTGCCAAATTGCAAGAAGAGACCCTAGTGCATCGCACCCCATACTCTAAAGGCAATTTCTGAAAGCAACAGGCATCAGTGTATCAGCCGAAACGATACGTAAAAGATTTCGTTCGAAGGGTTTATACAGCAGGAGGCCCTTAAGCTAACCAGACAACAAAGAATTAACCGACTTAATTCCTGTATCGAGCACCAAAATTGGAATTTTGCGAATTGACGAAATGTTCTTTTTTCGGATGAGAGCAGAATTGCGGTTCGATCAGATCAGAACCGCAGGATTCGGGTTTTGAGGAGTCTTGGAAGACAAGCTAGACTCCGAGCAGCAAAACAAATTCCGAAATACCAAGGGGGTAGTGTGATGTTTTGGGTTGGTATTATGCTTGGAGGCGAAACAGATTTTATTCCGTTTCCTGCGAGTGTAACGGCTATCAACTACGTGGACCTAGTGCTGGAGCACATAGTGAGACTCTGGTAGAGCACAAAGGTGAAAATTTCACTTTTATGCAAGATAATGCTTCTTCGCATACTAGAGAACTCACGCGACATTATCTTGAAACAGAGGGAATCGCTATTTTGGACTGGCCAGCTTGCTCTCCAGACCTAACTCCTATTGAACATTTATGGAATAATCTCAAAATGAACATTTGATCGCGCCAGGTAAATCCAAGAACCCCACAACAGCTCATTCAAAACAGAAGAGTGGCCGAGTATCACCTCAGAAGGTTCCAAAAACCTAATCCAAAGCATGCCTAGATGGACTCAGGCTTGTATCAGGGCAAGAGGAGGTAATACAAGCTACTGAGGTCGAGAAAAAACATCTACTCCGTGAGAAAACAATTTTTAATTTTTTTACTACTTGTGGAAAGTGTCTATTTTTTCTTCTATTTGTTTCTTTCTCAAAATAAACCTTAATTTATTTCTTTTTTCAATTAATCTCAGAAAGGATCAATTCGAACAATCCAGTTTCCAGAATCCCTGAGGTAATATTCAATATGTCGTATGATTCCATATAAATTTGGTTGTGTATACGTTGATGTAATACCTTCAACAATGGTTTTACATTAACTGAACATGAGGCAGATTTCAACTTTACTAGGTATAGATAATGGACAAGATAAGTGCAGGATTCACGTAATTCGCTTTGTTGTAAAGTCACTAAGACGTAAAATAAAGTCAGCCCAATAATATATATGTAATAAAGTCCCTTGGGGACAAAGACTTGCTCGTTACTTTAATAAGGCCACCTATTGTGTTCAGAGATACTCAAATTTTACGGGGCGAAATTGGGACATCATTAGATACTTTCATTGCCGGTTTGCCAACTAGAGAATTTGTGGAGAAGTGCTAACCTGGATATCATTCATTTTTGTTTTTAATTCGCAAATTGAAAGTTCATTAATATTTGCTTAAAAAACACTTGAATTTTTCCTTCACTTTGGAAATGAAATATTATCAAAGAAGGAGTTATCTAAAGTAGGATTATTCTTTCAAATTAGTAGAACAACTCTAAGTTTTTTCTTATGCAAGTTTTTCTCAGCGATCCGCTTGAAAGGTCTATATGCACAGAAGTCATTTCTGGTTCTATTTCAGATTATTTCTGCATCAACTTTTGGACATCGTAGAGGGCGATGATTTCTATGAAAGTAGTATGAAAATATATATTGAACCTCCCAATCAAAATATAGGAGAATCTGAAGAAGACAGCGATGTTTCAGATCGAGAAGCTGGCGATATAAAGCACCTACCCAGAGGTATTCCTCTCGGTTTGGTTGAACTCATTTACCAATGATCGCAGGCATATGTTGCGGTGGATAGTTTTCATTCTAATAGCAGGAGCAGAGTGTCGTCCGCTTATGCTGAGGTCATGGAATCTTACCTAACCTACCCAGAGGCATTCTGGGTCAAGGAAGCGAGAATAGTGAAGATGAGGAAACACATGAATAACTTTCTGCTGGAACAAATTGACTTCAATGTCAAGCCACCACAATTTCCCATTCATCGGAGAGTGATGATGAAGAAAATGTACCACTTTCTGTTATACAACAGCTTTCCAGGAGGAAGAAAGGTAGAACAATTCAAAGAAAAAAGGAACAATTTATATGTGAACGGGGGATACACCCAAATATTATATAAACACCACGTGTGATCTTGTGCCTCCATCTCGTGATGCACAGTCGGCCAAATCTCCAGCCTATTTCTCCAAACTTTTTTTCTCGGAGGTGATCATGGAAAATATCGTTCACCAGACTAATTTGTATGGGTCACAAAAAATTTTTTTTTAATTTTTAATGGATGAAGCTTTATTGCTCAGTGGATATGCCAAGTACCCTAATAAACGCATGTATTGGAATGCCACTAATCATACACTTCAATAATTCGAGACTCGATGAGACTCAACCGTTTTGAGCTTCTCTTACGTCATCTTCACTTCAATGATAACAAAAATGTTTCGACAGACAAACTTCACAAATTGAGATCACTTATTGACGGATTGAATTAAAATTTTCAAGAGCATGGCGGTATAGATGAGCATCTATCGATTGACGAGAGCATGGTACCATACTATGGAAAGCACTATGCTAAGCAATATATCAGAGGAAAGCCATTCAGGTTTGGTTTTGAAAATTGGGCCCTTTGTCAAAGTGGAGGGTATATGTTAGCATTCGAAATATACACTGGTAAATCTGATAATGAAAAACAATTTGGTTTGAGTGGAATTGTTGTTTTATTTTTAATTCGATTATCAGGATGTTTAGAAGGATGTCCTTTTCCAGAGAAGAATTTATAGAATAGGGAAAAAAGAGGATCTTTTCAGTTTTTATCGAACGAGAAAATTCTGATGGCTCAATGGAAAGAGAACAAGCTGGTAACGATGGCCACCAACTCCGAAGATCAATCTATGATGACCGCTAGACGTTGGTGCAGAGAAGTCAAATCCAAACAGAATGTTCCCCAACCAAAAGAGGTATCAAATTACAATAGATACATGGAAAGGGTTGATAAGATGGATGGATTAGTACCTGCGTACCGATCGAGAATGCGGCAAAGAAAATGGTACTGGCCCATTTTCTTTTTACCTGCTCGGGCCAAGTTGGTGGAGCCGGCCCTGCACTGCTCCATCTCAACCAAACTGCGCATGGTTTTTCTGTTCTCGTCTTTCTATTGATCTCGTTTCCGAATCATTTTGTTCCTTTTGATTTTCGGGCCCGACGAATATACTCGTTCAGAGCAATAGTGACCCGTCGCATCTCTGACGAGTATAATCGTATGTAGTAGTTAAAGGGTTAGTCAAAGTTGTCGTTTATTAGGCATACGTTGAAAATGATTTACTCAACTGATCAGCGGGTCGAAATTGTTTCAATTCATTATCGAAATACAGGACACCAATATATTTTATATTTTATGAATAAGAACATGAAGTTTCACATCGGCTTGTACGAAACGCAAAAAACCACGGTATCGGCTTAGAGACTACAAATGGAAAACAGTACTTTCATCAGACAGTTGTTACGTGTGGCTGGTGTATCAGCTCTAATAGTCTTGAGGATCGTGAAACATCTCCAATGTCTCCCTCATAAAGCGAAACTAGTTCATGAAATGAACAAACACAATCCTGATCGCCGCTTGCAATTTTATGAAAACTGAAAATATTGACAATATTGCACATATTCTGTATAATACCTGTTCATCTGACGGGAGTACCTCTACTCTCAATAGGGAATTGAAAAGGCATAATTGTCGATTGAGGCACCCAGAATCCTAATTGGATGTTTGCGCTGGAATTTATGGAAACCATATCGAAGAACCTATCTTTATCGAAGGTAATGTTAATTGAAACAGTTATTTGCAATTATATCGAAGAAAACTATTTTTCAAGGGACAATATTCAACCTTCCGTAGAATGTTAAATATCCTCCCTTGAAGGAGCTAGTTTTTCGATCTACTCTTCATAATCACCGTTTACCGGGGCTCCCAGTGGCCCCGGTGGTACAGCACGGTCAGATGTCACGAATAGGAATAATGGACTGCAGTTTCGGTCTCGTTTGACCTCGTCAGCATTATCTACCCACTCGTAACTAAAGGCCATGCCGTTACCTACTTATCTCAATTAGTTGGAGCGAACGCAATAATATAAATATCACTGCGCCCCCCAACGAACCGAAACAAAGCTACCTCACCAACGCCCCGCATAACGGTGAAACCAAAGAGCAGATGAAACAAGAAAACGTTAAGTGGTCACACTAGTTCCATAACATACCGCCATGCGACACTCACGTACCAGACAAAAGCGGCTGTCGAAGGACCGACGCTCCTTATTTCTATGCGGTTTACAACCACGCATACACAAACATCTGTAAACAAAAAGTTACTAATTGCGAGATTTCGCAATGTGTAGACATATCGAAGAAAAAAAAAGGTTAGGTTAGGTTAGATTATTAGCAATTATTGAAAAGACTTATAAATCCCAGTCTCTTATTAATTCTGGAAAATGATGAAACCCTCTGAGATAATGCTGTGTACTACTCATGCGTTATCAACGTTATTTAACATCCATATATTCTGAAGTTATTATGTTCTTGGTTAATAACGATGTGTTATCACAGAATTTGTAATTTTATCTGAAATCCCAAGACAGTACATGTGATGAACTCAATATGCTCTAGATTCCAGAATTTCTTGTTTCACCGTATCTAGAGAATAAAATTCATTGTCTACGGTAGCAAAGCGAATACCTCGTGATTCAACTTTAACGTGATTTATATCTCTTCAATATCAAATTCCTTTTACTCCCGCATGGTTCAGTGGTTAACGTGAAACGCTACAATTCCGTGGAAATTCTCGATCTCAAATTTTCACCTGCGAACGAGCAGAGCAGCTTTCATTTGTGAATTTCCGATTCATACCGTGACGGAAATTCGTGGCTCTTCAAGATGAAGATTGAGACTGATGATGGTAATTCGTATATTAAATACCTTAACTAAACAGTTTCTGATTGTATTAGAAATGAATAATTCGCTACAGTTCTTTGAGTTTTGAACGGGCTTCTGAACTTGAAATTAATATTTTCTTCTCCAACTTCCGCTTAGATTGTTCGTTTATTTAACTTGGATCTTGGAACATAAAAAACTAGGTTTCTCCGGATGTATCTTGGATATTACACCTTACAACTACAATTCTGATGATGGAGTAATGGTATATGATACCAGCCCAATTCATAATGATAATTTCAAATCTGTGATTAATACTTCTGTATCAGCTCTAGTTTAGAATATATTGAACAAAAGTGATCTCATTTAATTCAATTCTCAAATTAAAAAAAAAATTCTTTTGTACGATATTTTCACAGTTGTAGTTAATTGGCTACTCTGAAAGCTCCATTAAAAGTCAGCCACCATATATGCGTTCCCGTAGCCTTGATAGCGTATTAAATAATCCGAAGGTCTTGGTGAAATCGCTCACCTTACTCTTCGTTTAAATTCTCAAGATTAGCAGGGAAATTGTATAGGTGGTTGGAAAGAAAGTGTAACTTTGGACTTGTGTTACATCCACGCATTTTGCAGTAACTCAGTAGTTGTTCAACGTGTTGAGAATAGCCAGAATTTCTCTTACTTCCCAGGAAATTATTCAAATCATCTTAGCGAAAATGGTCACTCCTTCAATTCAGAATTTAAAATCCTACTTTCTGAGAAGGGAGGTATAAAACTCAACCTTCTGGAAGCACTTGCAATTAACAGATTTAGGAATTCACCGGGAATTCTTAATGATCAGGTATATATAAATAACTCACCCTTATTAAATTTATTTCCTAAACATTAGTTCTAGTACGGATAGTCTTGAGTGGATTGCCTGTTTAGTATATACAAGGTGCTTTTACGAAAACTGAACAGATGCTATATCTACCAAGATATTCGTTTCTGATCAAAACGCAAAAACAAGTTAATTTTTGTTTCAGGGGGGACATCTTTTGGGGTACAAAACTTGCCTGAAATATCAACCCCCTAAACGGGGGTTGCAATCTTTGATAATTTTGAATAGGAAAGATGGGTCGAGTGATAACTCAAAAGAAAGGTGGTATTTTTGTCTTCATCGCATTTAACAAATTCATGTTTTCAATTGAAAACTGTAAAAGATAGAGGGTGAGCAACTGAAAGATAGGGAAGGCTATTTCCCTGAGAATATTCAAGTTTCGGTGAGGTAGAATGGAACAGATCCACGCAGATCAATGGCAGTCATCATCAAGTATCATCCTCATCTCAAATTTCAACCCTTAGAGCAGAGGTGACCACCCATGAAAATTTGGAAGAGGCTAGATGGGTCGAGTGATACCTCGAAAGAAAGGTATTATCTTTGTCTGCATCCCCGTGAACGAATGTTCATTTTGATTGAAAACTGTAGAAGGTACAGAGGGGCTACTGAAAAATAGAGGAGACTATCGATCGCCCTGAGCTATTCAAGTATAGGTGCAAAAAATGGAACAGATTCATTCCAGATCGAAGGCTGTCATCTTCGATCTAAATGAATCTATTCCAGTTTTCGCACTAATACTCAATAGTCTTGGGGCGATAGTCGATATTTTTCAGTAGCTCTGTATCTTCTACTGTTTTGAATCAAAAATGAATATTCTTTCACGGGAATGCAGACATCATATCACTCGATCCATCTTCCAAATCTTCAAGGGTTGTCATCCCTACTCCAGGGGTTGTAATTCGAGATGACGATGGTACTTGATGATGACTACCATTGATCACCATGGATCTGTTTCATTTTACCTCACTGAAACTTGAATAGTCTCAGGGAAATAGTCTTCCCTATATTTCAGTTACTCACCCTGTATCTTTTATAGTTTTCAATGAAAAACGAAAATTCGTTTCAAGGCAATGTAGACAAAGATACCAACTTTCTTTTGTGTCATCACTCCACCCATCTTCCCTATTCAAAATGTTTGAGGATTGCAACCCCCGCTTAGAGGGTTGATATTTCAGGCAAGTATTATACCCCAAATGATGTCGTCCTCAAAACAAAAATCAACCTGTTTTTGAATTTTGATCAGAAATGAATATCTTGGTAGATATAGCCTCTGTTTAGGTTTTGTTGAAGCACCCAGTATAAAAATTTGTTAGTAAGATATATTTGTCGTATTCAATCGCTCTTGATAAAGATACTGTGTATCGAAACGCGTCGAGCATTTAATAATATATTTTAGTAGAAATCATCGTTTACTTGTATTTGTATAAATACTGAAACTGTAATGTTGTAGAAATACTTTGGAATGAAGTAATTATTGAAAGTGGTTGTATACCTGAATAAAAACTCATAAACTTTTATAAAATATAGTGCATTTAACGAGTTTAATATTAATTAAACTATCAGACAGTAATATAAATCTATATACTCCAGTATATAAGTATAATGAGGTTATTGCTGATATTCTTTATAATTTTTTAAGCCATGTGAAGATCTAATATGAAGAACCTAAGTTGACGGGGACAATAGTTGCTGTGGAAATGAAAATGGAAATACACGTAGTGTTGCTTTTCATTTAAAACTTAAAACAAAGGAATTGCTGGTATTCCTTTTATACACTTAGTTACATTAAAATTCAATTTCGCAAATCCAACTCCTTTAATGCTCGATATCATAGGAGACTACTTTGCACATGAACTACATGTAAAGAACTAACGAAGCAGGTAAGATAGTTTCAACTTTCTAGAAACACTTGGAGCTAATTAAATAGAGGGAAAGGAGATAAGAACAAGAATTTTAGCGCAACTGTTTCCTCAGTTATATGTTAGAATAATAAACATTAACCACTACTAACTCAGAGA
The DNA here is from genome assembly GCA_013387265.2 of Cryptolaemus montrouzieri. Taxonomy (NCBI): domain Eukaryota; kingdom Metazoa; phylum Arthropoda; class Insecta; order Coleoptera; family Coccinellidae; genus Cryptolaemus; species Cryptolaemus montrouzieri. The sequence goes on from JABFTP020000185.1 coordinate 150,968,449, forward strand.
TGAAATATAAAAATGTATATATGGAAAACGCATATTTTTCATGGCTTCCAGAAATTCAAATAGTTGATTGATTCCACCGTTACGTGATAGTTAATTATGATGGTAATGAGAAAGTGAACTATCACAAGAATTTATTGAAAATGGGGATTGCTATCTTCATCCTTAATGAAACCTTGATTTGGCATTTATTCAGGAACCATGTTTGGAGGAGGGCAAAACGGGAGTCCTGGCGGAGGTTCTGCGGCGAGGTGGAAAGTACACCCGTCAGTGCAAGGCTGCATAGGGTTCTCGCCAGAGGCCCAGCGCTTCCCTTCGGATCTGTGGAGGGTCCGGATGAGCGATACACGGGCTCTGGAAAATTAAGCATTCTTGCGAGAGCACACTTCCCAAATTATCGCTTTCTTGATATCAGTGAAATCTGAGACACCGTCGCCCCGAAGGGCCTTGTAAAAAGGCCAGAAGAGGACGATTGAAAGAACGCAAGAACGATCATCAAGCCTGGAGCAATCAGGTGGGCGATTCGCTCATTTAAGCCATCCAAAGCTCCTGGAGAGGATGGTATCATACCTGCCTTATTACAACAGGGGGTGGATGTCCTTCTCCCAAACCACATTAGGCTCTTCCGGTCGAGTCTTGCCTGGAATGTTGTCCCGGCCAGCTGGCAAAGAATCAGGGTTGTTTACATCCCTAAGGTGGGTAAATTGAACTCACAACCGAAGTCGTTTAGACCAATTAGTCTTACGTCTTTTGTTTTGAAAACCCTGGAGAAGATGTTAGATGGATACATCAGGACCGAAGTGTTATCGACGAGACCTCTGAGTGAACATCAATACGCCTATCAAAAAGGTAAATCAACCGATATGGCACTTAACAACTTAATCGGGAGGATCACTCAGTCTCTGGACCGCAAGGAGACTGCAGCTGCAGCCTTCATGGATATTGAAGGTGCGTTTAATGCGGCCCCCACTGACTCACTGTGTGGGGCTTTGAGAGCCAGAGGAGTACCAAATATCAATGGGGAATGGATTTGTAACATGCTAATGCCAGAGTGATCAACACTTCAGTGAAAAGTGAATTTGTCACTTGGCACAATACACAAGGCTAGACATTCCCTATGGGCATGTCAAAGGACCTGTGACATTTCCTATGGGCATGTCAAAGGAAAAAACGGGGTCTTGCCCCAAAGCAACTCCATTGGCTATATCTGATGGTGGTTAGACCACGTATTACGTACGGTTGCATTGCTTGGTGGGAGTGCAGTCTTAAGAAGCAATGCCAACTCAAGCTCTCTAAATTACAGAGAATAGCCTGCATGATGATTACAGGAGCCTTTCGCTCTACACCCACTGCGGCCATGGAACTGATATTGGGCCTTGCCCCTCTTCATCTTGTGATAAGAAGAGTGGCTAGAATGGCTTTCTACAGATTCCATCATCTTTTCCGTAATGAAGCGGGTAATTTTGGTTTTTTGCCTGGCGCCCTACAGTCTGAAATTGAGGACAATGAAGTGCTGAGTTTGAGGTCGGACATAGCAACACCTAAAACCAACACGGAGAGGCCGTTCCGGATCATCATTCCCGATAGACAGGAATGGATCAGATGTTGGAACTGGTGTCTACGATTGAGGTGCCGCCAAGGAACAGTCGATCTATCTTGGTGAGAATGCGACTGTCTTTCAAGCAGAAATATTCGCCATTGACCACTGTTCTAACCTCTTGCTTGCGAGGGGATTAACAAATAGGTCAGTTAGAATCCTCACCGATAGCCAAGCTGCACTGAAAGCATTGGCATCCGATACCTGTACTTCACTTATGGTGAAGCGGAGCAGGCTCCGTCTAATATGGGTTCCTGGCCACTCGGACATTGAGGAAATGAGAAGGCGGACTCATTGGCCGCTCGACGAACTAACCTAGAGTTCATAGGACTGGAGCCTAGGCTCGGAATTCCCCTGGGAACTTCAAGGATGGAAAACAACCGATGGCTGGACTTGAGGGTACGTGAGCATTGGATGAGCCTCCCAGGACTCAGTGACGCTCGACGCTCGCTATCAGTGGACCTTCCACTACGAAAGAATAGGCCTGGCTTAATCTCTCTAGGTTGGAACTGAGAGTTTCAACTGCCATATTAACGGGGCACTGTCGCCTCAGGAAACACCTGAATAAATGAGGATTGGTTGAGGATCCTTCATGTAAGCTATGTGAAGAAGATATAGAATCAATGGAACATGTTACGTGCGAGTGCATAGTAGGGGTCGGGGTCAGGATGGAAGAACTTTGATCTTGCGAACTGAAGCTGACTGAGCTTATTAAGCTCTCACCCACGAGAAGGATGGAGCTCGTGGATGAAATTTAGGACAGAGTGTGCCACAATAGACCACAAGGTCGCAGTGGCCGGGCTGCTAAACAGCCCTTACTCAAAGATAATATCTAATCTAATCTAATCTTCAGCTGACAACAAGTAATGAACTAAATACATCCATACATAAACAGGTAGATACAAAGTAATTAAGGGTGCGAACGAAATGTAATGGACGAATTATGTTAAGAAAAGGTAATATTCAAAGATATCGCATATATACAAATAACCCGTGTCACACTGGTCGTTCAGAAGATTATTTTTAAAGAGAGTTTGTTGGCGTTTTAAAATTTCAATGGATTCTAAGAAATCTAACTTTCGTTCTTTAGGTATTCTGCGAATAATTTAAAGTTGACAAAGAGCAGCGAAAATGTCGCTTTTATGGTTATTATAATATGATTGATGCTCTTTGTATATAAATCTGAATGAACGACCAGTCTGGCCTATATAAACGCCTTCGAAATCCAAACAAGACAACTTGTAAACTCCTGTATTGTTAAATCTATCAGTTTCATCTTTACTATTGAAAAATTCTTGGAAGAGTTTCATGTGGGTGTTGGAAGCTCCTTTTTTTTACTGTTTTGAAGAGACTTTTGTTTTCTCTTAGCTGAAATATTTTAATGAAATATATTCATCTCTATTAGTTGATGATTTTCTTCTGATTATTCTTTCATTATATATGGGAAAAACCATTATTCTTAGCGATTTATTCCATAATTGGCATTTTCATGGTTATATTTTCTTCAAGCAATGGCAGACAGAAGATCCTTTGAATCGTTGAATTGAACGCAGCGAATTAATGAGATTTTACGTGTGTTGAGTTATGAGGGAAGTAAATATTAGAAAAGGTGGGTTTGAAAAGTTAATTGTTTCTTCAGTTATATGTTAGAATAATGAACATTAATCACTACTAACTCAGGGATGAAATACAAATAGGAATATGGTAAACGCATATTTTTCATAGCTTCAAGAAATTCGAATAGTTGATTGATTCCGCCGTTACGTGATAGCTAATCATGATGATAATGAGAAAGTAAATTATCACAAGAGTTTATTGAAAATCAGGATTGCAATTTCGGTCTCTCGACCATCTTCAGCTGCCAACAAGTAATGAGCTAAATACATACATACATAAACAGGTAGATACAAAGTTAATAAGGGTGCAAACAAGAGATAATGGACGAATTCTGTTGAGAACAGGTAATATTCAAAGATATCGCACATATACGAATAACCCGTGTCATACTGGTCGTTCAGAAGATTATTTCTATGGAGAGTTTGTTGGAGTTTGAAACAATGGATTCTAAGGAAACTAACATTTGTTCTTTAGGTATTCTGCGAATAATTTAAAGTTGATCATTGAAAATATGCAGCGAAAATAAATTTGTCGGTTCTATGACTATTGTAATATGATTGATGCTCTTTGTATACAGGGTGTTTCTGAATAAGATGTCATAAATGAAGGATGCGAATCCTGAATGATTTGAGAAAGTTCGAAGAACCAATGGTCAAAAATGCTTCGTTGCCGAGATACAGGGTGTTAAAGTTGAGAAAATTTTTCGATTTTCTCTCGATAAAACCTAGACTTCTCAAGATTTCGGGCTCAAATTTTCCAAATAAGCTATTAAACATAATCTGAATCACTAGGTGAGGCCAAATTTTGAAACAGTATACAGGGTGATACTTTTCCATGGGCCATGTTCCATTTTACCCTCGGAACTTTTTTTGGTACGCCACTGGCACTAACAAAAATTAAAATCGAATAGATCATTCAATTTGAAATTTTTATGACTCCTGCATTTTGATCGTAACTATCACGGTTTCTGAGATATTAATCTTTGAAAATAATCCAATAGTTTTCCCATATCGAAGCCATGGAGATATTATCTTACTAACTGATGCAATTTTTCAGGAATTGAGCTAAAATTTACATCAGATATCTCCTTATTGTATGTTCATAACAAAATGAGGCAGAAATTCCTGACAGTATACAGGGTGTTATTTTTTCACGTGCATTTTCCTCTTTTGCCCCTGAACTTTTTTGTGGTGCGCTACTGGTATATTCTGAAAACAGAATCAAACAGATTATTCAAAGTGAAAACTTTTCTGTTCCTTGTATTTTTCCGTATCTGCCACCATTTTCGAAAAATTAATCAACAACGCCCGAAAAGGCTACCCTTTGCCTCCGTATATTTTTCGGTGCATAACTGACGTTTTCGTAATCAGAAACGGATTTTTCATTCAATTCGGATAATTTTGTGCTCATCTTGATCCTCATGTCTTTCACCGTTTTGAATTGAAAATCATCAGAATTTATCGTGTCTTCCTCATATCAGAACACGTTGGTGATTTCAAAAGGCTTAGTAGGCTCTGATACAATTTTGCAAATGAAATCATAGAAAAAAACTTGACACTTCAATGGTTGTAAGTTTTGTCATTCAGTTTGTTGTGCCTACATTTGAAACAGCTGTAAGTAGTAACCAATAATCTTTGAAATGGTTTTCACTAATGTAGAAATGGCCGATATACATTTCATGTACGGTATGGCTGAAGGAAACGCAGTGCACGCAAGGCGTTTGTATCAAGAACGCTTCCCTAATCGAATCATTCCTGATAGGCGTACGTTTTCTGACATCCACAGAAGATTGAGAGAACGGGATACATTCAAACCGAATCATGACTTGAAAGGGGCAAATCGGACAATAAGGACCCCGGAAATCGAAGAGGCAGTCCTAAATTGTATAGATGAGGATCCTCAGCTGAGTACAAGAAAAATTGGAAGAGAGTTGAATATCTCATTTGTATTGGTCTGGAAAATTCTCCATGATTTCTTGCTTTACCCATACCATATTCAACGCGTCCAAGCTCTACTACCCGCGATTTTCCTCTGCGACTCAATTTCTGCCGATGGTTCCTTCATAACATTGCTCATAATCCCTTTTCGATAGCGAAATCATCTTCACAGATGAGGCGTCCTTCTCGAGAAATACAATCAGGAACTTTCATAACAATCACTATTGGACTGAAGAAAATCCCCATATGATTGAGGAATGTCACCATCAAGAAAAATTTTCGGTTAATGTCTGGGTTGGAATAATTGGGGATTTCCTGATCGGGCCATTTTGTTGCCAGACAGGCTGAATGGAGCCTTATATCGCCACTTTCTAGAAGAGATTTTACCTGTGTTGCTAGAAGATGTGCCGCTGCAAACTAGAAATAGAATGTGGTTTATGCATGACGGAGCACCACCGCACTTCAGCATGGAAGCTAGAGAATATCTCAATATGACATTCAATAACCGCTGGATAGGGCGTGGTGGACCAGAAGCTTGGCCTCCAAGGTCGCCAGATTTAAACAGTTTGGATTTTTTCTTTGGGGACATCTGAAAACTTTGGTTTATAGCTCTCCTGTGAATACACTTGAAGAATTCAGGAATAGAATTACAGCATCATGTGACGTCATCAGAAATACCCCAGGAATATTTCAGAGGTGCGCACTAATATGCGGAGACGAGCAGAAGCATGTATTCCTTTAGGTGGAGGACATTTTCAACATCTTCTTTGATTTGTTCTGTTTGTTCAATTTTGTTTTCATCATTATGAGTTTTGTTATTGAAATCATTCGCGATTATTTATGTTGTTTATTCATTTACTTCCGATTTATACACTCAATAAAACACATTTTTGAATTCGAATTCAATGATCAGGGAAATGATATCACCCTTTATACTTTCTCATAAATCCTACCAATCTAGTGGTGCAGATCTTAATATGTGAACTTCGTTTGAAATTCGAGCTCAAGGTCTTCACAAATTGCTGAAATAACATGAAAAATATCTTCAAGCTTTCAATACGGAAGGGACTATACGATTACTTTTCTTGAAGGGACTATACGATTACTTTTCTTGATTAATATCTCGAAAATGGTGGCAGATACGGAAAAATACAAGGAACAGAAAAGTTTTCACTTTGAATAATCTGTTTGATTCTGTTTTCAGAATATACCAGTAGCGCACCACAAAAAAGTTCAGGGGGCAAAAAGAGGAAAATGCACGTGAAAAAATAACACCCTGTATACTGTCAGGAATTTCTGCCTCATTTTGTTATAAACATACAATAAGGAGATATCTGATGTAAATTTTAGCTCAATTCCTGAAAAATTGCATCAGTTTTAAGATAATATCTTCATGGCTTCGATATGGGAAAACTATTGGATTAATTTCAATAATTAATATCTCAGAAACGGTGATAGTTACAAGCAAAATGCAAGAGTCAAAAATTAAATGATCTATTCGATTTCATTTTTGTTAGTCCCAGTGGCGTACCAAAAAAAAGTTCCGAGGGTAAAATGGAACATGGCCCATGAAAAAGTATCACCCTGTATACTGTTTCAAAATTTGGCCTCAGCTGGTAATTCAGATTGTGTTTAATAGCTTATGTGGAACATTTGAGCCCGAAATCTTGAGAAGCCTAGGTTTTATCGAGAGAAAATCGAAAAATTTTCTCAACTTCAACACCCTGTATCTCGGCAACGAGGCATTTTCTGACCATTGGTTCTGCGAACTTTCTTGCTCAAATCATTCAGGGATTCGCATCCTCTATTTATGACATCTCATTCGAAACACCCTGTATAGTTTTATTAGCTTTCAAAATCTATACAAGATAACTAATAAACCCCAGTATTATAAAATCTATCAGTTTTATCTGTACTATTCAAAAATTCTTGGGAGGGTTTCATGTGGGTTTTATGAGCCCTTTTTTATGCTGTTCTGAAATGAGATTTGCAATATCTACGCTGATATGGCAAAAATATACTAATGAAATATATTTATCTCTATTATTTGGTTCTACACGTGGGTAAAAATTATGATATTCTATTTGTGTAAATTTTCTTTTGATCATTCCGTTCAATATATTGGGAAAAAAATTTTGTTCTCAGCGATTTCTTTAATAGTTGGCACTTCCTTGGAGATATTTTCTTCGGATAATCGCAGACAGAAAATCCTATGTATCATTGAATTGAACGCAGCGTAATTATTATTATTATTATTTAATATAAATTAGAGTTGAGGCGTGATGCCTATATAACTCAAAAATCATAATATACATTATGTCTAACAGGTTGCAAAGCAGTGAAAACAAAGTAACACAAAATGACTTAAACAATAGGTTAGGCTATTCTAATCTGGTAAATACAAAATAAAAAGATTCTCAAAAGCAAGTAGATCAAACATTTAACCAACCTACAGAAAACTCAAATGAAATACAATAATTGCTTATCAAAAACATGTTGTAGGTACTTAGAAATCTTCAGTTGCCTGTTTCAGATAATATCCATGAATCATAGGCATTCTTGAAAGCATTGACAGAAGGAGAAGAAATTACATGTGGTGGTAGATTATTCCATGCCGTAAATACACGATTGGAAAGAAAATTCTGTCTTGGGATGGATTTGAAGTTTTCTCGATACAATTTCAGTCTGTAGCCTCGTAGACGTCTGTTGTGATTGATCGTTAGAAGTGGAGATAAATCTACACCGAACCTGTTATTCAAGGCCCTGTAGACAATTATAAGATCACCTCGAAGCCGTCTATCATTGAAAGGTTGAAGATCGAATATTTTGAGGCGTTCGGAATAACTTGGTCGCCGACGCCCGTACGGAATTCTTGTTATCCTCCGCTGAATAGATTCGAGAGAATTCGTCTCGTAATTGTAAATGGGAGACCACACAGGACCTGCGAATTCCATTAATGGACGAATATAATTTTTATATAAGAGACTACAAGTTTTGGGCTGACAGCCTTTGAAAGATCTCTGAAGCAGAAACGAAAGTCTAGAAGCCTTGCTGCAAATACTTTGAATATGATCAGTCCACGTTAGGTCATTAGAGATGATAACTTCAAGATCAACTTGCTTCGATGTGGTGATCAGAGCAGTTCCAGAGATTTTGTACATCCGATGGGGTTGTTTTTGCCAAGGTGTAGGACCTTGCACTTATCCAAGTTCAAGGGTAAAAGCCAGTCGGTGCACCACCTGGACAGATGATCTAGATCTTGTTGAAGAGTGTGGAAGTCAGAAAATGGATTATTATATAATTTTGTATCGTCAGCAAAGAGACAGCAGGTGGAAGAAAGTATAGAAGGAAGTTCAGCAGTATACAGTAGGAATAGTAATGGGCCTAAAACGGAACCCTGAGGAACACCACTCGAAACCGGCTTGAGTGAAGACTTCTCATCCGAAACTTTAACGCGAAATCTTCTCCCAAGTAGAAATGCTCTAATCCATTCTAAAAGCCGACCTCTTATGCCAAGGTGTTCAATCTTATACAGCAGTCGTCGATGTGGAACTCTATCAAACGCTCTCGAAAAATCTAAATAAACTACATCAATTGGAACCCCGCAGTCTACAGCCTTTGTCCAATCGTTGATACATAGAAGCAGGTTTGTAATCACTGAACGACCGGGAAGGAAACCATGCTGGTTTTCAGGAATCGATTTATTGGAAAGGAGAAAATATAGCATTTGGAGGTGAATTATTCTTTCACATATCTTCGAAGCAATCGATACAAGACTGATGGGTCTGTAATTATCTGCTGAGAATTTATCTCCTTTTTTGTAGATTGGGGTAACTGTTGCTACCAACCAATCATCCGGAAGAGCACCTGTTTCGAAAGATATGGTGAAGATGATAGACAGCGGTGTTGCCAATGTAGATGCACATTTCCTCAAGAGAGTAGAAGATAGACCATCCGCACCAGGGGCTGAATCATGGGATTTTGGGTGTGTTGAGTTATAAGGGATGTTAATATTAGAAAAGGTGGTTTTTTGAGATATATCAAGACATAGTGTTACTTTTGAGAGTGATTGTTAGGTTTGAAAAGTGAATCTGATTATCAAGTTCTCTCTCTATATTGAATTTAACTTTGGTTGTCTAGCGATTGCTATGAAATATGATAGTTCATCGTTCGTATATCTATATCAATTTCTGATTTTTATTTGGAGAAATTGAATATGATATTCAATATACGCCCTGGAATTGCCAGCTAGTAAAGGCGTCAGTCGAGATGCCTTCTGTAGACCGTAACGTTGGTCTCCCACGGCCTCTATGGAGTGTCTTCTGGGCATCCCTCCGCTATACATAGTGGTGGTGAAGGTGGCCATGAGGACCTCATTGAGACCGTGGGAGGGAGGTATGAGATGGACAGAAATCCAATCTCTGGACACTCCACATCTGTGAACGAGTCCGAGAACTCTGACCTGACCTTCTCACAATAGAAGATCAAACGAGAGCCACCTACTACTTCTAACCTAACCATACAAAGTTATTTCACTTAAAGAAATTTGGATCACACCCTACGCCTTACTCACCTTACAGGGCCCACGTGGTTTACAGACGGGTCCAAAACCGGGATTGGTACAGGCACCGGAATTATGATTGCTCTAGGAGACAACGTTACCGTAACATACGCAGAAATAGTTGCTATTCTGGGGTGTGTACAGAAAAAGCTACAACTATAAAGACGCTTATATCTACATATGCTCTGAGAGTCAAAGCGCCCTTGGATATCTAAAAGATACGAGGGTTACATCCAAACTGCTTGACGAATGCAGAACAGCACTCGTCAAAATGGCAACAGCTATCAGGCCGATGGGACCAGAACCAATTCTGACTATCCCATGTACCCAAATACCCTCTTTCTTTCAAAACTGAAACACCAAGGGGCACAAAACTATTGGGCAGGGATCTCGGAACTAAGACAGTCAAAAAGGCCGCAATCAAAAAAAGGGTACAGGAACTACTGTCTCTCGATCAAAAGTCTGTCGGCATGGTAGTGGGTCTATTGAAGCGACACCAACTCAACAAATATCTCCACGTCATGAAACTATCGGAAACCACACAGTGCCATGGTTGCCTAGGAAATGACGGAACAACAGAATACATACTCTTCATAAGGAAACCACACTGAACATCTTTGGCGCTGAAACACCCAGCGCCAGGATAATTCAGGGACCCCCTACAACAGTCTTGCTAGCTTCATCAGGATGTTTCTGCAAGACAAATAACAACTCAACAAAACGCAGCACAATGGACCAAACAGCCTGAGTGCTGTCCATATGGGCGCCTTGCAGGAAGAAGAAGAACGTATGTCATTAACTTTGTTATGGAATTTGAAATAATTCTGTTGTAGGCAAAAACATGAAATTTATTTTGTACAACCGGATTAACGAATATTAGGATGTCTGAAACCAACGGAAAGCATTCGTTTCCTGGGATGTTGTATCAATTATTATGTTAATTGAATTGAGTTCTTCATTGAAAATTTAGGTGTGAAATTTGTTTAATTTTCAGAAACAAGATTCAATTATTTTGCCAATCTATATATTTATATGAGAATTAACTAGCTTTTTCAGTTTTTCAGTATCATCAGTGAAATTTCTTTCAGAGCTGTTTTTGAATATCTATGGTTTCTTCTTAGGGTATTTCACTTACATTGTCATTTTTAGTAAAATCTGTGATTTCAGATATATATATAATGATTTCGGTAAAATGGCTATGGCGTTTGATTTATCTGTTTAGGTTAAAACTAAATCGTTGCTTTAAATTTTTGCTTAAAAGTTGTTACGGTATGTAACAAGTAAATCATTATTTTATATTCTGGATTTATTTTTCGGTGATTTTTTTGTTAACTCGCCAATTTTTATGGTATGAAATGGGATTCCGCAGCCGCAGGGGTCTTTTGTCGGAATCGGGTAGAGTCTTCATCCTACAAAAAAGTGCGATAAGAACTATGTTCAGAATTAATCATCGAGATTCTTGTAGACCAATATTCAAAAGGAAAGGATACTTACGTTTCCATGCGTATATATATATATATATATATATATATATATATATATATATATATATATATATATATATATATATATATATATATATATATATATATATATATATATATATATATATATAGCACTAAGACAACTTCATGCAAATTAAGCAGAAATCGCCACTGGAAGTGATCACCCTACGTATAATACAAGCCATAAGGAAGATATGGTTATTGCATTGCACAAAAAGAGTTAACTCAGAGTACTGGGGAATCAAAATGTATAATACGTTACCAGGCCACTTGATGGTTCTTAAGGCAAATACTGTCAATAGAAAATTAAAGATTTCTTATTAGAAAATGCCTTCTACAGTATAGAAGAGTACATGAACTTTCTACAATGAATGTTGTTTGTTGTTATTATATTGTTTATATGTGATATTTTTCTGACGTGTAATTATTTTTGATGGTGATTAAATAATATTCTTTTCTATTCAAGGTTTCTTTCATGATTTTGGGTGAGATATTGGGGTAGAATTTGTGACCTTTCCCAAACAAACTGCGTTCGGTAGTTGATAGATCAACATTTAAATATTTTATTATCCAACTACTACATGATCTAAACAAATAGTTATAGCATTCAGATTGGTCAACTACAGAGAAATATACATCGAGTCGTGATTAATTGCATTGGAACAGGGGCTTGGCCACCGAGTTCACCGGATCTAAATCCACTGGACTTTTGAGTTTGTAAAAATAAAAAAGTTGAATCTACGCTACTCCAGTACGCACAAGAGATGACGTAGTTCTTAGGTTTCAGAAAGTCTGCGATGATAAACGTCAAAATCCAAATGAATTATCTGCTTCAATTAATTCAATAATAAGGCCCTGTCGCAAATGTACGGGTGGACTTTATTTCTAGCGATCTACGCCAAGGTTTATATTTTGTGGTTGAACGCCTTTAGTTAAAGGTGTTGTTCTTGTTTCAATTTAATTATCATAAATATTCTTTAAATTCCAATTTTCAGTTTCTCACCCGCAAATGCTGAATCGTACAGAAAAATCGAAATAGCGGTTTTTTCTTCCAAATTGAATGGATAATCCAAAACTGATGATTTTTTGCTGTGGAAAAAATAGTGGCGTACCAATTGTTTTTTCGAAAATATCCAGTACGGACACCTCAGGTGAAATTTAAAATATTATCTTCATTGCCAAACATAATTCCTCGACGGTGGTTACCGCCTAGAAAATTCCATTGAAATATCTGCAGTCGTTTGGTTATAATTGATAAATTTGAATTTTTTGCCAAACTTGGACACCCTGTATTTCCTCATGGAGCATTTTTCGAATTTACTTGATACAACAAACTCATATTATTATTCGATTCTCTATTGATCCCCGCTATAGAAACTGGGCTGTCTTGTATATTCTGAATAGAGACTAAATGAGGATTTCATAAGAGAAGTTTACGTGGTAATATCTCTATAGAATAATCAAAATCAAAATAGAGACCTAGTAAAGTGAATCTGTCTAAATGAAAACTATTATCAGGACAGTAAATTAAATTTGTTCAACTAAAATGAATATATTATGGTGAGATTCATTCGATAAAGTACAATATTAAATACTATATAGGCTTATTCCATTATTTTCTTTCAGTAATTAGCAGAATCATTAAGAACTTCTTAAATTAAACTATTCTATGAGCGAGGTCATAACCGGTTGAAAAGAGGTAAGTGTGAGTGTTAACAAAGGCACTCAACTGATTATCACAGCAGGCCCCAGGGGCTACACTTTCGTTCTTCAGTCACGTATTATCAGAACAGAGACGTAACTGAAATATAGTCTGCTAGAATGGCAATGGAGTTCAGTTTTTTTTTTATGAAATGAATCAAATTTAATCAACAGATTCCGGCAAATATCGGGACGATTCTTTATAACCTCGTAGTCGGCTATCCCGACCTTTTTTTCAAAAAGTAAACATATTATGAAGAAGAAATCACTCCTCACGAAATTTTCATCCCAAAACTTTACGAGTCTTTTGTTTTCATAACCATAACTATTTTGAGTTTCATTCTAGACTCGATAGAAGCTCTAAAAAAACAGCCCCCTGGCTGTCCCCCTAATTGCTTTTCCACTTAGAAATAAGATTCACGAAGGAGTTATCGAAACTATATACATTTGATAATAAATATATAGAAAAATAATTGAATTATATAATTTGCATAAAACAAAGTCCAAATCGGAATTTCATTCATGTAGAAAACTCCTGTGAACTTTGTTCCTCGAATTTTCATAAGGTCCCCTGGCGACAATTCAAGTCCATAATAGAAAAAAACTATAATATTCACGAACATTTCTCAGAGTGAAACGAAACGCATTTGCTTTGAATGTGACGTTAACCACGTTTAAACGCTATTTTCTTCAGTGTCAGAGCATTATATGTGAGGAGAATACTCTCTTGGATCGCTACACAGTCCTCTGTCACTTGATCGGTAAATTCTCAATGAACTTTTTAATATCATGTTTGTGAATATTGTGACATCTATGCATATTACAACAGCCCTTGGCCTAAAATTGCAGCAGGGAACTGTTTTACATAACAAGAGACTGTCTATTTTGCGTATTGGTTATTGTTTCTATGTTTTGTTTGTGTAAGTTTATCCGCTCATCTGTTTTATTAATGCGAAAATCATAAAAATGTCATTTATCGCTTCGATAATTTTATTAACTTCCCATCTTTAATCAACTTTATTATTTTACACACGTGATATGGTTCCTAAAAAGAAAGAGTTATCCCGTGAGGAACTACTACAGAAAAAGTGAGAAGCAGAGCGGTTACGTTACCAAAGAAGAAAAAATGACCTTCAAAAGACGGAAGAAATGAGAGAAAAGGAGATGTTGATGTACAAAAAGAAAAAAGAACTAGGTTTGCGAAAGTTAGTAAAGGACGTATGAGCACAGAGCTGCCTTAAAGAGGTAGAAAGATTATTATACCATATACTAAGCCAACAGAAACTAGGAATGAAGAGTATCACACTTTTGTACGAGAAAATAAGCCGTTAGTGAAGTAGATACTCTACCTTCAAAAATGCCAGTTCAGTTCCAGTTCAAATATGTCCAACTCCGAGCCCCGCAGTCTCCAGAACTACTCTTCAGCAAAGAAAAAATAACGCAAAAAGCGACGACAGAAAATTAACAGGGAAAGAAATGAAAAGATCTGTTGTTTAGAGAAAAAACTTGAGAAGTACAAAATAAATTAGCAAGATCTGAAAGAAAAAACAAAAGGCACGTTGAAGATACGATTAAGACAAAGACATGAAAAATGTTAGACGAACCTGATCAAGAAAAAAAGTAGTCAAGAAAGCATTATCTGGAGTCATTAGTAAGCAATTCTTCAAAAATAAGACACTGCCACACACTGCTGAAGAGACTTTTACCTTCTGAAAACGCGCCTTTCTTGAAACTTATTTTCAATTTCAATCAGAATTTCACTAACAAACATCAGGTCTTTCCATAGAAACACCTTTTTTAGCCGACATATTCATGGATATCTTAGAGAGTAGACGGATATTAACTAACACTTTGTGATAAAACACATAGAAATTCATAACTCAAAGAATTTTTTATAGCTGACAATAACTAAATCAACTATCAATTTCATTTATAACATCTACAGAAAAGAAACCTTCAGAGACTCAACTATTCCCATGCACTCATTCAATCACTCAAATCACAATCTAGCAGGTTAAAGTTCAATGATCCACAGTGGCTTGTCCATTACACTGTCACCGAAAGACTTCAAAATTGAATAAATGCTATCAGAAGAATTGCCTCAACTAACAGAATTTCCTTGGTTTTTATCGAAAAAATTATTCAACGTAAAGAAAAACATCAAATAACACAATTATTGTATTGCATACCGCTCCATTAGTCTGAAAAATATTAACTAACACAATTATTATATTTCATGAAAGATACTTCCTTAAAAAAGTACGCTAGTTTCAACTTCGCTGGTCCTCTCTCTCTCCAATAAATCGAACAGCAATTTTCCTGAGCTAACAATACCCACCTCTTTCTCAACTTGAGCAAATAATTACCCACTACTAGACAAAAAACAGACAATTAAAAAAAACCAGGAGTTTACAAAATAGCTTGCAATGTGTACGGTAGCTTATGTTGGGCAGACAAATAGGAATATCGAAACCAGATTCAAAGGACATTTATCTCCTGAAAATAGTTCTCCAATATGTGAACATATAACAACCACAAAACATCTAATTTTATTAGACAATATCAGGATTCTTCAAAATTGCGATAAAGGAAAGGAAATGACTGTTGAAATGTTTGGAAATGAACAGAAACCTAAGTGAAATCTTCCCTACTAGTCAGCTAGACATTAATACTTCTCCACTACCTAATATCGAATTGAGCTAGTCTTTATATGAGCTCATTTCTTGTAGTTGATTACTTGAAAATGATCTGATGGTCGAAACCGGACGTGTCCTTAAAATGAAATGAAGGAAAGTGAAAATATGTCTTCTATCTTCATTGAGAATAAATTTCCATAAAATAATGCATCCATATTACTCTTTAGAAATTCTTTACATTTCTGAAATGACGGCTGATTGATTTTTTCCCTTCTTTATTTAAATCAACCAAATTCCCTCGGCGAGCTTTTTGTATTTGCTTGTTGCGCTGTGAAACGAATTGACTAAGTATTTTTCAAATTTCTGTATGACTAGAGATACACCAAGTTCGGTTGTACCTCTACGGGTACGTCAACAAGCATTCAAGCAGCTTGAAAAACCTTGTGTCGTTTCTGGTTTGTAAAACAAGACAAGTTATTCATTTGACTACTCAAAAGCTTGAATTTCAATTCAAATCAAACTTTTCGAAGAATTTTCATGCTGCTTGACTTGATATCCTGAAAATATATTGGCTCAATGAACTGTGTATCAGAGATTTATGTGATAGATTTTGATTAGATTAGATAATTATGAGTGATGGCTGCCTATCAGCCCGGCCACTGCGAACCAGTGGACTATTGTTGCACACTCTGTCCTACATTTCATTCACGAATTCCAGCCTTCTTGTAAAGGATAGGAGATTCGTTGGTGAGTCTGAATCTGTCCTCAGCTGGGCACTCGCACATAACTTGTTCCATTGATTCCATATCTTCTCAACATAACCTGCATGAAGGATCCTCAATCAATCCTAACTCATTTAGGTGTTTCCTTAGGCGACAGTATGGCACTCTCAGTGTCAACCAAGACAGTTGAAGCCAGGCTCTCGCAGTGAAAGGTCCACTGATGGCACGTCGAGCGTATCTTCAGGTCCAGCCATCGGCTGTTTTTCAACTTTGCAGTCTCCAGGGGAATTACGAGTCTAGGTTCCGATTCTATAAAATCCAGGCCAGTTCTTCGAGTGTCCAATGAGTCCGCCTTCTCATTCCTCTCAATACCCGAGTGGCCGAGCACCCATATTAGACGGAGCCTGCTTTGAGTGGTCAATGGCGAATATTTCTGCTTAAAAGACAGTCGCTTGCTCACCAACACAGATCGACTGTTCCTGAGCAGCACCTCGACCGTAGAACCAACTCCAACACCTTTTGCAGTTTTTGAGCCATCCGTGTACAAACAGGGACCCTCAAGTAGACAGTCCTTGGAGCTGGTCCATTACTGTCTATCGGGAATGATGATCTGGAATGGCCCCTCCATGTTGGTTTCAGATGTTGCTATGTCTGACTTCATACTCAGCATCTCATTGTCCTCGATTTCAGACGGGGCACAAAGCCGAACCTATCCGTTTCATTTCGGGAAAAATGATGGAATCTGTAGAAAGCCATTCTAGCCACTACTCTGGATATCAGTTGCATGGCCGCAGTGGGTGTTAAGCGAAAGTTATCATCATGCAGGCCATTTTCTTCAATTTAGAGGGCTTCAGTTGGGCTTGCTTCTTAAGAGCACTCCCACCAAGTAATGCAGACGTATGTTATACGTGGTCTAACCGTCATCACTACCACTGAAGTTGCTTTAAGGCAAAACCCAATTTTTTTCCACAGGTCATTTGACATGCGTATAAGGAATGTCTGGCCTTGTGTATTGTGTTTTCCAAGTGCGAGTTCCACGTGAGTGTACTATCCAAGGTAATCCCCAGATATTTTGCTTCCTCCACAACCGGAAAAAACCCAGGGTCAAGAGAGAAACAAATATCCTCCTTTTCCTGGTGAAGAGTACCATCAGGATTTTGTAGGCGTTTTTGCTCCTCACACCACCCTGAATAGCTGACATAGCCTCCCGAAGTCTATCGGAGACATAGCTGACATCTCCGACATCCAGAATGACAACAACGGATGCTTTCACATAAACACTTAGAGAGCCGATTATTGACAGAAGGTCCTCAACTAGCAGGGACCACAACAGAGGGTATAGTACTACTCCATGAAGGCACCCCCTACCAGCCACAAAAGGGACTACTTCTCCTTTCAGGGAAGTGTTGATCACTCTGGCATTTAGCATGCGGCTAATCCATTACGCAATTTTGTGACAGTATGACAGAATGTGAGACACTGATGAGTCTTAACAGGCATGAATATTAAGTTTATTATATCAAGTAAATTATTTCTCTGAAAATCAGCTAACTAGCTACTTATTCTAGTTGATTTCATTATCTACGATTAATTGAATAACACAAATATATAAACTAGTCGAGTTTGCATTGATGGCTTGGCTATAAAACGTATTATAGCGAAGCAGTTTCACAAATTTTGTCATGTATCTTACCTTATCGCATAATCGAAACAGAACAAAATTGTTTACAATTAGCTTGTCATTTCCGTCCAGTATTTTTCGAAAACATTGTTGTGAAAAGAAAATAATTCAATAAAATTCTTAGGACACCCGATGCCCATATTTTATATTAAATTCTCAGACATTTATACCGGGTGGGGCAACCAAAACGAAAGAGACTCAATAACTGCCAAACTATTCGTTTCTGGACAAAAAGCATAAACAGGTCGATTTTGTCTGAAGGGGGACATCTTTTAACACACGGTGATTTCATTCTACATCAACCTCCTAAGCATGGGTGTCCAAAACTCAATTTTTTTAATTGGGAAGATAGGTCGAATGATACCTTATTGGAAAGCTCTTTTGATTCTCAACACAAGTGTGTAATAATTTTTGAGTTTCGATATGCTCTGAAGATACAGACTGATTCGTCAACAGACAAACCATTTTCAGTGATTGTAAAATCTGTCGATTTCGAATGAACGATCACCGAAATACTGTTGTATTTTGGGAAAAAATATCTTTAAGCAGTGGTGCTTTCACTATACCCCCTCAGCCAACCCCTCAGATGAGGGATGTCAACCGCTCAAATCTCCGAATTGATCAGTTACTCCAAGTTATAGCTCATTGGATAGATATTTAGAATTATCTCATTACACTGAACGAATTTTCAAATCTGATAACATTTCAATGAGGATTCAGGGTGGATCATGGGGAAATTCATACACATTATAAGAGCTTCCTCACAAAGAAGTATCTAAGGTTTAAATGAAGCGAACTCAAGTAAAGTTCGCGTTAATGAAGAATATCATGCGGCAGTTTTTGTTTTTTTTTTCCAAGTTGCTTGTATCTGATAAATGAAATTCGAATTAGTTTGTTTGTTTATCTATCTGCTTTTCACACTCACGGGTTGCATCCATACGAGTAAAATGGTTTATTCAATAGCTGAAAAAGAATAAATTATTGAACTTTTTTTCCAGCAATAATACTTGTGCAAATAGGGCTGCTGCGTTTTTTTTTTTGAACGCAACGACGACTAAAATGAAAGTGCCAAGTACAATTTGGAGTTGGTGGAAAAATTTGAAGAAACTGGCTCTGTACAGAATATAAAAAGAGAGTATGTCTTAAAACCCAAACGAAATGAGGAAATGGAAACTGCGATGCTTGGCAAGTAGTGATTCTTCACACTCTGAGTACAAGAAAATTGGTGTGAATCGAAGAACTATTGGACGAGTTTTCAACCAATACAAATTCCATCCGTATAAAATGAAGAATGTCCAGAAATCTCCAACTACTTTAAGAACTACTCAATCCGGCCATAACTGAAATTTGGGAAAATGATCCTAGCTATTTAGAAGAGGATATTGTGTTTCACCAGGATGTTGTTCCCCCGATTTTGCACTTCCTATTCGACAATATTTAGATCGAGAATTTTCTGATTGATGATAGGAAGGAGAGGCCCTACAAAATGGCCCCCTCGTTCTCCTGACTTGTCACCATTGGTTTTTTTATGGGGACACTCAAAGAGTGAAATTTATAAAACTGATCCATCAGACTTAGTGAATTAACGACAAGGGTGTGATCGTATAACCCCTGAAATGCTACTTAATATTTCGCGCAAAATCTGTATTTGTGTTTCGAAGTTGGCGGCGAACACTTTGAACATTTGTTCGATTGATACCGAGTTGACCTAATAAGTGCATCAGGTATAGAAAACTCAATTGTTTTTTCAATATTTCCCTACTCACGAACTTGTAGGTGTTTCTATGAATAAGCTCTATTATTTGAAAACCAAACAAACGTGTTCTGAATCTCCATCCAAAATCAACAGACCTCGCAAACACTGTATCGCTCTAAATTAATTCATCCTGTATTTTTGCATAATGCAGATGAAGCAAAAATTTTGTCAAATATAATTAGCAAAGATTTCTACTAAAATATATTAACAAATGCTCGACGCGTTTCGATGTACAGTATCTCTGTCAAGATCGACTGATTATTACAAAATTATCTTAACAAACGTATACTTATGCAGGATGCATCAACGAAAACTGAACAGAGGCTATATCTACCAAGATATTCATTTCTGATCGAAACGCAAAAATAGGGGAGATGGGTCAAAAGTGATGACTCAAAAGAAAGGTGGTATCTTTGTCCACATCGCCTTGAACGAATTTCCATTTTCAATTGAAAATTGTAAAATATACAGGGTGAACAACTGAAAGATAGGGAGGACTAATTCTCTGAGACAATTCAAGTTTCAGTGAAGTAAAATGGAACAGATTCATGCTGATCAATGCCAGTCATCATCAAGTACCATATCATCTCGAATTTCAACCCCTAGAGCAGGGTGATCACCCTTGAAAATTTGGAAGAGGGTAGATGGGTCGAGTGAAACCTCGAAAGAAAGGTATTATCTTTGTCTGCATCCCCGTGAACGAGTCTTCATTTTGATTGAAAACTGTAGAAGATACTACTGAAAAATAGGAGACTATCTATCGCCCTGAACTATTCAAGTATGAGGGCAAAAAAAGAACAGATTCATTCCAGATCAAAGACTGTCATCTTTGATCTAAATGAATCTATTCAGTTTTCGCACTAATATTCTAATAGTTTTGGGGCGATAGTCTTCTATTTTTCAGTGGCTCACTCTGTATTTTCTACAGTTTTCAATCAAAATTGAACATTCTTGATGATGACTGCCTTTGATCAGCATGGATCTGTTTTATTTTACCTCATTGAAACTTGAATAGTCTCAGGGAAATAGTCTTCCCTATCTTTGATTTGCTCACCCTTTATCTTTTACAGTTTTCAATTAAAAATGGAAATTCGATCAAGGCGATGTAGATAAAGATACCACCTTTCTTTTGAGTCTTTACTCGACCCATCTTCCCTATTCAAAATGTTCAAGGATTGCAACCTCCGCTTAGGGTGTTGATATTTCAGGCAGTTATTGTACCCCAAAAGATGTATCCCTCAAAACAAAAATTGACCTGTTCTTGCGTTTTGTCATAAATGAATATCTTGGTAGATATAGCCTCTGTTTAGTTTTCGTTGAAGCACCCTGTATAGACTGAACAGGCAATCCATTCAGAGTTATCTGTATTTGAGCTAATGTTTAGGAAACAAGCTCAATAATTGAAATTGAATTGAAAACAGGTGTTTATTAATTGATCTTGTTATTGTTAAGTCTAGGAAATTGATCGAGTTCTGTTCATTTTTAGAAGTGAATTTCATTCATATTAGTAAACATTTCTCATATTGGTATCGATATGTAGATGACGTTATTGTGTGTTTTACAGGAACAAACAGACAGTTCACTGTATTCGAAAATTTCATCAACAACCTGCACCCAAATATAAAATTCACTTCTGAAATAGAACAGAACAATTCGATCAATTTCCTAGACCTTACAATAACAAGATCAAATAATAAACAACTTTTTCAATTTATCATGAACCTTGTCATACAGATATCACAATTCATTATACATCGGCAAATCCTTACCAACATGAAGTTGCAGCATTTAATAGTTATATACATAGACTCTTAAGTACACCAATGTCTAGTGAAAATTATCTCAAAGAATTGAATTTGATAAAACTGATCGCAATAAATAATGGTTATGATGCAAATTCAATTAGCAACATATTATAAAAGAAAAAACCAAAATTAGCTTTAAAACATATTTATCGGTGAACATCAAGACAAGAAATTGAATAGTTTGAATATAGCGTTCGGAACACCAACAAATTGAGGTTCATTTATCAGAAATCATAAGTCTCCAATTAATAAATAAAATAAATCAGGTGGTTATAGATTGGAATGCACAGATTGCAATTGTTTTTATATAGGTGGAACAGTAAGAGATTTCACTGTTAGAATCTCAGAAAATAAGGGCAGTTTCTACAATGAAAAAACTGATTTGAATTATTCTAATCATCTTAGGGAAAAAAGTCATTCTTTCAATTCGGAATTTGAAATTCTATATTCTGAGAATAGAGGTATAAAACTTCAACCTTCTAGAAGTACTTGAGATTAACAGATTGAGGTATTTCCCAGAAATTCTTAATGGCCAGATAGACGTAAATAACTCACGCCTATTGAACTTGTTTCCTAAACACTAGTTCTAATACAGATAACTCTGAATGGATTGTCTGTTTAGTCTATATAAGTATAGATTTAAGATAATTTTGTAGTATTCATTCGTTCTTGATAGAGATACTGTGCATCTAAACGCGTCGAGCATTCATCAATATATTTTAGTGGAAATCTTTGTTTAATCATCATGTAAAAGCCTTGTCAATTGAAAAATTTTGTCTACAATATTCTAGAAATTCTAAAACCATTCTTATGAGTTATTAGTCAAACTAACTGATCAATTCGGAGATTTGAGGGGTTGACACCCTCATCTGAGAGGGTGTAGTGGAAGCACCAATGCTTAATGATATTTTTCTTCAAAATACAACAGTATTTCGGTGAGTGTTCATTCGAAATCGACAGATTTTGCAATCACTGAAAATAGCTTGTCTTTTGAAGAACCAGCCTGTATCATCTTCCAAATATGTCATAACTCAAAAATTACTACATATTTGTATTGAAAATCGAAGGAGCTTTCCAGTGAGGTGTCACACAATTCATCTTCAATATTCAAAATATTGAGTTTTGTGCATTCATGGTCAGAGGGTTGATGTAAAATAAAATCACCGTATGTTAAAAGGTGTCACCTTTCTGACAAAAATCGACCTGTTTCTGCTTTTTGTCCAGAAACGAATTGTGTAGCATTTATTGAGTCTTTTTCTTTTTAGTTGTCCCACCCGGTATGCATAGGTGTTGTGAAACATTCTAATCAATAACTACAATTCACGTTGAACTTTCTAACTATTGTCATAAACCTTGCTGCTCACAGTGGCCTAAAATTCCTCAATGGGACGCGCCTGGAGAATGTTGGAAATTGTCTAACTGATATACATAATTGAAGTTATTTGCAGTTCTGAGTGATTCTGGTATGATGGCATGATTCCCAGTTGGGCCAGAATATTACATAATCATTAAAGTGATTAATATTTATGATTTTCATTAATTTTGTAGGTATCTGCAACTTCACATAAATTCAACTGTGGAAATAACAGTCAGGATCATAATATTCAGCTAATGAGTTTTTGTAATGTAATTTTAAAGTGTTATATACAAAATACCTCCATTACCTTTATAGTATAACAATATTAAATTTATCTTACAATATTATTCAATTCTACCTAAACTAATAATGATATAATTATTTTGAAGTGGATAATGACATTGCATGTAAACGATTGAAATTATTTCCATGGCTAATTTTAGAAGAAATTACATATATGCATAATATTCACATATAATTTCTTTTATCAGATTTGAAGGAAGTAGCAAATTGACATATAACTCAAAAATTTTGACACTTCTCAATACACGTCAATAAATTATCATTGCAAACTAGGTTTCTACAATATTTTATCAAAATTTTCATATTTTGACACGAACATACAGGGTGCTTCAACGAAAACTAAACAGAGGCTATATCTATCAAGATATTCATTTCTGATCAAAACGCAAAAACAGGTCAAATTTGTTTTAAGGGGGGCATCTTTTGGGGTACAATACTTGCCCGAAATGTCATCCCTCTAAGCGGGGTTGCAATCCTTGAACAAGTTGTATAAGGAAGATGGGTCGAATAATAACTGAAAATAAACGTGGTATCTTTGTCTACATTGCCTTGAACGAATTTCCATTTTTGATTGAAAACTGTAAAAGATACAGGGTGAGCAACTGAAAGATAGAAAGTTAAATGGAACAAATCCATGCTGATTAATGGCAGTCATCATCAAGTACTATCCTCATCGCAAATGTCAACCCCTGGAGCAGGGGTTGACCCTTGAAAATTCAAAAGAGGGTAGATGGTCTAGTGATAACTCGAAAGAAAGGTATTATCTTTGTCTGCATTCCTGTGAAAGAATTTTCATTTTTGATTGAAAACTGTAGAAGATACAGAGTGAGCCACTGAAAAATAGAGAAGACTATCGCCCCAAGACTATTGGAGTATAAGTGCGAAAAACTGGAATAGATTCATTTAGATCAGAGATGACAGCCTTTGATCTGAAATGAATCTGTTCCATTTCTTTGCACTAATACTTGAATATCTCAGGGCGATAGATAGTGTCCTCTATTTTACAGTTACTCACTCTGTATCCTCTACAGTTTTCGATCAAAAAAGAAAATTCGTTCACGGTAATGCAGACAAAGATAATACCTTTCTTTTGAGGTATCACTCGACCCATCTTCCCTCTTACAAATTTTCAAGGGTGGTCACCCCTGCTCTAGAGGTTGAAACTCGAGATGAGGATGGTACTTGATGATGACTGTCATTGATCAGCATGGATCTGTTCCATTTCACTTCACTGAATCTTGAATGTCTCAGGGAAATAGTCTTCTCTATCTTTCAGTTGCTCACCCTGTATCTTTTACAGTTTTCAATGAAAAATAGTAATTCATTCGTGGTGATGTAGACAAAGATACCACCTTTCTTTCGAGTTATCACTCGACCTATCTTCTATATTCAAAATGTTGAAGGATTGCAACCCCGCTTAGGGGGTTGATATTTCAGGCAAGTTTTATACCCCAAAAGATGTCCCCCTCGAAACAGAAATTCACCTGTTTTTGCGTTTTGATCAGAAATGAATATCTTGGTATATATAGCCTCTGTTTAGTTTTCGTTGAAGCACCCTGTATATAAAAATAATAGCATAGTGAAATAGATATGGTCCTTACTATGTGATATGAAATTGACATTATGAGGATTGCGAATACTGCTAAGGAAAAAATATCACTGTTCAAGATGAAGAAGTTCATTCAACGTTTCAGCTATTTGCAGCATTCGTTCATCATCAGACATGAATGAGTTTAAAACTAAAATACAAAGTTTTAATTTTCTTTTATAACTGAAACTAGGGCCACCCCTGTAACCCTTTTCTCTGGTGATGAAATTTAGGAATCGTATTGAGGACAGCATTTTGAATTCGATAACATTAATAGGTTTGACATTTTTTTCCTGTTATGCTAGAAACGATACCAACTTTCGATTACCAAATGAGACATCCTGTTTTTTTTTTTGGCTATTCTATTCATCTCATCGAACGACCTTTTCTCATATTTTCGAAAGATGAACAAAACCCAATCTTTCTTTTTGAATTTCATCTTTCGTTCTAGAAGGCCATGAATATTTACAATTGGCCTAGCACAAAATCTCCTAATACGCAAGTACAAATTGTATCTAAAGATTTATTTGCTATTACGGGGTGTCAAAGTTTCAAATTTCAGTTTTTCCTCAAAAAGTAGGTTCTGAGAGAACGATATCAGGCCACCCGGTATAACAGAAGTATTATTTTTTCATCTTTTCTTTTACCATTCACGTCACTCTATTCTTAACGGTTCCGGAGTTCTAGTGGAAAATACCTAGGTTAATATTTGCTGTTTCCCCATTCGCTAATAACAATAACTACATTGGCGATTCAAAATTTTTGTTTTTACTTATAAATATTCTGTGATAAAAAAATATCAGTGTCACATTTCAAAATTCCATTGTTTTTAATTATCGACATTGCGAATTAGTTTTGAGTATGAGTCAATATATCTAAAGTGAAAAAATAGATATGCTCCTTATTTATGTAGAGTCCATGCAAAATAGCGTTCAAGCTGAATAAATATACAAAGAGCGCTATTCGAAAAGACATCGTTCGAATAGCACCTATTTCTCTAAAGTTGAACGAACATTTCGTGAGGTGCAACCTGCTGAAGAGGAAGATATCGATATTGACGAAGATACCGAAATAGATGTATTGACATTTGGTAATATTAATCCAACCACATCAACATGGAAAATCGCCGAGAAAGTTGAAATTAGCCACCAGAGCCCATGGAGAATTTCGAAAAAAAATAAGTACCGCTCACCTAAATATCAACAACTCAAACACCTGTATGATAACGATTGTGTTAGGCGACTCCAGTGCTGTGAAGAGTACCTTAGCAAAATGGAGGGTGATCCACAATATCCCATAATGATTTTATTCAGTGACGAATCACGTTTCACGAACAATGGAACATTTAATAGGCAAAATACCAGGTACTAATCACAACAAAACTAGCACACATTCAACATGGAAAATTTCAAGAACGTTTTGGTTTCAATGTCTGAATGGGGATGGTAGGAAGGTTTTTAATAGCGTCTATAATTTTTTAAGGTTCATTAACAGGGGAGAGATATTTGAAATTTTTGCGGACCCAAATACAAGATGAAGGGACGAGTTGCCATTAGGTGTTTACAATGAAACATATTTTCAACAAGATGGTGCACCTCCTCACAACACAAGTATGGTCTGGCGGTGTCTCGATGAAATTTTTCCCTAAAGAAGGATGGGTACAAATGATCCCATAAGATAGCCAGCGATATCGCCAGATTTGGGTTCACCAGATTTCTTCCTGTGGGGCCATTGGAAGAATGAGGTTCACCAAACACATATTAAAACCCAACAAGAATTGAAAAAACGTTTGAGACAGGCTTTTGCAGGCATTATAGCCCAACAGTTAAATAATGTTGTGAGGGGACCCATCTATCGTGTGCGGTGTTATGTTCGTAGAATGGTGGTATTTGTGTACATTCATTATAATTATTTCCTTTTCGCTGTTCGATCTTTTGTTTTTGATTCCAACAACCCGTAAACAATTAGCAATTGAAATTTTAGATACAATGTTGTATTTTCGTGATAGGAGATGTTGAGCTTAGCCAATTGTCACTGTCCACGGCCTTCTAGGCAAAAGATGAAATTTAAAAAAAGGGATTGTGTTTTGTTTTTCTCTTAAAACTTTATTTTAAGGCCGTAGGATGAGATGAAAAATTAAAATGAGCAGACAAATACAGAGTGTGCCATTTGAAAATCGTAAGTTGGTATCATTTATGGCATAACCGGTAACGAAATGTCAAACACATTGATGTTATCAAATTCAGAATGTTGTCTTTTATCCGATTCCTAAATTTCATCGAAATATTCCACATCGAAAAAACTTACTGGGGTAGCCTTAGTTTCATTTACACCCTGTATAGGTATAGGAAAATCGATTAACAGAACAGGTATAATACATTTGATTATTTCGTGTTCTATACTTTTTTTGCTAGGTATAGAATTTGTAGGTTGTCAATTGATGGAAAAATATGGTTGTTTTCTATGCAGTGTTGTGCCAATGTGGAATATTCTCTTTACAAATGTGAATGATGTGCCTTATAACTAATTCTAAACGACCTGCTTGTTTGACCAATTTAAATTTCGTTATATTAGTTTTTAAACTCCCGAATTATCTAATTTTCGATTTTCATCTTCGACATTAAAAAATATGTATGATAATTTGGTTTTAGAGTTGTAGGCTGATTCTGATCAGCATATCAATTTTGGTACGCGAGTTATTGATTATTCGATCACCATTTTCACCATTGCTCTTTCAGAAAAAAGTCACAAATTTTGTCCAATTTCTAACAATAATAATGTGAAAGAAATATGAGATGTTGAATCAACCATCGCCCTAATGAATTCAGATAACAATAAGTTAACCCACGCCTGATGATACCATGAATAGAAACATCAAACCAACCATACAAAAAATATCAGAAAGGACATCATCGTCACAAAAGCAGACAAATTTAATACCTATCATAATCCAACCCTCCACATACATATCAGAAATGAACGAATTTTTGAAAAAAAATCCATGAAGCAATTGATTCATAATCCTACTCTCGTTTTCCAAAAATCCCTAAAGAGTTTTCTTACAGAAATCCAAATCCCAATTTTTCAAAAACCGAACTTTTCTCCCATTAATATGAAACCAAAACTCTATGAACTCATAAGAGAACATAAATGAAACACTTCGATTCGTCCTGTTGTTTCGTATGCCATTGCCCCAACATATAGGCTGTCAAAATAACTCAACAATGTTTTCAAACTTCTAACAAAATTCTTCGCCAAGTACTCAATAAAAAACTTACTTGAAGTCACAAATGAACTGCATATTATCTCTATTCCTACAAAGCCTTTTTAATATCTCTTGACGCAGATGACATGTATTCAAACCTACATTGAACTGAAAACAAAAACTAACTTGATTATTACAACAATTGTTCAAAATGTACAGAATGCCCAACTGTAAAATTTCTGTTCAGTCTCCAAAAATAGTTCAGCAAACGCTGGAGTCAACCCGCTTCTTCATAGTGATTTCGTCTCTTTATTCAACTTATGCCACAATCAGAATTATTGTGCCACTCGACCCTTATTTTAACAATATCATTTTCGAGCAAACTAAAGGTTTTGGGTTCACTTCTCAGTCTACTCCTAGCAGAAATTTTCATGAATAAAATTGAGAATATAATTTTTTAGGGAGGTCATTTTTGTTTTATTTGAATCTTTCACATAGCTGCCCTACAAATTTATTGTATTTGGAACACAGAAAAAATTTTTCCTCCTAGTTTATTGAAATTCATCCACAATATCCCACAAAGATTTCATTCAGTGATGAATCACGTTTCACGAACAATGGGATGTGTAATAGGCAAAATACCTACTAGGTACTAGTCGCAACGAAATGAGCACAGATATCAAGATGACAAACGTACACCACCCTACAAGAACGGCCAATCATCAGAACATTCATACAATTATGTTGTTTCTAGAGATTCTTAAGAATCCAACGCACCTTACTGCAATACAATTCCTCTCTCTGCAAAAATAAAATCTATAAAAAGGCCTATTGTTGTGCTCTAATGCATTTTGTCATCTTCGAAAGAAATTCCATCTACGAAAATAGACCATAAAACGAAAGAAAAACAGATAATTTGAAAAAGTACCAGTAGGTAGATAGTAGTGGAAATCTAATAAAACGTTATATCCTACATTTGGCCTGGAGTCATGATTTTAACGACATTTATAGAGAAGAATAAAAATAAATTAACTGCCATTTGCCAAATCATACGACTTATGTGATTATTAAATTTAAGATCTGATCTATATTATCAATGTCGTAAGGCCTTCTTTGTGAATAATCCGACTGTTCTTGGGGATAACGGTAGTTTGAATCGGGCGGATCAAGAAATTTAGATTACTTGGGACCTAGAATGTACAGAATCATTCCTGTCCATATTAAAACCATTAATAACCAAAAACTTTCAAATATGTGCTGAAGTCTTGGATATTGAATAATGACCGTAGTGTTTTTCATAACATTATAAATGCATCGGCTATATGAAATTAACCTTGGGCTACATGAGAAGAAGCGACGAGGTGAAGTTTCGAAAATAGGGCCGAACGCAAATAAACACATATTATTATTATTATTATCCTGCATTTGGCCCTGCCATTTGCCAAATCATACGACTTATGTGATTATTAAATTTAAGATCTGATCTATATTATCCTGAATCGGGCGGAGAAGAAGCGACGAGGTGAAAAATAGGGGCCGCAAGTATTTCTTTTCCGGAGGAAAGGGTCTGAGGAAGGTCCTCACCAAATTTGGAGCCCCTAGCTCTATCGACGAAGCCCTGAGGATTTTTCGAAAATTCTTGCCGAAAGAGCAAACGGAAAGTCAAAACGGCGAGATTTCTTCGGAATCGGACACTTCGGTATGTCGGAAGACCATCGGAACGATCGATCGGGCGAAAATTCATAAAGGAAGATGGAAAAAACGAAAATAAAAAAGGTCTCCGATTTTTCGAGAGGGAAGGAGATAATTTCGTTGGACTTTTATGTCTATACAAATTTTTCCATCGCGTTCAATCGTTTCAAAACCTGAACAAAGAGCAAGCCTCGAGTTTAACATAATGCGCTGCAATAGTTTCATTCCCGTTAAACGACGGGAAAACTGGAAACTCTTCGACTCAACGAAGGGATTTTGGCGGACTTTTGCAAAATTTCGCTCCATTTGTCTCGTTCCGAATATCTGACGACCAGAAATTAACGAACGTCGAGCTGTCAAAATAAGTGGCTTTTTTTCATCTGTCCTACTTATACGGGGTTACCGGGAGAATGGATTCGATTCCCACATATCTCGAGATCGAATCCGCGAAGAGGACGACTTAATTTTCGATTTTGGGACAATTTTGGAGACCTATAATTTCGAGAAAAAGACTGGAAACACGGGGGTAAACCAGTCACTCTTCTATAGCCCCTTAGATCGCTATTCTTTTTCGGAAGAGGGCTTTACCAACGTGTAAAATTTAGTGCTTCCTCTCTTTTGAATAAAAATAGTGAGATGGAAATAGTTAGTAATTTTTACTTTCACTGATATGATTTCGGTACTACCAGCATCTAGTCTAGAATATAGGCGCTCTCCCTTCTGTATGACAATATGAGACGGAATGAAATATCCATTACTCTAATTGTCTCTAACCTTATTTCAATTAGCCTTCTATTCGATATGTCAAAATAAGTTATTCCGAAATTTATTAGAGTTTGACGAAACTTGAAATAGACTTTTAGAGGTGAGTGAACGTATTTTGATGTTTATTTTATCCACTTTTATGTATATTTTCTTTAAGGAAATGAATGACAAACTTTCAGAATTCATAAATTTAACATGTTGTGGTTATTCTAACCTAAATAATGTGATTCAAACGGAATGTTACAATAAAAAGAAGTTAAGGAGACTTACAATAATGTTTAAAAGGTGATTTGAGGTTTATTTATGTGTTTCAATGTATATTTTTGCAGCATGGTCAAGAAACGTACTCACAATTCAGATATTACATTTTTCGTTCATGGTTATTCTAACATCTATGCGTTAATAGATTTCCTGCAATTATTAGGATTTTTCAACGAATCAATTTTACAGAATGATGAGATTATTTGAGTTGCTATTGATAGGTATTGGCCTCTTTTGTATAATAATATTTTTTCTGAAAGGAACTCGATAAAATTTTCATTAAGTCATTTAGAGTATGTATCATATGAGTATTGAAAGCTATCCACTAAAGACTATATCTGTATTAAAATATTTCAAACTTGATGTCAGAAAGACCATGCCATTTCAAATTGAATTTTCGTTGGTTTATTCAAGAGGAAGTACATTTCTATTCTACAATTATCCAAATGTGAAAGTAAAAGAGTTTCAATGTGTTTGACAATCAACTTTGAACATGAGAAAATAAAATCTCAAATTTGCAAAAACGGTAGTTATTGTGAATTCCTTCTACTCATAACTCATAGTTATTGTTTCTCAGGAAATTTTATGAAAGTTGTTGAATGAATGACAGGTATTCTTCATTGCTTGAAGTTGAAAGTTTCTCTGTAATAGCTGTCTGATAGTGGTAAACATGATGTATATGTAGAAGTTGCATACGAAGTTTCATTTTGTACAACCACAACTTTCAATCAAGATTTATGAAAGTCACAGGCAACATGCTGCTACTTATGCGACTCATGTTTTGGAAAAAATTCAACTACTACTTACAGAATGCTAAGCAATTTGACAATTTTTGTAATGGGTAATTGTACTAAAGGTATTCCATATAATTGTATAAAATGAGTATGCTTATCACGTAATATGAAAATATGAAGTTGTTTTAATGCAATTTTTCCTTTCATTTTCATTTCATAGTATATTATAAAGATTCACAAGAAAATGAACTGAGGAGAAGTAAAATTGAAGAATAGAAATTTCAATTATTAGAGAGCAAGTTTATGAGAAGCTGATTGCTCGAAACCAACTGCTAACTCGACAGTTTAGGATCTAGGAAATTGACAGTTACAAGAAACAGTTTTACTGAAACTGATTTATAGTTAATATCATTTTATTGTATATGAGGGTCCATAATAAAATTTACAAATTTGTGGTTCTCATTTCTGCTTTTCATGAGAACACTTCAATTTAGAAGATGTTTGTTCTTTCTGGTAAGCAATTGTGTGAAACTGATATATAGTTAATATCCTAATTCCTTCGACTCATAACTCATAGTTATTGTTTCTCAGGAAATTTTATCAAAGTTGTTGAATGAATGACAGGTATTCTTCATTGCTTGAAGTTGAAAGTTTCTCTGTTATAGGTGTCTGATAGTGGTAAACATGATGTTCAAATATGTAGAAGTTGCATACGAAGTTTCATTTTGTACAACCACAACTTTCAATCAAGATTTATGAAAGTCACTGGAAACTTATGTGGATCAAACTTTGGAATTAATTCAACTACTGCTTGGAAAATGCTATGCAATTTGACAATTTTTGTCTTAGGTAGTTGTACTATAGGTATTTTATTGAATAGTGTGAAATATGTACGTTCATCACGTTATATGGAAATATGAAGTTGTTTTAAAGAAATTTCTGCCTTTCATTTTCATTTCACCTCATCTTATAAAGTTTCATAAGAAAATGAATTGAAGAGAAGTGAAATTGAAGAATACAAATTTCAATTATGTGAGCAAGTTTACATGAAGCTGACATTTTCGAAACCAACTGCCAACTCGACAGTTAAGGATCTAGGAAATTAACAGTTACAAGAAACAGTTTTACTGAAACTGATTTATAGTTAATATCATTGTATTGTATATGAGGGTCCATAATAAAATTTACAAATTTGTGGTTCTCATTTCTGCTTTTCATGGGAACAACTCAATTTAGAAGATGTTTGTTCTTTCTGGTAAGCAAATTGTGTGAATTTTGATCAATTTGAATTCTTGCAAAACAGTTATGTATAAGGCAATCACATAAGGTGAAATTTCTATATATTCAGTAGTGTTCCTTTATTTAATTACTGATTAGTCGCTTTTGTCTTATGGATACGCTCAAGAAATTTTAATTTGAGAAGAACTTTTATTTTCAATTTCATTGATATACTTGGGAAGAAATTCTTCCATCTTGCTGTTTTGAGCTCATATTTGTTTATTATAATTCATGAATCTTATTCAATTATTATCTGGTCTAATTCGAATCTGAACTGTTAGGTAAAAATTAAAAGTTGAAACTATAGATCTGTATATATCGATCTTTCTGAAGTATATATGTAATAGTTTTGTAACTAAATATTTGCGATATTGTGAGCTAATATTTGAGTTGTTGATGATTGAATTCTAAGCCTAAAGGGTGATTGAACAATTTGTTTTTGAGTCAATGTTGAAATTTTTTAATTTCATCTTATTCTAGCTCAATTTAAGAAAATTGAGATTTTCAAATTGAATGTTTCTCTTTGAATTGGGATAGTAGTGAATAGTGCTAAAATTTGTATGGTTGATGAGTCAGTATTCATAAAACAACAAGTTGCCTTACCCTAAGGATGTGTGAGGCGATATATGTGAGAGTTTCATGTAGATAAGAACATAACATTTGATTAGTATGAAGATCAGTGAATATAATCAGGCATTCAGTATAGATAGAGTTGGATATGAAAAGTCGTTCAGTATATTTGGGGTAAGTATATTAGGCGTATAGTAAATAAGACGTTTAGTATATTAGGCGTTTGGTCTATTAGCTGTTTAGATTTAAAAGTCGATCTTAATGGACTCACTAGAGTATTTTTCATTTTGTGAAAATATTTAATTGTTTATTGTTCGAAGTTAATTACTTTGCAAATAAAACTATTATTATAAATGGGTGCCCACAGAGTGCATTAAAATCTGGCAAGAAAAGAAGGAGTATTCCTTGAAAAGTGAAACCAAACTAGATAAGGAATTGTATTTTCCTCAGATAATTTTCAACGTTTCATGCCTTCAGGTCATAAGTTCGGAGATCTATATAATCTTGTATACCCTTGAGAGTATGTAACACGAATGGGTATCCACGGCGAATATTGTTTCGTCTGTGAAATGCCATTGGGGTCGAATTATTTGTATTTTAGATAGATAAGAAGTAACGACAACTTGTTGGTCATAAAACTAGTGGTCTTATCGGGTTTTAAATTATAGCGGGTTGCGATTTATGTAGACTAGTCATACAGTTTGAGTTCTCGTTATAAAATGGTTTCACAATCAGGAAATTTAAATGAGATTCGGAAACTCAGCATCAGTATTATATACAGTGTGTTCCAAAAGAAATTTGCCAGCAGTAAATTTGAAGCACAAGAAGTCAACACCCTACCCTCAGCCGCTCCTATGATGAATAATCATTCAAATAATTACCTTCTGATTTCTCAATAATTTAATTGCTGACAATGTTGCGTTAACCCTGCGTCATGGGGCTGGGTCAAAATTACTCGCACTTTTGTAGTTCGCTTGTAATTTTACAACGACGCGCGCGACGTTGCCGCTCTTCGCAGTAGCTGGAGTTGTCGAGTCTACACGTTTATCCCGCGAAATCAGTTTGGCAAGGGCCGCGTTGAGAGTTACAAGTGTTGTCACGGGAAAAAGGTAAATATGACCCATGCCTGTATTCAGTGTAACTGTTTTAAGCCATGTATTTCAATTACTGTTCACATGATTTATTGTTGTTTATGAAGCTTTGTATTAGTGTTACTACATTGCTTTGAGGTTTTGACGTTTTTTATTTTTGCGGTAGGTACTACGAGTAATAATGGATCGCGAAGAACTGGAAAGACGTCGTATTATGGCGGTACTTGAAGAATTGGATTCGGATGTTATGCCGTCTGATCAGGAATCTGGAGAGGATGATGACCACGTGAGTGAGCGTAGTGAAGCAACCAATACGGAGCAAGAGATTTCGGATGACGATGAGCTTCCATTGGCGACAATTAGACGTAGGGTACAGTCTGAAGCAAATCTGCATCAGGAGGAATATGCATCAACAAGTTTGTCGACTCGAGATTGTGAGATCACACGGCAATATTTTGGTAAAGATGGTACGGCTTGGTTTCGAAAGCCTCTTCGACAGAGTGTTCGAACAAGAGCTGAAAATATAATCCACCAGTTGCCGGGGGTAGCTTAGGCTGCTTTGTCGGAATTTGCGAGCTGAAACCTATTTTTACTGAAGAGATGTTGCAACTTATTCTAAAATATAAAATGAACGTATTCGTCCTAAAATAGCATTGTGCAATAACTTATCAAAATACACACATATAAAAGAATGTAGTATGGCAGAGTTGAAAGCTTTGTTCGGCCTTCTTTACCTTGCTGGCTTAAACCGCTCTGGTAGACAAAACTTGAGTGACTTGTGGTCTACTGATGGCACTGGAGTAGACATTTATAGATTAGTAATGTCTAAGCAGCGTTTCTATTTTCTTCAAAGCTGCTTGACGTTTGACAATCTTTCTACTCGCGAAGAACGGAGACAATTTGATAACTTAGCACTAATTAGAGAACTGTTTGAAGCCTTTGTTGAAAAATGCAAGAAATCTTATGTTCCAAGTGACTGTCTAACAATTGACGAAATGCTAATAGCTTTCCGAGGCCGCTGTAAATTTCGCCAATACATTCCATCAAAGCCTGCCAAATATGGATTAAAAATATTTCCTTTAGCAGATGCACGAAACTTTTACATCAAAAATCTTGAAATATATCCTGAAAGCAGCCTGATGGTCCATATTCTTCAAGTAACAAGCCATTTGATATAGTAGATCGAATCGTGCAGCCCATATCCAAGACAAATCGTAACGTGACGTTTGATAATTGGTTCACCAGTTATGAACTTGTTCAGCATTTGCTTAGTGAACATAAATTGACGTCAGTTGGTACCCTGCGTAAGAACAAGAAGCAAATACCACCTGAATTCACAAAATCGCGTAAAGGTGTTTTTACCTCTCAATTTGCCTTCCAAAAAGAAATAACTCTTGTTTCTCATACACCCAAAAAGAACAAGATAGTGTTGCTGATGTCAAGCCTTCACCATGATGACAGTATTGATAGTTCTACTGGCGAAAACAAAAACCAGAGATAAACACCTATTACAACATAACAAAATGTGGAGTTGACGTTGCAGATGAGTTGTGCGCTTCGTATGACATGTGTCGTAACTCAAAGAAGTGGCCGCTGACAATCTTTTATGCCATGTTAAACATGACGGCAATTAATGGACTTATAATACATCGCATAAACAATAAGTCAAACATAAAACGACGCCGTTATTTGAAAAACCTAGGCCTTGCTCTTGTTAGTGATCACTTGAAAGTCCGCCGGAATGTTCAAAGTTTGCCACGAGAACTTCGTAAAAAAATTTTCCAATTTTCAGGGGAATCTACAGAGGAGCCCTCAGCAAAAAAAAAACAAATGCTCGTAAGAGATGTCAAGTGTGTCCTGCAAGCAAAGATCGCTAAACTACACACGTATGTGAAAGATGCAACAAGCATATTTGCCCTCAACATATAGTGCCTTTCTGTGCTAATTGTAGTGGTAATAATGAGTCTGACTAATTCATTTTATTATTTTATCTAGGAAGATATATGAGGGCTTTATTAGAAAACCAAAGACTGGTTAATATTTTTTTAAGATAAGTTTTGCTAAGGAAAGCCAAATTTATTGATTTTTAGTGAATAGTTCTCAAAACCTTGTTCCAATTAATAAAAGTTTGTATTTTCACTATGTTTATGGTTCTGTATTACCCTTGTAATAGTAAATTATTGCATGTTACAAAAAAATATCGTTTTTCTCAAATACATACAGAAATCCTTATCTGGGTAATGATGACCCAGCCCCACGTCCGTGTAATAATTTTCCACCCCCATGACGCTGGGTTAAAAGTGCTCAGAAGAACTTTTATGTGTAAGTAAAGGACATTTTGAAGAATATTCGGCTAAAAATTCTTATATTGCATTATTTCTTATCAGCCCTATGGGCAAGTATCTTGCGGTAACTTCGAAATTATTGATTCGGTGCTCATTTTACAGAAAAACTCGCCGTTACCTCCGCTCAGTAGGGCACAAAGTATAATTTCGTTGTGTGCTGTTCCTACGCCACCGTCAAGAAATGTGGTTACGCAAAATTCGTGTTTGTGCTCACGACCACATACAATTATTATGGAAGTTGATGAAAATGTTCCTCCCAATCGTGTTGGTTCAACTGTTGTTCTATTAACTAACATTTCCTACAATAGCCCAGATTCACGGTCTCTCAATTCTTATAATGAAGATGCCCCAGCCTAATTAGGAGAGAAACGTGATTTCACAAGATTTAGGATTGATCGGAAAAACTATGAATGAAGAAATAACAATGACTAAGAAAACAATGATTCAGAATTTGTTGACAATACTGATAAATATACCGATGAAAATATTGATGAGGATATCGAGGAAAAAACATTATGAAAATAGACATGAT
Organism: Cryptolaemus montrouzieri; assembly: GCA_013387265.2. NCBI lineage: Eukaryota > Metazoa > Arthropoda > Insecta > Coleoptera > Coccinellidae > Cryptolaemus > Cryptolaemus montrouzieri. The sequence goes on from JABFTP020000185.1 coordinate 151,005,685, forward strand.
ACTTAATGAACAAATAACAATGATGGAGGAAAATATCGTTGAAGAATGTGTCGAACATATTGATGAAGAAACCAATGCAAATATTGATGTGAATATCGATGAACAACATTTTGGGAATAAAAAAATCATTTTTAATGAATGCACCCCGCCATCTTCGATATAGTGGAGGATAGTAGCAGTTCAGATGACGAAAAAATGGATGAAACAATGCCAACAAGATGCAATAGGAAAAATATTCAGAAATTGAGATTACTTGGAATAAAATACGAAGGAATGAAAAAATCATAAATGACAACGATGAGAAAATCGTAAAAAATGCACATAAAGAAGAGAAAGTCATAAGAGAAAAGCCTTGCCCCCACGGAGCTGAAAAGAAAACCGATAGGAGTTTTTTATGTGCGGCTATTGACGACGATATAAGAAAAGATTTGTTTCAATATTTCTGGCAATTAAAGTCATGGAAAGCTAAAAAATCTTACATCAATGGATTAGTACCAATTCGAAATACCATGAGACGGCGGCCAGATACTATTGACGATAATCCGAACAAATCTTATGGGTTCGATTGTTTTTTACCAGGTTTGAATGGGAAAAACTTCGCGTATGCAAGAAAATTTTTTTGATTTGAAAAAAGACGTATTTCAAGAATGGATCAGGATAGGAGAAATAGCTGAAACTTCCAACATAAGATACGAAAAATTGACAAAAGAACCACTAAGAATGAAGGTCGAAATGTTCAAAATCGAAATCGGTGATAATGTGGCTCGAAAATATTCCAAAAATACCCACCCACTACTCTCGAGCAGAAAGCAAGCGAATATACGTTGAGGATTCTTTTATATCCAAAACGCATATGCTTAAAGTTATCTTCAGTGGAGCCAAAGTAATCTTTACGCTGTAGAGAAAGAAAAAAGTATTGAAGGCACAAAAAATTTCAATTTTTAAACCAAGAAAAGACCAGTGCGACGTGTGTAGAGCATACAAAGAAGAGATGTTACCGAGGACCAATTTCAACTGCATATTACAAAAAAAAAAACAAGCAAGAGAAGCGAAGAAATTGGCTTTCGATGAAATGTCACCTGATGTCCTTGTCATCACAATGGACATGCAAAGTGTTCTATTTTGCCCGAAATTACTCGCGTCAGAACAATATTACAAAATGAAGTTAGTTGTTCACAACTTCACATTTACGTGAAAAATACAAAGGATGTACACATGTATGTGTGGCACGAAGCAGAGGGTGGAGTTGCCGCTAATAATATGAATGAGATGAAAACACAAGGTTTAACTTTAATCTACACTTTATTTCAAAAATTAGACGACGTTTCGCTGACACAGCAGCTTCATCAAGAATGAAAAACAGAATGAAGAGTATGGTATTATAAACAAATCGTAGAACAAGTTGGATGAATAACAGGAAAATCCACACCGAGCCATTGTACAGCTTGTACGATTTGTTTATAATACCATACTCTTCATTCTGTTTTTCATTCTGATAAAGCTGCTGTATCAGCGAAACGTCGTCGAATTTTTTCAAATAAAGTGTAGATTAAAGTTAAACCTTGTGTTTTTATCTCAGTTATATCATGGATCTACATCAAGTAACGGCCTCCACAATTCAAATGCTAATAATATAATTTGTTTATAGTAAGATTTACTCGGGAAAACTGCTGATCCTACAAGAAAATTATTTACATATCAGATGGATATACTTCTCAGAATATGAATAAAAGACCGCTCTATCGAATACCATATTTCGTCAGACATGGGAATTGAAATTCATCAAATCATTTTGGATAAAGAACATACGATGTTTGGAAGAACAATTCAATCCTCCAAAATTTTCTCCATCTGATTATATAAATCGAATGAGATCAGCAAGACCATCACAGCCATATGAAATAAATTACCTGGGATATGGTTTTCTCAAAGACTTTGAAAATGTTCCAGGTAATTTTGTAACTATTAGACCTGGTAATCGTGCTGGTGATTCTACCGTTGATGATATCCGAGCACTATGTTACAAAAATGGAGAAGTTAAATATAAACTACGCCACACACAAGATTTCAAGATTTTGCCACAAAGAAGTGTGGGTGTGATGAAAAATTTTCAAGTGGTGGCACTATACACTTCTCCAATTAAAATTTATACAGCTAAATACAATAGCCTTCAGTCGTTAAAAAAATATATACATAGAGATTATCACGCATTTTATGACAATTTGAATCATTGAAACTATGCAAGTAGTTTAATTTGAAAAAAAAATTATGTTCCTTTTGTTAAATCAGGCAGTAAATATGTGATCTCATTTTTATACTTTTTAAAAAGTTGTTCTCAAATAATAAGAATGTACAGTCATCGGTGTAATAAATTTATTGAAAAAACTCTGTGACCAAAATTATCGTAGAAAAGATTAACCATTCCCTAGAAAAAATTTAACCATGTGATTATTCTGCACATAGCGATTTTGGAACACAGTTTCATTTTCAACTACGTGCAGTATATATCTTGTTGATTTTTCATAAACTCAATGCTTTGATATGCATGACAAATTGACACAAATACAGTAACTAAAACTCCCAATTAGCTAAATGGTTAATAATTACCAGAACAATACGGTGTGACCATTGAAAGAACTGGTTTTTCGTGTCTACTGTGAAGTTGTACCAAAACACATAGCTATTTCTGAAAGCTCAACGACGATGTGTTACATTATAATATAATGACTACTTCATTCTGAGTATTTCTTAGAATTTCACGATATGGTCAATATGTTTGAAGATGGTTATCTATACATTATACAGGGTGCTTCAACGAAAACTAAACAGAGGCTATATCTACCAAGATATTCATTACTGATAAAAACGCAGAAACATGTCAAATTTTGTTTCAAGGGGACGTTTTTTTTGGGTATAATACTTGCCTGAAATATCAACCCCCTAAGCGGGGGTTGCAATCCTTGAATATTTTGAATAGGAAAGCTGGGTCGAGTGATGACTCAAACAAAATGTGGTATCTTTGTCTACATTGTCTTGAACGAATTTTCATTTTTAAATGAAAACTGTAAAAGATACAAGGTGAGCAACTGAAAGATAGGGAAGGCTATTTTCCTGAGACTATTCAAGTTTCAGTGAAGCGAAATGGAACATATTCATGCTTATCAATGACAGTCATCATCAAGTACCATCCTCAATTCGAATTTCAACCACTAGAGCAGGGGTGACCACCCTTGAAAATTTGGAAGAGGGTAGATGGGTCGAGTGATACCTCAAAAGAAAGGTATTATCTTTGTCTGCATCCCCGTGAAAGAATTTTCATTTTTGATTGAAAACTGTAGAAGATACAGAGTGAGCTACTGAAAAATAGAGGAGACTATCTATCGCCCTGAGCTATTCAAGTATTAGACTAGATCAAAGACTAGTCATCTTCCAAAACACCATTCACATCTCAAATTTCAACCCCTAGAGCAGGGGTCACCACCCTGTGTTATTTTTAAAGCAGAAGATAGTTTCAGTTTCAACCTTCGATAGTCTTCTCTATTTTTCAGTGGCTCACTCTGTATCATCTTCAGTTTTCAATCAAAAATGAAAATTCGTTCAAGGCAATGTAGACAAAAATACCAATTTTCTTTTGAGTCATCACTCGACCCATCTTCCCTATTCAAAATGTTCGAGGATTGCAACCCCGCTTAGGGGGTTGATATTTCAGGCAAGTATTGTACCCCAAAAGATGTCCCCCTTAAAACAAAAATTCACCTGTTTTTGCGTTTTATCAGAAATGAATATCTTAGTAGATATAGTCTCTGTTTAGGTTTTATTGAAGCACCCAGTATAAAAATTTGTTCGGTTAGGTTAAATTTCAACCCCTAGAGCAGGGGCGACCACCCTGTGTTATTTCCAAACCAGAAGATAGATCCAGTTATAACCTTCGATAGTCTTCTTTATTTTTCAGTGGCTCACTCTGTATCTTCTACAGTTTTCAATCAAAAATGAAAAGTCTTTCACGGGAATGCAAACAAAGATATCACCTTTCTTTCGTGTTATCATTCGACCCATCTACCCTCTTCCAAATTTCAAGGATTGTCACCCCTGCTTCAGGGGTTGAAATTCGAGATGAGTGGTACTAATGATGACTGCCAATGATCAGCATGGATCTGTTCCATTTTATCTCACTGAATCTTGAGTAGTCTCAGGGAAATAGTCTTCCCTATCTTTCAGTTGCTCACCCTGTATCTTATACAGTTTTCGATTAAAACTGGAAATTCGTTCAAGGCAATGTAGACAAAGATACCACCTTTCTTTGAGTCATCACTCGACCCATCTTTCTTATTCAAAATGTTCAAGGGTTGCAATCCCCGCTTGGGGAGGTTGATATTTCAGGAAAGTTTTTACTCCAAAAAATGTCCACCTTAAAACAAAAATTCAATCAGAAATGAATATCTTGGTAGATATAGCCTCTGTTTAGTTTTCGTTGAAGCATCCTGTATACAAGTAATAAAGAAAAAGTTTCTAGTTACGGTCACACAAATCTTTTTCATATAGATGTTAAAAATGTTACAATGTTCGATTTCAGTTGACTCGGGCGTAAAAATTCAATTTTTGATTATCGACTCCATTCCTATGATTCGAAATGAAGATCGCGCCTAAGATTAGTCTATAATATAGGCAGGGAATTCAATGTATATGCAAATCATTTGTATACAAACTAGGCACATGCAATATGGTAAACGAGTTATCCATATGTACATCGATATCAAAGCCGCAGTACATGAATTCTGATTTTCCCGCTTAGGGTTTAAAGAGGTATAAGTTTTAATTTTATTTATTTTGGTCCAGCTCGGATTCAATTCACTATAGAGCCTGAGTTCGTTACGGCTGATGAATGAAAATAATATTGAATTTATTTTGAATTTTGTTTTTCAATCAAACTAATGGTGAGTCACGGAAATCTCAAATATAATATTCGAGGTTTTCAGTTATTATTTCTTTTTCAAAGAGTTATAACTAGGAGTATGTGATCCAATTCATAAACAACAGTAGTTAAAAACTTCAGATATAATTCGATGCTCTATTGTTCTCCACGTCCGTGACTTATATAGAATTCTTGGATATCATCATGAAAACTTTATTACCCTTCATAAACTTTACGAACGAATATCTGTATGCACAGAGCCATACAGTTTTTGTGGAAAGGTACTTTTTTCAACAGAAAATTGTTCGAAACTGAAACCTATATATTTCTATTAGTTATTATTATAACAACCAGACATCATCAGGTTTATTCCAAATAACATTCGCCGATTTGAATGAGATAATAAAGAGAGGGACAAGGCCGAGGCTAGGGGGAGGAGAGTTCACTCCGGATGCTGAATTGGAATGCAGATAAAAATTATGGAATAGTAGTTGGTAACACAGCTCTACAAAAAAAATTTTTTTTCATTTTTGCCCTGAATATCATCGCAAATTTTTATATTTTCAAGTGCCGAGATTACGCATATATTCATGAAAGTTCTCAATGTGCTCGTATTTTCATGATTTTTGCATTTCTTATATTTTGAACAATTATATGCTTGTTAGAAATAAAATTTAATTTTCCAGTCATGATTAGGCTTCTGCCCAACTTTTTCGCTCATACAAACATCACCTGATCCCCACTCTCAGACTGCTTGCTTCACAGAACAGCTGAGATCTCAGTTATTTGACAATATTGAAGTACATGTACACGTAAATCTGGATAAAGTGACATGGATTAATATTTTGTTTCAATTACTGAATGTCCATTCTTATATATTTGTCTTCTAGTCTAAAATATGAGTTCGTCACGAAGAAAGTGTAAATATTGTAGTGATTTATTTTGTTATATTTGCGGTGTTTATATACCAAAAAACAAAAAGAAATATCACAGACTTTGTCAAGGAGACTTATGTTGAATATTTTGGTTTCAAAATGGACAAATTAGGTAAACCATGGGTTCCTAATAAAGTTTGTAAGTCCTGTGTTGAGTCTTTACGGTTGTGGAAAAAAGGTGAACGTTCTGGATTAGACTTTGATATTCCTTTGATCTGGATGGAGCTTACGAATCATTTAGATGATTGTTACTTTTGCGTAGTAGATATTAAAGATTTTAATCGAAATCAAACGTGGAGATACCCAGACTTACAGTCTACGAAATGTCCGGTTCTACACAGTGAAAATCTCCCTCGGCCCATATAAATTTCAAAAGTAATTCGCATGCCCTCAGAAACAATGATGTTACCAAATTCACAGAAATCAGGACCATCTACTAGTGGAAGTGAATGGGAAGGTGAAACATCTACGCCAAAATTATTTTCTCAAAATGAACTCAGTGATTTAATACGTGATCTCAATTTATCAAAACAAGGATCAGAACTCTTAGCCTCAAGATTGAAAAAAAATTTATTGGCACCAACAGTAACAATTACAACATACAGAACGCGAGAAAAAGAGTTATTACAATTTTTCATTGAAAATGAAGGATTAGTGTATTGTAATGATATCGCGAAGCTGCTTATAGACATGGGTTTAAAAGAGTACAAATCTACTGAATGGCGCCTTTTTATTGATAGTTGCAAAAGAAGTTTAAAATGCGTCTTATTGCACTATGGAAATAAATTTGCATCAATTCCAATTGGCCATTCAATGAAACTCAAAGAAGAATATGAAAATGTAAAATTAGTTTTAGAGAAAATTAAATACTCTGAGCATCAATGGCCGATCTGTGTGGATTTAAAATGGTTAATTTTTACTTGGCCAACAAAGTGGATATACAAAATACCCTCGCTTTATTTGTATGTGGGATAGTAGAGCAAAGCAACTTCATTGGGAACAAGATGTTTGGCCTGTAAGAAATTCTTTAACTGTCGGTAAAGCCAACGTAATAAGGAGCCGCTGGTGAGCAGAGACAAAATCATACTTCCACCATTACATATTAAGTTAGGTATGATTAAGCAATTTTAAAAGCGTTGAACAAAGACGGAAATTGTGTTAATTACATTTGCAGAAAATTTCCAAAGCTTAGTATGGAAAAATTGAAAGGTGGAATATTTGATGGTCCTCAAATACGGCAATTGATGAAAGACTCAGATTTTATCAAAGTTATGACTGTTCCGGAAAGTAAAGTTTGGAAAAGTTTTGTGTTGGTTGTCGAAAATTTCCTAGGTAACCATAAAGCAGCAAATTATGAAGAAATTGTGCAAAATATGCTGACAAACTTTCAGACTTTAGGAGCAAATATGAGTATTAAGTTACACTATCTCCGCAATCATCTAGATTAATTTCCGGATAATTTAGGAAATTATAGTGAGGAACAGGGAGAGCGGTTTCATCAAGATTTAAAAGTGATGGAAGAAAGGTATCAAGGTCGATGGGATTGTCACATGATGGCAGATTACTGCTGGTCTTTGAAAAGAGATTGTCCCCTCAAAATTATAGAAGAAAAGCTCATAAAAGGCGTTTCATGGAAATATGAAATATATTTTCGACATTTTCCTCTTTATTTACTTCGATGTATCCGAATTTCTCAAAACCTAACTGACATTATAAATATATCTGTTATTTTGTTTCTTGTTTTACGATTTTTGTTATGTAAAATGAAAATAAAGATTTAAAAAGAAATCAAAGCAAATCCAACAAAATCATTGATAGTTTCACGAATTGTGTGCATAAATAGACCCAAAATCATTTTCATATCTAGGGCAACAAAACCATTGTAGACCAGTGTAACCATTTGGGAAGAGATGAAGATCATATTTTCCTGAATTGTTTGTTATAATAATTTACTGTCAATCTAATCATCGAGGCGGCATCGCATGATTCTGTATACTCTTCAATACTTCAGTAAAATGGTAGTCTGGTTCTAATAGTTTATTTATTGTCAGTTCTTGAGAGAAGACGAAGCCTGTCATACCCCAACTGTGGCCTCCCAAGATGATTTAATGTGTGTTCCTTCGCATCTTGAAGAGGCTGAAGTTGAAGTTATCAGAAAGATGTTCTATGGGATCGAGTTTCACAACACACTAGCATTGTAAATAAAAAGAAAATTTTTCGCAAGCCTAGGTTTTTTGGAAATGGATTCTTGAAGCGGGATAAATTGTAAATTATCATAAAGATGTTCTATCAGAACGGATTTCACAGCACACTAGCATTGTAAATAAAAAGAGATTTTTTCGCAAGACTGGTTTTTTTTCGGAAATGGATTCTTCCCGGAACCCCCCTAAGTTCTTCATGCTGTCTATGGGCGAAAGTCTGAGGGTCACGCTTAATCTCTGGGTGATCGATGAGGCTCAGTGTTATCTCCTTGACACTATACAGTGATATCCACCGGGACCGTCCGTTAAAAACTTTTCGAGTTCCAATTACAATATCGATATATTGTAGATACCATTTTCGGTTATACCGGAAGTGGGTCATCACTTTGTTATTTCAAATGGCAATCTACCTTCTTTATTATACATCTAGAACCGACATTTGAGCAAGGCTTAAAACATCCTAGTTGTTGGCACTTATCTGTCGAAAGTTTTGACAGATTTAATTATTTTTGTTATAAACTCGATTTTTGAGGAACATTCAAGAAAATTGTAGCTCGTGGATCTTATGCACTACTGACATAATTTTTGCTTGGTTGGATAGAAGATGGATCAAGGAATTTTTTAAATAGTCTACACATGTCGAATGTTCATTGCGTTGTTTTGTATGAGTTTTTCAATTTGGCCTTTTTCAAACAGCAATAATTCAATTTTTTCAAATGGCACGTGCCAATTTTTATATCGCCATCTGATAAAGCGTCAAATTTCAGAAGGAATTGTATCAGCATGTACTATACCCATCCCTTATTGTTTCGAAATAATTTGGGAATATAATGAATTTTGATGATTTTGCAAGGACTAACAGAGAAAGCTCTGAAATATTTGAATCAAGTAGCTGAACTGTATACGAGCTGTCAAGTGTATCGAGTAACATGGGGCCCATTTCGAACATTCATTCCGATCGTAAATTAGTTTTCTCCTATGATGTTAGCTATCGTTTATTTATATTGATGTAATTATCTTCGATGATTGGTTTTCGTTTAGTTCCTACAATTTTTATTCATCCGAATTGTAGAAAATTGCTTCTAATGCTTCGAAATTTTATTTTACTCATAGACAGTAAATTTAGAAATTGGTTATTGAATTGCCTGCAATTTCTACCCACTATTTTTTGACATTCTAAAATGAATTAAAAAAAAGATTAAATATATTTTCGTTCGAATAACCAGAGGTTTTACTTCAAATGAGTTTTTTGGATATTTTCAATCTGAAATAACGACAATTCTTGTTGAAATATCAAATTTAAATGAACGAAGTGACAAGTACATTAATTTTAGGCACCTGTCAGGTGAGCGTAGCCAGTTCAGCTACTTGATTCAAATATTTCAAAGCATTTTCTGTTAGTTCTTGCAAAATCATCGAAGTTCAATATATTCCCAAATTATGTCGGAAATATAAGAGATGGGTATAGTACATGCTTATACACTTCCATCTGAAATTTGACGGTTCATCTGATGGTGATATGAAAATTAGCACGTGCTATTTGAAAAAATTGAGTTATTGATGTTTGAAAAAGGCCAAATTGACAAAATCATACAAAACAACGCAATAAACATTTGACACGTGTAGATTGCTTAAAAAATTCCTTGGTCCTTCTCAAATCCAGCTAAGCAAAAATTGTGTCTGTAGTGCAAAAGATCTACGAGCTACATTTTTTTTAAAAGTTCCTCAAAAATCGAGTTTATAACAAAAATAATTAAATCTGTCAAAAGTTTTGACAGATAAGTGCCAACAACTCGGGTATTTTATGCCTTGCTCAAATGTCGGTTCTAGATGTATAATAAAAAAGGAAGATTGCAATTTGAAATAACAAAGTGATGACCCACTTCCGGTATAACCGGAAATGATATCACTTCGAAAATATATATAGACAATTATAGGTATAAGTCTAGCTTGTTTTGTTCATGAAATATCTTAGTTTTACTTGAAAATTATTCCTTTCTCTTTCACTCTGTTTACTGAGTGAGATTCAGTCGAATATGAGTTATACCCCGCATAGTCCGTTATTTGCAAGGCACCTTTCACTATTTTGGTAGCTTACGGCGTTCTTGAGATATATCAATTTTAAAAAAAATAAAAATCGATAATTTTCAAAGAAAACTAAGATATTTCTTTTATATGGTGTTAGGTGTTCTGTTAACTGAAATAACAAGTGTTATCGAACCTGTCATCGATATATAGGATGCTGTATAATAAAAACCCAGTTAGTATGCATACTATATATGTAAAGAATAAAATAAGAAGAAAAACATCAAATAACATGATTAATACAGGGTGCTACATAATATTATGTCTCAACTTGAGGGGGTAGATCATCGTGCAATTTCAAGAAAAAAAAATTCAGATGAATATAGGTCCGCAAAAGCTTCGTTACGGAGCTACAGGGTAAAATTCTTTTTTCCTCAAAACTCCTGCAGCTTTTTAGACATTCAGCCCAAATTAGGAATACAAGCTATTTCTTACAGCTTCGCTCATTATACGTCCTAAATATCAACTAGAATCTTATGGTTTGATTGATGATGAAACGGTCATGTATAGCGCGGGTTGCCCGATTTCTTCCTTCTCCTCGCCCCTCACGTACAATCCAGTTTCCTGTAACGTCGGTAGATTCGATGGATAACCGACGTCGAGACACCCAACATGGTACCGACTGAGCGGTAGGTGCGCCCTTCCTCGATCAATGTAACTTCCCTTGCTACTGAGGTTGGTGGTAAATGTCTCATTCTGAATGAAAATACCGTTTCGAATCGTAAACAGTAAAAGAATCACAAAACACCGCAACCGATCGAATTTGTATCAAATCAAAGAATGGAAAACTCTCATTCTTTAAACGAGTGCAAATGTGGTCATATACAAAAAACGTGTGTTGTATTTCATATTTGATAAAAAAGGTGTGCACATGTGTAAATGAAAAGTTTTATCAATGGTCCCAGAATTCGGTTGTGTATTTTAATACCTACCGACTGTTATCTCCTATGAATTCCTAATTTTCACCAAATTAACCAAATTGTCATCAATAACTAATGCAATTCGAACATAAAAATGACAAACGACAATTTCGACACGCCTGAGTGATAATAAGAAAATTCCAAATTGATAGACGAATTTCAAAGACAATTTCTTGATTCAATGGAATTTCTCCAAAATGGTGATCTTCCACTTGAAATTAAATATATTTTGCAAAAATAGAGATAAACGCATGAAACAAGAAGGGCGTTACTGTAGGAAGATGTGTCCTGACAGACCATGATATTGTACGTTTCAACTCGGACCACGAAATTCCACAGGGTGTTACGAATTTTTGACAAAAAAAACACTTTCAGTTTTACCCCCGTATAAAATTTTTTTTCGAATTTTTTTTGTTTTCTCTTATAATTTCTACAAAGCAGAAGAGTTGATCCATAACTTGCCGAACAAATCATCTAAATCGGTTGAGAATTAGGAAAAAAATCGAACTTCGAATTTGATTAAATTTTCGAGTGTTCCGCTAATTTTGCCTCCGAGTGTAGTTTAGACTTTTTTTTTGGGGATATCTCTAAAGTTCAGTTTTTACCACTCCTGTGAACTATGTAGAAGAATTGAAAAATCGAATAATAACCTCTTGTGACACGATAAGAAATACCCCTGGAATATTTCAAAGAGTGTGTGATAATATGCGAAGAAGGACTGTATTCTTGAAGGTGGAGGACACTTGCAGTTGTTTAATGAAATTTCAATTGTTATTGTTTTTCAATATGATATTGAATAACTATATATTGAGTCTCAGAAGACGAGCTATCAAAATAAAAACAAATTTTGGGCACACTTATCGAGTATTACTATTATTTTTTTTCATTTTGCGAATAACAATTTAGGTAATTCAAATTCAATAACTTTTCACTCGAAAACGGTTGGAGATAAGAAAAAATTACAAGTATATTCTAATGTAACGCTTATCAGTGGCGTACTGCAAAAAAAATTTAAAGGGCAAAGGGAGACATGGCCTTCTGAAAAGAAAACACCTTGTGAATTTCAATCAAAATCTAGGACGTCTAATGATCGAGGCTGTAAAAAATAGCTTGCATTCCAAATTTGGGCTGAATATGTCAAAAATGCAGAAGTTTTGAAGAAGAAATCATTTTTTTCTGGAAATTTCAACACCCTTTAGCTCCGTAACGAAGCTTTTGCGGACCTAATGAACTTCATTTCTGGAAATTGTAAGTAGATTTATCTCCTCAAGTTGTGACATACTATTATGTAACACTCTGTGAAACATAAGGAAGAACTTCCTTACGCCGGTTTCAACTACGCGGGTACTCATTACATCTTTCTCAAGTGGTCTGAACTAAAGCAAATCATTATCAATGTTGAACAAAAAACAAGTTAATTCGAAAAATCAGGAGTTTACAAAATTGCTTGCAATTAGTGTACGGTAGCTTAAGTTGGACAGTTTGGAAGGAATTTCAAAACATTTATACGCCGACAAGAATTCTTCAATATATATATATATATTTGTTCATAATTGCAACAATGTTCATAATTGCAACAATGGAAGAAAATAAATCTGTTGGAATGTTGAGAAATCCCAAATTCAAAAACCGTTTGTGTTTGTAAAAATAAAATAGTAGAATATATGAAATAAATGTTATCTCATCTTGGTTGAATTTTGAAATACTGGTTTTAATCATGTTTTCAACTATTTCACTCATTTCCAGATGGATGTTAATTTATTTATCCTCGAAAGACTAGATTTGCAGGATTATATACTTCTCAGTGAGTTTGAAAACGAGGATGAAGTTTTAAGAACACAAAGCTACTTCAGGTTAATTGGATAGTCATCCAAAAACCAAGCAAATTCAGTGGTTATTTCAATAAGCTAACTGAAACTAACATAAACTGTTAATGAATCAATAATGAAGAAGTACGTGAAATCCGGTAGGATAGTGACTTCGAAATTTAAGTTTCAAGATGTGTAAACTCAATAAGCTGACAATATGAAAGAATTTATTGGCTCCGCAGAGACATTCATCAATTTCTTCATTTTACACATCAATCACTATTCAGAAGTCGTTTCCACATCGAAACTGTGAAACCTCGATTTTAGTAAACTGACCAAACACTATTAACCATCCATTTCAGTTGTTCCCATTCCTGCAGGATTCGATTTTGCTGATCCGTATTTCTTCTCCATCCATCTAAATTATTTACTCGAACTAACCACTTCCTGTCTAATCTTTACCCTTATTTCTTCTTGCATTTTCCGCAAGATTGCTCTGAAAGTTCAGTTCTATCTACACCTCAACGAATGGAATGAAATTTTCAGATTGATGAATCTATTCGCGATAAATGAATTGAAATTAGTTCGTGAAATGTTGTAATCTCTGTGATGGAATATTGATAGTGGAATATATATTATGTTAGTTCTCTTATTCAATTAGTCATTAAGGTTTTCTATGATTCTGTAATAACTTATGCTATGTTACGTGAAATAGAGTTACACACAACCAAATTCATATGGTATCACTCGGTATTTCACATTATTCACGGTTTTTAACATGAATCTTTGACTACTTGTGAAGAATAAAGTCTGTTGTTTTAAAAAACTGGATAGGATTATAAGAAATGTTGAATTATCACTACATGTTCGGGATATTGTTCTCCGTCATCACTGAGATTTGAAACTGTGAATTCCAAATTTAAAAGAGCCTATGATGTTAATTGAAAATGGTTAACGTTGGATTATCCGATATGCAGACGGGTAGAAAAATTGCTCTCGTTGAAGAAGGCGTGACACAGAGGGTTATAGCGGCTACAATGGGGGCATCACAGACGGTGATTTCAAAAACCTACACCTGATGCGTGGAGCTACAAACTCTGCAAAATAGGCCTAGAATAAGTCGTAGGAAACAAGCTAGACTCCGAGCAGCAAGACAAACTCCGGAACACCAAGGGCGCAGTGTGATGTTTGGGGGTGGCATTATGCTGGGAGGTAAAACAGATTTGATTTCGTTTCATGTAAGTGTAATGGCTATAAATTAAGTAGACCTATTACAGGAGCCCAAAGTGAGACTCTGGCTAGGTGCCCACGGCGACAATTTCACTTTTATGCAAGATAATGCTTCTCAACATACCAGCAACTTAGCGTGACATTATCTTGAAACTGAGCGAATTGCTATTTTGGACTGGCCAGCTTGCTCTCCAGACGTAAATCCTATTGAACAATAATGGGATAATCTCAAAAGGAAAAGAAGATCGCGCCAGGATAACCCAAGAACCCCACAACAGCTCATCCAAACCGCCACAGAAGAGTGGCGGTTTGGATGAGCTGTTGTTATGATGAATATCATCCCAGAGTACGTCAAAAACCTAATCCAAAGCATACCTAGACGGATTCAGGCTTGTATCGGGGTATGAGAAGTTAATACAAGCTACTGAGCTTGAGGAAAACACTTAGTCCTTGAGAAAATGATTCTCAATTTTTTACTACATGCGAAAAGCGGTTCTTATTTTTTTTATTTGTTTCTCTCTTAAAATAAACCTCAATTTATTTCCTTTTCAAATGAAATATTTCAAAAGGATCAATTCCAATAATCCTTCGAAATATACAAAATCCCTGAGGTAATATTCATATAAATTTGGTTGAGTGCATTTCATGGCATTCCTAGTATCTATAGTACCTGCAGATGTATGACAGTTTTCGGTTGTTATACAAATCACTCGAAATGTATATTTTCATTGCAGGTATTGCCGCAACTATTTTTATATTTCCATCATTCGTATTTCTCTTTTATATATTGGTGTGTCTATTGAAAATATCCCATTTTCGTCACAATTAACGCTATGTTTCAAGAAAATTAATGAAGATACCATAACTCCCAGAATTGACTATCATTTATTATAACTTCTTCCTATTTGCTGGGAGGAGACGAATGCCATGAAGATGGCTCATATTTGGATTCAATCGATGACCAATTATCCAGACATTTTCGAAAGAATTGAAATGCTGGACCGAAAGCCCATTGACTAAAACAAATGGTAATCTGATGAAGCACCGTCTGGTGAGTAAGCTGCAAGGCTCATCGAAGAGCTTCAAGTGTTTCCTTGACAGCCTCTGTGACATGCGGATGAGCATTATCATTCAACTGGATGAGTTTATGCAGGATTGTCTCGTATTCTGGACGCTTCTTGTGCAGTGTATAGTATACAGATCATTTGTTCCCGGAAGAAAATTCTTGTGACAGTTTAACCTTGTTTGAGAAGCTCATGGTGAATGACTCCTCTTTGATCCTACCAGATGCAGTGCATAGCCGTCTATACCAGCACTACGATGGAGAAATCCCTTTCTTTTCTGCTTAGCCAGCAGCATTTCACAAATGGTTCTTCGTCTTTCGATGATTCTCGGCATTAGCTCATATGGCATCCATTTTCCTTGTTTATATATTTTATCTATTGCTCTCAAACATTCAGATATCCGAGATTGAGCCATGTTTAGTGTTTTTGTCATCAATATACAGGGTCTTCTACATTACATAACATAGTAGGTATGCACTTTCGATACAACCTATTGAGGTGAAAATATTTTAGAAAGAGATCCGGACCAGCTGATTGATCTACCAAAATATCAGAATGATAGCATTATTATTCTAATAGGCGAAATATTTCATAATATAATATAATAAATATTTCAGATTGGAAGACCAATTTTTGTTCAAGATTCAGGAGATTCAAAAGTATTAAGTGTTCTTGCTGAGTAGTTTCGTCACATAGGCTCTCACATCATCGCATGCTCCTTCGGCCCGAGTGGATCAATATTTTTTTCCTTTCGTTTTCTTATTGCCCAAGGATAGCTTTAATGATGAATTGAAAAAGATTATCCACATTTTATACAGGAATAACCCAAAAAAATCATTGAATATTGTAATTTTGAAAAATCATTTCTTGTTTTTTCAAATGTAAGTATTTTATTATTCATGTCAACGCATAAAATACTGTGCTATATTTTCGAGAAGTAACCTTATCTTCATCTTCGATCGTTCCCGAAATATTCGATTATTCATAAATATTTTTATAAATGAGATAAAAACACAAGGTTTGACTTTAATCTACACTTTATTTGAAAAATTCGACGACGTTTCGTCGACACAGCAGCTTTATCAAGAATGACAAACAGAATGAAGAGTATAGTATTACAAACAAATCGAAGAACAAGTTGGATGACTAACAGGAAAAACCCACACCGAGCCATTGTACAGTTAGTATGAAAGGTAATTAAAACTAATTAAACAAGTTGAGTAGGGGTGAATAATTCACATCTACCTGCTCATTCAAAAGCTTGTCCGAATGTTTGTATCTATTTATTTCTAATGCTTCTAGTGGATCAAATTTTAAACTTTTGATTTTATATGTAATATGTCAAAGTTTTATTGAATGAATGGTTTTCTTTATTAAGTGGTTTGAATAATTTGAATCAGATTTATTTTTATCCAAGCTACGTATATGTTCAAAAGTTCTTATGCCAAAACTCCTATAGGTCCTACCGATATAAATTTTATCACAAGAACCGCAATTGAGTTTATAGATTGATGTTGAGAATTTATACCCAAGTGTTCCTCTAGGTGATGTCAAAATATTAATCGAAAACATGTTGAATTCGAATCATGTTAACCACATAATCAAATCAGAAATATTGAATCTGTTGGACGTTTGCATTGAACAAAATTATTTTTCTTTCAACAACATCTATTACAGTAGTGAAAATGGTTTGATCATGGGAAATCCTTTGAGTCCACTTTTAGCAGAGATTTTTATGAATAATATTGAACAGAAAATTCATACATATCCACTCATTTCCAAATTTCTTTATTGGTATAGATATGTTGACGACATCTTAGTATGTTTCATTGGAACTACTCGTCAATTAGACTTTTTCTTAATTTCATTAATTCCATCCATTTGAACATTAAATTCACGAATGAAATTGAACAGAACGATTCCATTAATTTTTGGGCTTGAAAATCACTAAACGAAATAATAATCATGTTTTTCGGTCTTTCGTAAACCAACACATACTGATACAATTATACATAACTACTCATTACATCCAATTCAACACAAAGTTGCAGCTTTAAACAGCATGGTACATCGGTTACTCAATTTACCTTTATCAGTAGAAGATTATAAATAAGAGTTAAACATCATCAAACAGATAGCCATTATTAATTCATATAATCCGTAATGATAGATCTAATCATTCGTAAAAAACTGTATCAGAAAGCAGTAAATGAAGTATATCCTATTCATAAAGACTATAAAATATTCAACAGTTTAACATTCTGCGGTTCAGCAAGTACAAATATTAAATCATTTCTCGTCAAACTAAATCTTAATATAACTTTCAAAATTCCTAATAAGTTAGGTAAACATATTAAAAATAATAAATCTCGTGTTGAAAAATCAAGTAAATCAGGTATCTATAAACTCAATTGCGGTTCTTGTGATAAAATTTTTATCGGTAGGAGTTTTGGCATAAGAACATCTGAACATAAACGTAGCTTCGATAAAATAAATCTGATTCAAATTATTCAAACCACTTAATAAAAGAAAACCATTCATTCAATAAAACTTTGACATATTACATATAAAATCAAAAAGTTTAAAATTAGATCTCCTAGAAGCATTAGAAATAAATAGATACAAAATTCGGACAAGCTTTTGAATGAGCAGGTAGATGCGAATTATTCACCCCTACTTTACTTGTTTAATTAGTTTTAATTACCTTTCATACTAACTGTACAATGGCTCGGTGTGGATTTTTCCTGTTATTCATCCAACTTGTTCTACGATTTGTTTATAATACCATACTCTTCATTCTGTTTTCATTCTTGATAAAGCTGCTGTGTCAGCGAAAGGTCGTCGAATTTTTCAAATAAAGTGAAGATTAATGTTGAACCTTGTGTTTTTATCTCATTTATATCATGGATCTACATCAAGTAACGGCCTCCACAATTCAAATAAATATTTTTGATGAAAATTCTACAAACCGTATCAAACTCATCAACATGCATCATTATTCGCACAGAAGTTTTTTTTTGTGTAATGATTGAAGTACTAATAAATGAAACCTGAACAGGATAATTCTTTTAACGAATGCTACAATCAAGATGAATAAAACGTAAATCAAGGTATGTGTTGACATTTTTTTTTTACTTGAGCCCTCTGTCAGGTGTCCGGACATATCAGATTCTGCATTTACATGGTGAGCTTATCAGTGTTTCGTTATTGTGATAAAAATTCTTTGTTGGCAAGTAGAGTTTATGCACAAAGGTTTATTGATGAGAGATATCCTGATGCAAGATGCTTCGAAAAACTTCTAATTAGATTTATCGAAACGGGTAATATCTCTTACGAAAAACATGTAAAACCAAAAACTGCTACAGCTGAAGACAACCAGTTATCAGTTTTGTTCACAGTGACAGAGGATCCATATAAAAGCCAAAGGAAGATTTCTCAGTTGACAGATATAAATCAAACTTCCGTCCAGAGAATCTTAAAGTGAATAAATTTCCTGCATATCATGTACAGCTGCACCAGGATCCGAACAATCAAGACTATGAAAATCGAATCAATTTTTGCAATTGGACAAGTGACAAAGTAGCGGAAAATCCAAATATATTTGGCAGAGTTCTTTTCTCGAACGTGGCAACTTTCCACAAGAATGGGCTTGTTAACAGGCACAACTTTCATTAATACGCCACGGAAAATCCACACTTCATGAGACAAATAGATGACCAGCATCGTTGGCCCTTGAGTGTATGGGCCGCTATAATAGATGTATATCTAATTGAGCCGCACATTTTCGAAGGGCACCTCAATAGTGAAATGTATTAAGATTTTCTGCAAAATTATTTACCAATGTTACTTGCCGAAGCAGCCAAGCATATAAGACAAGATTGTTGGTTTCGACAGCATGGAGCACCGGCACATTACTCACATCAGGTTAGGAAGAATTTGAATCATGTATTTCCAAACAAATGGATAGGTCGTGGTGGTCCTGTTAGAAGTCCGGACCTTACAAGTCTGAATTTTTTCTTGTGGAGTTATATTTAGGGTATCGTTTACCAGATACCTTCTACAACACAGTTGGATATGAGACAGAGAATAATCGACGCCTTTCAGTGAGTTAATCCGCAAATGTTGTCGTGAGTTCATGAAACACATTGTAGATCATTTCATCTCACCAAAAACCAATCTATTACGTATTTCATACACGACTACCTTAAAATATCCCCATTTCTCTGATAATATATAATGATATGTACTAATAAACTTTTCTTTCGCAACCTTCAATTTATTAGTTTAGTTTATTTTATTATTTCAGGAATGGTCGAAGATGAAGATAAGGTTACTTCTGCAAAAATATGGCACGATATGTCATGCGTTGACATGAATAATAAAATACAGGGTGTTTCATTTGTAAAAATCAAGATATGATATTCTCAAAATTACAATATTCAATAATTTTTTTGGGTCACTCCTGTATAAAATTAGGATAATCTATTCATCGATAGCTATCCTTCGGCAATAAGAAAACGAAAGGAAAATATTCATCCTCTCTGGCCGAAGGAGCATGCGATGATGTAAGAGCCTATTTTCATAAATTTTCACGGAAAAAAATTATTGTGACGAAACTACTCACCAAAAAACTTATTACTCGAAGACATTATAGCAGTGTTTAGGCCGCTCCTGCATCTTGAACAAAAAAGTGGTCTTCTGATCTGAAAAAACCACCCAAGATTTTTTATAGGAAATTGGGACACCCTGTTTACTGCAAAATAAATTGCTGAAGTAGATTCTTACTTTCTGAATACAATACCGTTCGAACAAAAATGAAATCTTCAAGAGTGTACGAGCTACAGAGCACCGCGTCACTAGTGAATCACCCAGTATATGTCCCCAGGGCGCTCCATATTCACGAACTACAGCATTTTCATCAAAAAATCCCAAAAAAGTTATAACAGAGTGGAATATCTGCGTATTTGTTTTTATTACAAAAAATTAAGTGAAAAATCAAAATAGTGATCTTTGGGAAATTATTGACACATTTAGTAGTCCAAATTGACAGAAACAAAAACTGAGTAAAAATTAGTAAGCTCTGTAGTCATCTGATGTGTTTTTTTATCGTTATTATCAGTTACTTCACTCGTTATTGTTATTTTTAGTGTTCTAAGTTCTAGTCTGAATATACTCTCCACCATTTTAATTTTTATAAACATGCCCGTTTCGAGAGGTGATTAGCAGTGTTCATGAGTTTTTTTTATATTTTTTCGAGCAATCAGCATTCGAGGAAAAATATAAAATTGACAAAAAACGTTGATATAGATAGATAGAAGGATGCAATGAAGTGTGTTAAAATTACGATAAAAGCTTTTCTTTTAATCACCCTGATGATATAATCAAGAAAAAGGAAGATTTTGCGAATTAAGGCATTTCAACTATTTAATGAATGTTACGCTTTATATTCTCATTCCATTATTTCATTTCATCCAATCCCTTAACTTATATTCATTCAAGAGGAATTCGGAAGATAATGAAAGTATTACATAGTGAAGGATCCCATCGAGGAACGCCACTTCGGACAGAAATGCGAAATGGTGTCAAACGCATCTACGAACTATCTGAACCCCTCAAATAACGCACCATGTTATTTACGTAATAAACACATAAACTCTATTACGGAACCTTTCGTCTAAGGATTCAAGCATCATGACCCGGAAAAGAATACTAAAATTTCAATGATAATAGTGACGTGCCGGATTTTGTCTGCAGAACAGTGCGACACGAATAGAGTTGTTAAATTATACGAGATGGGATGTAATAAGCTTTCACAGACTTCGGGATTTGTGCAGACAGGCAAATTTACATATCGTTTCGAGGGTCTAGCTTACACATATCTTCTTTTGTCACGTATAATTCAGTCCGCACCAATGTAGAACGAACAATCTCTTTCGATAATAATCAAACGGGAAAAGCAAGCTACGAAATAATAATTGGCTCCCAATTAGGCATTCTCTTTCGTGGAAAGCATGTTTCTTTTAATAAAAGTAATGATCGCTCACATGCATTTGAACAAACGAAAATGCTTCGTGTTATAGTCGCTGTATATATGTATAATCATAAATATGCGAATATAATAACAAGATCAGCAAATTTTATATAATATATAGTTCAGACAGCCTTAGTCACATGTGGAGAGTTTTTCAACGAAATTTGCTACCCGACTGATATCAGTGGAAAAATGCGAGACACACCAATTTTTGATTGGGGGGAGACCTATTTGTGAGTTGCTTCGAAACATGTAAAATCCACCCCTACCCTCAGCAGCACCCAAGTAAACATTTATAATAGAGAAAATGGGTCTACATATCATTGGAAAAGTTTATCACCTTCCAGTTCAAAGGTAGTTATGAATAATTCACATCACACTGAAAGTCCAAACACAATGAAAATTTGACAATGTCTAAATTAAATTAAGTTCTTAAAATGATAATGCAAAAATACAAATCTAATTCTCTGCTATCATTCTGAAGTGACAATTTATGCCTTCAGCATATCCAAGTTTTCTATTTATGAGGCACTGTAATAATTTGAGATACTGATAAACATCAATGTTCAGCAGGAAACGCACAAATATTTTTATCAGAATTATCTGGTAATGATAATTCTGTTTCATTTCATTCAAACTTCATAAGGTCTTGAATTTTACAAACGTTTCCGTGTATTGGGTAAGATCTGACCCAAGTAGTAAAGTTATACTGAAAAATGAACAAAAATAAAGATAAATTGTTTAATGGATTTATTTGACACATATACTCATTTCTACAGAATTACTATTCATTTTTGTAAAAATTATAATTTTATATATCTAATATAAAAAGAATAAACTATTTTGTTAGATATTTTCATAAAAAGAGTACTGGGTAAATAGAACAACTGTATTAGAATGTTTTTCACAAACGAATTTCTTACAATCTACACGAATCAAAGGTGTTTTATTATCATAATGAATAATGAAATAAAACAAGTTACTATGATTTAACTATCACTAATTTATTGATGTAACGAATGACAAAATTTTACATTGATTGGACCGGTTTCGGACATACGTCCATTATCAACAAGATAATGAAAACTGAATACTCATGTAGAATACAGGAATTAACATCAATAAAATGCTAGTAGAGGTCACAGTAACTTGAATAATGGTGATTGGTTGGTAATTAAGTCTACCTGGTCGTTACGGAGCTTAACCCTTTCTACCCTAGATGCCTTGAAAATTTCCATCGATTCAAAGAAATTGAGTTTATAAGACTTATCACAGGAATGAAGAATTTTCAGCTGTTGAAGTTCTGGAAAAGGATGACATTCATTCAGACAATGTGCAGCTAGAGGTGAATCATATTTCTGATGTAGGAATGACCGGAATTGTTCTTTGTATCTAGCCTTGAAAGAGCGTCCTGTTTGACCAATAAAAAAGGAATTGCACTCAGAACATGTTAATTGGTATACTCCTGATTTTTCGAATTTATCGGTTTTATCTTTTGTTTTGAAAAGCAGGCCTGACAATTTGCTAACTGGTTTGAATGCAATATGAACTTTTTTACTATCAGACAAAACTCTAGCAACCTGTTCTGACGTCTTCCCAAAGTATGTTAGAGACATAAATTTTTCCTTTCTGTCTTGGATTGGGGATATATAATGCTGAATGTGTTGTTGCGTATTTTTCGAAGAATTACTTACTTACACTTGTTATTTTAGTTTAATTAATCGAAGAATACGCAACAACACATTCAACATGATATATCCCCAATCCAAGAGAAAAAAGTCCGAAAATTTATGTCTCTAACATATTTCAGGAAAAAGTCAGTTTTGTCTGGTATTAAAAAAGTTCATATTGCATTCAAAACAGTTAGCAAATTGTCAGGCCTGCTTTTCAACACAAAAGATGAAACCTATAAATTCGAAAAATCAGGAGTATACCAATTAATATGTTCTGAGTGCAATTCCTTTTATATAGGTCAAACAGGACGCTCTTTCAAGGCTAAATACAAAGAACATTTCCGGTCATTCCTACATCAGAAATATGATTCAGCTTTAGCTGCACATTGTCTGAATGAATGGCATCCTTTTCCAGAACTACAACAGCTAAAGATTCTTAATTCCTGTGATAAATCTTATGAACTCAATTTCTTTGAATCGATGGAAATTTTCAAGGCATCTAGGGTAGAAAGGGTTAAGCTCCTTAACGACCAGGTAGACTTAATTACCTACCAATCACCATTATTCAAGTTACTGTGACCTCTACTAGCATTTTATTGATGTTAATTTTGTATTGTACATGAGTATTCAGTTTTATCACCTTGTTGTTGATAATGGACGTATGTACAAAACCGGTCCAACCAATGTAAAATTTTGTTATTCTTTACATCAATAAATTAGCGATAGTTAAAACATAGTAACTTGTTATATTTTATTATTCATTATGAATATCAACTATCACGTAGTTCAGGTTTCATCGATCAATTATTTGTTTTATTATCAGTTTTAGCACATAGTTGGCAGCGACAAGTTTTGTTTTTTTTGGGAATTTGCCTTCTTAGCTGAACAAGTTTTGTTTTCCTCTTGTTGGGTGGAAGTTAATGGAATTTGTACATTTCCACTAGATTGACGGAGCATTTTCACAATTTCTATTGAAAAAGGTGCCTCCTGTTTTCATATACGGTGTAACCAATTGCATACCTAAATTTTTCAAATAGTGTCGCCATTTTGCTAGGCAGCCTTCCTCCCAACTGCTATTGGCAGCAGTGAATGACATGAAACCATTGTAAGCTGATATGTCTACCATGTTACTAAATACCACTTAAGACCAACGTTTTGTTTCTCTCCTTCAAATGTAACATGAGACAGCTTTATCCAGTGTATCCATGCCACCCTTACATTTGTTGTAGTCTAATATTATCACAGGCTTTTTGTCTGCGCGATTACTAACTTCTGAGTTGTGATGCAAAGTGCTGAGAAGATTCACCGACTTTTTTTTTGGATACGCAAGAAACAAGTGTAGTATCCTTGGTAAAGCAAAGCATGATGAATATAAGGGTCTTCCCTCCTGTTGTTACTATTTCTGGACGCAATTCCGGTTTATTTTTACGTATAGTCCCTATTACAGTGATCTGTTTTTCTTATAGTTTCTGTCGAAGTTGATGTGATGTAAAAAAATTATCCACCGTAAGATTATGCTCTCTCAGGCCGCGAGTCAAATCAAGGACAACAGACACACCTCATATTTCTTTGCCTGTGTAGGGTCGGATATTCCAAACGTAACTTGTGGCAGAATCACATAGAACTCTTAATTTGATGCCAAATTTAGCTGGTTTCGATGGCATGTACTGTCGAAATGGCATCTTCCTCTGAGTGCTACAAGCTGCTCATCTACTATAACGTTTTCAGAAGGATTATGAAACTTCGGCAAAAGGTCAACCCACTGATTCCACAGATCTCGAATTGGAGTAAAATTCAGCAGTCGCCGTTCGGATCGAGTTTCTCTATTGTTAAACCTTATCAACGCTTACAATTGTTTGAAAGTGTATAGTGGCATGACTGCCCCAAAAATAGGTCTGCCTTTCGGTAAGTTTATTATTTCAACGAAATACACCAGATAGAAATAGTAGCCCAATGTATGCGAGCAGATCAATATCGTAAATGTCATTCCAATCATCCGGGAGAACACCCTTACCTTCCAAATTTGTATATTGCAATATGGTGTTGTGTCTCAAAAGTGGATTTTTCATCTAAGATAATCCTTGAGTCGTGTCAAACCTGGTATCAAGTTCATTATGTTTTGTCTGGAAGCTCTTCCATAAGACTGTGTGACAGGGTTTCTGGAATGTTTTATTCGTCCGTTTTTTGACGTAATTGTTGGTACAAGCACTAATTCTTTGCCTCTATTACTATCCGACATTTCATCTAATAACGCCGCTTCTATTTAATTGTGTATCATTTCTTATAAGCAAATATCGTTTTCACCACTGTAAGCAAGGGTACGTTTTGTTGGATTGATGTTATAAGATAACACTTAGACTTGTGTGGGTAGAACAAAAGAACGTCTCACTCAAAAAGTTATACGATACATAAACAATTGGGACGATCACAGATGCGCTGTTCGTTTGTTATCAGTTGCGGTCAATCCAAACCCGAAGACCGTTCGAGTAAAAAAAATCATATTTGGAATATTTTATTCATTTTTGATAATCTTATTCTAATAATAAGTAAATTGAAGCGAATAATAGAAGAAAGTCATAGAACATGAAACTTCTTGAACGCTTATTTTCTGGGAAAATTCAATTTTATCTCAAACTGGGTCAAAATTGACCCAAAGACCTTATGGTTAACCCCAGTTGTCGTTTATTAGACAAACGTTGAGAATGGTTTGCTCAACTGATGAGCGGATTAAATTGCTTCGATTTATTTTCCAAATAATAGTTGTGCCAGAGGAGGCCTAGGATTTTCAATGTGAACTATCTAGGAAAACACGTGGGACACCAGTATGTTTTATATTTCACGAACAAATTTCTAATTACGGGTTCAGTAGCTGAAAATTAGGCCATAAGAAACGAAGCAACTAAAGTGCCAGGTTTGGTCAATCTACAAATGGAAAACACAACTGCTACCACAAGATTATCACGTATGTCTTCTGGTGTATTAGCTTCAACAGTTTATAGCAGTAATACTCAAACTATGGTATGCGTACCTCTTGGATGTATGTAAAAATTTTTGGGGAGCACGCAGCCGGCCAACAAAAATTAAAACAACCCTTTATAGAAACGAAAAAACTCCAATAATTACCACCAATCTCCGTATTGTTATAGTGTTAACTGTAAGTTGAAATTATGATAGCATATACTGAGTGTCCCACTAGTCACTCGAGTCACTACACAACAGTAATGCCTGTTTTTCTGTTATTTTTGGTGTGTGTTGTATTATTCTTCGGACACTGAATTCTGTTCAAACAGTACATCAGTGTATTGAGTCATGTACGTAAGTAAATTTTACAAGGAAAATTATTAATTGATAACTGGCTCCATGCAGATCTGAATCGTAATTCTGGGACATCAACTTGAATGAATTAAAGTAGACCTGAACGTGTTGTTATAATAATGATAATTGTAATAATAATGAATGTGCTGAAATCAATGTTGAACTCGGGGAAACTAGTCAAGGCAATTAACACCTACGCCATTCTAGTGTTGCTTTACTCATTTGGAATAATCAGGTGGACTAAGACACAACTGGATGATATTCGAAGGCAGGCCCGAACGATGCTGACAAAGTACAACAATCATAATCCAAAATCGTCTGTGATAAGAACAACTTTAAATCGGAAAGAAGGAGGATGCAGATTGATAGATGTTGTCAATTAACGCACGGATTCAGTGTCATACGTATCATAATTCAACTGAGGAATCCTTGCTTTCTAGGACGGAAAATGTTTCAGATCCTTTCTTTTCACTTGATCTATCATAAGTTGCAATTTACTTTCGAATCCGTTTACTGCGCTAAACATCTCAATAATAGTTTTTCTTTTACCTTAAAGCTCCAAATTAATCGTGTTTAAGTGCGTTACGATGTCAGTCGAAAATGCCTAATTAGTGAGTCATTTTTAGTTTTTCAACATCTGAGTGTCATTACCTCTTTACTCTAGAAAAGCTGTTATTTCGGGCGATAATTCTTGAAATCTTTCTATGAATTTTCCGCGACTCAACCACCAACTTCAACTTTTAGAGCCGCCGTTGCAAGCTACGTGCACAATTTTTGTTGCAATGCCTATAATTTCCTTCGTGTTTAGAACTTTTAAACACAAAATTTGTTGATGTATAATGCAAAGGATATGAAAAAATTAAGGGAAATCTTCAATAGCTCGACACGATGACACAAGACCGTTTCGATTTCCAATCATTGCTGGTGCTCCTTCGGTTGTAATGCACACTAATTTATATATTGGTAATAATAAAAAAACAAGTACTGTGTTTTAAGGAATTTTACTTAATAATTGCGATTCGTAACGCGTTTCACTACACCGTAGCTTCTTCAGACGAATGATTATGCAGAAAAATGTAAATGAGAATATAACTATAAATGTTCTTGAGTAATTAAAAGCTTATTGGTTACTCTCTCTTAAGTGGTTGTTTATGACAGGTATATCAATAAAATTAAAGAATAGATTGCTCCCCGAAAAGATTCAATAGAGGTGAAGGGCTTAAATCGACTTGTTCATTGATGAGTCTACCTCAGTCTTTGTATTTATTTATTTCTAAAGTTTCCCAAAGATCTACCTTCAATATTTATTATCTGTATGCAAAATTTCAAACTGTGGGTCGAAAGAATGATTATTTTCTAAGAGATGATTCGCGTAATTTAAATCTGATTTTTATTTGAAAAACTGCGTTTATGTTCCGATATTCTAATATTAAAATTTCTATGTGTTCTACCAATGTAGAAATTATCACAGTCATTACAATTCAATCTATAAACACCTGATTTATTGTTTTTACCTGGTTTGGTTTTATTATTTTTATATATTTGCCTAAATTATTATTAGTTTGAAGCTATGTTGAAATTATTGCTACTTAAGAATGATTTCAGTTTCTCACTATGTAATGCCAACGTAGGTTAAGGTGTTGAATTTTTGTTTCAATTTATCGACAGGGTAAACTTCATTCAATGCGATTCTACTTTGTTTTTATTTAAAATATTATTTATTAGTTTGGGATTGTAACCATTATTTTTGGCTATTTGTTTAATCAAATTTAGTTCTTTGTTGAAATTTTCTGGTGATAGCGGGATGTTAATCAATCTATGAATAAAACTATTGAATGCTGACATTTTATGTTGATATGGATGACACGACGAGTTATGTATTATAATATCTGTATGTGACGGCTTATGGTAAATTGCGAAAACATGTTTTCATTTTCATTCGAAATTGTTACGTCTAAGATATTCATCAATTATTGCTTTCTATTTCGGTTGTGAATGCAATTTTGGATGTAATGAATTTATATGATTTTCGAAAATTTTAACTGTCTATCTGTTTCTGTGAAGCAAATAATGATATCGTCTACATAGCGATACCAGTATAAACAATATTTACTGAGTGGATGATTATGAATTAATTTCTCTAAGTTATTCATGAAAATTTCTGCTAACAAAGGACTTAACGGATTGCCCATAATCAAGCCGTCTTCAATAGTATAATATTTGTAATTGAATTGGAATTGATTATGGGCAATCCGTTAAGTCCTTTGTTAGCAGAAATTTTCATGAATAACTTAGAGAAATTAATTCATAATCATCCACTCAGTAAATATTGTTTATACTGGTATCGCTATGTAGACGATATCATTATTTGCTTCACAGAAACAGATAGACAGTTAAAATTTTCGAAAATCATATAAATTCATTACATCCAAAAATTGCATTCACAACCGAAATAGAAAGCAATAATTCGATGAATTTCATAGACGTAACAATTTCGAATGAAAATGGAAAACATGTTTTCGCAATTTACCATAAGCCTTCACATACAGATATTATAATACATAACTCGTCGTGTCATCCATATCAACATAAAATGTCAGCATTCAATAGTTTTATTCATAGATTGATTAACATCCCGCTATCACCAGAAAATTTCAACAAAGAACTAAATTTGATTAAACAAATAGCCAAAATAATGGTTACAATCCCAAACTAATAAATAATATTTTAAATAAAAACAAAGTAGAATCGCATTGAATGAAGTTTACCCTGTCGATAAATTGAAACAAAAATTCAACACCTTAACCTACGTTGGCATTACAAGTGAGAAACTGAAATCATTCTTAAGTAGCAATAATTTCAACATAGCTTTCCAAACTAATAATAATTTAGGCAAATATATAAAAATAATAAAACCAAACCAGGTAAAAACAATAAATCAGGTGTTTATAGATTGAATTGCAATGACTGTGATAATTTCTACATTGGTAGAACACATAGAAATTTTAATATTAGAATATCGGAACATAAACGCAGTTTTTCAAATAAAAATCAGATTCAAATTACGCGAATCATCTCTTAGAAAATAATCATTCTTTCGACCCACAGTTTGAAATTTTGCATACAGATAATAAATATTGAGGGTAGATCTTTGGGAAACTTTAGAAATAAATAAATACAAAGACTCAGGTAGACTCATCAATGAACAAGTCGATTTAAGCCCTTCACCTCTATTGAATCTTTTCGGGAGCAATCTATTCCTTAATTTTATTGGATATACCTGTCATAAATAACCACTTAAGAAGAATCAACCAATAAGCTTTTAATTACTCAAGAACATTTATAGTTATATTCTCATTTATATTTTTCTGCATAATCATTCGTCTGAAGAAGCTACGGTGTAGTGAAACGCATTACGAATCGCAATTATTAAGTAAAATTCCTTAAAACACAGTACTTGTTTTTTTATTATTGATAATGGAATTTTACCAAGTAAAAGCCTCCCAAATTCAAATATATATTGGTAGCTTGAAATTTTTTACAAAATTAAAGAAAACGTCATATATATTTCGCCACGGGTCTTCCGTTTCAGAGGAATGATTGTCAAAAATTCCTCCTTAGCCAACATGTCATTGAATACCGTCCGAATAAATATACACAGCTGGGCAGTGTCTGACATATCAATGGATTCGTCAAACTGTGAAAAAAACTATGTACATTTCATCATGTTTCAGTTTATCTGCCATGTACTGACTCTTGACTTCAATACGCCTTGTGACAGTCGGACGAGATAACTGAAGTTCTCTAATAGCAGACATGATTTCTGTTTTATTTTTAAAAATCTCCAAGTGAAGTCTCACCCGCTTCAATAAATGCTTTCTTCACAACCGATCCATCTTCAATTGGTTTCTTGTGTATCGCCAATATATGAGATATTCTAAATGACGCGATCGTAGCAGCTTTTGATTTTTTGGCTGATCTTGTGAACATGGTGTGTTGTTTTTTTCGAACAAGATATCAAATCACGTATTTTTCGTTTTCTAAATCAACTCTGTGGTGGATAATCCTTTTCAAAGTTTTTATGAACCGTTTCATGATGTCACTCTAAATTCCCACGCTAAGGTATTGCAACTGAAGCACGAGAAATAAGACAAATGCACTTATCCTTCACCATACAAAAGAAAAATTATTTTTCCCAATCGTTATGAAGATGATACGTTTTAGATTTCTTCGCTGCACGCATTTTGTACTATATAATAATAAACTTTGTAATGACGTACTATTGTCTTCAAGTTACAATTCAGAACGACTACAATTCCTGCAGATGCAACATTTATTTCCGCGTGAACGTAAGTCTCGAATGTTCCCGTCAAACTCACCGCCCGAAATTTCTAGAAAGGGGCAAGAATAAAAAACGCGGCTTTACTTTGACAAGTACTGCGCGTTTCTTTGATAAAGCCGCCTTTGGCCGCTAGCAGAGTGTTATTTTATTACGTAATGAATTTTTATAGTTTACTTATCAACTTTTTAAAAATATTTTTCTTCTCGAGAACTTCACAAAAAGCACTCGAGCGTTTGAGCACCCCCCCTTCCCTATGCTATCATTCCATATTCACGGTTACTCTATTCGAGGCATACAGTGTGTTCCAACGAAAATTTGACCCCCTATAACTCCGAAATGAGTAACATTAGCGAAAAACACCAAGACACGTCGATTTTTGTTTCGAGGGGAGCATTTTCGAAATAATTCGAAACTTGTCAGATCAACCCCTACCCCAGCAACCCTAATTTCGAAATTCATCATAGGAATAAGGGTCGAGTGGCACCTTACTGTAAAGGTCTGTCAATTCTTCATTCTGATTTGTCATTTTAGAATTTTAAATTAACATACAGGGTGTCCCAACCGAGGGTAAAGTTGAATTCCTGCAAATCCCAAATACTAAATGAAATCGATTTATTTTGGCATAATGCAAGCGCAGGTTTATGCTCGGTCTAGAAAAACGACCTACACTTGTGAATTTGGAGTTGGTGCAATCAACCCCTAATTCCAGCATCCCCAACTCAAAAATCATTCGATCGAAAATAGGTCAAGTGGCACCTCGTTGGAAAGGTATTTCAATTTTCTCTTCGAATTTGGTATTTTCGAAATTCAGAATCAGCATACAGGGTGTCCCGGAGCAGGAACACTGAAAACCCAAATAACTTTTTGAAACTGGTTCATTTCGGTATAATACGAGAACATGTTTATGTTTGATTCGAGAATAAACTCTCTTGCGTGAATATGGAATTTTTGCAATCAATCTCTTCCATTCAGCATCCCCAACTCAAAAATCATACAAGTGATTACAGGTTGAGTGGCAAAGTTCCAGAAAGATTTTTCTATTATCTGAATCACTGAGGCATTGGTTTCAGTTTGGCAATCGAGGTTTTCTGGTGTGAGGATCAGGATGAGGGATGATGGAGAAACTGATTGGATGCTCATCTAAACAGGAAAACGAGATTTATTGAACTTGTATTCAATTGAAACCAAAAACTAACTTGATTATTACAACAATTGTTCAAAATGACCTCCGCCCACCTTCATACAGTTATACAGACGATTTTCGAACTCTCTTCTCACATTAGCGAAAACTTCAGGAGTCAAAAGTCGGCATTCTGTGATAATCCTCATCCGCAGCTCCTCCAGGTTTTCTGGTCTTGTGGCATAAACTTTAGATTTTAGATGGCCCCACAGAAAAAAATCTAGGGGATTTAAATCTGGTGACCTGGCTGGCCACTCAACAGGTCCTCTTCTACCAATCCACCTTCCTGGGAAATTTTCGTCTAAATATTGGCGCACCCGAGCATCATAATGCGGAGGAGCACCGTCTTGTTGAAAACGCATTTCGTCCTCAGAAAGAGTTGGATCGTTCTGTAAAATTTCTGTCAATCTAGGATGTATGTGTTCCTCTAACAACTGTAGGTAGCCATTTCCATTCAGATTACCCTCAATAAAGAAAGGCCCAACTAGATGATTGCCAAAATTCCTGCCCAAACGTTCAACTTCTGAGGCCTTTGCGTGTGGGCGTCTCTAAACCAATGAGGATTCGGTGTGTCCCAATATGGACAATTATGTCTATTCACTTCACCACTGAGCATAAAGGTGCTTTCATCAGAAAAACAGATGTTATTCAGAAAATTTGGATTAGCGTTTAGGTTTTCACTTAGATTTTCACAAAACTATAAACGACGATCTGGATCATCTTCGTTTATTTCATGCACTAATTTTACCTTGTAGGGGTGAAATTTGTGATGTTTCACGATTCTATGGACAGTTGTAGCTGATACACCAGTCAGACGAGATAGTTTTCTGATCGAAGTAGTATTCTCCATTTGTAGATGACCCACTACTGCCACTTCCGTTGCCTCATTTCTGACAGGACATGCCACTTCATGTTTTTGTTTGCCACCGAACCCGTAGCTAGGAATTTGTCAACCAAATATTTAACGTACTGGTGACTGACTCCCTTTCTCTTTCAGGATGGTTCCTATCGAATATCCTTGCCGTTTCTTTGGCACAACTGTTATTTCGAAAATACGTCGATACAATTTCGACCCTTTCCTCAGTGGAATAAACCATTTTCAGATTAATTTCAACTGACGAACAACAACAATAATGTGGAACTGATCTGAATAATAATAATATTTCATTGCAAAATGAGAAATAACAGATGACTGCACGCCAGATGGAAATGAAAAAATGTGAACATTTTCAATGCAGAAATCAGCTTTATTTCTTCGTAATTGATGCTCAACACATCGTACCCCAATACTTTTAACAGTTTCGAATTAATTTTAGTTGATAATTTCAAATGACGATATTGAATTTTTCGAAAGCGACATCCTGTATGGAGAGCCGAACTGAATGAAATGCTTTAATCATTCTGGAATTCAAAAACCTTTCTGAAGATATGCCACTTGAATTATTTGTATGATTTTCAAGTTGAGGATGCTGAATGGAAGGGGTTGATTGCAAAAATTCTATAACTACCCAAGAAAGTCCTATTCTCGGATCAAACATGTTCTCGTATACCGAAATGAACCAGTTTCAAAAAGTTATTTGGATTTTCAATGTTCCTGCTTCGGGACACCTTGTATGATGGTTCTGAATTTCGAAAATACCAAATTCGAAGAGAAAATTGCAGTACCTTTCCAACGAGGTGCCACTTGACCTATTATCGATCGAATGATTTTTGAGTTGGGGATGCTGGAAATAGGGGTTGATTGCACCAACTCCAAATTCACAAGTGTAGGTCGTTTTTCTAGACCGAGCATAAACCTGCGCTTGCATTATGCCAAAATAAATCTATTTCATTTAGTTTTGGGATTTCCAGAATTCAATTTCACCCTTGGTTGGAACACCCTGTATGTTAATTTAAAATTCTAAAATGACAAATCAAGGTGGAGAATTGACAGACCTTTTCAGTAAGGTGCCACTCGACCCTTATTCCTATGATGAATTTCAAAGTTAGGGTTGCTGGGGGTAGGGGTTGATCTGAGAAGTTTCTAATTATTTCGAAAATGCTCCCCTCAAAACAAAAATCGACGTGTCTTGGTGTTTTTCGCTAATGTTACTCATTTCGGAGTTAGAGGGGGTCAAATTTTCGTTGGAACACACTGTATTTACAGAACAAATACCCGAATAAAGAACTCATGGAATATTTTAAATCCTGTTTACATTATGTTTCATTCAGTTCCAATCAGATCTTATTTAAAAGCTAAATTATGCTCAAGCTTAATCAGTTCTAGTGTCAAAATTTGAAAATATTACAAATACAAATACAAAAATGTTTTCAATGAGTTTTCAGTTAGAAAAATTTATGAAAATGATGCAATTTAATCATTTGAAAGCAATGAGATATCTTCTTTTGATATATTATTATGCCTACTTCCTAAGGAATCATTTTCGATATAATATTGAAAAAGCGCGAACGAACTTCGGGCTTATGTAAAGGTGTTCGTATTATCACAGGAGGAGAGGTAGAAAGATTTAAGTCATTTTATATTATCGCATCTCTGACAATATCAATTCATCGCCACGCGCGGTGTAGCTTATCGTGACGAGACTTGCACGCGCTAAATCTTTTTATCGAGGCGCAAAGAGTGAACAAAATGGCAACCTAACAAGATACTGAACCCATTTAGGAAAACTTTCCATTTTCTATGAATATAGGAGAAGTAGGTAGGAATAAAGTTATTTACTGCTAATGTATTGAAATGAATCACCTTGAAGTGTGCCCTTCAAGACTCAATAAAATGATCAGGTTTAGACAAAATATTTACATAAGAAAGTGGAGATTTTTTTATTTATATCAGCCTTCTTATATTCTATTAATATTGATATGTATAATATATTAATAATAAGCAACTTATTCGGATACCCTGATTCATAACTATAGTTTCCAATCGCAGAGTATCAAATTGAGTGATTTTCATTCATTTGTGCAGATATTGCTTTCTCTTGCTTTGTCAGCTGTCAACTTTGAGAAGGAAGTTCAAGTTTAAAAAATGAAATGAAAATTAATTGATACCTTAATAAGACAAGAACAATATAGACTTTTATTGCAGAGAATTTATCCGTTGCATACTGAGAAATCTAACAGCAATTTTCCGATTAACTAATTGCTTATATTAGCAACAAGATATACAGGGTGCTTCAACAAAAAACTAAACAGAGGCTATATCTACCAAGATATTCATTTCTGATCAAAACGCAAAAACATGTCAATTTTTGTTTCAAGGAGGACCTCTTTTGGGGTACAATATTTGCCTGAAATATCAACTCCCTAAGCGGGAGTTGCAATCTTTGAACATTTTGGATAAGGAAGATGGGTCGATTGTTGACTCAAAAGAAAGGTAGTATCTTTGTCTACATTGCATCGAACGAATTTTCATTTTTAATTGAATACTGTAAAAGATACAGGGTGAGCAACTGAAAGATAGGGAAGACTATTTCCCTGAGACTATTCAAGTTTAAGTGAGGTAAAATGGAACAGATCCATGCTGAGCAATGGCAGTCATCATCAAGTACCATCCTTATCTCGAATTTCAACCCCCAGAGCAGAGGTAATATTTCTATCCAGCAATACCTTTCAAGTAAAGGATTTCGATGGAGTTACTATGACTGATAGTTTTATCGTTTTCTTTGAAGATTTATAATCCTTCGTAATCATTCCAATGTTCCAGCTGCTCACCCAATAATTTTGATGGAGAACGAAAACTTGCACACCATTGTGGAGACAAACCAAAATCCTTTCTCAGAAAGTTATTACTGGACCTATCTTCTGCTTTGAAAATAACACTTGGTGGTCACCCATGCTCTAGGCGTTGAAATTTGAGATGTGAATGGTGTTTCGGAAGATGTTAACTGTTCCATTTTTTTGCACTAATACTTGAATAGCTCATTGCGATAGATAGTCTCCTCTATTTTTCAGTAGCTCACTCTGTATCTTCAGCAGTTTTCAATCAAAAATGAAAATTCGTTCACGGGGACGCAAACAAAGATAATACCTTTCTTTCGAGGTATCACTCGACCCATCTACCCTCATTCAAATATTCAAGGGTGGTCACCCCTGATCTGGGGGTTGAAATTCGAGATGAGGATAGTACTTGATGATGACTGCCATTGACCAGCATGGATCTGTTTCATTTTACTTCACTGAAACTTGAATAGTCTCAGGGAAATATTCTTCCCTATCTTTAAGTTGCTCACCCTGTATCTTTTACAGTTTTCAATTAAAATGGAAATTCGTTCAAGATGTCTTTCTTGAAACAAAATTGACCTGTTTTTGCGTTTTGATTAGAAATGAATATCTTGGTAGATATAAAGCCTCAGTTTAGTTTTTGCTGAAGCATCCTATATAACAGATTACACCATCAGCACTAATAAAAAGAATTTGGGTTCATTGTTAGTTAATAATAAAGATGAAACAAAACTATTGGATAAAACGGAGTATATAAAATACACTGCAGTGAATGTGAGACATTCTATATATGACAAACCGGAAGATGCATCGAAAAGAGAAATGAAGAACATAAAAGATCTATTCTCCAAAGTAAATATTCCACGTGTTTTTCAGACCTCTACACCAACAAAAATCATTTCATTGATTTCGAGAATATCGAGCTCATGCATCCAGGTGATAAAGGAAAAAGGATGGACATCTTGGAGATTATTGAAACTACGTCCGCTGATAGGCGAAATTAGCCAATTTGCAACGACCAACTAGACTTCAATTTACTTCCTGTTGAGAATGCCGTTGCACATAAGTGAAATCACTCATTTTGAATTTAGTATTGTATTACTCTTGATAATGGGCTAACAACCCGAAACATGTCGAGTATTTTAATAAAAATATTTGTGAAACCTTTGTCAAGTGAGAAACCAATCATTCAACATTTGAATTGTGGAGGCCGTTACTTGATGTAGATCCATGATATAAATGAGATAAAAAACATAAGATTTAACTTTAATCTACACTTTATTTGAAAAAATTCGACGACGTTTCGCTGACACAGCATCTTTATCAAGAATGAAAAACAGATAGAAGAGTATGGTATTATAAACAAATCGTAGAACAAGTTGGATGAATAAGAGGAAAATCCACACCGAGCCATAGTACAGTTAGTATAAAAGGTAATAAAACTAATTAAACAAGTTAAGTAGGGTGAGTAATTCACATCTACCTGTTCATTCAAAAGCTTGTCCGAATGTTTGTATCTATTTATTTCTAATGCTTCTAGGAGATCTAATTTTGAACTTTTGATTTCATATGTAATATGTCAAAGTTTTTATTGAATGAATGGTTTTCTTTTATTAGGTGGTTTGAATAATTTGAATCAGATTTATTTTTATCGAAGCTACGTTTATGTTCAGATGTTCTTATGCCAAAACTCCTATAGGTCTTACCGGTATAAATTTTATCACAAGAACCGCAATTGAGTTTATAGATTCCTGATTTACTTGATTTTTTAACACGAGATTTATTATTTTCAATATGTTTACCTAAGTTATTAGAAGTTTTGAAAGTTATATTAAGATTTTGTTTGACGAGAAAGGATTTAATATTTGTACTTGCAGAACCGCAGAATGTTAAACTGTTGAATATTTTATAGTCTTTATGAATAGGATATACTTCATTTATTGCTTTCTGATACAGTTTTTACGAATGATTAGATCTATCATATCCGGATTATATGAATTATTAATGGCTATCTGTTTGATGATGTTTAACTCTTTATTATAATCTTCTACTGATAAAGGTTAATTGAGTAACCGATGTACCATGCTGTTTAAAGCTGCAACTTTGTGTTGATTTGGATGTAATGAGTAGTTATGTATAATTGTATCAGTATGTGTTGGTTTACGAAAGACCGAAAAAACATGATTATTATTTTGTTTAGTGATTTTAAGTCCAAAAATTAACGGAATCGTTCTGTTCAATTTCTATCGTGAATTCATCGTTCAAATGGATGGAATTAATGAAATTAAGAAATAAGTCTAATTGACGAGTAGTTCCAATGAAACATACTAAGATGTCATCAACATATCTATACCAATAAAGAAATTTGGAAATGAGTGGATGTGTATGAATTTTCTGTTCAATATTATTCATAAAATCTCTGCTAAAAGTGGACTCAAAGGATTTCCCATGATCAAACCATTTTCACTACTGTTATAGATGTTGAAAGAAAAATAATTTTGTTCAATGCAAACGTCCAACAGATTCAATATTTCTGATTTAATTATGTGGTTAACATGATTCGAATTAAACATGTTTTCGATTAGTATTCTGACATCACCTGGAGGAACACTTGTGTATAAATTCTCAACATCAAACGAAAAAGTTTTGCGTTAGGTGGTAGGTTAACGTTTTTTATATTATTCATCAATTCGAAAGAATTTTTATAGAAAATTTTGATTTGAATGAACAATAATATTTAATGATATCTATAAGGTAGTGCGACAATTTCACGGCTGGGGCTGTAACGGAAGATACGACTGGTCTAACGGGGTTATTTACTTTATGCAATTTAATGAGTGAATACAGTTGAGGTGGTTGAGGGTTTGGTAAAATTAATTTGTATTTATCTATTGCTTCAATTAAAGATATTGCGTCATTTATTGAAATTTTAATATTTTTCTGGAATTTAATAGTTGGATCTTTGTTTAAAATTGTATAGTTTCCGGAAGAAATGAAATTTAGAGTTTTAAATAGGTAGTCATTTTTATTTAACGCAATAACAGATAAGGGTAATACTCAATAAAATAAATCCATTCATTCAATAAAAACTTTGACATATTACATATAAAATCAAAAAGTTCAAAATTAGATCTCCTAGAAGCATTAGAAATAAATAGATACAAACATTCGGGCAAGCTTTTGAATGAACAGGTAGATGTGAATTACTCATCCCTGCTTAACTTGTTTAATTAGTTTTTATTACCTTTCATACTAACTGTACAATAGCTCGGTGTGGATTTTCCTGTTATTCATCCAACTTGTTCTACGATTTGTTTATAATACCATACTCTTCATTCTGTTTTTCATTCTTGATAAAGCTGCTGTGTCAGCGAAACGTCGTCGTGTAGATTAAAGTTAAACCTTGTGTTTTTTATCCCACCAATCATTCAATATATATTTTCTATCATTCTTTTATTGAGATGAGAGTCGAGGCCGAGGCCTTCAACGACTTACAATAAAACATTCTTTTAAAGTGTACCAGTTGTGAACAGGTAAAAACGTAACTAATAGAACACAGTGAATAATAATACTAGAAAAATGATATGTGTTAGGCAAAAAAAGAAAGCGGAGTTCACTCAAGATACACTATTCCTTCAGGAGTCAAATCTGTTCTAGAATTCGTTGATAAGTAGCCTTTACAACTTTCAGGGGCAAGGCATTCCATACGGTGAACATTCTATTGAACCAAAAATTCTGGCAGCAGGTGGCCTTGATTTTTTCTTTGAGGATTTTGAAATTGTGATCTCTCAAATTATTAGGATTCAACGGAGCAGGTGGGTTAAATCACATCCAAAGAGGCTATGCATCTCTCTATACGTCACAATAAAGCCTCCTTTTGTGCTTCTATCCAGGCCCGCCGTAAGCGGGCGTGCAAGGCGTGCAATGCACGCGGGCGGCGCATTCAGGGGGCGGCAAATCAGACAACCATCGACTAAAATTCAGACATTGTCACCTTACAATACTGAAAAGATTATCCATATAAAAATAATATGATGAACGGCGCCCAAATATTTCTTTTATATCGTAGCATAACATAGCGCCATCTATTGAAATTCATGAGAACAAAGTTAATCCGTATCGTGCTCTATGCGAAATAGGAAATCCCACAGATATCAGGGAAATCCCTTAAACATATATACTCATTTCTTTGTTTTATTTATTTAACACAAATGGGAAAGTGATGTGAGTGAACAACAAACTTTAATTATTTGGTTATAGCCCTAATGTGAGATCCGGAAATGGTCCAGGGTACTTAAAAGTAATAATATTCTGTATATTTTTGTGTGAAGTGTGACTATAAAAATAATTGAGAAAATTATTTATATTATCCGTCGGCGCAAAAATTATAATTATGTCTTTGTGTCATTGTTTAATTAATCAGCATATGGGCGCATTCATATAAACAGCAGGTATTCATGTAAAATTTAAAGGTTATTTTACTGAAAGAACTTAAAGTAAAGATTTATTAAAAAAATGTATTAAAATTAATACAGAGTGTAACAAAAGTAACTTAAGTATCGAAAAGGGACATTCCATCTAATCAATACGAACAACTTTCACTATGGGGTCAACTCTGAAGTCGCGAAAAAAAATTAGTTATTACATTACATTTGTGTGCAGTAGGTATGAACATTTTTTTCGCAGTAGTATTGTGATTATTATTGTGATTTAAAGGGTATTTTTTCTGTTATACAACTTAAGAGTGAAGATTTATAAAAAAATATTAAAATTATACCTATACAGGGTGTAACAAAAGTAACTTAAATCCTAAAGGAGTCATTCTACACATAAATACGAACAACTTTTACTATAGGGTCAACGGTGAAATCGCGAAAAAATAACTATTCCATACAAAATGTATGGAAAAGCTGATTTTTTCGCGATTTCAGTGTTGACCCCCTAGTAAAGGTTGTTCGCAATAATGGGTGGAATGATCGACCCCTTTGGGATTTAAGTTACTTTGTACAACCGTATACTAAACTTTTTCAAAAAATTCCAGGAACCGCAAAAAGGAAAAAATTTCAGGAGCTCAATTTCGACGGCAAAAACGAGAAAAGTACAGAGAAAAAAAACTAGCGGGATCTCTTGAGAAATTTTTAGCAAACCAGAAAATAGGGTCTCTGAATGTCAAGAGAATGTTGACGTAGATGTAGCTTCAACAAGCGCAGCTTTAAATCTAGAAGTTATGGAGGTATCTGAAGAGAAAATGTTAGTCCTTCAGAAGGAGACTCCAGTGAAACTAAAAAAAGAAAGTAGTGCTAAAGAACCTGTAAGCAATTTATCGTCATCAAGTAGCTGTTTAGATTGTGGTGATGATCCCGGTTCGTGGCCCGCCAGTATGACTAATGATATTGTTAATATTTTGGTTAGCCGTGGTCCCGTGCAACTGTTCAACCACAATTTTCCTGCTAATATCGATGCAAGAAAATTTGCAAACAGTTATTACTCTAGAAATCTTCCTAATGGAGAAAAAATTAACAGAGAATGGCTTGTTTACTCTACGTCAAAAGATTCAGTCTATTGTTTTTGTTGTAAAATATTCAGTAAAACTGTAAGTAGTCTGTCAGCTCCAAGCGGTTTTTCCGATTGGCAACATCTGTCATCTACCTTAAAACGACACGAAACAAGCATTTCCCATAGCGAAAATTTAAAGTGTTGGGTCCAACTAAATCATATGTTAAAAATAAAACTACTGTAAATCAAATGCAACTGAGACTATTAGAATCTGAAAAAATTATATGAGCATGATAATGGTAATTTTCTCAAAGCAATAGAAATGATAGCATCCTTTGATTCAGTTATGCGGGATCATATTCACAGAATTCAGGCCTCGAATTCGATTCAACTCGCATGACTCACTATTTAGGAGATCAGATTCAGAATGAAATCATTGATTTACTCGGCACGACCATAAAAATGATATCCTGAACAAAGTCAGAGAATCAAAATATTTCTCTATCATATTAGATTGCACACCAGATGTAAGTCACATAGAACAAATTACAGTTATACTAAGGTATGTTGTTTTAAACAGTGAAACTAAAATGTTACAATATGCGAAAGTTTTATTGGCATCTTTCCGATAACCAGCTCCACATGTGAAGGACTATTAAATTTTGTTTTAGATTTATTTTCGCAATCAAACCTTGATATTAAAACTTACGTGGCCAAGGTTATGACAATGGTTCTAATATGCGTGGAAAACACAATGGATTACAAAAAAAATATTGAAATGAATAATCGTGTATTTTACGTTCCATGCTCGGCGCATAGTCTCAATTTGGTCGTTAACG
This sequence comes from Cryptolaemus montrouzieri, assembly GCA_013387265.2. Taxonomy (NCBI): domain Eukaryota; kingdom Metazoa; phylum Arthropoda; class Insecta; order Coleoptera; family Coccinellidae; genus Cryptolaemus; species Cryptolaemus montrouzieri. The sequence goes on from JABFTP020000185.1 coordinate 151,047,436, forward strand.
ATGCGGCAAATATAACGCACGACACGGTCAACTTTTTCAACTTAATTCAAGAAATTTACGTTTTCTTTTCGTCTTCTACCAAAAGGTGGTCCATAATTTGCAAGCATTCGTCCTCTACCAAAAGGTGGTCCATAATTTGCAAGCATTTACCTGATTTAAAACTAAAGGCATTAAGTGCCACGCGATGGTCTAGCAGAATCGATGCAGTCAAACCTTTACGGTATCACCTCGAAAAATATTTGACGCATTACTTGAAATATCAAATAACAATTCGTCGGAATGGGATTGTACAACAACTCACAAAGCACATTCGCTTGCTTTGAATATTCAAAATTATAGATTTATTTGCTTAGTTGTAATTTGGTTTGATATTTTAAACGAAATTAATGCTATTAGCAAAATGATGCAAAACCCACAATAAATACTCAAATCTGCATAAATTTGTTAAATAAATTGATTCATGAATTCACCGAATATCGCACAGATGAGCATTTCGAAAGGGTGTTAGAAGAAGCTACCACTGTGGCTCGGGAACTTAATGTAGATGCAGATTTTCCGCCTATAGATACTGTTTGTCCACGAAGAAAACCAACTCAATTTCAGTATGAACAGAGTGATGAAGTCTTACTTAATAATACAAGGTAGATGTTTTTTCTAGGATCCTGGACCAAACCTTAACTTTATTGAAACGTAGATTCGATGAGTTGGAAACTTTTACTGACGTTTTGGCTTTTTCACCAATAATAACTTGTTTAGTTATTCCAAAGATGATTTAATGAAACATTGTAAAGATTTGAATGTGAAGCTAAAAGATAGTTCAAGTAGTGACGCAGATATTGACGGTATAGATATGTTCAATGAAATCAATGCTTTAAAGTTGCATTCAACTGAAAACCAGTCTAATGACCCACAAACCCTATTGCAATACATTTTTGCTAATGAATTAATGTCAACATTTCCGAATACAGCAATAGCGCTAAGGATACTACTTACATTGCCGGTTTCAGTTGCATCTGGTGAAAGGTCATTTTCAAAGTTAAAAATAATAAAAACTATTTGAGATCAACTATGCACCAGCAAAGACTAAGTAATTTAGAAATAATTTCAATTGAACATGAGATTCTTAATAGACTAGACACCAAAAAATTATAGCTGATTTTGCCAACATGAAGGCAAGAAAGGTGCAGTTTCTGTAAAATAACTTAATACCTATACCTACCTACATAATATGTATAAACTGCACCTTTCTTGCCTTCATTTTTTCATTTAATGTCGTATTAGTGTATCTATCTTGTATAAAATAACCTAATATAACATAGTTTTTCACTGTACAGCATTTTTATAAACACCTAGGTTTTGTAGTTAGATAGGGGCGGCACGATAGGAATTGCACACCGGCGTTCAAACCGCTAGCGGCGGGCCTGCTTCTATCCACAATACCCTCAAGAGGTTCTGCGTCTGTTTGTCCTCAAAATTCGAGGACGGGGCGCAGGTAGATCGATTATAAATTGTGAACCAGGACTGAGAAAGAAATTCTGTACTCCACCAAACGTTACCCAAAAAATGCCTGCATAATGTTAAATTATTAACATTTATACGAACCGATCAATGAGATACTAAAACTCTGAGATTTCGAAAGAACTTGAGAATCATCCAATTGGTAAGTCTCGTAAAAAAACCTGGAGAAGAGAGGCTACCGAAAAAAAATGCAACTTAGCCACCTGTACTTTTGTGCTAGAAAGAATGATACCATATTTCTACGTTCAATAGAAGAATACGTTAAGTAATACAAGCATATCACATGTTCGTTTATTCGGAATGTAATTAGATTCATTAGACGGAACATTCCATTATACAGAATGTGAATTATATTGATGCTAGGTGAAACAATGCGTTATTGTCGCGTTCTGGAATTTCCTCAGTGTAGATTGGAATTGATAGAATGTACACACTAAGTCATTCACTGTTTTATACATTTCTTTTCCAATTTTCCTCTGCAGCAATTACGTACTTAATGCATAGTTTCGGGTTCGAAGTTTTTACGCTCTCAACAGTTTCTATATACAGGGTGGTCCAACGAAAATTCAACACCTCGATTTTTCGGTTTTAAGATAAAAATATGAAGAATCACTCGTATTCGTCGATTTTTAATTTTCCGATTTTTCATCGCCGTAACTTCAATTCCTCAACAGGGGTAAGCACAACCTCCTGATTTTTAATAGGGATAAGAGGTGTTAAGATACCTCATTTTGAAAATCTTATGGAGTACTATCTGACCCCAAATTTTTGCTCCAAAATTTTCATCGTTATTGAAATGGCAGCTAAAAAGGTGGAAGACTACTTACTTTTGTGATTAGTTTATTAAGTGCTGAAAATGGGCAACATTCACTTTGATGCAGTAAAGAACGCTGGTGTATGGCTAGCTTATACTGAATATACCTCGAGGTATGCAATGTTTTCATTTATTTGTTAATTTTTTTGTTCGAAAAAGTAGACAGATCTTGTGTTTGATTTACCTTAGTCTCTCGTTAGTCTATCGTGAATTTTCTGGAACGTTGAAACTATGCCCAAGCGATTGTGAATTTGTAGTAAGATTGAAATGGTGTATTCCGTAGAAGAAAGGGTGGAATCGATAAAATTATTTTCAGTGATAACGACTCTGCCCTTTTAACAGCGGCTTTATTTAACTAGCGACATCCTGAAAAAAATGTATCCGCTGCTTACGTTGTGCAACTGGTTGTTAAATTTGACGCTACTTGTTCAGTCGGCAACAAGAGGGTGTATGAAGGAGACGAAGCGGGGGAAGGGGCTATCTTAGGTCACGTAGCGATGGATCCGACCCTTAGTACTTGGAAATTGTCCAATGTGTCTCATGTGTGTTTCACGCACAACAATCATGAGAATTTTAAGAAAATGAAAGTTTCATTATCTTAAGATACGATTGGTTCAGGAACTAAATGACGATGATTTTGATCGCCGACTCATGTTCTGTGAAGTGATCAGTGAAATTGATGATAATAATCCAAACTACATGTTCAATATCTGTTTATCATATTATTTCAATTTTACACAATTCGTACGTTTGGGCTGACGAAAATCCTCATGCCACCATTGTTGGGCATCATTAACATCAGTTCAAACAAATTAACATCAGGGCAGGGGTCATTGGAGATTTTTTGATTGGACCATTTGTAGTTACGGCGCGATTGAGTGGAGAACTTCAGATGAAGTTCCTCCAGTATGCTTTTCAAAATTTAATAGAGCATTTAGCACTTGAAACCTACCGAAACATGTACTACATGCACGATGTGGCACCACCTCATTTTAGCATTGCTGTGGGGGAGCACCTTAACAATGTCTACTCAAACCATTGGATAGGTTGAGGTGGTCCTATTTCCTGGCCTCCTAGATCTCCTGAACTGACTCCGATTAATTGTTACCTATGGAGACACCCCAAATCTGTGTTATATTCCACGTCGGTCAATAATAGGAAGGAGCTTTTACGGAGAATAACGTTTCTTTGTGATGAGCTAAGAAACAATGTGGGGTTATGGTGGCGGGTACAGCAGTCCTGTATCCACTCGTGCCCGCGAGTGTGTTAAAGTTAACGAAGCCCATGTTGAACCTACTTATGAAGTTTTTGATTAATTGTTTCAAATTAGGTCTTGAGGTTACCGACTTGGTTTTTGTTTTCAATGGTTTATTAAAAGTTAAACTTTTTTTCGTTTCCTTTTTTTCACGAAAATGGTTCATTTCTTCGAACTTAAACAAGTATTTTTTTTTAGTAGAGGTTCAAGCTATCAGAAAATATTTTTTTAAGTCTTTATCATACAGGGTGATATAGAAGAATGAGCATTACAGTGTTACACTTAGTCCACCCCTAGTAAACCGAAGAAGCTAAAATTATTCCAAGGATACTGTTTCAAGGGGTCTTTACTACTGAACATCATTCTTAATTTTTATTAAATTATGTAAAGTACTGTAAGAGTTATTCAAGAAAAACCTATTTTCAGGGGCGTTCTTTAGGGGCCCGTATTTCCGTAGGGAGGCCCTATAGCAAAAAAATTATAGAAACTTTTCGGGTTCTTTTTTCATGTTCTATCTGAATCCGAGAGATTTTCAACATTTTCCCCACACACCCTGTATATATATATATATATATATATATATATATATATATATATATATATATATATATATATATATATATATATATATATATATATATATATATATATATATATATATATATATATATATAGAAAAGAGAGGATTTACAAAAATTTGAATAATTGTATTTACAATAAATGCTTATATCTATAATTTTGGTGTGTGTCAGAAGAAACATAAGTATGAGCTCAGGAAGTGTAACAGGGGAAACATACTATCTCGTATGTGATTCAATAAACGAGTGAAAAAAACCTGAGGAAAAAACTCGTTTCCCTGTCGCTATTGCACTAGCAATAGCGACAGGGTGTTTACGATGTGTTAGTGTCGTGTGTATTCTACCAAGTAAAAGCCTCCCAAATTCGAATATTTTCATATTAAATAAGTTCTTCCTTGGAAGAATACGTTACTTTAAATTATACTGCTTCTTTTTCCACTATCTTGAGAAACTATTTTTCAAAATTCAAAATATCCACCTCCTCTTCAAGTTGTTTGAACTTGAGCAAATCATTATTCAATTCTAAACAAAATACAGACAACTTCACAGAAGTTCCCAAAATTGCTTGCAAAGAGTGTACGGTAGCTTATGTTGGGCAGACAAATAGGAATTTCGAAACCAGATTTAAAGAACATTTATTCTCTGACAATAACTCTCTGCAATGATATGTACGAGAATAATGCTGATTTCTTTGGACTGTATATAAAAAAATTCATAGGAGAAACTGATACGATAAATTGTACCATTCGGTTATGAGTGCTGAACGAAAAATATATATAAAAATTCACTATAGAATTCGAGATCCAAAGAAACGAATATTACGAAATTGTTCAATTATTGTCTTACTTAGGAAGGAAATCCAAAAGACGAACATCTATGCAATTCAAACGTCTAGTTCAAGCAGTTGGTAGCTAAACTCAGTTCACAATCACTTTAGGGCACTAGGTTTTATACACTTCAGTTTCACTGTAGCCAAGGCCTGGAAAATGTCTTACTTTGGGTTTTAATGATTGTCTTTATGAGGTAAATGTATCTCAATAGTCTTTTATGTCACATTAGATTTCACATGGAAGTGAAAACGAGGTTTTTTGGCGCAACTGCGAGGCCATACAACCGAGTCTTATATTTCGAGCGGCACTATACGGTCGATAGTATTCTCTGTAGCAGACTGACTGGCGCGCTACCCTGAGGTACGATTTCCATTCATTCGGGAAATCGAAAACAGAGAAAGAGCGCCAAGACAATATGTATTTGAATTTTAATAAAATGTAATGGATTTTGAATGCCGCGAAATTAGAAAAAAGTTCTCTAGCTTAACTTCCAGTCCCATGAAAGCAAACACAACGAAAAAATGTACATTGAAAAATAAAATACATTAGAGAAAAAAATTTAATTTTTAAACTTAAAAGCCGAAACACTCTCCAATACTTAAACACGTAAAACCATAAAACTTTAAAAAATATTAGATGATATAAAAGAAAATAAATTTATTGAAATGTTTGGAATTCAATAAGCTTTGTAAAATTTGCTCAGTATCAAAGAAAACCGTATATATTCAAGTAAGTTGTTGACCACCTGAGAATAACCTGACGGTTGAAACCGGACGCGTTTATGAAAAAGAATTGTAGAAAGTATAAAATGTATTCTCAAGTTGACTTTGTCTACTGATTGTAATATCACTTGAATTTTGCTTCACAAATAAATTTTGCATTTGTAATCTACAATGCATAAAATCACCGAATATTTCCACTAGCTACTTGAGTTCTCATGACAATAAATCATAAATATTTGGGATTTCTATTATGATGACATATCTTAAAGACGTTCCACTATACTTCGGCTTTACCAGATACAATAATTCAATGAAATGTTCAAAACGTGAAATTTTCCTTTAACGATAATGGAGGAACCCATTAAGTGGAAGCAAGACAAAATGAGTTGAGAAAATCCACTCGAGAGCCGTGCACGGTCATTCTAACAATAGAAAACTGATTGTTCAGTCTCTTTCTGGTGCTTTCTACGAATTTCACTGCATTATATTATTATCTGGATTCGTGAAGTTGCTCTTGAAACTATGTTTCTCGTTAAAACGATGGCTCGAAGAATCCGAATCTGGTTTTTGATCGTATCAAAACTAAAAAATGTCGTCATATACATTATGTCAAAAACTACAGGAAACACAAAATACTTGTTTCTTTATATATATATATATATATATATATATATATATATATATATATATATATATATATATATATATATATATATATATATATATATATATATATATATATATATATATATATATACACACCTCAAAAGAGTCTAAGGAACACTTACCAATATCTTTAAAATATGAATTTGATGACTCGAATTTATAGAAATCTTTCGGTTCTTGTAGGGATGTATTGTATACAATGTATTCTCAAGAAAACAAAATAATATTTGACTTCTCCAAAGCACTTTTCATGAAAAAAAATTTGAAATTTGAAAATGACGAAACTTGGTAAAACACAAAAAAAATCCTGAACTAATATTTTCGAAATGATATGGAAGCACTTATATTCTTCAGTACCCAGAAGGTCCACCTCTGTTATTAATGACACTTTGGCATCGTCGCGGCATGCTCAATATTAAATTGTCTTATATATTTTGACCTAAGTCATTCCAAGCCCCCTTAACTGCTAATCGAAGCTCCTGTTCATGATAGAAGACGTTTTGACGCAGGAGATTTCTTTTTTGGTGTCCCACACATGCTCGATGGGATTTGGATCTGAGGAGCAGGATGGCCTCGGCAGAAGATTGATATCATTTCTTCAAGAACGTTCAAGACAACTCTAGCACGTTGAGGAGGGGCATTATCTTGTTGGAAGAGTGAATTTTGACCCATTGTTTGGAGATACCGTACCGAGCATGCTGGAGACGGTTTTGCTTTGCAGGTTCCCTCCATATTCGAATTCTTCCCGAATCGGAATAATAACTAAATCTAGATTCATCACTGAAGAGAACTATGGCCCACCTCTCTTGATCCCAGTTTACTTGTTCTTGCCACAAAGCTAAACGAGCATTTCCATGGGTCAGTTGTGGAGCTCTTAAAGGACTTCTGGTGTGGAGGTGACCTTCGTGCAGTCAATTTCCCACAGCTTGGTCAGAAATGTGTACATTATGAACTCGTGATAGCTCTTGAGCTAATTGGGATGCTGTGGTAGTACGATATCTTCTGGCAGCGTCGCATCTGCTGCATTTTTAGTTTTTTATAAAAAAAAGTAAATACCGCTTGCGGTATGAATAAAAGCCATATTATTTCTGAAAGATACCATGACTGGAACAGTATGAAAGGAATTCAGTGCTTTATCAGGAACAATATACTGTGGATATCCATGTACTGAGACAATTTCGTCGAATAATTTGTTAACTTGTTGTAGAAGCTTCCGAAATAACTTTAATTTCAGGCCATTTCGATCATGCATCTATACAAAGCAAAAAAGGATGTCCATTTGATAGGCCAGCATAATCAATATGTACTCTTTCCCAATTTTCATCTGGAACATCCCAAGGATGAACTGGAACTTTTGAAGGTGAAGATATCTTTCCAGTAAATATATCGACGTACCAGTTGTTTGATTTTTGTGATACCAATATGTGTTTAATGAATTTCGTTGAGAATGAGGTCTTGTAATTATTTTGGTACTACAACACGATCGTTTTGGAAAATAATATTGTTCCCCAACGTGAACGGTGTGTCAAAAGGGTGAGATTTCAAATCTGTCAACAAAGCAAATAGTTCTGTATCTTTTACTGTTTCTTCTGCCATTGTTTTGAGTGTGATACTTTCGCTGGAAAGGAATAGTTGGTCTTGAAGAACATTATCTACTTGCTCTCCTATGCATTCATCTAATCGAAAGGGAGCATGAGATAAGCAGTTAACATTTTCGTTTTGTTCACCTCGTACTGTGTAGTTGAAACCAGATAAAAAGAAGGCGTAACGTAATGATCTCGCAGGAGACATTTTTGGCAATGCATTCTTTGTAAAAAAATGTACTGCAAAATTGATAGCTTAAGCTTCATGATCGAGTTGACTGTAGTTTTGTTCTTCTGTTAATAATGACCTAGAAGCAAAAGCAATTGGCCGTTCATGTCCAACAATTTCGTGACTCAAAACTGTAGCCACTCCATTTGGAATTGCATCTGTAGTCAATATAATTGGTGAAACTAGATCATATGGAACTAATACACGTGGACTACAGACTTTTCAATTTTTGAAATTCTGCTTCATAAGATTTGTTCCAGCGCAAAATTTGACCTCCTTGAAGAAGTTTTCGCAAAGAAGCCGTAATTGTGGAATAACTTCGAATGAATTTTGAATAATATGTAACCATTCCTAGGAATCTTCTGAGCTCTACCACATTACCAGGTCGCGGCATTTTCCGAACTGCTTCTACCTTTTTAGGTAACTTACTGATTTCATTGAATTGTACCACATGTTCAAGATATTCTATTTTATCTGAGAAGGATGAGCATTTATTCTTATTCGAATATAAATAATATTCTGAGAGACTTTTCAAACATGCATGTGAATTGTCATAACATTCTGACATTGTGGCACCATGAACGATTATGTCATCGAAATCCGCATCAACATTTCTTAAGCCTGAAATACATGACAAAGAATTCTATTGAATTCTGATGACGCTGTTTCATTCCAAAACTAAGGTGATTCATCCTATATGTGCCTCTATGAGTAGTAATTGTTTGAATTTTCGCACTTTCTTCGTCAACACATAAATGAAGATATGCTTTGAATAGATCCAACTTGCAAAAATACTTTGAATTTCTAAGGTTGTTTAGTACTTCGTCAATTCGTCCAATTTGATAATCAGTTTAAACCATTTTTTCATTTACACCACATTTATAATCGACACATAACCTAACCGTACCATCAGATTTTGGTATACCTACTAGTGGCGAACCCCAATCACTAACAGCTACTGGAGAAATAATCTCTTCAGCTTCTAGAGAAACTAGCTCTTTTCCAACAGTTTCCTTGAGAGCATACGGAACACTTCGCTCCCTTGTAGATGAAGGCTTAGAATCTGACCTTAGTTATAACTTGATTTGAAATTTGGAACACGTCCAATTCGTTCTATGAATATAGTAGAGAATTCGTGAAAAAGATTGTCCATATTTTGTAAACTGTTGACTGAGCTTGTGGTTGAATTTTGAAAATTAGAAATCTATCACGATCGACTTGTTGCAATCCAGAATACAGGGAACTGCACAGGGCTATAAGACGAAAGACTAGAGAAGACATACGAAATTACAACACAGACTATATACAACAAGTCATAGAAAACAACAGTAACATGAAAGTCTTAAAGAGAACTACTAACACCGGTAAACCCAGAATACATCAATTGAAAAACAACCAAGGTGAAATAAAATATGAAAAAACGGAGATAATACAGATTGTTGAAGGCTTCTATACTGACCTGTATTTGTCTAAGAAACCCAAACCTGAAACAACGAATCTTAGTAACATAACAAATGTCGGTTCCGAGGACATGCCTGAGATTAACATTGATGAAATACAACTAGCCCTCAACCAGATGAAAAACGGCCGGGCACCAGGCGAAGATAACATTACAAGCGAAATGCTAATATTGGGAGGACAGGTCACTTTGGAAGCAATAAAAATATTACTTAATAAATGCCTAACAGAAGGTAGTGTTCCGGAAGGATGGAACAATGCACACGTTGTGTTGTTGTACAAAAAAGGTGACAAATTTAAGATAGATAATTACCGACCTATTAGCCTTTTACCACACCCTTATAAATTGTTATCAAAAATTATCACAAACAGATTGACAAACAAATTTGACAGCTATCAACCGGCAGAACAAGCAGGGTTTCGCAGAGGAAATAGCACAACAGAACACCTACAAACTCTTCGTACACTTATTGAAAAATGTCACGAATACAAAGTGCCAATACACCTAGCCTTTGTAGACTATTACAAAGCCTTCGATTCTATAGAACTGTGGGCAGTATTTCAAGCCCTCGATAATGCTAGAATAGATTCGAGATAAAGAAACATCCTACAGAATATATATGAACGAGCGACTATTCAGGTGAGACTAGACGATGACATGCAAACCAAAAAAATCCCGATAAATAGGGGCGTGAGACAAGGCGATGTGATATCGCCAAAATTGTTCACACTTGCAATGGAGGACGTGTTTAAGAAGTTGGAATGGGATAGAAAAGGTATAAATGTGGATGAAAAATTCCTGAACCATCTCCGGTTTGCAGATGATATAGTTCTAATAAGCGATAACCTAGAACAACTCCACGAAATGATGCTAGAACTCAAAAGAACATCGGAAGAAGTTGGATTGGAAATGAATCTAACAAAACCTAAAATAATGACAACGGAGGACGCAATATTGGATGTCGACGGCAATGTTATAGAGAAAGTGAATGAATATCTATACCTTGGACACACTATAAAGATAGGTAAAGACAATCAAACTGCAGAATTGTCAAGAAGAATAAGAATGACTTGGGCTGCTGTTGGAAAACTAGGATTTGTATTGAAAAACAAACAAATCCCCATTAACATCAAAAGAAAAGTTTTTAATATGTGCGTTCTCCCAGTGTTAACGTATGGCATGGAAACCATGACTCTCACAATAAGATCTGCTAACAAACTTAGAAACACATAACGCGCAATTGAAAGAACTATGCTTGGAGTGAGCCTGCGGGATCACATACGTAATGAAGAAATAAGAAGGAGAACAGGCGTAGAGGACGTAATCACGAGAATAGCTGCATTGAAGTGGAGATGGGTTGGACATGTAGCAAGACAACAGGATGTAAAATGGACTAAGCGAATAACTCAATGGAGACCACGCTTATACAAAAGGGGAGTGGGGCGCCCCCAGAGAAGGTGGCTGGATGACATAAAGGAAAAAGTAGGACGAATATGGTATAATATAGCACAGGACAGAGAGAGATGGAAGTTAGAAGGGGAGGCCTATGTTTAGGAGTGGACAGAGAAGGGATGAAAAAGAAGAAAAAAAAAAGAATGCCTTATCCAATTTATGCCTAGTAAGACATCATGACATGGAGGTAATATGTAGAGGTAATCATGAATTGTTCTACTCTTATAGGATATATCGAAATGTAATCATGGTATTTTCAAGTGGTATGCCAAGTTTCATTATATGTAAATAACTTCTGAAAACAGTGAAAATTGGGCTCCTGAGTCTTTTTTCCATTTTCAAAGATTTATTATTCACTTGAACCAAAACGTAATATTTATCATCACTTCTGACAAAGTCCTGATTTTCAAAATGAGGATCTATAATTTCATCATCTTGGGACAGTTCGAAAATTTCTATTCTGTTGCAACCATATGAATGACCAGAATCAATCTAATTAACAGATGTGGATTGTTCTGGATTTCTGGAATTTGAATTTTGTCGTACCAAAGAAGAAATCCATACTTTTGAAACATGCCCAATTTTTCCGCATGAGTAATATTTCAGTGTTTTTCGCAGGATTCTACATTCATTAGCCTTATGATTTGTTCTTCCACACGAGAAACAACAATTTTCAATTCCTAAATCATGAAAATTCATTCGACCACGAGACAAACTTCTGCTTTTTGAATTCGAAAAACGCTTTTGAGAATGCGTATAGGACTTTTTATTTTTGTGATACTCACGATTTCGTGCTACACGGGAAAGTTTGTTCAATTCTGTAACTTCTGAAGGATTTTGTTGATTTGAAATCTTCCTACTTTCAATTCTCGAAGCTTCTAGTGCTACTGCTTTATTGACGAGTTCGTCAAAACTGGTCACGTTTGATTGAAACAAATGTTCCAGGATCCAATTATCTTTCAACCCTCGAATGAATTGAGCTCTCAGAAATATTTCCGAGCAGAAAATTTGCTTGTTGCAGCCACAGTTGATATGAAAGTCACAATCACTAATGTATTTTTGTAATGACGCCCCAAATTCTGATATGCTGTGATTTTCATTCTGGTGAATAATAAAAAAATAATGTTTTGAAATAACTGCACTTTGAATGGAATGAGCATTGTACGAAAATTTTTCATTAATCCATCATAATTCAACACTCTCACTGACTTTTCCGGACCAAGCACACAGCTTAGTTATTATAATGTGCTGAACCAATTGACGTACATAATAACAGTGCTTTCTTCTCAGCGTTTACAATGCTCTTCATTAGACAGTAATTTTCAAATCTCTCCAAATGAAATGTGAATTTATCTTGTCTTGATTCGAATTCTTAGAAAGGTGTAATATTCACATAATTATCTGATTTTGAAGTGCTGCTGTCATCTTGACGTTACATTTGGATTTTTTTGGAAAAAACATTTAATAGTGTTTTCTGCTGCTCATTCATAGTTTTCAGAAGTAGTTGAAATTATTTTGCGTCCATTCTTGAAGATCTGCAAACTTGAATTGTTTGAATATTTGAATTTGGATCATGATACTAGCTTTTGTAGACACTTCACACTTTTACTGAATTTCTTGATAGTTTCGTTTTCAGCTCGTCGCCAAATTGTTGTATCGAATAGGAGTAAATATACCGGGTGAGTCAATAAGGTGGGGAATTTCTATATCTCGAAAACAATTTGAGATAGAAGCGAAATTTTTTCTGATTATTGTTAAGTAAGTATGTGTGCATTCTTAAAAATCATTTTCGTACATACAGGGTGTTCCATTCTTGCTCCACGGACAATCATAGATTTTCTTAAATAGCACGCCCTGTATTTTTTATCATATTCTGATTACATTTGGATGTTCTCTTCAACAATATCTGTTTTGTGCCCAAACAGCTATCGGAAGATTTCAAATTAATTAAAATATCGACAATTTCGGGAATTTGGAAGTTTTTTCAAAAGTTCTCAAATGCCCCATTTCGCATAATTTACGCATGATGGTTTTTTTCAGGTAAAAGTGTTGTACCTTATTATCAAATGAAGAAAAAAAAATTGTTTTATACCTAGTGTTCCTAGTAACACGGCGAAAATGAAATTTTTCAAACATGAAATTTTTTTTTTTCAAATATAACACCCTGTATCTATTTCACATGTGTTGTTTCTACTCGGATAAGCTTTACAACGACACCTTTTTTTCAAAAATCCGATGCAGATTTCCCAGAAAATTTCGAAATTAGTGTGAGGTTTAGGTATTTCTTGCAATAAACATGCTGTTGATAGAATTCAGACATTGAAATATGCAAATTCCATTACAAAATTAGATTCTTTGCTGTTCAATGAAACTTAAACATCAAAACTCTCAAGGTTTATCGAAATTTCTTCACAAGAAATGATTCATTTGCGATATTACATTTGTGTTCAGAGCTAAGTCTTCACTTAATTGAAATTACTCAGTCTGAAATTATTAATAATAATAATTCAATAAAGTATTTGTTTATTATACGAAAATTATCGTTCATTTCCACAAAAACTACTTTCCGAACAATAGAGTGAAAACAATCAAATATATTTCACATCACCTTATTTATAAACTGCAGGAAACACCCTGTAGCTCAGTAACGAAGGTTTTGCGGATCTATGTTCATATGAACTTTTCCTTAAAATTGCACGTAGATTTATCCTCTCAAGTTGTGACATACTATTATGTAACACCCCGTTATATATATATATATATATATATATATATATATATATATATATATATATATATATATATATATATATATATATATATATATATATATATATATATATATATATATATAGGGGTTTTACCCCGACGAGTTGCCCATATACCTGTTCATGCAATCAAACTGATTTCATGAAAAATATAAATCCACCACCCGGTAACTAATACCATTGCCAGGCAATGATTATATATATATATATATATATATATATATATATATATATATATATATATATATACGAAAATGCGAAAAATGCGAAAAAGGTCAATTTTCGTTTCAAGGGGACATCTTTTGGGGTATGAAACTTGCCTGAAATATCAACCCCTAACTGGAGGTTGCAATTCTTGAACATTTGAATAGGAAGATGGGTCGAGTGATGACTCAAAAAAGGTGGTATCTTTGTCTATATTGCCTCTATATCCATTTTAATTGAAAACTGTAAAAGATACAGGGTGAGCAACTGAAAGATAGGAAGACTATTTCCTGAGACACTTGAAGTTTCAGTGAAGTAAAATGGAACAGATCCATGCTGATCAATGGCAGTCATCATCATCATCATTTCAACGCCTGGAGCAGGGTGACCACCCTTGAAAATTTGGAAGAGAGAAGATGGGTCGAGTGAAACCTCGAAAGAAACGTATTATCTTTGTCTGCATCCCCGTGAACGAATTTTCATTTTTGATTGAAAACTGTGGAAGATACAGAGTGAGCTACTGAAAAATAGAGGAGACTATCTCTCACCCTAAGGTATCACTGGATCAAAATGTTACCCCTGCTCTAGGGATTGAAATTTGAGATGAGGTAATTTCGGAAGATGACAGCTTTTGATCTGAAATGAATCTATTCCAGTTTTTTGTACTAATACTCCAATAGTCTCGGGGCGATAGTCTTCTCCATTTTTCAGTGGCTCACTATGTACCTTCTACAGTTTTCAATAAAAAATGAAAATTCTTACACGGGAATGCAGACAAACATTATACCTTTCTTTCGAGTTATCACTCGACCCATCTAATCTCTTCCAAATTTTCAAGAGTTGTCACCCCTGCTCCAGGAGTTGAAATTCGAGAAGAGGATGGTACTTGATGACGACTGCCATTGATCAGAATGAATCGGTTTCATTTTACCCCACTGAAACTTGAATAATCTCAGGGTAACAGTCTTCCCTATCTTTCAGTTGCTCACCCTGTATCTTTTACAGTTTTCAACTAAAAATGAAAATTCGTTCATAGCAATGTAGACGAAGATAATACCTTTCTTTAGAGTCATCACTCGACCCATCTTCCTCATTCAAAATGTTCAAGGATTGCAACCCTTGCTTAGGGGTTGATTTTCAGGCAAGTTTTGTACACCAAAAGATGTCCTTCTTGAAACAAAAATCGACCTGTTTTTGCATTTTGTTCAGAAAAGAATATCTTTGTAGATATAGCCTTTGTTTAGTTCTCGTTGAAGCACCCTATATATATGGGGTTTTACCCCGACGAGTTGCCCATATATCTGTTCATGCAATGAAACTGATTTCATGAAAAATATAAATCCACCACCCGGTAATTAATAACATTGCCAGGCAATGATTATAATCAAAACATATCCTGGAGTATTTATATATTAGGATAACGTTAAATGTTATGAGAATATATCTATCTACCAGACTATATACATACTACAGCATCATCAGACAACGATATCAATGTACCAACGAGTAGTGTCAGAGGCTTTCTCCCCGGAAAAATCCAGTGTACGGACCTTAGTCAAGTAACACTGAATGTTACTCATTAATAGTTTCCTTTGTGTGAAGTGGTGAACGATCGAATAGAATACTGCTCTGAATATAAATATGACAAAATTGTCAGTTAATTATATTACATTTATATAAACAAATAAATAAAATATGAAATGAGATTCTGAGCAGTATAAACTAAAGAGAAAACCTATGACTCTACCTCATTATTATATTCGGAAAGAAACTTACGAAGAATATTACAAGATTTGATGACTGTTATATTTTGTAACTGTTCAAACAAATTTTCTTCAGACCCAAAATCTCAATACTTTCGTGAAGATTTCTAGGAATAACGCCTGTTGTGGAAATAATAATCGGTAGAATAAATATTTTCTTCATTTTCCACATTTTTTCAATCTCGTCGCCAAGCATCATATATTTAGAAATTTTTCATTGTATTTATTTTGTATGTTATGGGTGTCGGGTATAGCAATATCAATTATATATGTTATTTGATTCTGTTTATCATTAAGAATGATATCTGGTCTATTGTATTTTACAGCTCTGTTGCAAAGAATTGTTTTATCAAAATAAAATTTATATTTGTCATTTTCACAAATAATCTCATATTATCATTTGTGCTCAGAGCTAAGTCTTCACTTAATTGAAATTACTCAAATCGAAATTAATAATAATAATAATTCAATAAAGTATTTGTTTATTACAAGAAAATTATCGTTCATTTCCACAAAAAAAGTGACTACTTTCCGAACAATAGAGTGAAAACTATCAAATATATTTCACATCATCTTATTTATTAACTGCAGGAAACACCCTGTAGCTCCCTATCGAAGGTTTTGCGGATCTATGTTCATATGAACTTTTTCCTTAAAATTGCAAGTAGATTTACCCCTCAAGTTGTGACATACTATTATGTAACACCCTCATTATTATTTTCGGAAAGAAACTTACGAAGAATATTACAAGGTTTGATGACTGTTATCTTTTGTAACTGTTCAAACAAATTTTCTTCAGACCCAAAATCTCAATACTTTCGTGAAGATTTCTAGGAATAACGCCTGTTGTGGAAATAATAATCGGTAGAATAAATATTTTCTTCATTTTCCACATTTTTCAATCTCGTCGCCAAGCATCATATATTTAGAAATTTTGTTCATTGTATTTATTTTGTATATTATGTGTGTCGGGTATAGCAATATCAATTATATATGTTATTTGATTCTGTTCATCATTAAGAATGATATCTGGTCTATTGTCTTTTACAGCTCTGTTGCAAAGAATTGATTTATCAAAATAAAATTTATATTTGTCATTTTCACAAATAATCTCAGGTTCATATTTGTGAAATTTTTTCTTTGGGAATTAGGTCATGTTTAATTCCTAGATTAAAATGAATAATATTAGCGACGGCATTATGTCTTTCTAAATAATCTGTTGAAGCAAGGACTGAGCAAGATGATAATATATGAAAAACTGTTTCTGAAGAACAGAAATATCTACGGCAAGAATCATCTATATTTTGTTTGATGATGTGTTTCTATAATTCCTCGTGAAAACAACCTGATCCTGGATCGCAATTACCAAGCCTTCTGTTTCAGCAAACAATTCTCCAGATACTAACCATTTATTCGATGCGATTTCATCAATATAATCATTTTTCAATTCTTTAGGGTGCTTTCCGTGTAATTCCTTCTGCATCCAACTTTCTCTTTTAGAATTATCATCAAATATATCAAAATCTACCTTTTGCATTGTCAAGTTCAGAGGTGTAAATTTATAATCTGAAGTAACAACAATATCATGTAATTTAGACGTTCTCTGTTTATCATGAAAATGGGAACGTAGATGAAAAATCTGTTTACTATGAAGATTATTCAAATCAATTAATCCACGACCTCCAAGATGTCTAGGTAGTGTAACTCTCTGAACAGCTGACTTTGGGTGGTGCTTATGATATTTACAAAGCATTTTTCTCGTTTGACATTGTAATTCATTTAGATCAGTTTTAGACCATTTAATAATTCCAAAAGAAGATGTAAGAATAGGAACAGCATAGGAGTTGATAGCTCTGAAAAGGTTTTAACTAGTTAAATAACTCTTGATGATAATTCGAAGTCTTTTATAATATGAACTTCTAATATTTTTTTTTTATTTAGAATAAGCGCATCAACCACGCAGGGTTATTAGCGCATCCATCAATAAAACAAAAAAGAACAACATAGAATTTGAAGCTAAATTGAGTTATATAAATCACAGTCTTTTAGAAAATTCATGAGCTTAGTGAGATCTTTGTTCAGTACTGCACGTAAACTATTGCCAATTTAAAAACTATTTCTTTTCGCTGCATACCCTGGGCAGTCGATTATAACATGCTTGATGGTTAAGGGCGCCTGACAATGCTGACAAATGGGTCGCTGTTCTTTCGAAATGAGGTAGCTGTGAGTCATATTTGTGTGTCCTATACGCAGCCGGTCTAAGACGACTTGGTCCTTACGCAAGGGTAAGTAATATTTCCACGAATCAACACTTGGTTTACACTCGCGTAATTTCGAGAAAGACTGGTTCCATTCATTTTGCCACGCACTTATAATTTGGTTCTTAATGTAGTTTTGAAGTCCACAAACGAGATTTTCGACTCAACGATTGAGTCCACCGCACTTATTGCCTCCCGGGCTGCTATATCGGCCTCTTCATTACCTTGGATACCGATGTGTGAGGGTATCCACAAAAATGATACACTTCTTCCCGACGTTTGAATGTTATACATGGCCTTAAATATTTGTTGCACTAGGGGTCTTTTGTGTACATATTATCTAGTGACCTTATTGCTAATTCTAAGTCTTTTGTAATATGAACTTCTAATATTTTCTTTAGTGCTGCTATGGTTAATTGTCTTCTCGTCTTCTTGACAAAATCCAAGATATTTATATGTATCTATATATATATATATATATATATATATATATATATATATATATATATATATATATATATATATATATATATATATATATATATATATATATCATCTCTTAAAACTCTTCCGATATCTGCTCGTAGATCGTGGGTGAATCAGAACTTATCTAACTCCTGTTGAATAGGTGGTTAATAGGTTTAAGCCTAATTTCAATACTTTTCTGGTTTTAATTTTATATCAAACGAAATGTGAATATAAAATTAATTTTGTTTCAATTTATTCACTCGAACGTTTCGATGAATTTCAATCAGCTAACAACTAAATTCCTAATATCTAATTTCTCAATGTTCCGTCCAAAATATATTCCGAAAATTTTTCATTTAATCAATAATGAAAGTCACCATCCCATTTCATCGCAATCGCCGTAATTGGATCGCTCCTACCTAATTATTGAATGAAATTGAATTTTAATCTTGAATGGCAACATCAGATAAATCGGGGCTCTAAATTTTATATTACATTTAAAGCATCTTGTGAGACAATTTATCAACTAACAAGAGTGATAAATTATTTTCCAAGTGTTTGAACAAAACTCTAGTCAGAAATATTGAAGAGTGATGTTCAGTTAACTTGTATTGATTTTAAGACGTCAAATAATTTTGATAGTCGTGATTCAATCGGGTATATCGCTTATATATACAGTGCGTTCCAATTTTTACTCCAAATTTTCGAATAGGGAAAATGAGTAACGTAATAATTTTTTCAAATGGAGATTCAATATACGATCTAGAATTATTCATTACCTGAATAACGCGTGATGAATCAAAATCGGAGATTTTGGAGAATTTCCAGGTTCAAATAATTACATTTGTACTCCTCTCGAAACTCATTTAAAGTCAATTTGGTTATATACTGATGCTACTTACACAGATTTTTCTAAAGCCTTCGACAAAATAAGTTTCGATATTCTCATTTTTAGACTAGCCGAAGCAGGTGTAAGTGGTTGGTTGCTTGAGTGGATCCAATCGTTTCTACTGAATAGGTCACATTTCGTTAGTTTAAATGGTTTTGAATCTGAATCTCTCATTAGTACTTCTGGGGTACCGCAGGGAACTCATCTCGGTCCTCTTCTTTTCTTAATTTATATAAATGACATTGATAAATGTTTCCGGCATTCCAGATTCTTGCTCTATGCAGACGATCTGAAAGTTTTTAGATCTATCACATGCTTAAGGGACTGCCTTGATATTCAACAAGATTTGAATAACTTGGTTGAGTACTGTAGAGAAAACCAATTCTTTTGAATTTTAATAAATGTTTCACGATAACTTTTACTAGAAACCATTTCCTATCACTTTTCAGTACTCAATCGGAAATTCATTGCTGCGACGTGTGTCCACGGCTTTTGATCTGGGTGTCACTTTCGATTCGAAGTTGCTCTTCGATGCACACATAGGTCGCATAGCAAATAGTTCAAGTCGAATGATGGGTTATATTTTCAGGAAAAGTAAGGAATTTAAATATGTAAAATTACTTATCACTTTATATTATGCTTACATCTACAGTAAATTAAATTTTGCCTCATGTATTTGGAACGCTCGTTATGATTGTTATTCCAACCGACTTGAACGCATTCAGAATAGATTCATACGGTTCATATGCTTCAAAACTAACTTTGTTATCCTGAACCACGACTACGCCCCTGCCCGTAAATATTTAAATTTATTGTCACTTGAAAATCGTAGAACTATATCTGATATTTTGGTTTTGTTTAAAATATTGAACTGCGTATTTCAGGTACCTGAGATCTTGCACATGGTTACTTTCAATGTTCCTAAAAATCATTGAGGCACCACGACCTCTTCTCTATAACTTTTAGAAAAACTAATAGTGCACAGAACTCCCCTATCGATAGGATGCTACGTGTCTGCAACACGCATAGGAGTATCAATTTGTTTGGGGTCACATTGGCCTCTTTGAAGAGAACATTACGCTTGCTCTTTACTGACTGATATAAAATTCATTCAATCGTTCGTTTTGTAATATTCATTTTGTATTTCTTTTTCATTCTTTCTGTGAATACAACTCACTATTAATGTCTTATATAATATTTTTCTTTCAGAATACTAGATTCTGTGTAACTAATATTCATCAAGTGAATGTCATTTTGGCTTCGGCTGTGGACATTCCTTATATTGTACATAAATAAATAAATAAATAAATAGGAAAAATTTTTGTTACTTATTGAAACTATTGCATATCTCTCTCTTTTTCTATAAACTTCAAGCCCAAAAAAATTATGATGAAAAAGGGGTTGTATGGTATCTCATCAGAATGGTTATCTGTTTCTCAATATAAATCTTCTTTTCAAAGTACCATTCATTAACTCGGCGTTGATGTGGTGGAGTTAAAATTACCCAGAGTGTTATTCAATTGTGCATCACAAAAACACGGAGACTGTCAGCGGCCTCATCTCTTCAGTACCTTGAAATGTTGAACAGAATATTGCTGCCTCAATTGCCTCTTAGCTCTAAGTGAGTTAACATATTTGTTATTTGAGTGCGAAGTTCAACTTGGTGATTTTCACACCACTCCAGTGACGTTACCGATTATAGACAATTTTGGTCACAATCACCCCACCACACTTATTTTTTTCTTCAAATCAAACAGGTATATTTGGTGATGTGGGGTTAGTTTTTAGGTATTATTAATTTGTTTGTTGGTTATTTAGAGATATGAGCTACGAAGAACAGCAAAGGAAGCTCCTCGCTTTATGGCATAATCTGGAAGATATTGAAGACTTCGTCAATTCGAGCGATTCTGAAAATAAAGATATAGTTCAAGAAAGTGCACATGATTCCGAATCAGAACAAGATTATTTGGAACAAGTTGACGATGACGGAGGCGTTCATTCAGAAGATGAACAAGATGATAATCAAACAACATTATCTAATACATTGTCATCAGAAAATTGTTTCATCGGAAGAGATAAGATAACCATGTGGTCAATAATTTGTCCCAACCGAGCAACACGAACCAGATCGGAAAACATAATCAGGGAGGAGATCTCAGTTGTAGGGCCTGCTGCAAAGAACCGCAAAACAGCTGGAGAATGCTTCGATATTTTTTTGGATGAGGTAATAATTACTAGTAATAAAAAACAGGTGCTGTGTTTTAGTGAATTTTACTCAATAATTGCGATTCGTAGCGCGTTTCACTACACAGATGCTTCTTCAGACGAATGAATATACAAAAGTTATATTCTCATTTATATTTTTTGTATATTCATTCGTCTGAAGAAGCTATATATATATATATATATATATATATATATATATATATATATATATATATATATATATATATATATATATATATATATAATAATAATAATAATAATAATATAGTTTATTCAGATTTTATACCAACACCTTGACGACAACAATATATTAGCAGAGGAGCAGAAAGAAACACCACGGGTGCAAGGAACAACTCATCATCGATTCATTTGAATTTGGGAGGCTTTACTTGGTAAAATTCCATTATCAATAATAAAAACAAGTACTGTGTTTTAAGGAATTTTACTTAATAATTGCGATTCGTAACGCGTTTCACTACACCGTAGCTTCTTCAGACGAATGATTATTATTACCTGGTGCTGGTGGATGTCACCATACCGAATAATTACAACGTGCTGAACAAGTTCCAGGAGAAAAGTCCAAATACACAGACCTTGCTATTGAGATCAAGCAGATGTGGCACCTCGAGAAAATAGATATTGTTCCTGTCATCGTATCCTCGACTGGGTTAATACCCAAAACTTTGCATGATAGCCTTAAGAAATTAGAATTGCATAAGAATACCTATATAGAAATGCAAAAGCTGTTATTCTTAATACATGTAGAATAGTTAGGAAATTTATGTCAAGTATATTGTAATCGAGCCTATTCCTTTGATTGCTGAATCTGGGAAAGGTAAATTATATCCAGCTAACAGCTGTGATAGTGCATAAGTCCACGATAATAAATATAGTTTATTCAGATTTGAAGAATGTATAACAAATAATATGAATTTCTTACGTAATAACTATTATAAGTCTGAATAAACGTTTAATCACAGAGACATTACATAATGTCTGTACGTGAATTGACCTTAAATAAACAATATATTTCTCGCATAAGTACAAAAAAATAAAAATATAAGCAAACAACAAAAAACAAAACCTACATTTCTAATTAGTACCATTGAAATTTCATAGTCACCACGAAGAAAGTTACTATCAATGTCCCTTGATATGTCGCTATCGTTGGGTAAGTCACCATCGGTGTGAAAGTCACTATCGGTGTGAAAAATCACTATGTTAAGTCACTGTCGGTATAAAGGTCGCGATCGGTATAAAAAGTCACTATCGGTATGAAGAGAGACTATCAGCATCAAAGTCACTAATTTGGTATTTTATTGTCACATATCTGATTAAGGCAGCTGATTTATAACATTAAAAAGATTTGCCTGCCACTTCGTTGTATCCATCTTCTTATTTTTCTCTTGAAATTCTTATACATATAGGCTGTTCTTTATTCTTGAGGCAACATGGCATATATTCTTGGTGCCAAATAAGTAATGGATCGTTGCCCAACTCTTTTCTCAGCTCTCGGGGTTTCAAATCTATTTTTCTTGTTTCTGGTAGAATAAATATGTTCTATTGAATTCAATTGTATTTTTCCTTGAAATGTGTGAAACAAAATGTGAGCCGAGAACAACTGATGAATGTCAGCTATTCCTGATAATCTATACAGTTCGTCTCCATCAGAGGTAAGTGGTCTCCCAAAATAATCCTCAACAACCATTTTTGCATTGTTTCGATCTTTTTAGTTGATTCTCGTAGCACATATATATATATATATATATATATATATATATATATATATATATATATATATATATATATATATATATATATATATATAAAATATATAAAAGGGGTTTTACCCCGACGAGTTGCCCATATATCTGTTCATGCAATCAAACTGATTTCATGAAAAAATATAAATCCACCACCCGGTAATTAATACCTTTGCCAGGCAATGATTATAATCAAAACATATCCTGGAATAATTATATAATAGGATAACGTTAAATGTTATGAAAATATATCAATCTACCAGAATATATACAAACTAAAGCATCATCAGACAATGACATTAATGTACCAACGAGTAGTGTCAGAGGCTTTTTCCCCGGAAAAATCCAGTGTACGGACCTTAGTCCATTTGCAAATTTTTCTGGATATCTTTCTGCTGAAACAGTGTCTGCAGATGAAGTTTCTTTAATGATTTTAATGCTATTGAATGATTCTTGCAGAGACGACCTTTTTTATTTTTGAATTTTTTATCGACTGTACAGTACATTCATTATCATTGGAATGAGCGTGATATGGATGCAAACGACTCTCCAGCCTGTAAACAATCAAACATTCCTATTTTTATTGCAGGAGGTATTACTGATTTATGTCGTATCGAAACAAAAATTTGGAAAACAACGGTGCTGGATATTAAACAAGAAGAAACGCAAGACTTTCACCAATGGACGTAACGTCTAATATGTGGCATTTAACAATAAACCTTATGCATTGAGTGATGAGGTCACTTTACTCAATCATTTTGATTGTTTACTTTCTCAAAAACACCGACCTCGACGTAGGCGATTTATTGCAAAGGAAAATCTGAACTTATGCAGCGGCGATATCATTTAAAAACACACCTTAGATGTAGTAGTAATGAGGTCTTTTTCCATTCCAATTCAAATGTTGAAGAAAGCGAATACAAGCTTTTTGGCCCTTTGGTATTTTAAGTTGTTACTCAAAAATGCTATAACATCCCAAAACCTGTGGTTTTTAACCACGTGTTTGAAGAGTGAAGTGTGTCCTAAAAACATCAAACTCAAGATCAACAACAACAGTTATGCAGCTCGAAGAGCAGTAATCTCTGGACAGAAGATATGGATCAAATCAGAATGCAAGATTTTGTTCCACTAACGAGACATCTACAATATTTATCTCAAGGTAATTCTTACCGAGTTATTGTACAGACTTCATCCACTTGAATTCGATTCATTAGATTACAATAATAGATTCAAAATTAGATCAATAATACATTATAAATATACCATCCAATACCGCAAATTAAAGTTTCTCGTGTCACGAAAACCGAAACCTACTCCACGTAAAACTAAATTGTCTGACCATCAATTTTTGATAGATTCGTTAACCTTTCTGATACTAATTTCACAACTGATGAAACAAATCTCTTGGAGAAAGGTTTCAACACAATATTAAATCAAACAAGATAAAATCTGATTTAGAGGAACTTGGCATAGATACTGAAATTTCTCTGAAAAATATTCCTAATAACACTCACCTTAAATATTTAGCATCTAACATTATAAAAATGAATCATTAGCTGACTTTGAACCGAGTATAGAACAAAATATTTTAAAGGCCATCAGACAAAAATCTCAACTGAATGAAGTTACTTTTACAAAAGCAGATAAGGGTAATACTGTTATTGCGTTAAATAAAAATGACTACCTATTTAAAACTCTAAATTTCATTACGTCCGGAATATATACAATTTTAAACAAAGATCCAACTATTTCATTCCAGAAAAATATTAAAATTGCAATAAATGACGCAAAATCTTTAATTAAAGCAATAAATAAATACAAATTAATTTTACCAAACCCTCAACCACCTCAACTGTGTTCATTCATTAAATTGCATCAAGTAAATAACCCCGTTAGACCAGTCGTATCTTACGTTACAGCCCCAGCCGTGAAATTGTCGCACTACCTTATAGATATCATTAAAATTATTGTTGATTCAAATCAAAATTTTCTATAAAAAATTCTTTCGAATTGATAAATAACATAACAATCGTTAACCTTCCACCTAACGCAAAACTTATTTCGTTTGATGTTGAGAATATATACCCGTGTTCCTCCAGGTGATGTCAAAATATTAATCGAAAACATGTTGAATTCGAATCATGTTAACCGCATAATTAAATCAGAAATATTGAATCTGTTGGACGTTTGCATTGAACAAAATTATTTTTCTTTCAACAACATCTATTACAGTAGTGAAAATGGTTTGATCATGGGAAATGCTTTGAGTCCACTTTTAGCAGAGATTTTTATGAATAATATTGAACAGAAAATTCATACACATCCACTCATTTCCAAATTTCTTCATTGGTATAGATATGTTGACGACATCTTAGTATGTTTCATTGAACTACTCGTCAATTAGACTTATTTCTTAATTTCATTAATTCCATCCATTTGAACATTAAATTCGCGATAGAAATTGAACAGAACGATTCCATTAATTTTTGGATTTGAAAATCACTAGACGAAATAATAATCATGTTTTTCGGTCTTTCGTAAACCAACACATACTGATACAATTATACATAACTACTCATTACATCCAATTAAACACAAAGTTGCAGCTTTAAACAGCATGGTACATCGGTTACTCAATTTACCTTCATCAGTAGATGATTATAATAAAGAGTTAAACATCATCAGAGATAGCCATTAATAATTCATATGATCCGGATATGATAGATCTAATCATTCGTAAAAACTGTATCTGAAAGCAATAAATGAAGTATATCCTATTCATAAAGACTATAAAATATTCAACAGTTTAATATTCTGCGGTTCTGCAAGTACAAATATTAAATCCTTTCTCGTCAAACAAAATCTTAATATAACTTTCAAAATTTCTAATAAATTAGGTAAACGTATTAAAAAAATAAATCTCGTGTTGGAAAATCAAGTAAATCAGGAATCTATAAACTCAATGGCGGTTCTTGTGATAAAATTTATATCGGTAGGACCTATAGGAGTTTTGGCATAAGAACATCTGAACATAAACGTAGCTTCGATAAAAATAAATCTGATTCAAATTATTCAAACCACTTAATAAAAGAAAACCATTCATTCAATAAAAACTTTGACATATTACATATAAAATCAAAAAATTGAAATTAGATCTCCTAGAAGCATTAGATATAAATAGATACAAACATTCGGACAAGCTTTTGAATGAGCAGGTAGATGTGAATTATTCACCCTACTTAACTTGTTTAATTAGTTTTTATTACCTTTCATACTAAATGTACAATGGCTCGGTGTGGGTTGTTCCTGTTATTCATCCAACTTGTTCTACGATTTGTTTATAATACCATACTCTTCATTCTGTTTGTCATTCTTGATAAAGCTGCTGTGTCAGGGAAACGTCGTCGAATTTTTTCAAATAAAGTGTAGATTAAAGTTAAACCTTGTGTTTTTCATCTCATTTTCATTTAGAAGTCCATATGACGACCCATTCAAAAAGGATACCGATCCAATTCATTAATAGATATGTATGTACGGATGTACCGATGAGATCAGCGAATGAAGAAATCTTTAGCCGCGAATATAGGAATTAGGACGCATATTTTCACCCACAAATAGTGAAAATGCGAGTGTTGAAAGCGAGAATAAGAAGCTTTTACTGTAATTATTCTTGTTAACATTCTCATTGCTTGAAGAAACCGAAATACCATCTTTAAATTCATGAAATTCGTTTACCTGGTTCAAATAGTTTTAACATTTGTGCTATTGAGCTATCATAATGTGAATGGATTCATTATAAAATGAAAGTTTGATGATACCACCGACTAAATTCGCTGCTCTGCATATCACGTAGTTAAAGGGAAATTATTTTTCCATGCAGGCAAAATCCACTTCAACTCCAGAGCATGCATACTGTATGCGGGGATCTGTTTAATTGAAGCAGACTCGTGATAAAAATCCATGGGTAATCCAGTCGCGTCTTGTTAAAAGAGTATGTACCTTCTCATCGTAGCATCACCTAAGTGGATTGGACCCGACGCATGAAAACAAACAAATTCAAATGAGCATTAACTTCATTTCCCCTAAGAGTATTCCTCTACCTAATTTGCTAAAGTATCTTTCAAATAACGCTTCTTGTTACGAGAATATTCTGCTCTACTTTAAATCACTTTCATCCAAGTTATTGATATTGAGAGGGACTTGGAAACATCGAGCTTAATAAAGAAGTTCTGGGGAGAATATCGTGAATGTGGAACAGAAAATTGGATTATAAATTAAATCAAAGTAGAAGATATAATAATTCCTTATTGGTAGAACTGTATTTAATATATACACAGGGTTGTTCAGTTTCTATAGCGGAAATTTTGAGATCAATAAAAATTGAAAAATATGAGTTTGCCATATGAATCTTCGTATAAGAAATACAGAGTATTCAAGATTGATAGAAAAAATTAAATTTATACAAGGTGCTTCAACGAAAACTAAACAGAGGCTTTATCTACCAAGATATTCATTTCTGATCAAAACGAGAAAACGGGTCAATTTTTGTTTCAAGGTGGACATGTTTTGGGGTACAAAACTTGCGTGAAATATCAACCCCCTAAGCGGAAGTTGTAATACTTGAACATTTTGAATAAGGAATATGGGTCGAGCGATGACTCAAAAGATAGGTGGTATCTTTGTCCACATCGCCTTGAACAAATTTCCATTTTTAATTGAAAACTGTAGGAGATACAAGGTGAGCAACTGAAAGATAGGGAAAACTCTTCCCCTGAGACTATTCAAGTTTCAGTGAAGTAAAATGGAACAGGTACATGCTGATAAAAGGCAGTCATCATCAAGTACCATCCACATCTCGAATTTCAACCCCTAGAGCAGGGATGATCACCCTTGAAAATTTGGAAGAGGTTAGATTTGTCGAGTGATACCTCAAAAGGAAGGTATTATCTTTGTTTGCATGCCTGTGAAGGAATTTCCATTTTTGATTGAAAACTGTAGAAGATACAGAGTGAGCTACTGAAAAATAGAGGAGACTATCTATCGCCCTGAGCTATTCAAGTATTAGTGCAAAAAATGGAACAGATTCATTCCAGATCAAAGGCTGTCATCTTTGATCTGAATGAATCTATTCCAGTTTTTCGCACTAATACTCCAATAGTCTTGGGGCGATAGTATTCTCTATTTTTTAGTGGCTCACTCTATATCTTCTACAGTTCTCAATCAAATATGAACATTCTTTCACGGGAATGCAGACAAAGATAATACATTTCTACTCTCTTACAAATTTTCAAGGGTTGTCACCTACTCTAGGGGATGAGGTTCGAGATGAGGATGGTAGTTGATGATGACTGTCATTGATCAGCATAGATCTGTTCCATTTTACCCCACTGAAACTTGAATAGTCTCAGGGAAATAGTCTTTCCTATCTTTCAGTTGCTCACCCTTTATCTTTTAAAGCTTTCAATCAAACATGGAAATTCGTTCAAAGCAATGTAGACAAAGATACCACCTTTCTTTTGAGTCATAACTCGACCCATCTTGCCTATTTAAAATGTTCAAGGATTGCAACCCCCGCTTAGGGGGTTGATATTTCAAGCGAGTATTGTTGCCCAAAAGATGTCCCCCTTGAAACAAAAACTGATTTATTTTTGCGTTTTGATCAGAAATATCTTGGTAGATATAGCTTCTGTTTAGTTTTCGTTGAAGCACCCTGTATATTGTTGCCCAACGACTCCATACATTTGAATGAAATTTTGTCGGCGTTAACTTCAACTAAACTATTTGTTCAATTTCATCACTACTAACACGTAACAGAATATTTTCAACGAAAAAATCGGTACCACTGTGTTTTCCACAAAATAAAAATCAGTTCTTCGATTCTCTATTCAAGTATGAAGAAGAAAGCACGCATTTGTTTTTTCTGAACGACTTAGAATCTGAAGAATTTTCATGTTTATCTTTAATTTACTGGTCTAAGTCGAAGATTAACATACAATTTTTCGGATAGAAAATGGAAAGACCCTTCCAAAGATATGTCAGTCGATTCACTTTCCAAATAATGAATTTCAAGTTAAAAGCTGCTGTGGGTAGGTGGTGATTTCACATGCTCCAAACCAAATCGGTCCCCGTCTTATCAAAAAATGAATTGTTCCAGTTTTTTCTACTATACTTCATTGACTGGGATATTTTCGTTGTAATACAAATTTTCCTTGTATTTGGCATTTCTGTGTGATACGAAATGTACATAAATATACTATTTCTGCATTTTGTTGTAGAAAACTGAATAGTATGATAAGAAATGTTCAAATATCACCGGGATATTCTACTCAGTCATCACTGAGGTTTGAAACCTGTAGAATTTCAAAATTTAACGAAGCCTATAATCATAATTGAAAATGCCGTTCGATGTGCAGAGGGGTCGAATAATTGCTCTCGTTGAAGGTGACACAGAGGGATATAGCGGCCACAATGGGGGTATCATAAGGGGAGATTCCAAAAACCTACGCCCGATACGTGGAGCTACAATGTCTGCAAGATAAGCCTAAAAGAAGTCGTGGGAATATCACTTCTGAAGAACAAGACAGCTTTTTGTACTAAATTTCAAGAAGAGACCCTAGTGCCGCACCCCATACTCCAAAGACAACAGGCATCAGTGTATCAGTCGAAATGATACGTCGAAATCTTCGTTTAAGGGTAAACCCCTTGTACAGCAGAAGCTTCTTAAGAGTTTCAGAGCTAACCAGACAACAAAAAATTAACAGACTTAATTGGTGTACCGAGCACCAAAATTGGAATATTGGGAATTGGCGAAATGTTCTTATGTCGGATGAGACCAGAATTGGTACTCGGTCAGATGACAGCCGAATTTGGGTTTTAAGGGTGTGGAAGACAAGATAGACTCCGTGCAGCAAGACAAATTCCGAAATAACAAGGGGGCAGTGTGCTGTTTTGGGGTGGCATTAAGCTGGGAGGTAAAACAGATTTGATTTCGTTTTCTGCGAGTGTAACGGTAAGAAATTACTTGAACCTAGTGCTGGAGCCCATAGTGAGACTCTGGCGAAGTACTCATGATGAGAATTTCATTTTTATGCAAGATAGTGCTCCTTTGCATAACAGCAACCTCGTGCGACATTATCTGGAAACAGATGAAATCGATGTTTTGGACTGGCCAGTTTGCTCTCGAAACCTTAATTCTAATTAACATTTATGGAATAATCTCAAAAGGAAAATTAGATCACGCCGGGACAATCCAAGAACCCCACAATAGCTCATCTAAGCCGCCACATAAGATTGGCCAAATATCAACCCAGAGAAGGTCGAAAACCTAATCCAAAGCATGCCTAGACGGATTCAGACCTCAGGCAAAAGGAGGTAATACAAGCTACTGAGGTCGAGAAAAACAACACCTACTCCGTGAGAAAACGATTTTCAATTTTTTGGCCCTAATACCTTCATGCAGTAAATATCATACCTAATTGGAAACTTTCGTTTATATATATATATATATATATATATATATATATATATATATATATATATATATATGTCCAAAATAAGCTATTCAAAAGTAGTGAAAAATATTGTTATAAACCCATTTAATTTAGCTTCAAATGAAAATACTTCTGGTAAAGGAGTTCCTTAACTTGCTATTCTTACCGATTACTGGTCTGCAATTTGGACAGTTCTAATGCTACATAATTCCTATGCAAGTGGGATTATAAACGCAAAGTCTGGATATTGTAAAATAAAAGACATGCCATTTGATAAATCTTCTAATGATTATATAACATCAGTTATATCTTCAAACCAAGAAGAATTGCAAAAATACATTCACGAAAAATCGGCAGAATGTTCTCCATTTATTATCAAGCTCCCCCCAGCTTTTCCTTCATTATTTATGCAGGGAATTACTTATTCGAAACCAAAAACTGAAAGTACCATTGATTCGTCTCAATATTGACCAATTAGCTTGCACCAATATATTATTCTAGCTCCATGTTTCACACAAAAAATCTATCCATATTTAGAGAATTATAACTATATATTTCGTTAAAATTTTCTTTATATTGTATTTGATTCCTTTACATGAATAAGTAAATTATAAAATACAATTCTGAGTAATGTACAATGTAGTACAGTTTCAAAAGCGAAAAATTAAAATGAAGAGAATCGCGAAAATAAGTTTTCTCATTTCGAACTATATTCGTAAAAAGCTTCGTTACAGAAAGACAGTGCTGTCAAGTTTGGTGAAAAATTCAAATTTGTAAATTGTTGCTAAGCGATTGCAAATATTCGCTCAGTTTTGTTACAAAATTAAAATGAGTTCTGGATTTTCCATTTCATTTGGAGGAGAAAGTCCCTTCGTAATTTCCCTTGGACCCACATTCATATCTCTAATCAATATGTGAATCTCCGATGTAACCCAAAGAGTTATTTGTAACAAACTCAAGAAACAATTCTGAATGTAGAAAATGTGGACCACAAACATCAAATATTCTTTACCAAACATTTACCGAAAATTCATTTCGAAATGATCTTGGTCAAATTTTCTGAAGACTTTCGTGTGCCCGGATAGTAAGGTATCTCGGTATTTCACGTCTATCTTTAGATTTTAAGGTCTTTTAAACCTTTAATTTCATTACATCTATCTGTCCGACGAAATTTATTATTTTTCGATTTGAATTTGGGAGGCTTTTACTTGGTAAAATTCCATTATCAATAATTAAAAACAAGTACTGTGTTTTAAGAATTTTACTTGATAATTGCGATTCGTAACGCGTTTCACTACACCGTAGCTTCTTCAGACGAATGATTATGCAGAAAAATGTAAATGAGAATATAACTATAAATGTTCTTGAGTAATTAAAAGCTTATTGGTTGCTTCTTCTTAAGTGGTTATTTATGACAGGTATATCCAATAAAATTAAGGAATAGATTGCTCCCCGAAAAGATTCAATAGAGGTGAAGGGCTTAAATCGACTTGTTCATTGATGAGTCTACCTGAGTGTTTGTATTTATTTATTTCTAAAGTTTCCCAAAGATCTACCTTCCAATAATTATTATCTGTTTGCAAAATTTCAAACTGTGTGTCGAAAGAATGATTATTTTCTAAGAGATGATTCGCGTAATTTGAATCTGATTTTTATTTGAAAAACTGCGTTTATGTTCCGATATTCTAATATTAAAATTTCTATGTGTTCTACCAATGTAGAAATTATCACAGATCATTACAATCAATCTATAAACACCTGATTTATTGTTTTTACCTGGTTTGGTTTTATTATTTTTATATATTTGCCTAAATTATTATTAGTTTGAAAGCTATGTTGAAATTATTGCTACTTAAGAATGATTTCAGTTTCTCACATGTAATGCCAACGTAGGTTAAGGTGTTGAATTGTTGTTTAAATTTATCGACAGGGTAAACTTCATTCAATGCGATCCTACTTTGTTTTTATTTAAAATATTATTTATCACAGCAAAAAAAAAAAAACAAAGTAGAATCGCATTGAACATTTAAGAATTCACAATCTGTCATAAAAAACAAACTACTGAAATGAAACGTTACGAATCACAAATAAATAAAATTCCTTAAAACACAGTACTTTTCTTATTTTCGATTCTTCAGTATCTCTAAATTTTCCGCTAAAGAAACTGCTCCACCCTGTACAATGTCATCAATGTATTAGTCACATTATTTGATGATATATTGTCTTCTTCAGTTCACAAAATAAAACAAGTGCCCAGCTAAGTTCGCGTCCGTCCTTCCAAAAAGAAATCCTCCGCTAAACCCTTGACATCGTAATAGATACCTTGCTTCAAAAGGACAGAACGAGAGAAAGAAATCTGAAATATGATCCTGTAACCCTGTCGCTTATCTGCCAAAATGAATGTTCACCCTGCGATACGGGATTACATCAGTGAAAAACAGATAGTTTGTCCCCTATACACACATGATATCCCAAACGCAATATCTATGCACCACTTTACAGTGAGATGGAATTTCCAACGTTATTTGGGGTTCTACCATGAAATTGATCCAGATTTATAGAGTTTATCTTTAATGACTTATATATGTTCTCAAATAGTAATCTCCACAAGAATGATCGATATATACCAGGTGCTCATTAATGGATGTACGGTTGATAGATTTGTTCATGTTGAATATATATAAACAAGTTAGATGTTAATTTGATGAATATCCCAGAATTATTCTCCAATATGCGAATGTTCCATTCCAGAAATTCGTATGAAATTCATGCCTGGGTTCTATGAAAACCGGAAATTAAAGAAACGGAAAGAAAAAACTCGAATAAATAATGAACAGAGTGAACCAAATCGAGATAAGAGTAACTAATCATTTAAACTACACATTACAATGAAGTGAGAAACCTCACAGAAGCCAAAGGCCTGTGGTAGGGGATCATAATATTGTTACACATAATTTGAATGAAATTTAACATGAGATTATATCAATGTTACGTCGGCTAGGACAGATTTGAATTCTTGAAGCAAAATACGACACAATAATTAGGTTAGGCGTAAGGTACAACCAGAACAACTGGGCGCAGCACACCTACAAGTAAAATCATTTTTTACATCTACGTAATATCTGATAGTATCTCTCTCTGTTGACGTTATCCATTTTCTTAAAGATAATAGAATAGGAGAATGATTGGTACACGTCCCATGCACCAGATAATTCGTAAAGAAGTATGCTGGGATATTGAATTTCTTTTTATATATAATTTGGAGTAACCACTTTTGTTCTATATTCAACCTTTTCAAAACATTAACAAAAACAGTTACTGTGTTTTAAGGAATTTTACTTAATAATTGCGATTCGTAACGCGTTTCACTACACCGTAGCTTCTTCAGACGAATGAAAATACAGAAAAATATAAATGAAAATATAACTATAAATGTTCTTGAGTAATTAAAAGTTTATTGGGTTGCTTCTTCTTAAGTGGTTATTTATGACAGGTATATCCAATAAAATTAAGGAATAGATTGCTCCCGAAGAGATTCAAGAGAGGTGAAGGGCTTAAATCGACTTGTTCATTGATGTGTCTACCTGAGTGTTTGTATTTATGGATTTTAGTTTCCCAAAGATCTACCTTCCAATATTTATTATCTGTATGCAAAATTTCAAACTGTGGGTCGAAAGAATGATTATTTTCTAAGAGATGATTCGCGTATTTTGAATCTGATTTTTATTTGAAAAACTGCGTTTATGTTCCGATATTCTAATATTAAAATTTCTAAGTGTTCTACTCATGTAATTTTTTTTAATTACTTAAGAACATTTATAGTTATATTCTCCTTTATATTTTTTCTGTATATTCATTCGTCTGAAGAAGCTACGGTGTAGTAAAACGCGTTACGAATCGCAATTATTAAGTAAAATTCCTTAAAACACAGTACCTGTTTTTATTATTGATGATGGAATTATACCAAGTAAAAGCCTCCCAAATTCAAAAGTTAAAGAAAGCTGATACCGGATTTTTGGCTTTGTGGTATTTCAAAATACTACTAAGATGTGCAGTTCGCACTCAGAATATATGGTTCCACTCTGTGTGCTTGAAAAACGGATTGACTCCCAATTACATACGGTTGAAGACATATAACAACAAAGGACCAGCAAGAAGAGCAATCAAGAAAGGTCAATGCATATGGATTAAAGAGGATATGAAGATCCAGTACAACAGGAGGGACGTTGCAAACATATATTTGAAGGTAATCCATACGGAATTATTGTTTAGATTGCACCCTGTTGAGTTTGATATTTTAGACTCTGAATCCAGATACGATGTCCAAATTTTAATTCATAAAAATTTCACCAACAGAAAAAGTTGAATTCACTTAAATTCAAAATTTCTCCACCCAAACCTTCAACTGATAAATTTTCAGACCATAAATTTTTTGACAGATTCACTAATTTAACTGATACCGATTTCACACAACCACAGAAAGATCTATTAGAAAAAGGATTCAAACATAATTTACATCCAAAACATAATAAAACTAATTAAGAACAGTTAGGCATAGACTCCGAACTCATTCTCAAAAAATCCAAAGATAATATTTTAGCCAAACATCAAACAGCAAAAATCATCAAAGAAGACTTTTCGAAATTATCACCTCATTGCAATTCCGATTATAAGATAGTAGAAACAATTCGTGAAATGAGTACCAAGAACGATTTAGTATTCACTAAAGCAGATAAAGGTAACACCGTCATCGCGATTAATAAAACCGATTATATTTCTAAAACTGAAGAATTCTTAACAGCCGAAAACTATATAACATCAACTGAGGATCCTACCGCAAAATTTCAGAAAGTGGTTAAAAGCCTAATTTCGACATCAAAATCATTAATTACAGACCACGAAAAATATAAATTCATTAACTCAATCCACAATCCCCGAATTATATTCGTTGAAAAAACTCCATGAGCCTAATTACCCTATTAGACCTGTTGTTTCTTATGTAACGGCACCTTCTTTCAAACTTTCAAAATTCCTCAACGACTTGCTAATAAAACATTGCAATTTTAAATCTAAATTTTCGGTCAAAAATTCATACGAACTTATTGCCAACATCAAAGATACCACTATACCACCTAATTCCAAACTCATTTCTTTCGATGTTAAGAATCTATTTCCGAACATTCCTCCGAAAGATACGTATTACTTTGTTGAAGAATTATTAGAAAAGAATCATGTCAATACTATCATTAAATCAGATATTCTTGCATTAATCCAAATTTGTTTAGATCAAAATTATTTCCATTTCAATAACAAATATTATACTATTGAAGACGGCTTGATTATGGGCAATCCGTTAAGTCCTTTGTTAGCAGAAAGATTCATGAATAACTCAGAAAAATTAATTTATAATCATCCACTAAGTAAATATTGTTTATGCTGGTATCGCTATGTAGACGATATCATTATTTGCTTCACAGGAACAAATAGACAGTTGAAAATTTTCGAAAATCATATAAATTCGTTACATCCGAAAATTGCATTCACAACCGAAATAGAAAGCAATAATTCGATGAATTTCTTAGACGTAACAATTTCAAATGAAAATGGAAAACATGTTTCGCAATTTACCATAAGCCGTCACATACAGATATTATAATACATAACTCGTCGTGTCATCCATATCAACATAAAATGTCAGCATTCAATAGTTATATTCATAGATTGATTAACCTCCCGTTATCACTAGCAAATTTCAACAAAGAACTAAATTTGATTAAACAAATAGCCAAAAATAATGGTTACAATCCCAAACTGATAAATAATATTTTAAATAAAAAACAAAGTAGAATCGCATTGAATGAAGTTTACCCTGTCGATAAATTGAAACAAAATTCAACACCTTAACCTACGTTGGCATTACAAGTGAGAAACTGAAATCATTCTTGAGTAGCAATAATTCCAACATAGCTTTCCAAACTAAAAATAATTTATGCAAATATATAAAAATAATAAAACCAAATCAAGTAAAATAATAAATCAGGTGTTTATAGAATGAATTGCATTAACTGTGATAATTTCTACATTGGTAGAACACATAGAAATTTTAATATCAGAATATCGAAACATAAACGCAGTGTTTCAAATAATAAATCAGATTCAAATTACGCGAATTATCTCTTAGAAAATAATCATTCTTTCGACCCACAGTTTGAATTTCATACAGATAATAAATATTGAAAGGTAGAACTTTGGGAAACTCTAGAAATCAATAAATACAAACACTCAGGTAGACTCAATAATGAACAAGTCGATTTAAGCCCTTCACCACCATTGAATCTTTGCGGCGAGCAATCTATTCCTTAATTTTATTGGATATACCTGTCATAAATAACCACTTAAGAAGAAGCAACCAAATAGGCTTGTAATTAATTAAGATCATTTATATTTATATTCTCATTCTTATTTTCTGTACATTCATTCGTCTGAAGAAGCTACTGTGTAGTGAAACGCGTTACGAATCATAATTATTAAGTAAAATTTCAAAAACACATTACTTGTTTTATTATTGATAATGGAATCTTATCAAGCCTCCCAAATTCAAATTTTTACAAATATATTTTATGTGCAATTCAGATGAGGAAGTTGATAAGCGTTGTGCTCACAATCCAACAATGAAGAGAACCATTGTCTAAGAACTACGAATGTTTTTTCAACAGAACATCAATTCAGTAAACATGTTCAAATTAGCATTGGATCTTATTAATTACGGATCCCTTTTGTTTGCTTTAAGTTTATTTTATACAAAAGTTTGGGTCTTTTATTTATCGAGTCAGATAGTATTGTAGATAAAATAAAGTTATCCTAGATATCATTCTAATTATCAGTGTAAGTATTCGATGAATAAAGTTTTGAATTTGATCATGTTTTATCTGCAAACATAACACTCTTGAATTGACTTCAGAAGCATTCATTCCATCAACTTCACCAAATACATTCTCTCCGATTTTCGTGTATAGAAATGCGAGAGGTAGTTCCAATTCGCACTGAAAATTGAAGTTCTCACAAGTGCTGTTTGAACTTTCAACTTTGTCAAGAAACCCATGCTTTGATATCCATTTCCATCGTATAAAACTGAATATTTACTCAGCTTCATCTAAACCGGGAAGTATATTTCTGACTCTCCAGGTAAATTAACTGGTATGTGTTTATAATTTAATGAGAATCCTCAACTTCAGAAAACGCGTCGTAGTAGATAGCAGTGTACGCTAAAGATATTTTTTGAAAGAAAGAGGAACGAGTTTCTGGTTGAAATAATAAAATTATGCACCATCTGTATAAAAATTCATAATGGGATTTATTTGGATTATTAACCGTACCGAATTTAGTTTATCTTTCTCTCGCTCTAATTATATAATATTTATGTCTACTTTGGGAAATTTCATGAAACCAACTTCGTGTTGCAGAATGGTCGGCAAATATCTCAGTAGTATATTACAGCTTTGGAGAATAAAATTCCCTAAGCTTCTTAATCTGGGCCTCCAATGAAAAATAACTTTACTGGTATTAGCAAACATCATTTTGAATATAGCCTCTGAGTACCTAATTCATTGTATTACCGAAGGGATTTTGCTAAATTGTAGCATCTATTTCTTATTTATGTTTGCTTTTGAAGAACAGATTGTACAGTATCTCAATTTTATTTAAACAATTTTAACCCCTCGGTTACTAGCGCCCTCTTTTCGAACGTATCTACGATTGTAGACCACTTTCATTTTGACATAAAAAACCAATATCATCCATTTTAATACGTATTTGAAATGAAATAAATCCCTTGATCATTTGTAATTGAACTAGTTTCAGTTTTGGAGAAAAATATTGATTTTTTCTCTGTGGAACTGAAGAAAAACAAAAAGTCCCAGAATAAATCTTTTATTTGCCGTATATGACAAATGTCATATTTTTCGAACGACTGTCAAAATTTTTTCGCAAATTTTTCTTTAAATTAAACAAGTTCCACGAAGACAAAATGTATGGGCGATGTCAGATTATTGGGTCCACAATGATTCTAAAACATCTATAAATCATAATCGGCATCACTTGGAAGACTGAACCTGGCCATCGGGGCTCTCTCGGTGAAACAGAGATTTACTTTGAGGAAATATCGCAGGTTATGTATTTTTTAATATCTCCTTAGTCCTTTTCATAACCTTGCTTGCTATGTAACATCTTTTCTTAGATTTGTCTTAGATATATATATATATATATATATATATATATATATATATATATATATATATTTTTTTTTTCATGAAATCAGTTTGATTGCATGAACAGATATATGGGCAACTCGTCGGGGTAAAACCCCTATATATATATATATATATATATATATATATATATATATATATATATATATATATATAAATATTTATATATTTGCCGTTACTCAATATAAAGACACCATATCACCGCTACACCAAAACTTTAACCTTAACTCTCGACGCGCGTTTCGCTATCTAAGTTAGCGAAAGCATCATCAGGAGATGATAATATACTTATTCTAACTACAATGGGCATTTTGAATAAGGGTCTGAATTTTGATTTGCCTCCTAAGGAAAGTTTAATAAATTTAATAGGACACGTTGAAAGTTCAATACAAAAACTTTCGTCGGACAGTAAAAATCTTTCATTAGAGAGGCATGAAGAAACCAGAGTTCAAAAATATAATGAGTAACACTAAACCTTCTTCTAAGAGGAAAGGTTCCTCATCAAGGGTTTGAGATACAAAATTGATTTTATTCAAAAGCAGACAAAGGTAATAAGGTTGTTATATTAGATAAAAATGACTATTTCAAGAGAATAGATGATTTGGTCCACTCTGGTCCATATGAACCAATCTAAAGAACCCGCTGCCAAAAATGGTTTTGGCTGTGAAGAATGCATTGAAGAAATGTAAGAAACTTATTACCGATAACATTTGATTTACGTTACACGCAAGCAAATCTTCCATGCCAAATTGTATTGCCTTTCCAAAATTCACAAACTTGGGAAGGCAATGTGACCAATCATATCAGCTTTGAATGCACCCATATAAAAATTGCTAAATGGCTATTGAACGAGTTCAAACAACTTTCCATAAAGTATCCTAGTTTTCAGTTCAGAATTCCTTGGAATTCATAAATAAAATCAAAGATATTCAATTAGAATTAGGGAAATTTTGGTCTTGTTTGATGTCATTTCATTATTTCCTAACACTTCTGTGACACAGGCTTTGACTGATCTCGAGAATTATCTAAAGACCAATAATCTCGTTCACGAAATCATTCAAGAATATTTACTCTTGGCCAAACTTTGCATGGAACAAAATTCTTTTCAATATGAAAATCAATATTTTGGGAAACTGTCTTTCTCCTTCCATTGCAGATATATTCATGGGTATTTTGAGTCTGAAATTAGCAAAAATTTACATATTTTTCAAGAGTATGGGTACGATATATAGACGATATCTTTGCTGTTTTTGATACTAAGAACGCGAACATTGATGACTTTCTAAATGATTTGAATTCAGTTTATCCATCAATTAAGTTCACTTATGAATAAAAAATAATATAAATGAGATAAAAAACACAAGGTTTAACTTTATTCTACACTTTATTTGAAAAAATCCGACGACGTTTCGCTGACACAGCAGCTTTATCAAGAATGAAAACAGAATAAAGAGTAAGGTATTATAAACAAATCGTAGAACATCAACATGTTCTACGATATGTTTATAATACCTTACAAATATTAATAACAGGAAAATCCGCACCGAGCCATTGTACAGTTAGTATGATAGGTAATAAAAACTTATTAAACAAGTTAAGTAGGGGTGAGCAATTCACATCTACCTGTTCATTTAAAAGCTTATCCGAATGTTTGTATCTATTTATTTCTAATGCTTCTAGGAGATCTAATTTTGAACTTTTTGATTTTATATGTAATATGTCAAAGTTTTTATTGAATGAATGGTTTTCTTTTATAAGGTGGTTTGAATAATTTGAATCAGATTTATTTTTATCGTACATAAACATAAAAACATAACTACTCATTACATCCAATTCAACACAAAGTTGCAGCTTTAAACAGCATGCTACATCGGTTACTCAATTTACCTTTATGAGTAGAAAATTATAATAGAGTTAAACATCATCAAACAGATAGCCATTAATTATTCATATAATCCGGATACGATAGATCTAATCATTCGTAAAAATTGTATCAGAAAGCAATAAATGAAGTATACCCTATTCATAAAGACTATGAAATATTCAACAGTTTAACATTCTGCGGTTCTGCAAGTACAAATATTAAATCCTTTCTCGTCAAACAAAATCTTAATATAACTTTCAAAACTTCTAATAACTTAGGTAAACATATTAAAAATAATAAATCTCGTGTTGAAAAATCAAATAAATCAGGAATCTATAAACTCAATTGCGGTTCTTGTGACAAAATTTATATCGGTAGGACCTATAGGAGTTTTGGCATAAGAACATCTGAACATAAACGTTGCTTCGATAAAAAAAAATCTGATTCGAATTATTCAAACCACCTAATAAAAGAAAACCATTCATTCAATAAAAACTTTGACATATTACATATAAAATCAAAAGTTCAAAATTAGATCTCCTAGAAGCATTAGAAATAAATAGATACAAACATTCGGACAAGCTTTTGAATGAACAGGTAGATGTGAATCACTCACCCCTACTTAACTTGTTTAATTAGTTTTATTACCTTTCATACTAACTGTACAATGGCTCGGTGTGGATTTTCCTGTTATTCATCCAACATGTTCTACGATTTGTTTATAATACCATAATCTTTATTCTGTTTTTCATTCTTGATAAAGCTGCTGTGTCAG
This sequence comes from Cryptolaemus montrouzieri, assembly GCA_013387265.2. NCBI lineage: Eukaryota > Metazoa > Arthropoda > Insecta > Coleoptera > Coccinellidae > Cryptolaemus > Cryptolaemus montrouzieri. The sequence continues at coordinate 151,089,277 of JABFTP020000185.1, forward strand.
CGAAACGTCGTCGAATTTTTTCAAATAAAGTGTAGATTAAAGTTAAACCTTGTGTTTTTATCTCATTTATATCATGGATCTACATCAAGTAACGGCCTCCACAATTCAAATAAAAAATAATAATCAATATCATTGTTAGACACACTAGTTATCAAGGAGAGCAACGGTAATTTAGAATTCGGGGTATATAGAAAAATACCGCTTCAAGTGGATATATTCCATCTGAAATATTTTCATTGTCAACAGCATAAAATGACTAGCTTGCATTTCTTAGATCACCGTTTAGTGCACTTTCCGCTCAACGAAGAAATCTTCAATAAAGAAAAGATTCACATGAAGATATAGCTACTTTGAACGGTTATAATAATATGTTAGTTAATAAGTTAATTAATAGACATAATTCTAAGAAAAGTTTTGTTAGATGCCACTCTTCTTCAAACAGAGAAAGCAAAAGAAAAATTCAGCGCCTTACCTTACGACCCGACCCTCGTTATACACGAGGATTGGAAAACATTTTCAGAAACATTGATATTAAAGTTGCATTCAAATCTGACTCAACTCTGAAACAACTTCTTGGTCACCCAAAGATAAAGTCAGCAATTTGGAAAAGAGTGGTATCTACCAAATTAGCTGTTAAGATTGTAATTCGAAGTATGTCAGTCAAACTAAAAGATCTATTACCTCTAGAGTGAAGGAACATATGGCACACTTGAAATATGGAAGAACAGAAAAATCTAGTATAGCCGAACATGCTTTCGAGTCGATCACAATGTAGATTTCGATAATGTTAAAATGTTGAGAATGTAAATAATGTCAATACTTTGAATGCGTTTGAAAGTATTGAGATTATTAAATGCAATAATAGATTGAATAGAGACAGAGACCCGATACCCGCGAGCCAGTTGTACAGCTTGATCGATTAATATACGCCCCTCCCACTGTAAGCGAATTGACCAATCAGGAAACAGGTTTGATGAATAACCTGATAGAGTATAAGTACTCTAGCATTGTAGCTAACTTAGCGAAATGCGCGTCGAGAGTTGAGGTTAAAGTTTTGGTGTATTGGTGATATAGTGTTTTCATTGTTCATACGCCAGAGCTTCCAAAATCACAACATAGTAACTCAATATATTTTCCATTTTTCAAACATACATGAACCTAAAAAAATGTGCAGTACAAAACTGACAAGAACAGATAACAAGCTGATGAAAAAATGTTCACAAGCTAAAAAACTACCAATTTTCACCCTATTTATGTCCCCCTGAAAACAGTCAATTTCGTTCAAATGTTTACACAATTCACACATATTTCCTTCATATCATATTTTCGTATCGATTTATTGTCTTTTCTAGGACATATGCAGCAACGTCCAACATAATTTTGTGGCCACTGATGGGGAGGGGGTACGACCTTTCCAATGCGTAAATTTCAGCAAGTAATTGTTCTTAAGCGAACCTGTTACACCACATGAGTGGGCAGTAGGAAGAATTGAAGTGTCTGCTTGGTCGCTTCCTAAAGAGGGCCAAATTGTAGGATATTGGGAATATGTTGGACAGAAGCGAGTTCCACAGCTCTCCGGCCCTGTGAACTAAGGAATTATAGAGAGAGGTTCGAGGATCGTTAAACGTACCGCCATATGATGAGAACTCCTTGCCCACCTAGCGTTGCGGCAAAACATAAAGCGTCTTCAGAAACAGAGAACGGCACCTATATATATATATATATATATATATATATATATATATATATATATATATATAAAAGAAATTTGCCAATGCATCAAAAGATACATATAAATATCTTGGATTTGGTCAAGAGAAGACAATTAACCATAGCAGAACTAAAGAAAATATTAGAAGTTCATATTATAAAAGACTTCGAATTATCATCAAGAGCCATTTAACTAGTAAAAACCTTTTCAGAGCTATCAACTCCTATGCAGTTCCTATACTTACATCTACTTTTGGAATTATTAAATGGTCTAAAACTGATCTAAATGAATTACAATGTCAAACGAAGAAAATGCTTTGTAAATATCATAAGCACCACCAAAAGTCAGCTCTTCAGAGAATTACACTACCTAGACATCTTGGAGGTCGTGGATTAACTGATTTGAATAATCTTCATAGTAAACAGATGAAATCGCATCGAATAAATGGTTAGTATCTGGAGAATTAATTGCTGAAACAGAAGGCTTGGCAATTGCGATCCAGGATCAGGTTGTTTTCACGAGGAATTATAGAAAACACATCATCAAACAAACTATAGATGATTCTTGCCGTAGATGTTTCTGTTCTTCAGAAAACAGTTTCTCATATATTATCATCTTGCTCAGTCCTTGCTTCAACAGATTACTTAGAAAGACATAATGCCGTCGCTGATATTATTCATTTCAATCTAGGAATTAAACATGACCTAATTTCCAAAAGAAAAAAATTTTACAAATATGAACCTGAGATTCAAATAGCAAATTTTTTTTTATTGAAAATTAAAATGTCGAAAATTTTTCCCAAATCTTTGCCACCTGAAATCTACCGAAAGGAATATGGGAATTTTTCAATCGGACTTCTGCGATTTTTGGTTCTCTTAGAAAGTATCATAAAAGTAATGAAGATCATTCGATTATTTCTAGCTTTTCTAGCTCGTTGCAAGTAAAGAGGCTCATTCAGCAGAATTCAATGCATTTGGAATCTTCACTGTATACAGGGTGTTTCCAAAGCATGTGGCTATTCTTAATACATTCGAATTACAAAGAATACCTATTTTGGCACAGACCATATAATTCTTAATATTAATATAGTTATCGATCTGTCATAGGTTTCTCTTTTCCTAAAATGCATCGTTTCCAAGCTATTGGCGATTTTGTCACAAAAATTACCATTTTTCGAGCGAGGATCCTTAAATTCGCAGATTATATGAACATAAATCTTTCAAATAATGCATTTTGATCTCTCAAAACGAGACCCATTTCAAAATCAAAAGTAGTTGTGGTCAGAATTCTGAGAGAAGAAATGCGAAATCAATTACTATTGAAGTGGTTTGAATCAGACCTCTCGTTTTTCTTGTTTACTTGTCAGGAAGTCATCGTCGAATCATCCTAAAAACCTCGCTGAAACATGTCGATTTTTTATTAGAGGTGGGTACTTTTCAGAATATTGCCAACCGAAAAAACCATAGATGTATTCCTTCAATTTTGCTGAAAATATCGTAGTTTTAACTAGTGGAATAATATTCGAAATATTCTGTGTCAGGACAATTTATGGATTTCAAAACGTCTAGATCTAAAATCAATAACAATTCGAAACAGACTTTCCTGAGAAGTAACTGATGTAACCGAGAATACCTACTAGAAAAGAAGGAAAACGAGAAGTCTGATTCAATCCACTTTAAAAGTAATTGATTCCGTACTTTTTATCTCGGAATTCGGATCAGAATTACTTTGATGAAGATTTTGAGATGGGTCTCGTATTGAGAGAGCGAAATGCATTAATTGAAAGATATCCAGTCATATATTGCGAATTTCAGGAACCTCAATAATAATTCAAAGATGACTTTCCTGACAAGTAACTGATGTAATCGAGAATACCTACTAGAAAAGAAGAAATTTGAATTTGGGAGGCTTTTACTTGGTAAAATTCCATTATCAATAGTAAAAAACAAGTACTGTGTTTTAAGAATTTTACTCAATAATTGCGATTCGTAACGCGTTTCACTACACCGTAGCTTCTTCAGACGAATGATTATGCAGAAAAATGTAAATGAGAATATAACTATAAATGATCTTGAGTAATTAAAAGCTTATTGGTCGCCTCCTCCTAAGTGGTTATTTATGACAGGTATATCCAATAAAATTAAGGAATAGATTGCTCCCCGAAAAGATTCAATAGAGGTGAAGGGCTTAAATCGACTTGTTCATTGATGAGTCTACCTGAGTGTTTGTATTTATTTATTTCTAAAGTTTCCCAAAGATCTACCTTCCAATATTTATTATCTGTATGCAAAATTTCAAACTGTGGGTCGAAAGAATGATTATTTTCTAAAAGATGATTCGCGTAATTTGAATCTGATTTTTATTTAAAAACTGCGTTTATGTTCCGATTTTCTAATATTAAAATTTCTATGTGTTCTACCAATGTAGAAATTATCACAGTCATTGCAATTCAATCTATAAACACCTGATTTATTGTTTTTACCTGGTTTGGTTTTATTATTTTTATATATTTGCCTAAATTATTATTAGTTTGGAAAGCTATGTTGAAATTATTGCTACTTAAGAATGATTTCAGTTTCTCACTTGTAATGCCAACGTAGGTTAAGGTGTTGAATTTTTGTTTCAATTTATCGACAGGGTAAACTTCATTCAGTGCGATTCTACTTTGTTTTTATTTAAAATATTATTTATTAGTTTGGGATTGTAACCATAATTTTTGGCTATTTGTTTAATCAAATTTAGTTCTTTGTTGAAATTTTCTGGTGATAGCGGGATGTTAATCAATCTATGAATAAAACTATTGAATGCTGACATTTTATGTTGATATGGATGACACGACGAGTTATGTATTATAATATCTGTATGTGACGGCTTATGGTAAATTGCGAAAACATGTTTTCCATTTTCATTCGAAATTGTTACGTCTAGAAATTTATCGAATTATTGCTTTCTATTTCGGTTGTGAATGCAATTTTTGGATGTAATGAATTTATATGATTTTCGAAAATTTTCAACTGTCTATCTGTTCCTGTGAAGCAAATAATGATATCGTCTACATAGCGATACCAGTATAAACAATATTTACTGAGTGGATGATTATGAATTAATTTCTCTAAGTTATTCATGAAAATTTCTGCTAACAAAGGACTCAACGGATTGCCCATAATCAAGCCGTCTTCAATAGTATAATATTTGTAATTGAAATGGAAATAATTTTGATCTAAACAAATTTTTAATAATGAAAGAATATCTGATTTAATGATAGTATTGACATGATTCCTTTCTAATAATTCTTCAACTAAGTAATACGTATCTTTTGGAGGAATGTTGGGAAATAGATTCTTAACATCGAAAGAAATAAGTTTGGAATTAGGTGGTATAGTGGTATCTTTGATATTGGCAATAAGTTCGTATGAATTTTGACCGAAAATTCAGATTTCAAATTGCAATGTTTTATCAGCAAGTCGTTGAGGAAATTTGAAAGTTTGAACGAAGGTGCCGTTACATATGAAACAACAGGTCTAATAGGGTAATTAGGTTTATGAAGTTTTATCAACGAATATAATTCGGGGATTGTGGATTGGAGTTAATGAATTTATATTTTCTTGGTCTGTAATTAATGATTTTGCTGTCGAAATTATGTTTTTAACAACTTTTGAAATTTTGCGGTAGGATCCTTAGTTGATGTTATATAGTTTCCGGCTGTTAAGAATTCTTCAGTTTTAGAAATATAATCGGTTTTACTAATCGCAATGACGGTGTTACCTTTATCTGCTTTAGTGAATACTAAATCGTTCTTGGTACTATTTTCACGAATTGTTTTATTATCTTATAATCGGAATTGCAATGAGGTGATAATTTCGAAAAGTCTTCTTTGATGATTTTTGCTGTTTGATGTTTGGCTAAAATATTATCTTTGGAGTTTTTGAGAATAATTTCGGAGTCTATGCCTAACTGTTCAAAATTAGTTTTATTATGTTTTGGATGTAAATTATGTTTGAATCCTTTTCTAATAGATCTTTTTGTGGTTGTGTAAAATCGGTATCAGTTAAATCAGTGAATCTTTCAAAAATTTATGGTCTGAAAATTTATCAGTTGAAGGTTTGGGTGGAGAAATTTTGAATTTAAGTGAATTCAACTTTTTCTGTTGGTGAAATTTTTACGAATTAAAATTTGGACATCGTATCTGGAATCAGAGTCTAAAATATCAAACTCAACAGGGTGCAATCTAAGCAATATTTCCGTATGGATTACCTTCAAATATATGTTTGCAACGTCCCTCCTGTTGTACTGGATCTTCATATCCTCTTTGAGCCATATGCGTTGGCCTTTCTCAATTGCTCTTCTTGCTGGTCCACTGTTGTTATGTGTCTTCAACCGTATGTAATTGGGAATCAACCTGTCAGAATATATGGTTCTACTCAATGTGCTTGAAAAACAGGTTGATTCCCAATTACATACGGTTGAAGACACATAACAACAGTGGACCAGCAAGAAGAGCAATTGAGAAAGGCCAACGCATATGGCTCAAAGAGGATATGATAATAAAACAATTCGTGAAAATAGTACCAAGAACGATTTAGTGTTCACTAAAGCAGATAAAGGTAACCCCGTCATTGCGATTAGTAAAACCGATTATATTTCTAAAACTGAAGAATTCTTAACAGCCGGAAACTATATAACATCAACTAAGGATCCTACCGCAAAATTTCAGAAAGTTGTTAAAAACATAATTTCGACAGCAAAATCATTAATTACAGACCAAGAAAAATATAAATTCATTAACTCCAATCCACAATCCCCCGAATTATATTCGTTGATAGAACTTCATAAACCTAATTACCCTATTAGACCTGTTGTTTCATATGTAACGGCACCTTCGTTCAAACTTTCGAATTTCCCCAACGACTTGCTAATAAAACATTGCAATTTTAAATCTGAATTTTCGGTCAAAATTTCATACGAACTTATTGCCAATATCAAAGATACCACTATACCACCTAATTCCAAACTTATTTCTTTCGATGTTAAGAATCTATTTCCCAACATTCCTCCCAAAGATACGTATTACTTAGTTGAAGAATTATTAGAAAGGAATCATGTCAATACTATCATTAAATCAGATATTCTTTCATTATTAAAATTTGTTTAGATCAAAATTATTTCCATTTCAATTACAAATATTATACTATTGAAGACGGCTTGATTATGGGCAATCCGTTGAGTCCTTTGTTAGCAGAAATTTTCATGAATAACTTAGAGAAATTAATTCATAATCATCCACTCAGTAAATATTGTTTATACTGGTATCGCTATGTAGACAATATCATTATTTGCTTCACAGGAACAGATAGACAGTTGAAAATTTTCGAAAATCATATAAATTCATTACATCCAAAATTGCATTCACAACCGAAATAGAAAGCAATAATTCGATAAATTTCTTAGACGTAACAATTTCGAATGAAAATGGAAAACATGTTTTCGCAATTTACCATAAGCCGTCACATACAGATATCATAATACATAACTCGTCGTGTCATCCATATCAACATAAAATGTCAGCATTCAATAGTTTTATTCATAGATTGATTAACATCCCGCTATCACCAGAAAATTTCAACAAAGAACTAAATTTGATTAAACAAATAGCCAAAATAATGGTTACAATTCCAAACTAATAAATAATATTTTGAATAAAAAACAAAGTAGAATCGCATTGAATGAAGTTTACCCTGTCGATAAATTGAAACAAAAATTCAACACCTTAACCTACGTTAGCATTACAAGTGAGAAACTGAAATCATTCTTAAGTAGCAATAATTTCAACATAAATTCTCAATTATTTTTCTCGATAGCATCAACTTCAAAGGATATTTAATAATAATTTGGTAGGCAATATAATAGAGAAATATTCAAGCATGCTATTTTAAACATCAAATGTTTTCTATTTGAGTTTTCGATTTGAATATTTTACTTAAAGTTAAATAGAAAATTTGCCTAATGAGATATCAGTTCATTGTATAAACGGTAAATTTTAACCGTTCGTTCATGGGATAGCACAATGTATCCTGACTTCGTTTCTGTATGTTGTTGACACAATTCCGTAAATCCTCTTATTTACACAATAAATCAAGATTATCTCAGCGGTGGACCAGCACTCTATGGGAAATCCAATTTCTCAATCGAAACCACTTCTGCGGAGGTAATGGGATACTATTTTATGTAACCAGTAGGAGAATATAGTGCGTTATTTGTTCAGAACGTATTATTCAGCATATCAGATATTGAAAGATACGAAACTCATTGGAAACGTTGGATAACTCTAATTTTCGTTATTTCACATACATCACAGAGTTCTGCAGTTAGCTGAATACAGAAATATAAATTTAATGAATATTCGCTGTCGGTTCTGGATTCGAGTGCAGAGTATGAATGTTTCTATAGAGACAAGTATTGAGAATCATCATCTGAAAATTTAACTAGAGAGCGGATTCTATGCGAATTACGTATTTTTACATACTTTACATATTTTCACCATATTTGGTATTGTGTCATATTTTTACATATTTTTGTCATTTACCTAGATTGAATGTTCTTTCCAAGGGTTTTGAATCAATCAACTGAAAGCAAGGTAACTAAATTAACCATCACGCAATCTTCTGAAGAGCTAAACGTTAAAAAAAACGCATTAAGACATTCGTATCGTCAGTGGGAATGAATGTCAAACTATAATTTGATTACCAGCCATACGTTTTTCTTCAATTCAAATGACTTGATAGGTGGTAATAGATCAGCGGCATATTTAAGCACTTTCTAATCTTCATAAAAAGTATTTCGCATTATTCGGTGTTTAAATCAGGTAATGTGAAGGCAATTTGAAAATGCCCAACACGACGTTTAACGCGAAATATAAGAAACCATTTCCAGAAATAATAAATAATAATAATAATATTATTATTAATTAATTTAAATTAATTATTATAATATCGTGATATCGAGTAGGGATACTGCAACACAAAACCAAGTGGGAAATAACATCAATACCTCCCAACCGACTCTTGATGTTTCAACGGTGGCACAAGCCATTATGTCTACGACCACGAGAGCCGGACTCCCTAGGAAATGCATGAGGTGGACCCCTGAAATGAATTCCTTTATTATGCGTTCCTATTACAAGATTACAAACTTGGAATCGGAAATGACAGCATACAGATATGCATTCCATCTTGCGTTCGTAGAAAAATATCCTGAATTACAGCACATATCCGAGCTGAGAATTTCGGATCAAAGAAGAACAATCGTTAAAAACAGGCTACTTTCTTCAGAAACGCTGCAAAGCATACGAGAAGAGGTCATAACGAAGCGAAAATGATACTCATAACGGTATACCTGCTGGAGTCAATGAAAGTGTTACAGATAACATCGAAGCCACGGAAACGAATATTAACATGGAACGCCCTCCTGAGCCGAATCAGCCGGACGAATATAGGTATTTAGCAAGATCGGAACTCAACAGAGCAATAACTGAATTCAGTGGTAGTAACCCAACTAAAAGACCTAAACTGCCCAAACTCAACACGAACAAGAACACCAATATCATCCTAGCAAGCGTGAATTCAGTGTTTGAAGAATATACCGACCAGAACACCTTGGAGAAGATTCACACTTTGATTTACTGTGGAGCAGTAGCGGTTCTTCGACTTCACGAACAACAAATCTCCACAACTCTGATTCAAGCTGAGCCAAAAAGCGTCCGAAAACCACCATGGCAAAAACGACTGGAGAGGGATATTGATAAAGTTAGAGCAGAAATCGGTCGCCTGACAGAATTCCTGAGAAACAGAAAACCCTCAAGGCGCTTGAAATCACATATACGCAAAATTTATAGGAAAATGGGTACGAACAAAAAACACCCTTATCACAAACAACACATCGACGTGTATATGGTTACTTTGAAACAGAAACTCCAAGCAAAAGCAAAGAGGCTTTCAAGATACGTCAAGTGTACTGAACGAAACACCAAAACCAAAGGTTCCTCCAAAACGCAGCCAATTTTCATAAGGGAAATAATAAAACTGCGACCAACAATAACAGAGAAGTACCTGACGCACAGTGCTTGACCAACTATTGGTCATCACTATGGTCGAACCCCAAAGAACACAATAGAGATGCGGAATGGATAACGAATGAAAAAGAACGCCTCGATATCAGACATATGGACTTCGATGGAATAACGGAGGAAGAAATTACAACAGTAGTTTAAGCGACAAACAATTGGAAGGCCACAGGTATAGATAATATCCACAACTACTGGTACAAGAAGTTTGATAAGCTCCATGGAGCCCTAGCGAAACAGCTCACATATGTTCTTCAACATCCCAAGAAAACACCCACTTTCCTAACGCAAAGCTTAACATATCTGCTACCTAAGAGCGATAGAACACAGGATCCGTCTCAATATAGGCCAATCACTTGCGTGCCAACACTCTACAAAATACTCACCTCATGCATATCCAATCGAATATACCAACACCTTGACGACAACAATATATTAGCAGAGGAGCAGAAAGGATGCAGAAAGAAACACCACGGGTGCAAGGAACAACTCATCATCGATTCTGTGATAATGAAACAGGCACATGTAGGGCATCGGAATGTTCATTCAGCTACTCTCGATTATCTGAAGGCATTCGATAGTACCGCCCATTCTTGGCTTGTTGATATACAAAATTCACCCAGCCCTGGTAGAATTCTTGAAGACAACAATGACACACTGGCGCACGTCTCTGCAGGTCAACATGAACAATAAATCAATTAAAACCGACGAGATACCCATACGTCGTGGAATTTTTCAAAGAGACTCTTTGAGTCCACTATGGTTCTGTTTGGCAATGAACCCAATAGAACAGGATACGGATTTAGAATAAAAGCAGAAAGGAATTATCATACAATCTCATACCTTCTGTATATGGAAGACATCAAATTATATGCTTCGAACAAGAAGCAATTGGATGATTTGCTGAGAACTGTCAGTGAGTTCTCGGCAGATTCATATGAAATTCGGGATTGAAAAATGTGAGACCCTGAACATTCAAAGAGGGAAAGTCATAAATGCTGAAACACAACTTTCAAACGGTGATATTTTACAGTGCATGAGAGATGGCGAAACATACAAATATCTGGGATACCAACAAGCCAGATTGCTAGACCAAAAATAATCAAAGGAGAAGATTCGTTGAGAATACAGTCAGCGTCTTTAAACTGTGCTGAAATCGATGTTGAACTCGGGGAATCTAGTCAAGGCAATTAACATCTATGCCATTCCAGTGTTGCTTTACTCATTTGAATGATATTCAAAGGTGAGAATAATCCGAACGATGTTAACAAAGTACAACAATCATCATCCAAAATCGTCTTTGGGAGTTTTACCTCTATAATCCGGCACGTCGACGCCTGCTGGTATACAAACAATAATAATTTTCTTGTCTGTACATGTATGTATGTAGTTGTACTATCTAAGAGTGGAGAGTATCGTTCTATAGTTTAATTTTGCATACTAATCTCGCCGGTGGTGTGCATAATGGCTCCAACCAAGAAAAATCATAAAACGCTCAAACCGGCAGATAAATCAGAAATAATAGATTTAATTGATGATTGAATGAGTACTCATCGAATAGTAGCAAAGTTCACTGTTCCAAAATCCATAGTGTTCGACATAAAAAAGAACAAGGACAAAATAAGGAGATATGTCCAAATCGTATCAAGGAACAGGTAGGAATTAGGAATGCACCGAGCAAAGGTTTTCACAAAAAGCCGAGTACCAAGCTTTCGGCAAACCAGAATTTTTGCATGCCGAGTATTATGGCCGAAAGCTCGGCTGGCACAATCGAGCCCTCAGTGCATCCCTAGTTAAAATATTCTCTTTCCCTGTGATGTTATGGACTGGAAAAAGAGCGACAACATCCTTAAATTTACCAAACGCTGAATAAATTGAATATGTCACCACTGTTTTAGCTGCACAAGAATTTTCATTTTCTGCATATCCCAAAATATCCGCATTTTTATAATCATATTTTTGTTTCTTATATATTTCATCTATTTGCAAAACAACATATTTCTCCATGCTATTTAGCTGACTAACTGTTCCTTTGAGAAAATGTTCATTCTGTTCAGGCTTATTAGCTGAAATTTTCAAAGAATTTGTAATTTTTTGAATTGTTTTTGGGCGAGGCATTGTTGGAATGAAATTTTTTTCTCAACATAGAATAGCATCACTGGGTGTATATAAAAATAGAATACAGAATAATTTCTGGAGAATAACTCATAAATTTTTTCCTTCAAAGCTCAAATTGAATTGCTCTTTTGATATATTTATCTAGTAAAAAACATGCTCCCTGTTTTCATCGTGTTTGAGGAAATCGTAAAGTTTGCAAGCTTTCAAAAAAGATAAGCTTTTTTATTTTTGTCATATTTTTAAAACGACTGTCAGAATTTTTTTCGCAAATCTCGAGAAAGTAGAGTTTGGACGAGTTGAATATGAAACGGGTGCAATAAAATGTGTGGAGAATTCTCCAAACTAGAACATGTGAAATATTCATTTGATTTCCACTTTTTCTTTTACTCACATGAGGATTCAAATCAATACAATTCAAAACTGCTTCATTTGAATTTGGGAGGCTTTTACTTGATAGAATTTCATTATCAATAATAAATACAAGTAATGTGTTTTTATTTTACTTAATAATTATGATTCGAAACGCGTTTCACTACCCGTAGCTTCTTCAGACGAATGAATGTACAGAAAATAAGAATGAGAATATAAATATAAATGTTCTTAAGTAATTAAAAGCTTATTGGGTTGATTCTTCTTAAGTGGTTATTTATAACAGGTATATCCAATAAAATTAAGGAATAGATTGCTCCCCGAAGAGATTCAATAGAGGTGAAGGACTTCAATCGACTTGTTTATTGATGAGTCTACCTGAGTGTTTGTATTCCCCAAAGATCTACCTTCCAATATTTGTTATCTGTATGTAAAATTTCAAACTATGGGTCGAAAGAGTGATTATTTTCTAAGAGATGATTCGCGTAATTTGAATCTGATTTTTTATTTGAAACACTGCGTTTATGTTCCGATATTCTGATATTGAAATTTCTATGTATTCTACCAATGTAGAAATTATCACAGTTGCAATTCATTCAATAAACACCTGATTCATTGTTTTTACTTGATTTGGTTTTATTATTTTCATATGTTTGCCTAAATTATTATTAGTTTGGAAAGCTATGTTGAAATTATTGCTACTCAAGAATGATTTCTGTTTCTCACTTGTAATGCCAACGTAGGTTAAGGTGTTGAATTTTTGTTTCAATTCATCGACAGGGTAAACTTCATTCAATGCGATTCTACTTTGTTTTTCATTTAACATATTACTTATTAGTTTGGGATTGTAACCATTATTTTTGGCTATTTGTTCAATCAAATTTAATTCTTTTTGAAATTTTCTGGTGATAACAGAATGTTAATCAATCTATGAATAAAACTATTGAATACTGACATTTAATGTTGATACGGATGACACGACGAGCTATGTATTATAATATCTGTATTGATGATTATGAATTAATTTCTCTAAATCATTCATGAATATTTCTGCTAACAAAGGACTTAACGGATTGCCCATAATCAAGCCGTTTTCAATAATATAATATTTGTTTCTGAAATAGAAATAATTTTGATCTAAACAAATTTGTAATAATGAAAAAATATTTGATTTAATGATAGTATTGACATGATTCTTTCTAATAATTCTTCAAATAAGTAGTACGTATCTTTCGGAGGAATGTTGGGAAATAGATTTTAAATCTAACCACTTTCTGAAATTTTACCGCAAAATTTCAGAAAGTGATTAAAACATAATTTCGACAACAAAATCATTAATCACAGACCACGAAAAATATAAATTTATTAACTCCAATCTACAATCCCCGAATTATATTCGTTGATAGAACTTCATAAACCTTATTACCCTATTAGACCTGTTGTTTCCTATGTAACGGCACCTTCTTTCAAACTTTCAAAATTCCTTAACAACTTGCTAATAAAACATTGCAATTTTAAACAACATTCCTCCGAAAGATACGTACTACTTAGTTGAAGAATTATTAGAAAAGAATCATGTCAATACTATCATTAAATCAGATATTCTGTCATTATTACAAATTTGTTCAGATCAAAATTTTTCCATTTTAATAACAAATATTATACTATCGAAGACGGCTTGATAATGGGCAATCCGTTAAGTCCTTTGTTAGCAGAAATATTCATCAATATTTTGAAGAAATTAATTCATAATCTTCCACTTATTTATATTGTTGATACTGGTATCGCTATGTAGACGATATCATTGATTGTTTCACAGAAAGAGATACACAGTTAACATTTTTCGAAAATTATATAAATTCCATACATCCAAAAATTCAATTCACAAGCGAAAAGAAAGCAATAACTCAATAAATTTCTTAGACATAATAATTTCGAGTGAAAATGGAAAACATAATTTCGCAATCTACCATAAGCCATCACATATATTATAATACATAACTCGTCCCTATCAACATAAAATGTCATTATTCAACAGTTTTATTCATAGATGAATTAAAGTTCCGTTATCACCAGAAAATTTCAACAAAGAATTAAATTTAATTGAACAAATAGCTAAAAATAATATCTTTAATACCTAAATATTAATAATATTTTGAATAAAGAACAAAGTACAATCTCTTTGAATGAAGTTCACCCTGTCGATGAAATGAAACAAATATTCAACACCTTAACCTACGTTGGCATTACAAGTGAAAAACTGAAATCATTCTTGAGTAGAAATAATTCCACATAGCTTTCGAAACTAATAATAGTTCAGGCAAACATATAAAGAACAATAAAACCAAATCAGATAAAAATACTAAATCAGGTGTTTATAGATTGAATTGTAATGACTAATAATTTCTACATTAGTAGACCACATAGAAATTTCAATATTATAGTATCGGAACATAAACGCAGTTTTTCAAATAGAAAATCAGACTCAAATTACTCGGATCATCTCCTAGAAAATAATTACTCTTTCAACCCATAGTTTGAAATTTTGCATACAGATAATAAATATTGCAAAATAGATCTTTGGGAAACTTTAGAAATCATCAAACATAAACATTCAGGTAGACTCATTAATGAACAAGTCGATCTAAGCCCTTCACCCTATTGAATCTATTCCTTAATTTTGCTAAATATACCTGTCATCAATAACCACTTAAGAAGAAGCAACTCAATAAGCTTTTAGTCACTCAAGAACATTGTATTTATATTCTCAATTGTATCTATATATATTTGTCATAACTTCTGTACATTCATTCGTCTGAAGAAACGTGAAAGGCTCTACGAATCACAATTATTCAGTAAAATTCGTCAAAAACATCACTTGTTTCTATTATAGGTGCAAGTTGAAACGGAAAATTCGATGAGTTAGAGTCTGTTTGAGAAAGATTCAATTGCACTGTTCAAAGCATTCTTCTTATGAATAAGTGATTTTAGTTAATATATCAAGATTGGCTAGATCAATTCCATAATTCCTTCTTTAATATTCACAGCCAAACCAAAAGTTAAATGCAGAGTTTGGAAATACATGATCCTTTCATTTGGTGTCCTCAAATACACTCGAAGGCAAGATTAGCGGAACACTCGAAAATTTAACCAAATTCGAAGTACGATATTTTCCTAATTCTCTACCGATTTGAATGATTTTTCGGCAAATTATAGATCAACTCTTCTGCTTTGTAGAAACCATAAGAGAAAACAAACATAATTCGAAAAAATTTTATACGGGGCAAAACTAAAAGTGTTTTTCTGTCAAAATTCGTAACACCCTGTGGAATTTCGTGGTCCGAGTTGAAACGTACAAAATCATGGTCTGTCAAGACACATCTTCCTACAATAACGCCCTTCTTGTTTTATGCATTTATCTCCATTTTTACAAGAGATATCCAATTTGAAGCGAAAAGTCACAAATTTCAAGAATTTATTTTTAATCTTGCGTAGGTGCATAACATCGGAGGTTAGCCAAGAAATAAAATCAAAATTAGAGAAGCGGAAATCTAACGAAATGAACACTTTTGAAATTCACTGGCCAATTTCACGCTCCGGGAGAACTCGAAGTACACTGGAAATATCGTTGATTTTGCACATTTATTTTGGAATTTTTTTGTGACACTCTATAATAATTATCATTTCTGTCCAAAATTGAGAGCATGTTGAGGAAAATGTTCATGATGACCCACAAAAAAAAACCATTTGATTTTAGTAGCGAGTATGACCCCCCCGAGCTCATACGATTTCGCATACTCCCAATGATGTTGTTTATCATCTGTTGAGGTATGTTGTTCCACTCTTCCACCACAGCCAATGTCAGCTCTTCAACGTTGCCTGGATTCCGTTGTCGAACCCTTCTTCCAAGAATGTCCCAAACATGTTCGATCGGGTTTAAATCCGGTGACCGCGGCGGCCACTCCATTCGTGTGATCCCAACTTCATTATGATATTCTATCACTATGCGCGCAGTATGAGGCGCGCGTTATCGTGCATAAAAGGAAATTTTCCCTTATGTAAGTAGCAAAAGGCACAACATGGGGCTCCAAGATTTCTGTTATATACCGATGGGCATTAAGTGATCCATTGCAAATAATCTCCAGTTCTGTTCGTACTCCCAAGCATATGCCACCCCATATCATAACTGAACCTCCACCGTATTGCTCAGTTCCTGCGAAGTTCGCTTGATTGTACCGTTTCCCTCGATGCCTCCATATTCTATCTCTACCATCCACGAAATTCACACAATATCGGCTCTCATCACTAAATAAAACTCGTCTCCACTGATTGATTGTCCATGCTACATGCTCCCTAGCAAACGCCAATCTTGCTACCCGATGGGCTCTATCGAGTCTTGGTGCTCTTGCTTGCGCGTATGATCTCAGACCAACTTCAATTAATGGTCTTCTGACTGTCCTCACACTGACGTTAATGTTATCCACTGCTTGTAAAGGTTACGTGCCTGAACAGCAGTAAGACGAGGATTTCTTATGGTTTGATTAACGATGAAACGGTCATGTATAGCGCGAGTTGCCCGATTCCTTCCTTGTCCTCGCCTCCTCACGTACAATCCAGTTTCCCTGTAACGTCGGTAGATTCTATGGATAACCGACGTCGAGACACCAACATGGAACTGACTGAGCGGTAGGTGCGCCCTTCCTCGATCAATGTAACTGCCTTTGCTACTGAGGTTGGTGGTAAATCTCTCATTCTGAATGATAAATACCGTTTCGAATTAAAAGAATCACAAAACGCCGCAACCGATCGAATTTGTATCAAATCAAAGAATGGAAAACTCTCATTCTTTAAACAAGTGCAAATGTGGTCATATACAAAAAACGTGTGTTTTATTTCATATTTGATAAAAAAAGGTATGCACAAGTGTAAATGAAAGGTTTTATCAATGGTCCCAGAATTCGGTTGTGTATTTTAATACCTACCGACTGTTATCTCCTATGTATTCCTAATTTTCACCAAATTAACCAAATTGTCATCAATAACTAATGCAATTCGAACATAAAAATTGCAAACGACAATCTCGACACGCCTAAGTGATAATACGAATATTCCAAATTGATAGACGAATTTTAATGACAAAATTTTGATCCAATGGAATTTCTCCGCAATGGTGATTTTCCACTTGAAATTAAATATACTTTGCAAAAATAGAAATAAACGCATGAAACAAGAAGGGCGTTACTGTAGGAAGACGTGTCTTGACAGACCATGATATTGTACGTTTCAACTCGGACCACGAAATTCCACAGGGTGCTACGAATTTTTGACAAAAAAAACACTTTTAGTTTTGCCCCCGTATAAAATTTCTTTCAAATTTTTTTTGTTTTCCCTTATAACTTCTACAAAGCAGTAGAGTTGATCTATAACTTGCCGAACAAATCATCTAAATCGGTTGAGAATTAGGAAAAAAATCGAACTTCGAATTTGGTTAAATTTTTGAGTGTTCCGCTGATTTTGCCTCCGAGTGTAGTTGATGTTCTAATTGAATTTTATTTTATCAGTTCTGTTAAAATCTCTATCAATTTGTGGTACTATTGTATCTTTCTACTGATTAGCTCTTTCCGTAATGTGAATTCAAATATAGGATGGCGTCAAAGTATGTTTTATCGTTTCGTTTTTCTTTTCTGAAATTAAATTCCTTCAGATTTTTCTTTATATTAAGAATATACTTTTATATTTGGTGAATTACTTTTAGTTCAGCAGCGTACTCAAAGAGTCAGTGAAACTTTTCTTTTCAATTCATAGCGACTGCGTCAAAACAGCTATATATTTTTTAATTGTGATTGAGATATTAACTTCAACCCAAATACAGATTGTTCCAAATGATATCGCATTAGGCTATTTGCCGCTATGAGTATAGACTTTTTGCAAGTAGTGTTAGTATGAGTTTGAAAATAAGCGTTTTTGGGAGCAATAAAAAAGTGTTTCCAGATTCATGTATATTGAATATATGGTAGTAAATATATTGTTATTATAACTATGAAGGTTATGTACAAGAATAAGCCTGGTGCATAATTCACTTGGTTGAACCGTTCATGAGGATATCTTTTACTGCGACGGTAATTAAACTAGCTCTTCCTCTACTGTATCAGATAGAGAATTGGTATTCGAGTTACATAATCGTATTTTCGGGCAGAAGTTTAGATGTAGCAAAAATATTTCACAAAACCTTTTCTACTACTTTTTACAACAAAAAAATTGATTCATTTGTGAAAGATATATTTTATCTCAATCTCATCAGAGAATAATTTTATGGATGATTCTGGAACTGTGATTCATATTAAAGGAATCCAATCCTAAAATGAATCTATTAAGGGAACTTAAGAGATGCCATTTGTTCACTACTATCAATAGCAATTCGAATTTGAAATGTTTCACCTGAAAATTCACAGTTCTTGAAATGTTACTCTCTTTTTCTGGATGAGTGATATAAATATGTTCATTGATGTCATTGGCTGATATTTACGAATGCCAAACGCTTTAATTCAGTGCAAATTCTTAATGGCGTTATATCTCTGATGGTGGTATAATTTACCTAATCATGTGAAATCTGATTGAGTAAAAATCAGAGTTTGGTAGTACATGATTTTTCATTTGGTGTCTTGTATTATTGAAAGTACAATCGAAACTTATTTTGTACACTCTTTTAAAATGTCTATGCTCATTAATTAATTTATTATTAATAAATTATTATTAATTTGTGTTAATATCCTGTCTTTGTACTGATCAGCTCTCTCATTATTGTGAATCTGATAAGGGATGGAAACAAAATATAAATTATCGTTTCTTTAAATGAGCTCAGTTCTGAAATTGAATTCCTTAGCCCTTTCCATTTTCAAGAATATATATATATATATATATATATATATATATATATATATATATATATATATATATATATATATATATATATATATATATATATATATATATATATATGCCTGCCATGCACGTAGCCCCCTAAGCGCCACAATAGTGCAACCAAGCAGGATGCCGAGAAACGAAGTGGCAGACTGCAGTTTCGCCCTAATTAGGAGCTCATCAGTGTCGCATATCGCTTCTCAACATCCTACCAAGCTACATCGGGGTACCCTATCAATTCCAGAAAGGACGAATCTCGTACATACGTACGAGAGTCGCCCTCTATGGACCGACACGGCGAACCGGCAATCGGACTTCGGGAAAGATACCAACAGTAACAAACAGATGTGCAAACGTTAAAAATTCTAAACATTTGGGAGACATCTTTCGCCGTTCCGTGAATCACATCAACGGTAGAAAACGTGCGAAATAATCCTGCTGGAATAGTGCTCTGCTTCCGAGATAACCCTCCCGTCGGTGAATATTTGGTCAAATATCTTCCGCGATAAACTTCGCGTGGAGTCTATGTATGTGAATCTTAGAGAAGACGAATTATTCAAAATCCGTAGATCAATGAATAATCCCTCCTGACAAGAGCTAGTTTCCAAATCTGCCCGCCATGCACGCCTGGGAAGAATTGAGGTGTTTGTACTTCTTGAAGAAGGCAAAATTGTAGGATGTTGGGAAGATGCTGGACGCAAGTGAGTTCCACAGCTCATCGGCCCTGTAAACGAAGGAATTCTTATAGAGTGAGGTTCGAGGGAAGTTAAATGTACCGCTCTATGATGAGAACTCCTTGCCAGCCTAGTGATGCGGCAAAACATGAGTTTTCCCGGAACAAGATCTTTCAGCTCCTTGGAGCATCTTCCGTGGAAGTATCTGTAGAACAGAGAGAGGTCAGCAACTTGTCTTCTCATAGCCAGCGACTGGAGATCGCGGGTGATCTCTGGATGGTTGATGAGGCGCACAGCCCATTTCTGCACACTATCCAGCATCCTCAACGAATGCTTTGGCTCAGATCCCCATACATGGGAACAATATTCAAAAGAAGGTTGAATCTGCTCCTCATACAGGAGCAACAGCTGAGATGACTAAGCTATAATTTTAGCTGATGCCGACTCAGCTATTGCTGATACATGTTTATGCCAGCAAAACCCAGAAATCAGCGTTATTCCGATAAGGTGCATCGAATCTTTGGCTGCAATCTGTTGGCCTTGTATCATTAAAGGAGGTTCTCCAGCGAGGACCTTTCTAGAAAACGTAGTTGCTTGTTCACAATGATCACCTGGTTTAAATGACCCCACACCGATATCTTCTGTAAGTCAGAGTTTAAGTTATTAATTTGTCAACATCTCTGACGCTGAGATTCCGTGGTAATTGAACCCATTTGGACTGCGCCAAGATGTGCTGTGTATTTTGTAATTTCGATTGGGTTATCAACAACAAATCAAATGCAAGATGTTCCAAATCATATTGCATCAAGCGATTTGCAGCCATCAGTATATATATTGCCTACTGGCGTTTGTATGAGTTTGCAAATCACCGTTCTTGGCAGCCATAAAATCAGTGTTTCCAGGTTGGTGTCTATTGAAGAGATGCTTGTAAAAATAGTGATTACAACTAGGAAAGTTGAATTTTGTATGTACGAGAATATGGCTGGTGCACGATTTATTTAAGTGAACTTTTCATGATGATATTTTTTTAGGACGATGATTGAACGATCAAGTAAAACCTCCTCTCCGTTATATAAGATAGGTTATTGATATTCGAATTACATATTCATAAATAATTCTTGTACCGGTAAGATAACAGCATTAGTTGGTTAAAAGATTTCTTCAGCAGCAAAAATAATTCAGATAAAATGTTTCTGAACCTATGTCACAAGATATTTACAACTACAAAAAAAGTTTATTATTTGAAGCAGTTATAGATATCAATTTCATTAAAATTAATTTTATAGATGATTTTAAGCTCGGATATATATTAAACAAATCCAATCCTAAAATGTACCGGTTGAATGAACTTGATGTACATCAATAGTTTACTGCAATCAGTAGCTATTCGAATTTGAACAACAATTTGAAGTGTTTCATCTAAAATTCAACAGTTCTTGAAATGCTCTCTTCTTCCGGATAAGCGTGTGAATATGTAAGGGTTCATTGATGTCATTAGCAGATATCTGCCGTCGACAAATGCTTTCCTTGAATACAATTTCTTAATCTTGTCTGGTTTTCGAGGGTGGTACAATTTGAATCCGAAAATTACATCATTTGCAGTCTGATTGGGTAAAATTCAATTGCAATGTTTACAACATGTTTCCAATAAATGAAGTTGTATTAATTAATACACATTATCGGCTCATCATCGGTGAATTAATTCTACAAGGCTTTGTTAATATTAACAATCAAACAAGTAGTTAATTGCACAGTTACGAAATACATGATTCTTTCATTTACTGTCATAAATAGTTGATGTTACCATTGAGTTCTATTTTGTCGGTACTTTTAAAATGTCTCTGAATATTAATTTAATAATATGGTGCTTTCCCACTGACCAGCTCTTTCATTATTGTTTATTCCAATATAGGGTGATATCGAAGAATATGAGTTCGTAACGAAGAAAGTGTAAATATTGTAGTGATTTATTTTGTTATATTTGCGGTGTTTATATACCAAAACAACAGAAAAGAAATATCACAGACTTTGTCAAGGAGACTTATGTTGAATATTTTGGTTTCAAAATGAACAAATTAGGTAAACCATGGGTTCCTAATAAAGTTTGTAAGTCCTGTGTTGGGTCTTTACGGTTGTGGAAAAAGGTGAACGTTCTGGATTAGACTTTGGTATTTCTATGATCTGGATGGAGCCTACGAATCATTTAGATGATTGTTACTTTTTGCGTAGTAGATGTTAAAGGTTTTAATCGAAATCAAACGTGGAGATACCCAGACTAACCTAACCCAGACTTACAGTCTACGAAATGTCCGGTTCTACTCAGTGAAAATCTCCTCGGCCCATATACATTTCAAAAGTAATTCGCATGCCCTCAGAAACAATAATGTTACCAAATTCACAGAAATCGGGACCATCTACTAGTGGAAGTGAATGGGAAGGTGAAACATCTACGCAAAAGTTATTTTCTCAAAATGAACTCAGTGATTTAATACGTGATCTCAATTTATCAAAACAAGGATCAGAACTGTTAGCCTCAATTTTGAAAGAAAAAAATTTATTGGCACCAACAGTAACAATTACAACATACAGAACGCGAGAAAAGAGTTATTACAATTTTTAGTGAAAATGAAGGATTAGTGTATTGTAATGATATAGCGAAGCTACTTAGAGACATGGGTTTAAAAGAGTACAAATCTACTGAATGGCGCCTTTTATTGATAGTTGCAAAAGAAGTTTAAAATGCGTCTTATTGCACAATGGAAATAAATTTGCATCAATTCCAATTGCCCATTCAACGAAACTCAAAGAAGAATATGAAAATGTAAAATTAGTTTTAGAGAAAATTAAATTCTCTGAGCATCAATGGCCGATCTGTGTGGATTTAAAATGGTTAATTTTTACTTGGCCAACAAAGTGAATATACAAAATACCCTTGCTTTATTTGTATGTGGGATAGTAAAGCAAAGCAACTTCATTTGGAACAAGATGTTTGGCCTGTAAGAAATTCTTTAACTGTCGGTAAAGCCAACGTAATAAGGGAGCCGCTGGTGAGCAGAGACAAAATCATACTTCCACCATTACATATTAAGTTAGGTATGATCAAGCAATTTGTAAAAGCGTTGAACAAAGACGGAAATTGTTTTAATTACATTTGCAGAAAATTTACGAAGCTTAGTATGGAAAAATTGAAAGGTGGAATATTTGATGGTCCTCAAATACGGCAATTGATGAAAGATTCAGATTTTATCAAAGTTATGACTGTTCCGGAAAGTAAAGCTTGGAAAAGTTTTGTGTTGGTTGTCAAAAATTTCCTAGGTAACCATAAAGCAGCAAATTATGAAGAAATTGTGCAAAATATGCTGACACACTTTCAGACTTTAGGAGCAAATATGAGTATTAAGTTACACTATCTCCGCAATCATCTAGATAAATTTCCGGATAATTTAGGAAATTATAGTGAGAAACAGGAGAGCGGTTTCATCAAGATCTAAAAGTGATGGATGAAAGGTATCAAGGTCGATGGGATTGTCACATGATGGCAGATTACTGCTGGTCTTTGAAAGAGATTGTCCCTGAAAAATTATAGAAGAAAAGCTCATAAAAGGCGTTCTATGGAAATATGAAATATATTTTCGACATTTTCCTCTTTATTTACTTCGATGTATACGAATTTCTCAAAACATAACTGCATTATAAATATATCTGTTATTTTGTTTCTTGTTTTACGATTTTGTTATGTAAAATGAAAATAAAGATTTAAAAAGAAATCAGAGCAAATCCTACACAATCATTGATAGTTTCACGAATTGTGTGCATAAATAGAACCAAAATCATTTTCCTATCTAGGGCAACAAAACCATTGTAGACCAGTGTATTTTATCGTTTTTTAGAGTGAGTTCTGTTTTAAAATTGAATTTTTAAACACTTCCTTAATCTCAAGAGTATACTCATTCAGTCTTGACTTCGGTAAATAATTTTTAAGCTCAGTAGCGATCTTAATAAACAGTGAAACATATCAACTGCGTCAATAAAAATCTACATTTTGCAATTGTGATTGAGATATTAACTTCAGGACAAATACAGGATACTCTAAATGTTATTTCATCGAGCAATTTTCTGCATTCAGTATAGACCATTTTCCTAGTAGTGTTAGCATGAGTTTGTATATCAGCGTTTTAGGGAGCAATAAAGAATATTCCTTCGATAGACACCAATCTGGTGTCTATCGAAGAATATTTTTAAAAATGTTGTAATTATAACTATGAAAATTGAATTCTATATGTACGACAATTAGGCTGATCTTTGATTCATTTAATTGAACTTCAGGAAGATACCTTTCTTAGGGACGATGATTAAATGATCTAGTGAAGAGTTTCTCAACGAGCTCTTTATCTACCGTATACGTTAGACAACTGTTATTCGAATATTTTCTTAAATAGTTATTGCAAAGGAATGTAAAAGAGTTTGATGGTTAAAAGTTCTGATTCAGCAAAAAGAGGTAATTAAGCTGAAATTTTCAATAATCTGTATCGCACAATATTTTCTATTACAAGAGAGTTTTTCTATTTGTAAATCGCAGTTAAATATCTCAGTTGCATTGAAAAATTATTTTCAGATGATTTTAGTTCTCAGATACATATCAAACATATCCATTTCTAAAATGTATATGTTGAAAACAATTCAGATACATCAATAGTTTTCTGTTATAAATGGCTACTCGAATGAGATCGCAAATTAGAAGTTTTTCACCTGAAAATTCATATTTCTTGAACTGAAGCTCTCTTCTTCCGGATGAGCGTTGAAAATATGGTGGGATTCATATATGTCATTGGTTGTTACCTAAGGTCGACAATCACTTTCATTGAGCAAAATTTCTGAATCACGTCTCAACATCATTTTGAGTTTGATTGGGAAATATTCAATTACACTGTTCGCAACATTTTTCTTCATTGTCGGTTCATTAGCTATAGAGCAAGTCTGTAATACATCTTTTAATATTTTTAAACCAGCTCTTTGCAAAGTTTGTGAATACATGATTCTTTCAGTTGTAGTCTTCAAGTAGTAAATGCAGTACAAATTGAATTCAATTTGTCAGTTCCTTACAAATACACCTTTCATTGGTGGTAGTATAGAATAGAATAGAATAGAAAATTTTTATCGACATCAAAAAAATTACATGTCTCGTCAGGGGTGTATATAAAATACTAAATTATCATTAAAATAGACAAATATGTAAAAACGCATAACAGTGTATATAACAATATCACAGTTAAAACGAAAGAACAAGTTACGCTCAAAATACACAAACAAGTCTTATCAAAACTTAGCCTCAAGAAATTCTTTTTATACTGTATGGTACGATCCGTCAATGAGTAGCTTCTTGATCGCTGCATTGAACTTGTCTTCTCGAAGAGCTTTTATTTTTCAGGTAATTTGTTATATAGCTTGATGCCCCAGTAATCGAAAAGAACTGTTGCGTTTTATTCAGCTTATGTAGTGGTGCGTTACAAAGTTGTTTTTTAAACGAGTGTTATATCCATGTGCATCTGAATTCCTTAACAAGTAGTTCTTATTCTGGTAAATATATTTAATGCATTCGTTAATATATAGAGATGGTACTGTAAGTATTTTTTCTTTTTAAGAATAGGTTCTGCAACTCTCTGGCCTGGCCCTGCCTTTTTGCAATGTGAGAGCTTTCTTAGAACATTGTCCCCAAAGAAGTATCCCATATGAAAGAACACTATGTACGCATGCATAGTAAGCCGTTTTTGCTACTTCATAGGTTGAAACTCTTTTCATTTTTCTAAGGAGGTATAGAGCTTTAGACGTTCTTCTGCAGATGCTATCTATGTGGGTAGAGCCAGCTCAGCTTTGAGTGGAGAGTAATTCCCAGAAATTTTACTTGCTTATCATTTGGACCTGCTCTGAAAGTAAGTTCTTCCATTTTGTCTTCATTCAGTTTTAGTTTGTTGCAAAGCGAACCATTCTTTATGTATTTTAAAGCTTTCAGTTTTGTGTGCTTATGTCCAGTGGGCTTTTACCTTTAATCAACACCGATGTGTCATCGCAGTAAAGACAGGTAAACTTTGATTCTGGTACTGTTAGATCGTTTATATAGAGGATAAACAGGATTGGTCCAAGCATTGATCCTTGGGGAACTCCATACTCGACCTCCACCTCATCCGAGAAATTTCCTTCCAGAACACCCTCTGGCTACGGCTCTGCAAATAAGACTTGAGAAGTTTGTGAACTATACCTCTAAATCCATAAAAATATAGCTTTGACAAAAGAATTTCATGTTATACTGAGTCGAATGCTTTGCTTAAGTCAAAATTTAGCATTTCTAGTATCTCTCCATTATCCAGCGCTGATGTTATCGATTTAATGACTTTTGTTAATGCCGTGGAGGTACTTCGTTTCGCTCTGTATCCATGCTGTGCATCGTTCAGTAATTGGTGTTTTCTAAAACTTAACAATACGATTTTTTATTGCCAGTTCAAAGATTTTTGACATGCTGGGAAGTATCGAAATTGGCCTATAACTGTTGCATTAGCTCTGTCTGCCTTTTTTTATATATTGGGATTACCTTTGATTGTTTGAGTTCTCGAGAAAAAATAGCCATCCTTAAAGCTTTTGTTTATTAGAATGCTTAATGGTTCTGCAAGTTTTTTGATAGTAGCTTCAGGTGAGAGCTGGAAACATAGTAGCTATCCACTGTATTTTTACCTTTTAATGATGCAAAGAGTTTCCTGATTTCTGTTCCTGTACAGTCGAAGAGAAAGCAACTCAACTTAGTGTCGAACTTTAAGACTTCAAGGTAATCTGTATATGAGACTGAACTTTCATCAACTTCTTCAGCTGTGGATTGCCCTCTCCGCTAAATATTCATTCATTTCTCCAGCCGTTAAATTGCTTTTTCTTCTTCGCTTTTTCCTTTTGCAGGTTTTATGATTTTCCACATTGCCCTGGATTCGTTGCTTGCTTTCAATGCATCTGATTTTCGTTATTTTCCTTGATTTTCTCATTGATTTTCAAATTGTAGATCTTCTTGAAGATATCATATGCCTTTTTTGATTCTGCGTCCCTTCGTACGGTTTTAACGACTTGCAAAAGCTTCCAACTTATTCTTCATGTCTTTTAATTCTTTTTGTGTTCTATTTAGAGGTTTTCTTTTTTTGATCTATAACTATCTCCTTAACATGCACCCATTTGTCGTAAGTAAGTGAAACAAATAATTCGTGAAACTACTGAAACCATCTTCCGCATTTTTATTGTGCAGAAAGTTCTTCCAGTCAACTTCAGAGAGTTCTTTCTTCAATTGGTAAGTTTTTAGTATTGAATATCCTTTTTAATAGTTTTCTTTTTTTCAGGTATAACTTCACATGATTCATTCTTCATTGTCGGTACATTAGCAGTAGAGCAAGTCTGTAATACCTCTTTTAATATTTTTGAACCAGCTCTTGAATGCAAAGTTTGTGAATACATGATTCTTTCAGTTGTAGTCTTCAAGTAGTAAATGGTACAAATTGAATTTAATTTGTCAGTTTTTTGAAATGTGTATAACCTTTCATTGGTGGTAGTATAGTGTCTTCTTACTGATAAACTCTTCATTATTGTGAATTTCAATATGGGATGGTATGAAAGTATATTTTATCGTTTTCTTGAACTGAGTTATGTTTTGAAATTAAATTCATTTAGCTCACATTCAGTCTAGAATTTGCTGAATTATTTCTTAGCTCTGCAACATACTTGAAAAGTCAATAAAACTGTAGTAGATATTATTTTTCAATCTATATAAAGTTGCAATTGTGGTTAAGTTAATAACTTCTGGTCAAATGCAGGATATTTTGAATGATGCATCAAATTATTTGCCGCCATCAGTAAAGATTTTTTTAGTTGTGTTAGTATGCTTTTGTAAATAAGCCTTCTTGAGAGCAATAAAAAAATGTTTGCAGATTAGTGTTAATATTTTATTCAACCTTTGAAGATAAAAGTTTGTATGTAAGGAAATAAAGCAGGTGCATGATTTATCTAATTGAACCTTTCATTCTGATATCACTTTTAGGGACGATGATTAAACGATCTAGTGAACAGCTTTTTCTCCACTGTGTAAGATTATAGAAAATAATTCTTGCAAAGGAATGGTAATCGACTCTGATGGTTAGAAGATTTTATTCAGGAAAACATAACTGAGCTAAAATTTTTCAGCACCTCTTTTATGAAATATTTTCTCCTGAAAATAATTGTTTTATTTCTAGAATGTTATATGTATATATCGTTTTATTAATTCATTTGTAGATGATAGTTACATACCTCACTTCATGAAATATAGTTCCATAGATGATTTTCAAACTCAGATTCATATTAAAGGAATCCAATCCTATAATGTTCGTGTTGAAAATACTTAATATATATCAATAGTTTACTGCTTTCATTAGCCATTCGATTTCAAATATGAATAGGAGCTTCTGGTCAAATGTAGGATATTTTGAATGATATTGCATCAATTTATTTGCCGCCATCAGTAAAGATTTTTCCTAGTTGTGTTAGTATGCTATTGTAAATTAGCCTTCTTGGGAGCAATAAAAAGTCTTCCATATTAGTGTCAATCGAAGTAACACTTATGAAAATATCAATTTTCAAACTTTGAAGATAGAGGTTTGTATGTAAGGAGATAAAGCAGGTGCATGATTTATTTAATTGAACCCTTTATACTGATATCTTTTTGAGCAAGATTATTAAACGATCTAGAGAACAGCTCTTTCTCTACTGTATGAGATAGAAAATTAATATTTCAATTAAATTTTCATGAATAATTCTTGCAAAGGAATGATAATCGACTCTGATGAATAGAAGTTTTCGTTCAGGAAAAACATAATTGTTCTTAAATTTTCATTAATTGTGTTAGAAAATGTTTACTTCTGAAAAATTTCATTTTATTTCTAGAATGTTATATCTAAATATAGTTTTAATATATCATTTGAAGTGAGATATGTAACTATCAGATGATAGATAGATAGATAGATGATAGATAGATGATAGTTACATATTAGGAAATATAATTCCATAGTAGATTTTCAAACTCAGATTCATATTAGAAAACCAATCCTATAATGTTCATTTGAATTTGGGAGGCTTTTACTTGGTAAAATTCCATTATCAATAATAAAAACAAGTACTGTGTTTTAAAGAATTTTACTTAATAATTGCGATTCGTAACGCGTTTCACTACACCGTAGCTTCTTCAGACGAATGATTATGCAGAAAAATATAAATGAGAATATAACTATAAATGTTCTTGAGTAATTAAAAGCTTATTGGTTGATTCTTCTTAAGTGGTTATTTATGACAGGTATATCCAATAAAATTAAGGAATAGATTGCTCCCCGAAAAGATTGAATAGAGGTGAAGGGCTTAAATCGACTTGTTCATTGATGAGTCTACCCAAAGATCTACCTTCCAATATTTATTATCTGTATGCAAAATTTCAAACTGTGGGTCGAAAAGAATGATTATTTTCTTCGCGTAATTTGAATCTGAATCCGATTATTGAAATTTCTATGTGTTCTAGATGATTATCAGTCGTAAACAATTTTATCTGGTTTGGTTTTATTATTTTTTATATATTTGATTATTATTAGTTTGAAAGCTAACTGATTTCAGTTTCTCTTTTGTAATTTATGTTAAGGTGTTGAATTCAATTTTCGACAGATATTAAATCAATGCGATTAGTTTCGGATTGTAACCATTATTTTTGGCTATTTGTTTAATCAAATTAAGTTATAATCAATATGATAATAACTGTATTATACATATTTATGATTTTCGAAAATTTGATAGATGATATCTCGATTATGTATTATTAAAATTATGATTTGTCATGAAAAGACAAAAGCCATATTTCCATTTCTAACAAATTAATGACAAATATCTGATTTAATTAGTAAGACATGGCTTTCTAATATAATATATAATATTAATTATCATTAAATCAGATATTCTTTCATTATTAAAATTTGTTTTAGCAAATATTATACTATTGAAGAAATTATCATGAAGTCCTTTGTTAGCAGAAAACTTAGAGAAATTAATTCATAATCATCCACTCAGTAAATATTGTTTATACTGGTATCGCTATGTAGACGATATCATTATTTGCTTCACAGGAACAGATAGACAGTTGAAAATTTTCGAAATCATATAAATTCATTACATCCAAAAATTGCATTCACAACCGAAAGAGAAAGCAATAATTGATAAATTTCTTAGACGTAACAATTTCGAATGAAAATGGAAAACATGTTTTCGCAATTTACCATAAGCCGTCACATACAGATATTATAATACATAACTCGTCGTGTCATCCATATCAACATAAAATGTCAGCATTCAATAGTTTTATTCATAGATTGATTAACATCCAGCTATCACCAGAAAATTTCAACAAAGAACTAAATTTGATTAAACAAATAGCCAAAAATAATGGTTACAATCCCAAACTAATAAATAATATTCTAAATAAAAACAAAGTAGAATCGCATTGAATGAAGTTTACCCTGTCGATAAATTGAAACAAAATTCAACACCTTAACCTACGTTGGCATTACAAGTGAGAAACTGAAATCATTCTTAAGTAGCAATAATTTCAACATAGCTTTCCAAACTAATAATAATTTAGGCAAATATATAAAAATAATAAAACCAAACCAGGTAAAAACAATAAATCAGGTGTTTATAGATTGAATTGCAATGACTGTGATAATTTCTACATTGGTAGAACACATAGAAATTTCAATATTAGAATATCGGAACATAAACGCAGTTTTTCAAATAAAAATCAGATTCAAATTACGCGAATCATCTCTTAGAAAATAATCATTCTTTCGACCCACAGTTTGAAATTTTGCATACAGATAATAAATATTGAAGGTAGATCTTTGGGAAACTTTAGAAATGAATAAATACAAACACTCAGGTAGACTCATCAATGAACAAGTCGATTTAAGCCCTTCACCTCTATTGAATCTTTTCGGGAGCAATCTATTCCTTAATTTTATTGGATATACCTGTCATAAATAACCACTTAAGAAGAATCAACCAATAAGCTTTTAATTACTCAAGAACGTTTATAGTTATATTCTCATTTATATTTTCTGCATAATCATTCGTCTGAAGAAACGGTGTAGTGAAACGCGTTACGAATCGCAATTATTAAGTAAAATTCCTTAAAACACAGTACTTGTTTTTTATTATCTATAATGTTCATGTTAAAAGGATTGAATATACATCAAAAGTTTACTACTATCGATAGCTATTCGAATTCGAACAGAAATAGAAAGTGTTTCACCTGGAAATTCACAGTTTTTGAAATGTGAATTTTTTTTGGGACGAAGATCAAACGATCTAGTGCAGATCTCTTCTCTATTGTATAAGATAAACAATTAATGTACGAATTACATTTACATAAATTATACTTGTAATGGAATGATGATAGAATAAGTTGGTTAGAAGTGTTCCTTCAGCAGCAAAAATAATTCAGATAAGATTTTTCTGTTCTTATGTCAGAAAATATTTACTACTACAAAAAATTCTCATTATTTGTTGAAGACACTCATAGATATCAATTTTATTGAAAAATAATTTCATAAATGGTTTTCAAACCGAATTATATTAAACAAATCCAATCCTAAAATGTACCAGATAAATGGACTTAAAATACAACAATCGTTTATTGCAACCAATGGCTATTCGAATTTGAACACCAATTAGATGTGTGTGAAATGCCACTCTCTTCTTCCGAATAAGCGTGTGAA
Source organism: Cryptolaemus montrouzieri (assembly GCA_013387265.2). Taxonomy (NCBI): domain Eukaryota; kingdom Metazoa; phylum Arthropoda; class Insecta; order Coleoptera; family Coccinellidae; genus Cryptolaemus; species Cryptolaemus montrouzieri. Next base: position 151,121,002 of record JABFTP020000185.1, read on the forward strand.
TATGTTAGGGTTCATTGATGTTATTAGCAGATATCTACCGTCGACAAATGCCTTCATTGAGTACAATTTCTTAATCTTGTCTGGTTTTCGAGGGTGGTACAATTAGAATCCGAAAATGACATCATTTGCAGTCTTATTGGAAAAATTCAATTGCATAGTTTACAACATTTTGCCCAAAATGAAGTTGTTTTAATTAATACACATTATCGGCTCATCATCGGTGAATCAATTCTACGAGGCCCTTTTTTAATGTTCACAGTCAAACAAGCAGTTAATTGCACAGCTACGAAATACATGATTCTTTCATTTACTGCCCTAAATAGTTGATGGTATAATAGAGTATTTTGTCGGTACTTGTAAAATGTCTATGACTATTAATTTGTCAATATGGTGCTTTCTCACTGATTAGCTACTTCATTGTTAATTCCAATATAGGGTGATATCGAAGAATATTTTATGGTTTTTTAGAATGAGTTCTGTTTTAAAATTTTATTTTTCAACAATTTCTTAATCTCATTCACTCTTGACTTTGGTAAATAACTTTTGAGCTCAGTAGCGCTCTTAAAAACAGTGAAACTGATATTCAATTTTTTTTTCATTCCATAAGAACTGCGTCTATAAAAACTGTACATTTTGCAATTGTGATTGAGATATTAACTTCAGGACAAATACAGGATAATCTAAATGTTATTTCATCGAGCAATTTGCTGGATTCAGTAAAGACTATTTTCCTAGTAGTGTTAGTATGAGTTTGTATATCAGCGTTTTAGGGAGCAATAAAGAAAGTGTTTCCAGATTGGTGTCTATAGAAGGAATGCTTGTAAAATTGTTGTAATTATAACTATGAAACTTGAATTCTATATGTACGAGAATAAAGCTGATGTATGATTTATTTAATTGAACTTCAGGAAGATATCTTTCTTAGGGACGATGATTAAATGATCTAGTAAAGAGTTTCTCAACGAGCTCTTTATCTACTGTATACGTTAGACAACTGTTATTCGAATATTTTCATAAATAGTTATTGTAAAAGAATGTAAAAGAGTTTGATGGTTAAAAGTTCTGATTCAGCAAGAAAAGATTATTAAGCTGAAATTATGAATAACCTGTAGCACACAATATTCTCTATTACAAGAGAATTTTTCTATTTGTAAAACGCAGTTAAATATCTTTCATTGAAAATTTATTTTTCATATGATTTTAGTTCTCAGATAGTTATCAAACAAATCCATTTCTAAAATGTATAAGTTAAAAATAATTCAAGATACATCAATAGTTTTCTGCTATTAATAGCTACTTGAATTTGATCACAAAAAACATTTCTTGAACTCAAACTTCTTCCGGATGAGCGTTGAAAATATGTTCTGATTTATATATCTCATTGGTTAATATCTAAGGTCGACAATCACTTTCATTGAGCTAAATTTCTCAATCACGTCTTTGACGGTAGTACAATTTGAATCGGAAAATAACACCATTTTGAATTTGATTGGGAAACATTCAATTGCACTGTTCGCAACATTTTTCTTCTTCATAGTCGGTTCATTATCTGTAGATCAAGTCTGTAATACCTCTTTTGATATTCAAATTTAAACCAGCCATTGAATGCGAAGTTTGTTAAAACATGATTCATTCATTTGTAGTCTTTAATTAGATAATGGTACAATTCGAATTTATTTTGTCAGTTTTTTCGAAATGTCTGCAACCTTTCATAGTGTCTTCTTACTGATCAACTCTTCATTATTGTGAATTCTAATAAAGGATAGTATAAAAGTAAAGTTTTTTTGAGTTATGTTCTGAAACTAAATTCTTTTAGCTCTTATTGAGTCTTGAATCTGCTGAATTATTTTTCATCGCAGCGACGTACTTGAAAAGTCATCGAAACTGTAGTAGTTATTATTTTATCAATCTATATCGAGTAGCAATTGTGATTGAGTTGAAAACATCTGGACAAATTCAGGATACTTTAAATGATATTGTATCAATTTATATGCCGCCATCTGTATTTTTTTGATTGATTTTTTGCTAGTTGTGCTAGTATGCTTTTGTAAATAAGCCTACCTAAGAGCAATAAAAAGGTGTTTCCAGATAAACACCTGTGAAAATATTGTTATTCAAACTCTGAAGATAGAGGTCTTTATGTAAGAAAATAAGGCAGGTGCATGATTTATTTAATTGAACCATTTATGCTGATATTTTTCTTAGGGACGATGATTAAACGATCATTTGAATAGCTCTTTCTCTACTGTATAAGATCGTAGACTAATTTTTGAATTATATTTCCATGGATAATTTTTTCAAAGGAATGATAATCGACTCTGAAGGTTAGAAGTTTTCGTTCAGAAAAAATGAATTGAGCTAAAAGTTTTCAGTACCTATGTTTTCTTCTGTAGAAAATTGTTTTATTTCTAGAACGTTATATCTATATATCGTTTTATTATATCATTTGTAGATGAAAGTTACATATCTCACTTCATCGAAATATAATTCCATACATGATTTTAAACTCAGATTCATATTGAAGGAATCCAATCCTCTAATGTTAACATGACTTAAGATACATCTATAGTTTACTACTACCAATAGCCATACGAATTCGAACATAAATTAGAAGTGTTTCATCTGAAAATTTACAGCTCTTATATGTAACTTTTTTTTCGAATGAGCGATGTAAATATATCATTAATTTTTCGTTTTACAATACCAAAGTCTGATCCATATAAGGAGAAAATGCCAATCCGCCATAAGGTTTTTTTCATCATCACCCACGAATTACTTAAAGATGTTTACTAGGTGGAGAATAAAAATTCACCTCAACATTGAAACACACTTTAAGGATTCATACATAATGTGTTGCTATATCCAAGAATTAAACTCATTCTCTAACTTTTGCGGTCCTTATGTAAGAATAATATATACCTATGCTTGATTTTGCTAATGTCTTGAAGTATTTGTCCTAGAATGGTTTTGAAATTGAATAAAAAGCAAAATAGGAAAGCATATTTTCAGAAATAAGTTTAAAGAGAAGAGATAATATTTCATTTGTTCTCAAGAGTTTATGATATCGAAACATATTCGCCTCGAACAGATGTATTAATTGTAAGCACTTCAAATCGATGACTTTATGTATATATTATGTTTCAATAATATTTTAAAACCTAAATAGACTCAAGTCTCGAAATAACAAATTACTAGTCTCACCTGAATAAAGTAGAACCAAAACTAACGGAAGAATCCATCTTTGAAATTCCATGGTTTCACCTAATTTCAAACAATATCACCCACTATGAGAAATACATTAGTGTTATCTAGAAGGAAGAATACTCCACTATGACATGTATCCATTACTTTATATGCTCGCAAAGAAAACACCAATTTTATGTAATAGATGAAGGGCACTATGTGTACACACAAACTATGCTTTCAGGAACATTTACACTATTTAATTTTTATACTACACTTATGTTAAACACTGCAATAAGAAATCACAGCGGAATTGCGGAAAGAGTTATGAAAGTACTAAGAGATTAGTTTATAATTTAGTTAATTTGATTATGCTAACTTAATCTAATTGAATTGAATTATTTTATAGAATCTAAAACGATCTTTTTTTTTATTAAACTTATGAATTGTCAGTATGTTACGGTTATGATTAAATTCTTATCCGGCGGAATACGTAGTGGAAACAAACGAAAAAACATAACGCGAAGTGTAAGCTCACTTCGCCGCGGTCGAAATGCAAGTGGCGTCGGAGCGCCTGGCATCCCTTCTGACCTTAAGCGCGTGCGTCTTTTCTCTAATTTTATTGTGATTATACCATACTTATTGGTGATATCCCGGTCTTGAAAGATGCAGAGAGTTTGTTTTTCATTAAAATTGAACTCGGGATTGTCTTAAGATTGAAAAGAACAAATTGGTGAAGCTCATTGTGAACAAAAAATTTATTTACAGTGTAAGCTAATTGCGGGAATATGTACCGCAAATATACCGCAGATACAGAAACCATGAATATGAAGTGGTAATTTATATAGGCTTTTAGGGTGACAAAAATGATAATGAATATAACATTTGACCATATTGACTTATGTTGAATATTTTGGTTTCAAAATGGACAAATTAGGTAAACCATGGGTTCCTAATAAAGTTTGTAAGTCCTGTGTTGAGTCTTTACGGTTGTGGAAAAAAGGTGAACGTTCTGGATTAGACTTTGATATTCCTATGATCTGGATGGAGCCTACGAATCATTTAGATGATTGTTACTTTTGCGTAGTAGATGTTAAAGGTTTTAATCGAAATCGAACGTGGAGATACCCAGACTTACAGTCTACGAAATGTCCGGTTCTACACAGTGAAAATCTCCCTCGGCCCATATACATTTCAAAAGTAATTCGCATGCCCTCAGAAACAATGATGTTACCAAATTCACAGAAATGGGACCATCTACTAGTGGAAGTGAATAGGAAGGTGAAACATCTACGCCAAAGTTATTTTCTCAAAATGAACTCAGTGATTTAATACGTGATCTCAATTTATCAAAATAAGGATCAGAACTGTTAGCCTCAATATTAAAAGAAAAAATTTATTGGCACCAACAGTAACAATTACAACATACAGAACGCGAGAAAAGAGTTATTACAATTTTTAGTGAAAATGAAGGATTAGTGTATTGTAATGATATCGCGAAGCTGCTTATAGACATGGGTTTAAAAGAGTACAAATCTACTGAATGGCGCCTTTTATTGATAGTTGCAAAAGAAGTTTAAAATGCGTCTTATTGCACAATGGAAATAAATTTGCATCAATTCCAATTGCCCATTCAACGAAACTAAAAGAAGAATATGAAAATGTAAAATTAGTTTTAGAGAAAATTGAATACTCTGAGCATCAATGGCCGATCTGTGTGGATTTAAAAATGGTTAATTTTTTACTTGGCCAACAAAGTGGATATACAAAATACCCTTGCTTTATTTGTATGTGGGATAGTAGAGCAAAGCAACTTCATTGGGAACAAGATGTTTGGCCTGTAAGAAATTCTTTAACTGTCGGTAAAGCCAACGTAATAAGGGAGCCGCTGGTGAGCAGAGACAAAATCATACTTCCACCATTACATATTAAGTTAGGTATGATTAAGCAATTTGTAAAAGCGTTGAACAAAGACGGAAATTGTTTTAATTATGTGCAGAAAATTTGCTTAGTATGGAAAAATTGAAAGGTGGAATATTTGATGGTCCTCAAATACGGCAATTGATGAAAGACTCAGATTTTATCAAAGTTATGACTGTTCCGGAAAGTAAAGCTTGGAAAAGTTTTGTGTTGGTTGTCGAAAATTTCTTAGGTAACCATAAAGCAGCAACTTATGAAGAAATTGTGCAAAATATGCTGACAAACTTTCAGACTTTAGGAGCAAATATGAGTATTAAGTTACACTATCTCCGCAATCATCTAGATAAATTTCCGGATAATTTGGGAAATTATAGTGAGGAACAGGAGAGCGGTTTCATCAAGATCTAAAAGTGATGGAAGAAAGGTATCAAGGTCGATGGGATTGTCACATGATGGCAGATTACTGCTGGTCTTTGAAAAGAGATTGACCCCTGAAAAATTATGGAAGAAAAGCTCATAAAAGGCGTTTTATGGAAATATGAAATATATTTTCGACATTTTCCTCTTTATTTACTTCGATGTATCCGAATTTCTCAAAACATAACTGACATTATGAATATATCTGTTATTTTGTTTCTTGTTTTACGATTTTTGTTATGTAAAATGAAAATAAAGATTTAAAAAGAAATCAGAGCAAATCCTACAAAATCATTGATAGTTTCACGAATTGTGTGCATAAATAGACCCAAAATCATTTTCATATCTAGGGCAACAAAACAATTATAGACCAGTGTTTTCCTTAGGATTAGGCAATGTAATAGAGAATTTTGAAATTTCCTCTTGCCTGACAGTTTTCGAAAGCTTCTACAATACAGATATATATATATATATATATATATATATATATATATATATATATATATATATATATATATATATATATATATATATATATATATATGTATATATATATACGGACTGTTTTTCATTAGGAGAAGCTGTTACAATTTTCCTATTTCATGCGGAAACCCTGCTTCTTTCTTTCGCAAAGGTACTCGCAACAATATGATCGACAAGATAAGTAAGAGAAAAGACTTACCAATAGGGTGGACAGGAAATGAGAGAGCAACAAAAAAAGAAAAGCAATGACAGTTTTTCGTTGTGTTGTAGAAGAATTTTCGCCCTCTACGATTTGAATGTTTTCCACGATTCGCCACTTTCACTCACACACCGGATACGTTTTTAAATTGTGAAATAATAATTTTATTTCGTAATGTAACGAAAATTTTGAGATAATGTGGTTCGTCTTCTTGCGTGCGTATTTTTCTTCTTGTGTCTTGTGTTGTATGCAGTTTCTCTGCTCACTTGATGTTGAGCAGTGTTGTCAAGGTGTAAGGAAGGAAGATAGAAAGGAAGTAGGTAAGTCGAAATTTTGAAAAAAGATATTTTTAAACAAATATATGAAATTAAGCCAAAAGTTTGATTTAAGAACCGGCCGCGACATGTGCAAGTGGTTGAAAAATAAAAGAAAATATACTAGATAATCAAATTTTGAATTATTAATAAGAAAATGAAACACTATAAAATTGAAGAAAAATAAAATAAAAAAAATTGATGAAAGTGGTAACCAACCAATATATTTATATGTTCTTTTGAATAAGAGAGGATTCACAAAAATTCGAATAACTTTATTTACAATAAATGCTTATATCTATAATGTTGGTGTATGTCAGAAAAAACCTGAGCAAAAAACTCATTTCCCTGTCGCTACTGCACTAGCAATAGCTTGTCTGTTCAGGTTGTGTTAGTGTCGTGTGTACATAAAGTGTACCAAAGATTTTTCTGCTCAGCAGCTTTAATCCTCATCTTGCACTCCATGATTTCAGACGAAGACAAGGGTGACAAGAAGGGGGTTTGGCACAGGAATCTGTAACAATGGAAAAAGAAAACCAGCAGAAAAATAACAATCATACCTGACTCTCATATGTCTAAACATATTCCATGAATAGGTCGTAATTCGCTATCAAGAGTGGATCTTTTCAGATAGTCCAATATTTTGATGCGAGTGTTAGAATATAGAAGCTGTGAATCTTGACCATAAGTGGAGAAGAAAAGGCGTGTTTTTTCGAGAGAAATTTGAGAGTCAGCAAATCTCTGCGTTGTTTGAGAGGCATTTCGTTGGATTCTGCGAGTACAATATTATTAGGTGTGCTTCTGAGATAGCCGAAACAGATCTTCAGCGCCTTGTGTTGTAGAGTATCCAACTTTTGAAGCCAAGTGTGAAGTGACAGTCGTTTTAAAAGTATGACAAATGTCATTCAGCAGTGACAAATTGCTTTTAGACTTGAAAATACTAAAAGGGGACAATTTAATTGGGAATTTCCGGATCCTTTTTTGTCACATAGTAGATTGAAGCCAAGACGTCTTGTTGGAAGGTAGAAATGTCACTTTTATATATGAATGCATAGCTTCAAGATCGCGAGGATGACCAGGTGCATTTTTCTATACTAGAATGGCTTCAAAGCCTAATTTATAAATCTCAACTTCTGAAACACAGAAAATTTTACCATATTGATTAGCTATTATCTTCAGGATTATGCAATGTAATAAAGAATTTGGTAATTTTCTCTTGCGTTGCAGTTTTCGAAAGCTTCTTCAATTCAGACTGATATTCTGCTGTAGCAATTTGCTAAAAAAAAAGACTTCGTTCCATAGTCGGATAAATTTTCATTAAGACATCACAGAGCTCATTAACCATTCTTAAACCTTCACTAAGATTTTTCCAATTAGATGTCATGTTTTCAGTCTTCAATTGACTGCGAATTTAACTTTTCCTCCTAGTTGGTTTTAGTCAAATCTTCATCCTGCAATTCAAGCAACTCATAAATGTCAGTTGATTCTATCCGTTCGAACCCATCTCTTCATATTCCATTCACAATTCAGGCGATATTTGCAGTCAAAGTTTGAATTTGAACATATTCTTCGTCATTTTCCGGAGCCGAAACGTGCCACAGTTTTTTCCAGAATGATTTCAAAATATATGGGTTCAGTTCTTCCAATGATTCTTATATGTTTATAATTCATCTTACTATGTCAAATTCCATAACATTTGTATCAGGATGATATACCATATTATCCAATATCATCTTGAAGGTTCGTCTAATCAAATAGAGCTTAAGGGCCTGCATTAGTTCGTAGTCCATACACTGTGACAAAAAAGTATCCGGAAATATATATTATATTTACTGAATCTCCTTCAAAATATGATACACTTGAAGCTATACATATGTACCAACATGTTTCCTATCATCGAAATATTTTTTTAGACGCTTTCAGGGATGGCCTTCGCTTCTTTTGCTAATTTTCCTTCATGACGTCTATGGAATCAAATCTGTTTCCTCGATGCGGCAATTTCAGTCTGGAGAAATACAAAGTCAGGCGAATAAGGCGGCTACTCGATGGTATCCATCGAGTGTTTGGTCTGAGAGTTGTTAATAACCTTGGCTCGATGAGATTATCGTCATTCAAATTCCACGAACTGCTGATTTATTGAAAATCAGGATTGCAAATTAGATCTCGGCCATATTTAGCTGATAACAAGTATTAAACTTTAGTTGAAAACAAATACTAATATGAAGAGTTAGATATAAAATCAGGATGCCCAAACGACCCATACCCCGGCCTATAAAAGACGATGCAAAATACTTCGCCTTCATGTAAATTGCAATACCTGAATTATCTCATTTTCTTCCCCACACTGATTACACCTGTGACCAAATGAGATCGCTTAAACGAAGAATCAGTTGATCGTCTACTACCTGAACTTTCCTCGAAATTCTTTTCATGAAATAGGACCCATTTTTTGGTTGTTGTGTATTTGTTATAACCTATTCAAGTTCTTTTATATGAGCTTTGATGTAATAGGACCAATTCAATTGGAAAATCAAACAGATTCGGAAACAATGTCTATTTGATCATTGCAACATTACTATCAAATTCTCATTCTTGCATTCTTTGGCGTTTTGAATTAATTCAATAAAATATCACATCATTTAGATACAGGCCTAAGTTTCTCTAATTACGAGTGGAAGTTGGAATATTTGATTATTATAAACATGCTCAATCTACCCTCACCCATATTTTGAGTGGAATTAGAATATAAGATTACTATGGACAGGCCAAATCGGCCCTCACCCATATTCCTATATTAAGAGTGGTAACTAGTTTTGGTAATATGATATCATGTTTTATTAATAGGTCGTTGCCCTGATACCCCGAACAGATAGATCTGCTCTTAAAATTCTAAGGAACACGTCCACATCCGACCATTACAACCGTTAATTAGCTCGCCTATTTTAAATCAAATTCAATAATTCGTATAGCATTACAACGTTATTATGAAACTAGATGTAGGCTCGTAAGCCGTACGTGCTCTTTTTGCTCAACTGAGCGCCAACGGGCTACATTATGCCACTGACTCCGAAACGTACTCTATTCCCATATTCGCGGATTGGCCAACCAGGATATCATGCCCTCTGATCATACATCTGTATGTACTACAAATATCACATACACTCCACCAACTCAGACTTTCTTCGAAACTTTCATACCGAGAACATACAAGCCTCAATGTCTGTGGGTTCATGCATGCGTATCGTCCCTAGAGCCATTTCTTTATACTAATGAGATAATTTATAATTCGAAGGCGATAATTACAGTTAAGGGCAGGGTTCTCTTATTGAGCTTAAGAGTATCGGACATCAAATCAATATTTTAAGAGTAAGAACCTATAGTTGGAGAGTTTACGACTCGAATACAATGAATAATATTAATACTTTCGTAGCAGTTCAAGTAAACGTTCAGCTTAGTTATAAAATGATATATATATATATATATATATATATATATATATATATATATATATATATATATATATATATATATATATATATATATATATATATATATATATATATATATATATATATATATATATATATATATATATATATATATATATATATATATACTCGAATATATAATATATATATATATATATATATATATATATATATATATATATATATATATATATATATATATATATATATATATATATATATATATATATATATATATATATATATATATAATATATATATATATATATATATATATATATATATATATATATATATATATATATATATATATATATAACTATACTGAATAAATGGATCATGAGATTTAAAATAGAGAATTGGCCTATTTATAGAAGCAAAAATAAGAATCAATATAAAACGTTTCTCACATTCAAATGTAACATTCATCAAGTAATAAAACAAAAGATTAGGATTACTATAAAAGTTTTGTAACATTTCAATCAAATTAATTATCTGAGTTATAAAAGTAAAGTTTTGAATCAATATTAGACTTCATTATATTTCAAATTCAAATAGTTACCAAGTTATTGGAATCAGTATACAATCGTATTTTGCGTTTCAATGAAGTAGCAGGCTAGGTGAACAAATTTTGAAATCAATATTAAAGAATTTGAGTACACTTCAAATAATTTGTCAAGTTAGGGGAACAACTGTGAAAATCAATATGAAATAATGTAATCAATACATTTCCAATTTTGCTAAGTAATGAAAACAAATGTTATAAATTAGTCTATGAAAATAACTCCTCAAAATAAATATCAGATCATTTCAGTCCAATTCAATTAGATCATTTGCTAATTACAAAAAATTACATTTGAATTGTGGAGGCCGTTACTTGATGTAGATCCATAATATAAATGAGATAAAAAACACAAGGTTTAACTTTAATCTACACTTTATTTGAAAAAATTCGACGACGTTTCGCTGACACAGCAGCTTTATCAAGAATGACAAACAGAATGAAGAGTATGGTATTATAAACAAATCGTAGAACAAGTTGGATGAATAACAGGAAAATCCACACCGAGCCATTGTACAGTTAGTATGAAAGGTAATAAAAACTAATTAAACAAGTTAAGTAGGGGTGAATAATTCACATCTACCTGCTCATTCAAAAGCTTGTCCGAATGTTTGTATCTATTCATTCCTAATGCTTCTAGGAGATCTAATTTTAAACTTTTTGATTTTATATGTAATATGTCAAAGTTTTTATTGAATGAATGGTTTCCTTTTATTAAGTGGTTTGAATAATTTGAATCAGATTTATTTTTATCGAAGCTACATTTATGTTCATATGTATGTTCATATGTTGGCATAAGAACATCTGTCATTCTTGATAAAGCTGCTGTGTCAGCGAAACGTCGTCGAATTTTTCAAATAAAGTGTAGATTAAAGTTAAACCTTGTGTTTTTATCTCATTTACAAAAAAATTAGTCAGGAAAACACGAGTTTAGGTTTAATTTACTTTTTCAAAAGTAAGTAGAAAAAGTAAATGATTAACTACCAAGTAGTAACGGCTAAAACCATTCAATATTAAGAGAAAATGTGTGGAAATAATTCGGAGTCTAAGATATCATCATTTCAACTCACCCTCAATACTTTCTCTCTTCTCTCTCTCTGTTCAGCCTGTGGATTTCCACTGTTGGACAAGGGCCTCTTCCAAATCTTTCCATCTCTGTCTATTTAAGGCAATCTGAACCCAATTTTTTCCTGCTGTTTTCTGGATATCATCCCGCCATCGTTTCGGAGTTCTACCAACACTCCTCTTGGTTTCTCTTGGGCGCCATACCATTACTTTATGAGTCCATCTGTTTTGTTCTTGGCGGGCTACATGTCCAGCCCAGCGCCATTTAAGTTCCGCTATTCTTATCAAAATGTCCGCTACGCGTGTTCTTCGTCTTATTTCCTCATTTTTGATCTTATCTCGCAAACTAACGCCAAGCATCGATCTCTCCATTGCTCGTTGTGTCAGTTTGTTGGCGTATGCGCGGGTGAGATCATCATCTCACGACCGTAGTGAGGACTGGCATAATACATGTGTCAAACGGTTTCCTTTTGAGATTTACTGTGATTTCTCGAGATTTCAACACATAACCCAGTCTTCCAAATGCAGCCCAACCCAGTCCCATTCTTCTCGATATTTCAGAGGTTTGATTCTCCCTGCCTTGTACGATTTTATGCCCTAGATAAATGTATTCTGTAACATTTTCGATCTCGTGGTTACCGATACTGATTTTTAAATTATCAGGACTCATAACTTTCGTTTTATTCAGGTTCATCTCGAGTCCATAGGTCAAGGCAGCCTGATATAGTTCTTCCAGCATCGTGCAAAGATCTTCGGCATCATCACTATGTCGTTCGAAATCGAAGATGGTTCAGACGTATACCATCTATATTTATGCCTCTCGTTTCCCACTAAAAACCCTTGAACACGTCCTCCAGAGCCAATGTAAATAATTTTGGAGAGATCGTGTCTCCCTGTCGTATGCCCCTTTCACGGGGATTTGTTTTGATGTTGTTTCTTCGTCTGTCGTTATTTGGATTGTGGCGTTTTCGTTTATGTATTTGATAAAATTTGAATATCTACTGTCCACTCTTGCGTTATCTTGTGGTCTTAGTGTTGCCCAAGTTTTAATCGAGTCAAACGCTTTCTTGAAATCTATAAATGCAATGTGCAATATCACATTGTACTCTGAGGTTTTTTCGATGAGAGTCCGTATTACTTGCAAATAGTCTACTGTACTGAAGCCTTTCCGAAAGCCGGCTTATTCGACGGATTGATAAGCGTCGATTTTGTTGGTTAGTCTATTTGTCATTATTTTCGTCAGTAATTTCTACAAGTGCGATAAAAGGGTTATTGGGCGGTAATTTTCTATGTTATTTCTGTCTCCCTTCTTATAAAGAAGAATGACTTGAGCATTATTCCATACCATTGGTATTCTTCCTTTATTTAGGTATTTGTTGAGAAGTATCCGTACGTTATCCAACAGATATTCTCCTCCAATCTTCAACATCTCGATGGTGATCTTATCTTCACCGGAGCATTTTTGGTTCTTCATCTTATTGAGCGCAATTTTCAGTTCATTTGTATCAATTTCAGGAATGTCTTCAGAACCGGTATTAAGAATATATCTTTTGATATATTCCTGTTCTTGATTTGATAATGCGTTCAGAAATTACGAATCATATATTTCAAGAAAATTCGTAAAAATTGAATAGTGAACAGAAAAATTCAGAAAGTATTCACCTGTGGGACACAACGGGAACTGCAATTCTTCTTCCCTTTTCGGGCCACTCAGAGTCTGCGTCTTTCACCTTTCTGGACTCACGTAAAGTATGATTAAATAACTTTACTTTTAATTTAATTCCGATTCATGCGAATGAGTATATTCACTGATCTTCGAAACTGCATAACTGAAGAAATTGAATAACTGCCTATTTCGAGAAAAAAAATAACTGCCCCTAACGTCGTGATTGCGGCCTTAATATCTGCGTTGCTCAAACGTGCTTACTTCCGTACTCCTGTCCTTGGTACTCAAATACTTGTTACATAAGTCATTTGGAAACGCGTAACTCCGTCGCTACGTGGGAATTGCTGTTTAAGAAAATACTAGAGGATGTCTAGAATCTTGAATACGAAAGGGTGTTTAATAACTATCGGTGATAACGTCGAATATCGTCTAATCTAAACTTCTTATCTAATTTAAGATGAATTCTTTTGTCACGATTTTTACGCTTTTGGGTGATTTTAAGCTGCTTTAAAAATACGTAATATTTTACTACATTGAAGATTTGAAATAAAATTATTGAATTATTCTGGCAAATGACCGTCTTTTCAGTGTAATTTTGAATTCAGACGAACTATATAAAATGTTATGCAGGCAGATCTACACAATGCAGTCATCACAATTTATATTCATCAGATTGAACTCGAGAAATATATGGATATTCTCAGCAAATTGAAAAAAATGGACCCCGTTTCTGGGTCACTTCAGTACAATTAAAAGATAATTAACCAATTATGATAAAATCAGCTATTATTTAAAGATATCAAATAATTGATCGATGAAGCCTGAACTACGTGATAGTTGATATTCATAATGAATAATAAAAATGAAACAAGTTACTATGTTTTAACTATCACTAATTTATTGATGTAAAGAATGACAAAATTTTTACATTGGTTGGACCGGTTTCGGACATACGTCCATTATCAACAACAAGCTAATGAAAACTGAATACTCGTGTACAATACAGGAATTACCATCAATAAAATGCTAGAAGAGATCACAGTAATTTGAATAATGGTAATTGGTAGGTAATTAAGTCTACCTGGTCGTTAAGGAGCTTAACCCTTTCTACCCTAGATGCCTAAAAAATGTACATCGATTCAAAGAAATTGAGTTTATAAGATTTATCACAGGAATGAAGAATCTTTAGTTTTTGAAGTTCTGGAAAAGGATGACATTCATTCAGACAATGTGCTGCGGAAGCTGAATCATATTTCTGATGTAGGAATGACCGGAAATGAGGATTTAACACCATTAGGTTAAATAGCAGAGAACAACGGCTTCTATATGAAAACAATACAGAGTTTAATTAATTAAAAAATACTCAACAACACACTCAACATGATATATCCCCAATCCAAGAGACAAAAGCCCGAAATATGTCTCTAACCTAATTTGGGAAGATGTCAGAACAGGTTGCTAGAGTTTTGTCTGATAGTAAAAGAGTTCACATTGCATTTAAACCAGTTAGTAAATTGTCAGGCCTGCTTTTCAACACAAAAGATAAAACAGATAAATTCGAAAAATCAGGAGTATACCAATTAACATGTTCTGAGTGCAATTCCTTTTATATAGGTCGAACAGGACGCTCTTTCAAGGCTAGATACAAAAACATTTCCGGACATTCCTACATCAGAAATATGATTCAGCTTTAGCTGCACATTGTCGGAATGAATGTCATCCTTTTCCAAAACTTCAACAGCTGAAAATTCTTCATTCCTGTGATAAATCTCATAAACTCAATTTCATTGAATCGATGGAAATTTTCAAGGCATCTAGGGTAGAAAGGGTTAAGCTCCTTATCGACCAGGTAGACTTAATTACCTACTAATCACCATTATTCAAGTTACTGTGACCTCTACTAGCATTTTATTGATGGTAATTCCTGTATTGTACATGAGTATTCAGTTTTCATTAGCTTGTTGTTGATAATGGACGTATGTCCGAAACCGGTTCAACCAATGTAAAAATTTTGTTATTCTTTACATCATTAAATTAGTGATTGTTGAAACACAGTAACTTGTTTTATTCTAGTATTCATTAAAGATATCAAATAGGGACGAATAAGCCTAGCCATACTGATCTTTCAGAAGATTATATCTGTGGGGGTTTGTTTCAGTTCAAAAATTTTGATGGATTCCAAGAAGTCTAAATTTCGTTCCTTAGGTATTCTCTGAAGAATCTGAATCTGAAGTTGATCAATGGGTGAAAAATGATGACCATTTTCGATACAATGTGAAGCGAAAGTAGATTCGTCGGTTCTCTAGTTATTGTGATATAATTGATTCTCTTCGTATCTAGTTTTTATTGAACGACCAGTCTGACCTATATAAACGCCTTCACAATCCATTTAAGATAACTTCTAAACTCCAGTATTGTCGAATTTATCAGTTTTATCTCTACTATTGATAAATTTCTGGTAGAGTTTCATGTGTGCCTTGAAAGCTACCTTTTTATTCTGTTTTTAAATGACATTTTCAATATTTTCGCAGGTAGGGCCCAAATATTTCAATGAAATAAATTTGTCTGTATTAGTTGGTTCTATAAGTGGGTGAATATTATGATATGCTATTTTTGTTTATGTTTATTATATTCGTGAATCTGTCTGCTCGTTTTACAATGCCAATTAGTCGATAGAATACCGTCTATTAAAGTATAACATTCTCTTAATCCACTTTCAAGCATTCACAATAATGGAACTGGAAATTATCAATTGCTGGTAAGTAATAAAACTACATTGTTCAATACTGTTGTAAACATTTAATTCAGAACACAAGTTCATCATTAATTGTATTTGTAACACTTTAACGAACAATATTCGATGTTATGTTGAAAGGTAGGTTTACAGGCTTTTCAAACTGATAAGTGAAACCTCATGCCATCATAAATATTGGTATACCTACCAGCAGTATGTAAAGCCAAATCTTTTCTTTTCGAAGTTTCAAATTTTGTTTCTATTATAATCTGGATAATTCCTTTAGCCTCATATGTGAAAGTCATAGTTTAATATGAAGATATAATCAAGATTGATTTAATTAAATTTCGACAAGCGGAACGCCTGAAACCAGTCCCTTCGCAGCCAACGGTCTTTGGGCGAAAACAAACTCTTCACTTTCTAGTCCCTGAGGGAATGGTGCATATTGAAACAAAACGCGACCCACGTAGTCCAAAACTGATTAAATATATGTTTTATTGAAGTTAAAAGGGATAAGTGAGAAAATGTTTTAAAATGGGATGAATAATTAGGTTTAGATGGAGTTAGTATAGAAATAAACTTCACTTCTAAAATAGGACAGTGGAATACCTGCAGTAGATTGGAACTCTCCTGTGTGAGGTGAATTAGTTTTCTGAAATTTTGATATGTAGTTTTTAGCTTTTTGTTCAGAGCGATGAATTTTTTAGTGAAGTTAAGTGATAAGTTTTTGAGTGAAGGGCGCCTGCTGACTATTTGGCCTTGTTAATTTAAGCCATATTTTTGGATTGAATAGATGAAGGGAATTTTGAATAACACTTACCAACTATACCGGGAGTCCAAACGAGATGGGACACTGAAAGCATATGGAGAAAGGAACGACCAATAAGATGATTTGTTATCGTAAATGATATTCGCTGTGGCACTTCCGGTTATACTGGAAGTTGAGACCATCTCTTGGTTATTCAAAATAGCATAATGTATAATATTTTTTATTGTAGGATATTGAATTTTTTTCAATGAAATAAAACTCTGGTTTCAAGAATTTCATTATGTTAACAAAACTATGACCGGTTTCATCACACTGTGGCTTCATCAGATAGATACAAACTAATGAACAGAGTTATTCTTTATTTATTATTCTTATTTCCTACTCAATATTACAATAAGTACAAGTACAAGGGGTATGTTGGAAAACCCATCAGAGTCGCTTTCTTTATGAATTGAAAAGATTGAGTTAAGGAGAAGGATTTAGATCTAATTGACTATTAAGTAACCTATCTGAGTTCTTTTCATTGTTAATCTCTAAAATTTCCCATGGATTGAGTATTTGTCTATTATTTTCATTGTGTAAAGTTTTGAAATTATCATTGAAGTTATTGTTTTCTTCGACTAAGTGATTAGAATAATGGGAATCTGATTTATGATGATTCAAACTACGTTTGTGCTCGGATAATCTAACTTTGAAATTTCTGAAAGTTCTACCTATATAAATTTTATTACAATTCCCGCAAGACAGTTTATAAACACTTTAATCACTTACTCGAAGAAACCATAACCTTAATGATAATTTCAAAATTTTACACAATGAAAATAATAGACAAAAACTCAATCTATTGGAAATTTTAGAGATTAACAAAGAGAAGAATTCAGGTAGGTTACTTAATAGTCAAAAATGTACGCATTGATTAAACTACATATGGAAGAAAAATCTGCAAGACCTGTAGTGTCATATATGAACACACCATCAGGTAAACTAGCAAAATTCTTGAATCAAAAATTTCTAGACCTCTCGAATTGTCGAGCGCAATACAAAATCTAATTCTGTAGATCTCATACATAAACTTTCAAATCTCCCAATCTCCAAGAAATTAAGTTAGTCTCTTTCGATATCAAAAATATGTACCCGAACATTCCAACGATTGAGCATCTTTTTTCCCTTGTTACAGATATTTTATCCAGTGTGTCCAACACACCGCCATATATCACTAATGAATTTTGCAATCTTTTTCAAATATGCCTATCTCAAAGTTACTTTCAATTTCAATCTAAATTCTATAAACAAAATTCAGGTCTTCCAATGGGTTCACCTCTTACCTCTACTAGCTGACATTTTCATGAATAATTTTTTCGATTTCGATCCCAAAGAAAGGAAAGAAGTCCTTACTCCAAAATTATCGCCCTGTTGCACTGCTTCTCATTATGACAAAAGTGATGGAGAGAGTTAAATGGTGAACTCATTAAATATTTTGAGTTGCAGGGAACTATAAATGACCGTCAGTATG
This sequence comes from Cryptolaemus montrouzieri, assembly GCA_013387265.2. Classification (NCBI taxonomy): domain Eukaryota; kingdom Metazoa; phylum Arthropoda; class Insecta; order Coleoptera; family Coccinellidae; genus Cryptolaemus; species Cryptolaemus montrouzieri. The sequence goes on from JABFTP020000185.1 coordinate 151,139,315, forward strand.
GTTTTCGCAGGCAAAGATCGACAGGGGATCTGTTCGCCTAAGTCACTCATGGTTATACATCAACAATGGAAAAGTATGGGGAATCTAGAGCAATAGAACTTCGACATCTCTGAAGCCTTCAATAGGGTTTGGCATGCAGCTCTGTTGAATGAACTTGATGCATATGGGCTTCCCGAAAAATTGCGGTGTTGGATAGGTAAATTTCTTTCAAATAGATCAATACAGTTTTGGTCGACAGTATAACATCTGATTGTTTCCGGTTGCAAGCAGAACTACCTCAGATATCCATCATTTCGCCTACCTTGTTTCTGTTGCAGATAAACGATCTTCTGTCATCTACAAAGAACATGATCATCATTTTCTCAGACGATTATAACCTGGTTCCGTCTTCCAGTAGTCTGCGGCCGATTACAGCTAGGGAATCCCAGCGTCAAAGATGTCAACAGATTAATAACTTAAACTCTGACTTACAGAGGACATCTGAGAGGAGTCAGTTGATCGTGGTGAGCTTCAAGGCGAGCAAGACACAAGCAACTACGTTTCTAGAAAGGTTGCCGCTGGAGAACCTCCTCTAATTATGCAAGGCCAACAAATTGCATCCAAAGATTCGATGAACCTTCTAGGAATAACGGTCTACTCCGGGTTTTGCTGGCATGAACATGTATTAGCAATAGCTAAGTCGGCATCAGCAAAACTTAGTTTTCTTTTCAGAGCCAAGTTATACTTCACGTCATCTCAGCTGTTGCTTCTATATAAGGCACAGATTCGACCTGTTTTGGAAAATTGTTTCCATGTATGGGGATCAGCGTCCAAACATTCGTTGCAGATGTTGGATAGTGTGCAAAAACGGGCAGTGCGCCTTATCGACCACCCAGAGATCACCAGCAATCTCTAACTGCTGGCTCTCAGAAGACAAATTGATGACCTTTTTCTGTTTCACAGATATTTCCACGGAAGATGCTCTGAGGAGTGGAAAGACCTTGTTCCGGAAAAACTCATGTTTTGCCGCAACACTAGGCTGGCATCTAACGACCCCTCGAACCTCTCTCTATAAGAATTCCTTCGTTTACAGGGCCATTACTGTGAAACTCGCTTCCGTCCAACATCTTCCCAACATCCCACAATTTGGCCCTCATCAAGAAGCGAGTAGAAAGAAATCTCAATTCTTCCCAGGCGCCTACTTATCGCCTATTCCTGGGAAGGGAGCAAAAAGAAAATATTTGCCTCTTCTCACAAACACTGAATGGTATGAAAAACATAAGAGATAAACTCTGACAAGAAGCAGGAAAAGCGGGGTTAGAGATCAATGGCGGCAAAAGTAAACATATGACCATATACTGCTGAAAGAGAGAAGACATCTACCCAAATAGATAGAAAATAGAAAATGATGAATCCTTCCAGTATCTTGGCAGCATCATCACAACTAACAGGGGAACAGATGAAGACTATACATAGAGGATAAACAAAGCTAGAGGATCCTTCATCCAACTGAACTCGATCTGGAAATCATCACACCTGAGGAGGAAAGCCAAACTTCGAATCTTCTGAACCAACGTCGAGTCCGTCCATCTGTATGGGTGTCAGACATGAAAAGTAACAAAAACTACAACTCGGACAATGCAAACCTTTATTAACTCCTGTCTGAGAGGAATCCTAAACATCAGATGGCCAGTAAAGATATTAAACATAGACTTATGCAGGATATCTAATGAAGAACCTATGGAAAAAGTAATTCCAGTTAGAAAGTATGGATGGCTAGGACATACCTTGAGAAGAAACGACAGCATCAGCAAAGAGGCATTAGACTGGAACCCTTGAGGAGCCCGAAAACCCGGCAGGCCAAAAACGAACGTGGCAAAGAACTATCGGCAAGGAAATTTTAGAAAATGGAAAGAGCTGGGGAGAGATCAAGAGTTTGGCTCAAAACAGGGTTGAATGGAGACATTTTGTTAGGGCCCTAAGTCCCCCTAGCGATTGAAGGAATGAAAGAAAAGAAGAAGAATATTATGATATAATGAAGATATTCCTCTAATTTTGTTGTATTTCATACTTTAATTTGAATGATTAAATACATAAGTCCGTTCAGATTTGAGAAACTTCACATTTCAATCCCCGGATGCATACTGAAAGAATGTTGAAGTTATTAATATCAAAATTAGGTGAAATATTATTCGGACGAAATTTCATAATTGGTTGAATCCGCTTGTTTTCAAACGAAACTATTCGAAACATATAATCAGCTACTTGTGACTTTAACCATATTTCAAATCGTTGTTACGGGTTACTACAACTTTTAGCTGAGCGTATCTATTCTCTACTGAAGAGTTCGAATTTCGCTTCGCGTGAATGATGTTATTTTCTACTAGTACCACATATTTCTGCTTCAATATCCCTCATTCCCCATACTCATTAATGAGAAAACTTACAGTAAATGATGGATAGGTTTTGACTTCACTAATGAATATCGTTACTAATAAATCCTCGCCTCTGCCAGGACTACAATTTTAGAAATACAATTTCACGCATTCAGTTATTTCCATTTAATTTATGCCTTCCAAAAGTATGGATTTAGAGTTTTGGTATCGGCATTTCATTAAATTTATAATCAACTCTACTTGATTTTCGAATTAGCGAGCACAGTTGAATCAATTATTCGAATTATTTTAATGACAAACAATTGGAATGAAACCGCATCTGAATTCATATTATTTGGAATTATTATCATTCAAATGTGGCGTTTTGAAAACTTATTGCTTCGTCTAAACACAAAATTACAAAATAATCTGTGGTAATCCGATATTTTGCATATCAAGTAATTAGTTACTCCATCCAATTGAATTCGATTTGTATGACACGGTGCGAAATTACAATGGCATATTTATTCACGAAAATTTTTAAATCAATCCAAGATATTAGAATACTAGAAGAAAAACAGTCAAATTTCCCGAAAAATTCAGATAACAATCAGAATACCGCATGGGTTAGATCAGGGGTGCCCAAATGGTTGGAGTGCTTTTTGTGTAGATCTCGTGGAGAAACCAATTTTTAATAAGTAGGTAACTAAACTACAAAGATTTATTACGTAATAAAATAACACTCTGATAGCGGCAAAAAGCAGTTCCATCACTTATTCTTGCCACTTTTCTAGAAATTTCGGGCGGCGCGTTTGACGGGAACATTGGAGACTTTCATTCACGCCGATATAAATGTTTCGCCTGCAGGAATTGGAGTCATTCTGAATTGTACTTCGAAAGCAATACTACGTCGATACAAAGTTTATTACACTGGTCTACAATGGTTTTGTTGCACTAGATATGAAAATGATTTTGGGTCTATTTATGCACACAATTCGTGAAACTATCAATGATTTTGTAGGATTTGCTCTGATTTCTTTTTAAATCTTTATTTTCATTTTACATAACAAGAATCGTAAAACAAGAAACAAAATAACAGATATATTTATAATGTCAGTTATGTTTTGAGAAATTCGGATACATCGAAGTAAATAAAGAGGAAAATGTCGAAAATATATTTCATATTTCCATAAAACGCCTTTTATGAGCTTTTTTCTATAATTTTCAGGGACAATCTCATTTCAAAGACCAGCAGTAATCTGCCATCATGTGACAATCCCATCGACCTTGCTACCTTTCTAATCTAACCACTTGCACATGTCGCGGCCGGTTCTCAAATCAAACTTTTGGCCTAATTTCATATATTTGTTTAAAAATATCTTTTTTCAAAATTTCGACTCACCTACTTCCTTTCTACCTTCCTTCCTTACACCTTGGCAACACTGCTCAACATCAAGTGAGCAGAGAAACTGCATACAACACAAGACACAAGAAGAAAAATACGCACGCAAGAAGACGAACCACATTATCTTAAAATTTTCTTTACATTACGAAATAAAATTAATATTTCACAATTTCAGAACGTATCCGGTGTGTGAGTGAAAGTGCCGAATCGTGGAAAACATTCGAATCGTAGAGGGCGAAAATTCTTCTACAAGACAACGAAAACTGTCATCGCTTTTCTTTTTAGTTGCTCTCTCATTTCCTGTCTACCCTATTGTTAAGTCTTTTCTCTTACTTATCTTATCGATCATATTGTTGCGAGTATCTTTGCGAAAGAAAAAAGCAGGGTTTCCGCATGAAATGGGAAAATTGTAACAGCTTCTCCTAATGAAAAACAGTCCGCTATATCGTCAATACAGACTGAGATATATATATATATATATATATATATATATATATATATATATATATATATATATATATATATATATATATATATATATATATATATATCAGTCTGTATAGAAAAGCTTTCGAAAACTGTCAGGCAAGAGGAAATTTCAAAATTCTCTATTACATTGCCTAATCCTAAGGAAAACACTGCTCTACAATGGTTTTGTTGCCCTAGATATGAAAATGATTTTGGGTCTATTTATGCACACAATTCGTGAAACTATCAATGATTTTGTAGGATTTGCTCTGATTTTTTTTAAATCTTTATTTTCATTTTACATAACAAAAATCGTAAAACAAGAAACAAAATAACAGATATATTTATAATGTCAGTTATGTTTTGAGAAATTCGGATACATCGAAGTAAATAAAGAGGAAAATGTCGAAAATATATTTCATATTTCCATAAAACGCCTTTTATGAGCTTTTTTTCTATAATTTTTCAGGGGACAATCTCATTTCAAAGACCAGCAGTAATCTGCCATCATGTGACAATCCCATCGACCTTGATACCTTTCTAATCTAACCACTTGCACATGTCGCGGCCGGTTCTCAAATCAAACTTTTGGCCTAATTTCATATATTTGTTTAAAAATATCTTTTTTCAAAATTTCGACTCACCTACTTCCTTTCAACCTTCCTTCCTTACACCTTGGCAACACTGCTCAACATCAAGTGAGCAGAGAAACTGCATACAACACAAGACACAAGAAGAAAAATACGCACGCAAGAAGACGAACCACATTATCTTAAAATTTTTTTTACATTACGAAATAAAATTAATATTTCACAATTTAAAAACGTATCCGGTGTGTGAGTGAAAGTGCCGAATCGTGGAAAACATTCGAATCGTAGAGGGCGAAAATTCTTCTACAAGACAACGAAAAACTGTCATGGCTTTTCTTTTTTTGTTGCTCTCTCATTTCCTGTCCACCCTATTGGTAAGTCTTTTCTCTTACTTATCTTATCGATCATATTGTTGCGAGTATCTTTGCGAAAGAAAAAAGCAGGGTTTCCGCATGAAATAGGAAAATTGTAACAGCTTCTCCTAATGAAAAATAGTCCGCTATATCGTCAATACAGACTGATATATATATATATATATATATATATATATATATATATATATATATATATATATATATATATATATATATATATATATATATATATATCAGTCTGTATTATAGAAGCTTTCGAAAACTGTCAGGCAAGAGGAAATTTCAAAATTCTCTATTACATTGCCTAATCCTAAGGAAAACACTGGTCTACAATTGTTTTGTTGCCCTAGATATGAAAATGATTTTGGGTCTATTTATGCACACAATTCGTGAAACTATCAATGATTTTGTAGGATTTGCTCTGATTTCTTTTTAATCTTTATTTTCATTTTACATAACAAAAATCGTAAAACAAGAAACAAAATAACAGATATATTTATAATGTCAGTTATGTTTTGAGAAATTCGGATACATCGAAGTAAATAAAGGGAAAATGTCGAAAATATATTTCATATTTCCATAAAACGCCTTTTATGAGCTTTTCTTCTATAATTTTTCAGGGGACAATCTCATTTCAAAGACCAGCAGTAATCTGCCATCATATGACAATCCCATCGACCTTGATACCTTTCTTCCATCACTTTTAGATCTTGATGAAACCGCTCTCCCTGTTCCTCACTATAATTTCCTAAATTATCCGGAAATTTATCTAGATGATTGCGGAGATAGTGTAACTCAATACTCATATTTGCTCCTAAAGTCTGAAAGTTTGTCAGCATATTTTGCACAATTTCTTCATAATTTGCTGCTTTATGGTTACCTAGGAAATTTTCGACAACCAACACAAAACTTTTCCAAGCTTTACTTTCCGGAACAGTCATAACTCTGATAAAATCTGAGTCTTTCATCAATTGCCGTATTTGAGAACCATCAAATATTCCACCTTTCAATTTTTCCATACTAAGCTTCGAAAATTTTCTGCAAATGTAATTAAAACAATTTCCGTCTTTGTCCAACGCTTTTACAAATTCCTTAATCATACCTAACTTAATATGTAATGGTGGAAGTATGATTTTGTCTCTGCTCACCAGCGGCTCCCTTATTACGTTGGCTTTACCGACAGTTAAAGAATTTCTTACAGGCCAAACATCTTGTTCCCAATGAAGTTGCTTTGCTCTACTATCCCACTTACAAATAAAGCAAGGGTATTTTGTATATCCACTTTGTTGGCCAAGTAAAAAATTAACCATTTGTAAATCCACACAGATCGGCCATTGATGCTCTGAGTATTCAATTTTCTCTAAAACTAATTTTACATTTTCATATTCTTCTTTGAGTTTCGTTGAATGGGCAATTGGAATTGGTGCAAATTTATTTCCATTGTGCAATAAGACGCATTTTAAACTTCTTTTGCAACTATCAATAAAAAGGCGCCATTCAGTAGATTTGTACTCTTTTAAACCCATGTCTATAAGCAGCTTCGCGATATCATTACAATACACTTATCCTTCATTTTCACTAAAAAATTGTAATAACTCTTTTTCTCGCGTTCTATATATTGTAATTGTTACTGTTGGTGCCAATAAATTTTTTCTTTCAATCTTGAGGCTAACAGTTCTGATCCTTGTTTTGATCAATTGAGATCACGTATTAAATCACTGAGTTTATTTTGAGAAAATAACTTTGGCGTAGATGTTTCTCCTTCCCATTCACTTCCACTAGTAGATGGTCCCGATTTCTGTGAATTTGGTACCATCATTGTTTCTGAGGGCATGCGAATTACTTTTGAAATGTATATGGGCCGAGGGAGATTTTCACTGTGTAGAACCAGACATTTCGTAGACTGTAAGTCTGGGTATCTCCACGTTTGGTTTCGATTAAAACCTTTAACATCTACTACGCAATAGTTACAATCATCTAAATGATTTGTAGGCTCCATCCGAATCATAGGAATACCAAAGTCTAATCCAGAACGTTCACCTTTTTTCCACAACCGTAAAGACTCAACACAGGACTTACAAACTTTATTAGGAACCCATGGTTTACCTAATTTGTCGATTTTGAAACCAAAATATTCAACATAAGTCTCCTTGACAAAGTCTGTGATATTTCTTTTTTGTTTTTTTGGTATATTAACACCGCAAATATAACAAAATAAATCACTACAATATTTACACTTTCTTCGTGATGAACTCATATTTTAGACTAGAAGACAAATATATAAGAATGGACATTCAGTAATTGAAACAAAATATTAATCCATGACACTTTATCCAGATTTACGTGTATATGTACTTCTATATTGTCAAATAACTGAGATCTCAGCTGTTCTGTGGAGCAAGGGGTCTGAGAGTGGGGATCAGGTGATGTTTGTATGCGCGAAAAAGTTGCGCAGAAGCCTAATCATGACTGAAAATTAAATTTTATTTCTAACAAGCTTATAATTGTTCAAAATATAAGAAATGCAAAAATCATGAAAATACGAGCACATTGAGAACTTTCATGAATATATTCGTAATCTGGGCACTTGAAAACATAAAAATTTGCGATGATATCCAGGGCAACAATAAAAAAATTTTTTTTTTGTAGAGCTGTGTTATTGAATAGTACAAAATGAGAGCATCGAAAAAATCTGAAACGTATCATTTCAATAACGATTGGGAGGAAGAATTCTTCTTTTGTATGGTGAAGGATAAGTACATTTATCTTGTTTGTCGTGCGTCAGTTGCAATGGACGTAGTCCAAATCCTCAAAAGTTTTATGACTTCAGTTTAATCTGACCGTCCATCTCCGCAACTTTCAAAAAAGTGGGTCAGATTTCACCTAACAGCTCCGCAAGGGATTAGGATGCGACCCTTCTGATAATAATAATTTTTTCTTTAAATTAAACACGATCCACGAAGAAATAATATATGGGTGATGTCAACCCAAATTAATGGATCCATAATGATTCTAAAACATCTATAGATCATAATCGGCATCACTTGAAAGACTGCACTTGGCCATCGAGGCTCTCTGGGTCAAACAGAGAGGGAATTGTTTTGTTGAGTTTGAATATTGAAAGGATTTTGCGAGATTATACTTCAAAATTGCCAAGCAAGAACAAGGAAGTGATTATGTTTCAGGAGACTCACACTGCGACGGGAAGGACATCTCCGCGAAAGAGGAAATATCGCAGATTATGTACTCTTTGATTATCTCCTTAGTCCTTTTAATGACCTTGCTTGCTATGTAAAATCTTTTCTTAGATTTGTTTAGACATATAAGAGGCAGGATTGTTGAAATATTTTTCTGCTGGTTTTCTTTTTCCATTGTTACAGATTCCTGTCCCAAACCCCCTTCCTTTCACCCTTGTCTTCGTTTGGAAATCATGGAATGCAAGAGAGAATGAAACGGCTAAGCAGAAAAATCTTTGGTACTCTTTATGTACACACCACACTAACACAACACAAACAGACCAGCTATTGCTAGTGCAATAGCGACAGGGATACGAGTTTTTTCCTCAGGTTTTTTCACTCGTTTATTGAATCATATGCAAGATAGTATGGTTCCCTGTTACATTTCCTGAGCTCACACTTGTGTTTTTTCTGACACACACCAAAATAGATATAAGCAGTTATCCAAAAATCCGTAGATCACTGAATAATCCTTCCTGACAAGAACTAGTTCCCAGATCTGCCGCCATGCACGCAGCCCCCAAGAGCCAAAATAGTGCAACCAAACAGGATGCCGAGAAACGAAGAGGCAGACTGCAGTTTTGCCCTTATTAGGAGCTCATCAGCGCCTCATATCGTTTCTCAGCATCATATAAAGCTACATCGGGTTACCCCATCGATTCCAGAAAGGACGCATCTCGTACATACGTGCGAGAGTCGCCCTCTGTGGACCGAGACGGTGAACTCGTTACCGAAATATATATATATATATATATATATATATATATATATATATATATATATATATATATATATATATATATATATATATATATATATATATATATATATATATATCTATTAGGTTAGGTTTCTGTCTGAGGGAGTGTAGTGGAAGCCCCACTGCTTAAAGCTATTTGTTCCCAAAATACAACAGTGTTTCGATGAATGTTCATTCGAAAACCACAGATTTTGCAATGACTGAAAATAACTCGTCTTTTGACGAACCAGCCTGCATCTTCTTTCGAGTATGACAGAACTCAAAAGTTGTTACATATTTGTGTTGATAATCAAAAGGGCTTTCTCATGCGGTTGCACTTGGCCTATCTTCCTCTTTCAAAAAATTGAGTTTTGTACACCCCTGCTTAGGGGGTTGATGTAAAATAAAATCACCGTGTGTTAAAAGATGTCTACCTGCAGACAAAAATTGACCTGTTTCTGCGTTTTGTCAAGAATAGGTTAAATTTCAAATTTAAATTAAGGAAGTACAAAATTCGAACAGCATACAAACCATATTTTATCGGAAAAATTCTCAGAAGCCCGAAAGACAACATTCCTTCAGAAAATCAGGGAGTTTACTCTATACCATGCGGAGTTTGTGACGAAATATACATCGGCCAAACTAATAGAAGAATGAAAGAATAGTGGGACATAAAAGAGCACTAAAAAATAAGCCCATCTCATCCGCCATTCATATATAAAAATTACATACAGGTCATACAATAGATTTCGATAACTCAAAACAAGAAGCAGTTTTTTGTCTAGAAACGAATAGTTTAGCAGTTACTGAGTCTTTGAGAAGAACGAAAGCTAGCATTGGATGTGTAAAATGATAAAAAATGATAATTTCATACCGACAACATGGGTTTAATTGAAACAGTATCGGTAAATCGATACCGGTATTACAATTACTAACTTTGTTTCTATAAAGGAAGCTCATATACAAATAGATTAAAAGGGCTACATCAGTTCTGAAAATAAAATTCCCATTGCTGTGTTGATTCTCGTGAAAGGCATTAGAGGTCCAAAAACACAGAAATTTAACAATGCAAGGATATTTGTCTTGAACATTCAAGTAAACAAGCATTAACTCATTAATCATATCTGTATATCATCTGTATACGACAGATTCTCTTGTTCAATTGATAACGTTATGAGTATGTTCTGGAAATGGAAACTAAGAGATTCAAGCTTGTGATTGTGGTGTATTTGGAGTAACAATCAGATTTCTAGTGAAGTGGAAGTTCATGAGGTAAACGCCTATTTCGAGAGTAATATTCTGTTCTCAAATCAATACTTTCATAAACTACGATAAATTCAGATCTACCCGATTAACAACATTCCTCATACCTTTTTTCATCAGACTTTATACAAATTTCATTGAATATTATCGAATATTCAAGTATTTTATCATTTGTATGCAATAAAAAGTTTGAATCCCATAAAGCATGTACTCGTTTGGTAAAGTTTATAAAATTTATAGGTTCAACAAAATTTCACTTCTGATTTCAACTTAAGTCAATTTACGTTTACTTAACTGACGTCCTTGATTCTCAATTTTCCCTTATTTGTTTAATAATTTGATTGAGGAGGTCGTTACTTGATGAAAATCGATATACATATTATCAATGAAATAAAACTAAAGTATTCAGATTTTCAGTATATTAACAAATCTGTGACCGGTTTCACCACACTGTGGCTTCATCAGATAGATCTATCTGATGAAGCCACAGTGTGGTGAAACCGGTCATAGTTTTGTAGATATAGTGAAAATCTAAATACTTTAGTTTTATTTCATTGAAAATATCCTCATTTGTTTTCTGATAGCTTCTGGTTACGAGTTATCGTTCTTATTGAAAAAATACCTAATTTACCTAATAATTTTCTGTCAATTAAGAAAATGTTGATTTAACTATAATTTGATAAAGCATGGTCAAAAAGAGTTTGTGTGGATGATTCGAATCGTTTTCGTTTCATTTTCGGAGAAAATATATTCAAAGAATACCGTTAATGTGTGAAAAGTCTCGGGTTTGTAAAACGAATGTTGACTTTATACGTTTATGGACAAATGGAGAAAAGAAAAACTTTCCCGTGCGAAACTGCTTTAATCTGGAATGAACCCGTTAAACGCCATAGTGATTGCTGTTTCTGTTTGATGAACATTACTGTGACTTTCTTAAATCATGATTGAAAGTTGTGGTTGTACAAAATGAAACTTCGTATTCAACTTTTACATATTTGAACATTATGTTTTCCACTATCAGACACCTATAACAGAGGAACCTTCAACTTAAAATCAATGAGGAATTCCTGTCATTCATTCAACAACCTTGATAAAATTTCCTGAGAAACAAGAACTATCATTTATGAATAGAAGGAACTCACAATAATTACCCTTTGTGCAAATTTGAGATCTTATTTTCTTTGGTTCAAACTTGAACATTGTCAAACACATTGAATATCATTTACTTTAACATTTGGATAATCAAAGAATAGAAACGTACTTCCTCTTGAATAAACTGAAATGAAAATTCAATTTGAAATGGCACGGTTGTATTGACATCCAGTTTGAAATATTTCAATACAGATATAGCCTTTAATGGATAGCTTTCAATATTTATATGATACTTACTCTTAATGACCTAACGAAAAATGTATCGAGTTCCTTTCAGAAAAAATATTATTATACAAAAGAGCTCAATACCTATTAATAGCAACTCAAAGGATATCATTTTGTAAGATCCTCCAATTGATTCGGTAAAACTTTTAGTAATTCCAGGACATTTTTCAACGCATAGAGGTTAAAAACCATAAAAGAAAAATGAGATATGTGAATTCTAAGTACATTTCTTTAGCATGCTGAAAAAAGTACATTAAAATACATAAATAATCCTCAAATTGCATTCACTTACTTTTCTAACATTATTGTGAGTCTTCTTACCTCCTTTTTATTATATTCCATTTGAATCACAGTGTTAAGGTTATGATAACTACAAAATGTTAAATTTATGGATTTCGAAAGTTTGTCGTTTCTTTCCTTAAGAAAATTCACATAAAAAGATCGAAATAAACATCAAACTACGTTCACTCACCTCTAAAAGTTTATTTCAAAATTCGTCAAACTTTTCATCAAAATAAAATTCCGAATTACTTGTTTTGACAGATCGAATATAAGACAAAGTGAAATAAGGTTAGGTTAGATTCGATTGTCTCTCAGAGACACTATATTCTAGATGTTGGTAGTACCGAAATTATGTTGGTGAAAATAAAAGTTACTAACTATATCCATCTAAATATTTTCATTCAAAGCACAGAGAGCATTAAATTTTACCCGTTGCATTGGCTCCGCCCCCGTGTTTTCTTTCTTTTTCTCGAAATTCTAGGTCTCAAAAATTGCCCCAAGTTGTGAAATTAAGTCGTAAAGTAACTATTTATCTGCACGGATCCGATATCGAGATAAGTAGGAATCATTCGACACACGAATCCAGTCTCCCGGTAACCCCGTATAAGTAGGACGGATGCAAGAAAACCACTTATTTTGACAGCCCGACGTTAGTTAATTTCTGGCCGTCAGAGATTTTCGGAATGAGGAAAATGGAGCGAAATTTTGCAAAAGTCCGCCAATAACGGAATCGAAGATTTTCTAGTTTTCCCTTCGTTTAACGGGAATGAAACTATTGCGGCGCAACATTCGAAACTCGAGGCTTGCTCTTTGTCCAGGTTTTGAAACGATCGAACGCAATGGAAAAATTTGTATAGACATAAAATTCCGACGAAATTATCCCCTCTACTCGCGAAAAATCGGAGACCTTTTTTATTTTCACTTTTCGGGGCTTTCTTTCTGAATTTTCGCTCGATCGATCATTCCGAAAGACCGAAGATTCCGATTCCGAAGAAAGCTCGCAGTTTCGACTTTCCGATTGCTCTCGGCGACGTTTCGTCGAAAATTTTCGAAAAATCCTCAGAGTTCCGTTGTTCGAGATCTGAATTTGTCAGACCATTCCCCTGCGGAAAAAAATAACCGCCGCGTCGTTTCTTTTCCACCCGGTTCAAACTACCGTTATCCCTTCGGATTATTCCAGAAAAAGGCCTTACAACTTTGAAAGTATAGATAATTTGGACACGAATATGTTGGTTTTATTGAGATTCAAACATTACACTGTTATACTCCCCTTTCCCCTACTCCTTGTCAAAATATTCAGAAAACCGGAAGAAATGTAATGTCACCTAGCGGCCAGAACGGTAAATATAATAATCTATCGATGAACGTTTACTACAAATGGCGATTTTCAACAGAACCCTATCGAACATTGAAGGGGGATTCACCGAAAAACGAGAGTCGGGGAAGTCCAGGGTAACTCGGGTATGAAAATATAAACGAATATATGAAAATTTATATAATTGGAAGAAAAATATCTTGGTTAAAAATCAAGGAAGAATGCTACTCTAATTTCGCTCATTTCTATTCTTTTTGACTCAAGTTTCAATGTGAGTATTTCTTTATTTTTTTTCTTTTTATTTTATTTGTGGTGCTGTGACTATGTTTTATCTAGAACTATTCATTTTCATTCTTGTTCTTGCTCTGTGTTTGTGTTTTCTTTAACTATTTTATGAATAACACAGCTCTACGAAAAAAAAATTTTTTATTGTTGCCCTGGATATCATCGCAAATATTTATGTTTTCAAGTGCCCAGATTACGAATATATTCATGAAAGTTCTCAATGTGCTCGTATTTTCATGATTTTCGCATTTCTTATATTTTGTACAATTATAAGCTTGTTAGAAATAAAATTTAATTTTCCAGTCATGATTAGGCTTCTGCGCAACTTTTCGCGCATACAAACATCACCTGATCCCCACTCTCAGACCCCTTGCTCCACAGAACAGCTGAGATCTCAGATATTTGACAATATTGAAGTACATATACACGTAAATCTGGATAAAGTGTCATGGATTAATATTTTGTTTCAATTACTGAATGTCCATTCTTATATATTTGTCTTCTAGTCTGAAATATGAGTTCGTCACGAAGAAAGTGTGAATATTGTAGTGATTTATTTTGTTATATTTGCGGTGTATATATACCAAAAAACAAAAAGAAATATCACAGACTTTGTCAAGGAGACTTATGTTGAATATTTTGGTTTCAAAATGGACAAATTAGGTAAACCATGGGTTCCTAATAAAGTTTGTAAGTCCTGTGTTGAGTCTTTACGGTTGTGGAAAAAAGGTGAACGTTCTGGATTAGACTTTGGTATTTCTATGATCTGGATGGAGCCTACGAATCATTTAGATGATTGTTACTTTTGCGTAGTAGATGTTAAAGGTTTTAATCGAAATCAAACGTGGAGATACCCAGACATACAGTCTACGAAATGTCCGGTTCTACACAGTGAAAATCTCCCTAGGCTCATATACATTTCAAAAGTAATTCGCATGCCCTCAGAAACAATGATGTTACCAAATTCACAGAAATCGGGACCATCTACTAGTGGAAGTGAATGGGAAGGTGAAACATCTACGCCAAAAATATTTTCTCAAAATGAACTCAGTGATTTAATACGTGATCTCAATTTATCAAAACAAGGATCAGAACTGTTAGCCTCAAGATTGAAAGAAAAGAATTTATTGGCACCAACAGTAACAATTACAACATACAGAACGCGGGAAAAAGAGTTATTACAATTTTTTAGTGAAAATGAAGGATTAGTGTATTGTAATGATATCGCGAAGCTGCTTATAGACATGGGTTTAAAAGAGTACAAATCTACTGAATGGCGCCTTTTTATTGATAGTTGCAAAAGAAGTTTAAAATGCGTCTTATTGCACAATGGAAATAAATTTGCATCAATTCCAATTGCCCATTCAACGAAACTCAAAGAAGAATATGAAAATGTAAAATTAGTTTTAGAGAAAATTAAATACTCTGAGCATCAATGGCCAATCTGTGTGGAATTAAAAATGGTTATTTTTTTACTTGGCCAACAAAGTGGATATACAAAATACCCTTGCTTTATTTGTATGTGGTATAGTAGAGCAAAGCAACTTCATTGGGAACAAGATGTTTGGCCTGTAAGAAATTCTTTAACTGTCGGTAAAGCCAACGTAATATGGGAGCCGCTGGTGAGCAGAGACAAAATCATACTTCCACCATTACATATTAAGTTAGGTATGATTAAGCAATTTGTAAAAGCGTTGAACAAAGACGGAAATTGTTTTAAATACATTTACAGAAAATTTCCGAAGCTTAGTATGAAAAATTGAAAGGTGGAATATTTGATGGTCCTCAAATACGGCAATTGATAAAAGACTCAGATTTTATCAAAGTTATGACTGTTCCGGAAAGTAAAGCTTGGAAAAGTTTTGTGTTGGTTGTCGAAAATTTCCTAGGTAACCATAAAGCAGCAAATTATGAAGAAATTGTGCAAAATATGCTGACAAACTTTCAGACTTTAGGAGCAAATATGAGTATTGAGTTACACTATCTCCGCAATCATCTAGATAAATTTCCGGATAATTTAGGAAATTATAGTGAGGAACTGGGAGAGCGGTTTCATCAAGATCTAAAAGTGATGGAAGAAAGGTATCAAGGTCGATGGGATTGTCACATGATGGCAGATTACTGCTGGTCTTTGAAAAGAGATTGTCCCCTGAAAAATTATAGAAGAAAAGCTCATAACATTTTCCTCTTTATTTACTTCGATGTATCCGAATTTCTCAAAACATAACTGACATTATAAATATATCTGTTATTTTGTTTCTTGTTTTACGATTTTTGTTATGTAAAATGAAAATAAAGTTTTAAAAAGAAATCAAAGCAAATCCAACAAAATCATTGCTAGTTTCACGAATTGTGTGCATAAATAGACCCAAAATCATTTTCATATCTAGGGCAACAAAACCATTGTAGACCAGTGTAATCTTTCTTTCTCCTCTAAATTTTATTGCAATTGTGTTCTGATTCAAGTTTTGCGATTCAAAACGCTTGAAATTCAAGCTTTCAAAAAGAGCTCGGCTTGACTTGGATTCAGAAAAGAAGCCTGATTTGATTTCAGGTCTAGGTCAAGTCAAACAGATCGATTTTCATGTCATCCGTTAATCCTCACATTCAATTACACCTCATTTGCACAAAATCAAGTTATTATTATAGCAATAATGAAAAACATATGCCAGTTTATCCCTTATTCACAAGGTATATATCTCAGGGAAAATAGGAAATACTAGAATTCTAGACAGAATAGAGTGGAATCTATGAGATCAATGTGCCTACTGATTCCGTATCCTTACCCCATCATAGTAATTGATGCCGCTTTAGTGCAACACATGCAGATGCAATCGGGGAAATGTATTCCATAATGTGCACCCTGATTGATCAGGATATTAGATTGATGAAGTCAATTGTTCCTTATTGGGAATTAATAGCAGATTCAGGCTCACGAGTTGCTTCAGTCCAATCGATCATTATTGACGTGAAGAGTTCATAATCAGATTGGTTCCGATGTCGGGTCTTGTCGAGACGGAAGTTCTCTCGATGGGATTATTACGTCATTAACAGATCCTGATGGAAGAGAAATCTGATCCATATGAGCGAGACCATTTATACCATAAGTATATAAGTCCTTAACAATCGATACTTATAGTAATGCTGTAATTTCTCTATTAAGAACGGTAAGTACAAAAGTTTACTTATATGTATATCGGGTTCTGGGAAAGTCCTTAATAGAATTCATAACACAGCTCTACAAAAAAATTTTTTTTTATTGTTGCCCTGGATATCATCGCAAATTTTTATGTTTTCAAGTGCCCAGATTACGAATATATTCATGAAAGTTCTCAATGTGCTCGTATTTTCATGATTTTTGCATTTCTTACATTTTGAACAATTATAAGCTTGTTATAAATAAAATTTAATTTTCCAGTCATGATTAGGCTTCTGCGCAACTTTTTCGCGCATACAAACATCACCTGATCCCCACTCTCAGACCCCTTGCTCCACAGAACAGCTGAGATCTCAGTTATTTGACAATATTGAAGTACATATACACGTAAATCTGGATAAAGTGTCATGGATTAATATTTTGTTTCAATTACTGAATGTCCATTCTTATATATTTGTCTTCTAGTCTAAAATATGAGTTCGTCACGAAGAAAGTGTAAATATTGTAGTGATTTATTTTGTTATATTTGCGGTGTTTATATACCAAAAAACAAAAAAGAAATATCACAGACTTTGTCAAGGAGACTTATGTTGAATATTTTGGTTTCAAAATGGTCAAATTAGGTAAACCATGGGTTCCTAATAAAGTTTGTAAGTCCTGTGTTGAGTCTTTACGGTTGTGGAAAAAAGGTGAATGTTCTGGATTAGACTTTCGTATTCCTATGATCTGGATCGAGCCTACGAATCATTTAGATGATTGTTACTTTTGCGTAGTAGATGTTAAAGGTTTTAATCGAAATCAAACGTAGAGATACCCAGACTTACAGTCTACGAAATGTCCGGTTCTACACAGTGAAAATCTCCCTCGGCCCATATACATTTCAAAAGTAATTCGCATGCCCTCAGAAACAATGATGTTACCAAATTCACAGAAATCGGGACCATCTACTAGTGGAAGTGAATGGGAAGGTGAAACATCTACGCCAAAGTTATTTTCTCAAAATGAACTCAGTGATTTAATACGTGATCTCAATTTATCAAAACAAGGATCAGAACTGTTAGCCTCAAGATTGAAAGAAAAAATTTATTGGCACCAACAGTAACAATTACAACATACAGAACGCGTGAAAAAGAGTTATTACAATTTTTTAGTGAAAATGAATGATTAGTGTATTGTAATGATATAGCGAAGCTTCTTATAGACATGGGTTTAAAAGAGTACAAATCTACTGAAAGGCGCCTTTTTATTGATAGTTGCAAAAGAAGTTTGAAATGCGTCTTATTGCACAATGGAAATAAATTTGCATCAATTCCAATTGCCCATTCAACGAAACTCAAAGAAGAATATTAAAATGTAAAATTAGTTTTAGAGAAAATTAAATACTCTGAGCATCAATGGCCGATCTGTGTGGATTTAAAATGGTTAATTTTTACTTGGCCAACAAAGTGGATATACAAAATACCCTTGCTTCATTTGTATGTGGGATAGTAGAGCAAAGCAACTTCATTGGGAACAAGATGTTTGGCCTGTAAGAAATTCTTTAACCGTCGGTAAAGCCAACGTAATAAGGGAGCCGCTGGTGAGCAGAGACAAAATCATACTTCCGCCATTACATATTAAGTTAGGTATGATTCAGCAATTTGTAAAAGCGTTGAATAAAGAAGGAAATTGTTTTAATTACATTTACAGAAAATTTCCGAAGCTTAGTATGGAAAAATTGAAACGTGGAATATTTGATGGTCCTCGAATACGGCAATTGATTGATTGAGACTCAGATTTTATCAAAGTTATGACTGTTCCGGAAAGTAAAGCTTGGAAAAAGTTTTGTGTTGGTTGTCGAAAATTTCCTAGGTAACCATAAAGCAGCAAATTATGAAGAAATTGTGCAAAATATGCTGACAAACTTTCAGACTTTAGGAGCAAATATGAGTATTAAGTTACACTATCTCCGCAATTATCTAGATAAATTTCCGGATGATTTAGGAAATTATAGTGAGGAACAGGGAGAGCCGTTTCATCAAGATCTAAAGGTGATGGAAGAAAGGTATCAAGGTCGATGGGATTGTCACATGATGGCAGATTACTGCTGGTCTTTGAAAAGAGATTGTCCACTGAAAAATTATAGAAGAAAAGCTCATAGAAGGCGTTTTATGGAAATATGAAATATATTTTCGACATTTTCATCTTTATTTACTTCGATGTATCCGAATTTCTTAAAACATAACTGACATTATAAATATATCTGTTATTTTGTTTCTTGTTTTACGATTTTTGTTATGTAAAATGAAAATAAAGATTTAAAAAGAAATCAGAGCAAATCCTACAAAATCATTGATAGTTTCACGAATTGTGTGCATAAATAGACCCAAAATCATTTTCATATCTAGGGCAACAAAACCATTGTAGACCAGTGTAATTGAACCGGTTATCACAGAAACGACACATGTGACAGTTTTACTATTTGAGAAAAACACGAAAATCCATGGCAATTTAAAATTTCAAAGTAAGAAATTCACAAAAATTTGGTTAGGTAAACAACATAATGCCCTGTTTTCGTATTAAAAATCCCAGTAGAATGCCAGAAATGAAATTTTATAAATTTTTCACAGGTGCTATTTCTGCAGCAAAAACTGTTCACTCGTCTTTTCTCACATTTCTATTTTTGTAATTGCACAGGAAATGATTAGAATAGTAATTTATTTTGCAAGGTCAAAAATACTTCATTAGTAATAATTCTGAATTTCAATTTTTTTTTGTTGAAGAGAGTGATTTGGTAAGTCTGATTATTCAGTCTCTGAGTCAACTGAAGCTACTGCTGCATTTCTTTCTGTTGACCAGTAAAAGATTTTGTTGTAGCAGGATTAATTGCTCACAATATTGCCCATGAGCTTCTTCATGTCCTCGATCTTCTTGTTGTTCATTGGCACTTTCCCTAGTGGGTATGCCTTCGTAGTTTGCAGAGCTAGAGCTCCATAATTTGGCGTCGTCTTTCCCAGGGAAAACGCACTTTTCTCCAAACTGGATATAAATTCCCTGCAAGTAACTTTCCCCTTTTTTTGTTGGAATTACTCGAATTCTTTATACTTTAATATCATAAAACTCTCTTCTCCGTTCCTTAGGTATTCCTTGTCCACTCGTTTCGTCAGATGCTGCCGTTTTTTTGTAAATGTATATATATATATATATATATATATATATATATATATATATATATATATATATATATAGTGGGTCATCACTTTGTTATTTCAAATGGCAATCTACCTTTTTATTATACATCTAGAACCGACATTTGAGCAAGGCAATAAAATACCCAAGTTGTTGGCACTTCTCTGTCAAAACAAAAATTGTAACTCGTAAATATTTTGCACTACACACACAATATTTGCTTGGGTGGATAGGAGAAGGATCAAGGAATTTTTTATGCAGTCTACACATGTCAAATGTTTATTGCGCTTTTTTGTATGATTTTTTCAATTTGGCCTTTTTCAAACAGCAATAACTCAATTTTTTCGAAAAGCTCGTGCCAATTTTTATATCGCCATCAGATAAAGCGTCAAATTTCAGATGAAATTGTATCAGCATGTACTATACCCATCTCTTATAGTTCCGAAATAATTTGGGAATATATTGAATTTTGATGATTTTGCTAGAACTAACAGAGAATGCTTTGAAATATTTGAATCGAGTAGCTGAACTGGCTACACGCACCTGACAGGTGCCTAAAATTGATATACTTGTCACTTCGTTCTTTCGAATTTGATATTTCAACAAGAATTGTTGGTAATTTGAAGTGAAAATTCTTGAAAAACACCAGATTGATAATAAAATGGCTAATTATTTAAACGAGGATATGTTTAATCTCTTTTTAGTTCATGGCGAATATCAAAAAGTGGTGAATAGAATAACCAATTTCCAGATTTGGCGCCTATGAGTAAAACAAGATTTCGAAGGAGTAGAAACAATTTTCTGCAATTTGGAGGAAGAAAATACATAGAAACTAGAAGAAAACCAATTCTCGAGGACGACGACAATCAAATTAATACGCAAGCGTATTTTCGTGCCAATCCACATGCGTCCATTAATTCAGCATCAATGAATATTGGATTAATTTATACTTTTATTCAAAGGATCCTTAAGAAACATAACATGCACCCGTATTCCTTTATCAAACTACAAAAATTGCAACCAACTGACCTTCTCAAGCGGCTAAATTTCTGTGAAAATTTATTAATTCATTTTCAAGAAAATATTGTGCAAAAACTATATGGTCTGAAGAAACCAAGCTCAATGAAAGTGGCATATCCAACAGGAGAAATCGACATTTTTAGGCCACAGAAAATCCACATTTCATTGAGGTTATCGATTTCCAAAATAAATTCAGCTTGAACGTTTTTGCAATTTTAATGAATGATTTGTTGGCTTATCACATTTATGAGGAAAATCTCAATGGACAAAGATTTCTGGAAGTTTTGAGAGCATTAGCAAAATTTTTAGATGGATTACCCCTTGACATTCTGAGGGATTGCTATTACCAAATGGATGGTGCACAAGCACATAAAACACGAGATGTAGATCGGCAGCTAACAGAAATGTTCGAGGATAGATGGTGGGGTACTCAAGGAACAAATTTATGGCCTTCGCGTTCTCCGGACCTGACGCCCCTTGATTTTTATATATGGGGCAAAATAAAGAGTGAAGTGTATCTTATTTCTGTAAGAAGTAAAGAAGAGTTACTAGAGCGCATTCATAATGCATTTCGTAGTATTGATCCTGAGGAAACTAGGAGGGCAACTCATCATGTTCGTAAACGAGCTGTCAAGTGTATCGAGCAAAGTGGGGCCCATATTGAACATTTATTCACATCGTAAATTAGTTTCCTCCTATGATGTTTGCTATCTTTTATTCGTATTAATGTAATTATCTTCGATGATTGTTTTTCGCTTAGTTCCTACAATTTTATTCATCCTTATTGTAGAAAATTGCTTCTAATGCTTTGAAATTTTATTTTACTCATAGACGGTAAATTTGGAAATTGTTTATTGAATTGCCTGCAATTTCTACCCACTACTTTTGACATTCTAAAATGAATTAAAAAAGATTAAATATATTTTCGTATGAATAACCAGTGGTTTTATTCCAAATGTGTTGTATTTTTTGGATATTTTCAATTGGAAATAACGACAATTTTTGTTGAAATATCAAATTCGAATGAACTAAGTGACAAGTGCATTAATCTTAGGCACCTGTCAGGTGAGCGTAGCCAATTCAGCT
Organism: Cryptolaemus montrouzieri; assembly: GCA_013387265.2. NCBI lineage: Eukaryota > Metazoa > Arthropoda > Insecta > Coleoptera > Coccinellidae > Cryptolaemus > Cryptolaemus montrouzieri. Next base: position 151,161,434 of record JABFTP020000185.1, read on the forward strand.
ACTTGATTCAAATATTTCAAAGCATTCTCTGTTAGTTCTAGCAAAATCATCAAATTTCGATATATTCCCAAATCATTTCGGAACTATAAGAGATGGGTATAGTACATGCTGAGACAATTCCATCTGAAATTTGACGCTTCATCTAATGGCGATATAAGAATTGGCACGTGCCATTTCAAAAAAATTGAGTTAATTAACATTAATAACAATTAGTAATTGAGTTTATAACAAAAAAATTAAATCTGTCAAAAGTTTTGACAGAAAGTGCCAAAAACTTGTGTATTTTATGTCTTGCTCAAATTTCGGTTCTAGATGTATAATAAAAAGATAGTTTGCTATTTAAAATAACAAAGTGATGACCCACTTCCGGTATAACCGGAAATGGTATCACTTCGAAAATATTTCACTTTAATTATTATATATATATATATATATATATATATATATATATATATATATATATATATATATATATATATATATATATATATATATATATATATATATATATATATATATATATATATATATATATATATATATATATATATATATATATATATATATATATATATATATATATATATATATATATATATATATATATATATATATATATATATAAAATGTTTGCAGCTATGGTTACCGCTTCTAACATCTTAAAGTCTCAGGTCTCTCCAACAATTTGGTTGTAGCCTTGTGTTCGTTGTTTCTCTTTCAATGTCTTTAATCCATCCAATCTTATGTAGATCTCCCTCTTCTTCTTTTCCTGGCTGGAAACCATTTCCAAATTCTTCTCAGCAATCTTTCCTTTGTCATCCTTCTCATATGATCGTTCCATTCGAGTTGTTCGGTCATAATTGTGTCCATGGTTGTTGTTCTTCTGGACATTCTCTCCCTAATAACTAATAACCTCATTTTTAATCCTGTTCAATAATGTCAAATCGCAGCATCTCTTCCAGTAAGCCATTTCCGAAGCTAATAACTTTCCAGACACCGTGTCATTCAGTACCTTCACTTCCGAGCCATACGTTATCGTTGATTCTATCAAATAATCCTTTTCGTCATTTTACTCAAATTTTGAATTGAATGTAGTGCCTGCGTCATACTCCTTCCTTTTCCTATCTTTCGTAGTGTGTCTCTTTCATATTTTCCATCATCCGCTAGAGTCACTACAAAGTAGTTGTAAAGGTCAATGTCTTTAATGTTTGCTTATCATCATCATCTATATTTACTCATTCGAAAATACGCAAGTTTGTACAAAACTCCGAAAGCAATAGGCAGAAACATTTTCTGAATAGGTCCTTGTATTCTACTCAAAAAAAGTGTTCTCTGAATGTGTAAATATTTGCTGCCCTCCTCCAATAGGATCTGGGATACCGTCGTACGTCAAAATCCCCAAAAACCAGAATTCCGTAATAACTCGATAACTAAAAGAAAAAAGAAATTGTCAAGAAAATTTCGCAAACATAAAACCTGAGAACAAAAATTATGAAATAACCGAAGCGCACATAATTGATTTCAATAAAAGCACCATTTCCGATTTGTTCACTTGCCAAATTCCAACTGCGAAAAGCAAATGACGGCTAACAATATCCATTACTCCACCCCTATGTGAATGCAGAACTTCCACAGCACCCCAAACATGTCATTACTATATACCTACAGTATCCGTAAAAGCAATCATATTGGACTTATTATTTTTCCAGATCATAAAATCTCTAGCCACAAATCATCTACGCTGTTCTGCGATATCAGGAGAAAAGGATAATAATAAGCGCAGAATGATAAAACGGGCAATAAGGAGGGTTGTTTCTCGAACCCCTGTGTTGAGACCGCGAGGTGCATTGTATATTGCAAAATAAATGTTAGCTTTTTACGATACCTATAAAAGCTATTCGAAATATGGCCTTTCGTAGATCGAAGAACAGTAAGATTTTGCTGATAATTTGCCTCAACTCAAAAGGAAAAACTGAAATTGTTGTTTTGGCCTTATTTCAATTTCTTCGTAAGAGCATATTTATAACGGAAGAGCAGATTAAATGTGAATATATATATATATATATATATATATATATATATATATATATATATATATATATATATATATATATATATATATATATATATATATATATATATATATGGGGTTTTACCCCGACGAGTTGCCCATATATCTGTTCATGCAATCAAACTGATTTCATTAAAAATATAAATCCACCACCCGGTAATTAATACCATTGCCAGGCAATGATTATAATCAAAACATATCCTGGAATAATTACACATTAGGATAACGTTAAATGTTATGAGAATATATCAATCTACGAGAATATATACATACTATAGCATCATCAGACAATGATATCAATCTACCAACGAGTAGTGTCAGAGGAAAAATCCAGTGTACGGACCTTAGTCAAGTAACACTGAATGTTACTCATTAATAGTTTCCTTTGTGTGAAGTAGTGAACGATCGAATATATATATATATATATATATATATATATATATATATATATATATATATATATATATATATATATATATATATATATATATATATATATATATATATATATATATATATATATATATATATATATATATATATATATATATATATATATATATATATATATATATATATATATATATATATATATATATATATATATATATATATATATATATATATATATATATATATATATATATATATATATATATATATATAAGGTATATTCTTTAAGTGCTCTTTGGTTTTGTCTTTGCCTCAATCCATCATCTCATGAATTAAATGCTACTAGTTTCGGCTTCAAAATAAAGAGTTTATTAACTGAATTCAAATTAAGTCACTTAATTTATTTAGATGATATTAAATTATATGCCGGAACCAGATCTCATTTAAAAAGTCTACTTGAGATTACTTTCAACTATTCCAATGATATTCATATGAAATTTGGGCTTCCAAAATGTAAAAATCTTTCTATTGAAAAAGGAAAGATCACCTCTGATTATATAAAGATTTCCAATATTGAAATCGAGCCAATGCATCAAGGAGATACATATAAATATCTTGGATTTTGTCAAGAGAAGACAATTAACCATAGCAGCACTAAAGAAATTATTAGAAAATCATATTACAAAAGACTAAGAATTATCATCAAGAGTTATTTAACTAGTAAAACCTTTTCAGAGCTATCAACTCCTATGCTGTTCCTATTCTTACATCTTCTTTTGGAATTATTAAATGGTCTAAAACTGATCTAAATGAATTACAATGTCAAACGAGGAAAATGCTCTGTAAATATCATAAGCACCACCCAAAGTCAGCTGTTCAGAGAGTTACACTACCTAGACATCTTGGAGGTCGTGGATTAATTGATTTGAATAATCTTCATAGTAAACAGATTTTTCATCTACGTTCCCATTTTCATGATAAACAGAGAACGTCTAAATTACATGATATTGTTGTTGCTTCAGATTTTAATCTTACACCTCTGAACTTGACAATGCAAAAGGTAGATTTTGATATATTTGATAATAATTCTGAAAGGAAAGTTGGATGCAGAAGGAATTACACGGAAAGCACCTAAAGAATTGAAAAATGATTATATTGATGAAATTGCATCGAATAAATGGTTAGTATCTGGAGAATTGTTTGCTGAAACAGAAGGCTTGGCAATTGCGATCCAGGACCAGGTTGTTTTCACAAGGAATTATAGAAAACATATCATCAAACAAAATATAGATGATTCTTGCCGTAGATGTTTCTGTTCTTCAGAAACAGTTTTTCATATATTATCATCTTGCTCAGTCCTTGCTTCAACAGATTATTTAGAAAGACATAATGCCGTCGCTAATATTATTCATTTTAATCTAGGAATTAAACATGAGCTAATTCCCAAAAGAAAAAATTTCAAAAATATGAACCTGAGATTATTTGTGAAAATGACAAATATAAACTTTATTTTGATAAAACAATTCTGTGCAACAGAGCTGTAAAACACAATAGACCAGATATCGTTCTTAATGATAAACAGAATCAAATAACATATATAATTGATATTGCTATACCCGACACACATAATATACAAAATAAATACAATGAAAAATTTCTAAATATATGATGCTTGGCGACGAGATTAAAAAGTGTGGAAAATGAAGAAAATATTTATTCTATCGATTATTATTTCTACAACAGGCGTTATTCCTAGAAATCTTCACAAAAGTATTGAGATTTTGGGTCTGAAGAAAAATTTGTTTGAACAGTTACAAAAGATAACAGTCATCAAATCTTGTAATATTTTTCGTAGGTTTCTTTCCGAAAATAATAATGAGGTAGAGTCATAGGTTTTCTCTTTAGTTTATACTGCTCAGAATCTCATTTCATATTTCATTTATTTGTTTATATAAATGTAATATAATTAACTGACAATTTTGTCATATTTATATTCAGAGCAGTATTCTATTCGATCGTTCACCACTTCACACAAAGGAAACTATTAATGAGTAACATTCAGTGTTACTTGACTAAGGTCCGTACACTGGATTTTTCCGGGGAGAAAGCCTCTGACACTACTCGTTGGTACATTGATATCATTGTCTGATGATGCTATAGTATGTATATATTCTGGTAGATTGATACATTCTCATAACATTTAACGTTATCCTAATATATAATTACTCCAGGATATGTTTTGATTATAATCATTGCCTGGCAATGGTATCAATTACGGGGTGGTGGATTTATATTTTTTCATGAAATCAGTTTGATTGCATGAACAGATATATGGGCAACTCGTCGGGGTAAAACCCCCTATATATATTACTCGAAAACTGGTTTGAATTTTGACCTGAAATTTGAGAGTGATATTCTTATATTCTCTAGGAATAAAGGAACACAAATATATCAAAAACTCAAACTCGATTTTCCCAAACTTTTGAAGTGATAATACCTCTTAACGAATAATACAATATGTCGCGTCATCTTTTCAAATGTGTTTACAGATTGTCATGACTTAAACAGAACTAGCCTAGCTGCAACAAATAAAACATTGATTATTAGTTATACTGCTGACTGTATGGTGTATCAGGTGCTTATTTATCTCTACTTTCACCACCTTTTCGTAAAACAGTCTGTTTATAAGGACATACCATAAAATTAGCTATTCATACGATTCGTAGCCTCTCTTTCAATTGCTTTTCAAGGCGTCTTCTCTCCCTATAGGTTTAACGGTTGGTTGCTCTGTGGTTCGAATGTCAAGCGACCAAATACTCAATCGAATGAAACGTCACTCCAGTTCTTTGAAGTTACAACATATTAAAGGTAGAATAGCGGCTATGTTATGAATCAGTCTATTCTGATCCTGAACCTTTGATGAACATTTTTGTCACTAAATCGTTTCGGTACAATATGAATTGTGATTTCTCTTTTAGTATGGGTAATATGTCACTTTTGTTTTTGAACATATGTGCTTGTTTGACATCAGACTACTGCGAGAATTGAAGTAGTTGGTCATCTGGCAGTTCGTTCGAAAATATGTGTTCAAGAGGGAGTGGTTAATTTCTGAAAACTTGTTTTGAAAATTTTTTAAATTAATTCTCAGTTTGTATTAATTTTGTTAGTGGTCATCTGTTTTAATAGTTTCTTTTTCGAGTGAATTTTTATTTTGACTTTTTATCAACGTGTAATATTCTTCTTCTATTGATGTCTGCATTGATGATCCAAAGATTAATCGAAATTTCTCATAGGGATTATTTGTGTGGTCAAGTACTCCCTTAGTTAACAGAAACTCTTGAAAACAAAAGGTTGTTGTTCCAATCGGAATGTAAAACTTTCTGAGAGATTACATGGATACTGTATTTTTCCAATAGAAAATTGAAAAAAATTTCTATTTTAGCACCATCACAAATTTAACAGTGCGAGTGACAAATTTACCTATCAACAGCGTACATGGGGTGTCAAAAAATAACACATAAATATTTTACATAAATAATTAATTTTCTATGACATGTGTGATAGACTAGGCACGGTAAAACGAAATAAAACTCTTTCGTCACTTTCCCACAATTTATTTGGAAATCACGACCGATTTCGACCATACAGTCATTTTCAAGTGAATAACAATATAACAGGTGAGTAGGTAAGCACAAGTACAGAGTGAAATTCATCCTAGATATTGAGTAGTGGGGATGCATTAAGCTCTAGCTGGCTGATTAGGGTAGTAAATTGTGAGTTTTTACATAGTTTGTTAATCTACAAACCTTCCAACAAATTCATCTCTCTCCCCCTGTTATATTTATGGAAGATTTTAAGGTTGTTTAATGTGGTTTGTTAATTTCATGTGTTCAGATATTGGCGAATTTTTATCTGAGGAAATATTTTCCTTGAATTTAGCTTCGACACTTCTCCCTGTTTATCCGACATAGGCTACCTGACATTCATTGCATTCTATTTGATAAATTCCTGATTGCTTGAATTTATTGTTCTTTTGTTTTGCATTGAATAATGATCTGCTTATGTAGGGGTCGCTTGAGCATGAAGTAATTATGTTGCATTTAGAAAAGTAGTAACTGATTTTGTTAGAGAGTTTGCCGGTGTATCTTAGACTTGTGTATCTTCTTTCGATGGTACATAGTAATTAAGAGGTAAATTCTGTAATAGCCTAGATAGCAAATGAGATAAAAAACACAAGGTTTAACTTTAATCTACACTTTATTCGAAAAAATTCGACGACGTTTCGCTGACACAGCAGCTTTATCAAGAATGAAAAACAGAATGAAGAGTATGGTATTATAAACAAATCGTAGAACAAGTTGGATGAATAACAGGAAAATCCACACCGAGCCATTGTACAGTTAGTATGAAAGGTAATAAAAACTAATTAAACAAGTTAAGTAAGGGTGAATAATTCACATCTACCTGTTCATTCAAAAGCTTGTCCGAATGTTTGTATCTATTTATTTCTAATGCTTCTAGGAGATCCAATTTTGAACTTGGAATGGAATGGTTTTCTTTTATTAGGTGGTTTGAATAATTTGAATCAGATTTATTTTTATCGAAGCTACGTTTATGTTCAGATGTTCTTATGCCAAAACTCCTATAGGTTCTACCGATATAAATTTTATCACAAGAATCGCAATTGAGTTTATAGATTCCGGATTTACTTGATTTTTCAACACGAGATTCATTATTTTTAATATGTTTACCTAAGTTATTAGAAGATTTGAAAGTTATATTAAGATTTTGTTTGACGAGAAAGGATTTAATATTTGTACTTGCAGAACCGCAGAATGTTAAACTGTTGAATATTTTATAGTCTTTATGAATAGGATATACTGTTTGATGAAGTTTAACTCTTTATTATAATCTTCTACTGATAAAGGTAAATTGAGTAACCGATGTACCATGCTGTTTAAAGCTGCAACTTTATGTTGAATTGGATGTAATGAGTAGTTATGTATAATTGTATCAGTATGTGTTGGTTTACGAAAGACCGAAAAAACATGATTATTATTTTGTTTATTGATTTTTAAGTCCAAAAATTAATGGAATCGTTCTGTTCAATTTCTATCGTGAATTTAATGTTAAAATGGATGGAATTAATGAAATTAAGAAATAAGTCTAATTGACGAGTAGTTCCAATGAAACATACTAAGATGTCGTCAACATATCTATACCAATAAAGAAATTTGGAAATGAGTGGATGTGTATGATTTTAAACGTCCAACAGATTCAATTTGATTTGAATCTGTTGGACGTTTGCATTGAACAAAATTATTTTTCTTTCAACAACATCTATTACAGTAGTGAAAATGGTTTGATCATGGGAAATCCTTTGAGTCCACTTTTAGCAGAGATTTTTATGAATAATATTGAACAGAAAATTCATACACATTCACTCATTTCCAAATTTCTTTATTGGTATAGATATGTTGACGACATCTTAGTATGTTTCATTGAACTACTCGTCAATTAGACTTATTTCTTAATTTCATTAATTCCATCCATTTGAACATTAAATTCACGATAGAAATTGAACAGAACGATTCCATTAATTTTTTGGACTTAAAAATCACTAAACAAAATGATAATCATGTTTTTTCGGTCTTTCGTAAACCAACACATACTGATACAATTATACATAACTACTCATTACATCCAATTCAACACAAAGTTGCAGCTTTGAACAGCATGGTACATCGGTTACTCAATTTACCTTTATCAGTAGAAGATTATAATAAATAATAAATCTCGTGTTGAAAAATCAAGTAAATCAGGAATCTATAAACTCAATTGCGGTTCTTGTGACAAAATTTATATCGGTAGGACCTATAGGAGTTTTGGCATAAGAACATCTGAACATAAACGTAGCGTCGATAAAAATAAATCTGATTCAAATTATTCAAACCACCTAATAAAAGAAAACCGTTCATTCAATAAAAACATATAACATATAAAATCAAAAGTTCGAAATTGTATCTCCTAGAAGCATTAGAAATAAATAGATACAAACATTCGGACAAGCTTTTGAATGAACAGGTAGATGTGAATTATTCACCCCTTCTTAACTTGTTTAATTAGTTTTATTACCTTTCATACTAACTGTACAATGGCTCGGTGTGGATTTTCCTGTTATTCATCCAACTTGTTCTACGATTTGTTTATAATACCATACTCTTCATTCTGTTTTTCATTCTTGATAAAGCTGCTGTGTCAGCGAAACGTCGTCGAATTTTTCCAAATAAAGTGTAGATTAAAGTTAAACCTTGTGTTTTTATCTCATTTATATCATGGATCTACATCAAGTAACGGCCTCCACAATTCAAAAGCCTTGATAGCAATTCTTCTATCACTTCAATTTGGAATAACGTGAAAAGAATCAGAAACATCAATTACTCTTTGCCATGGGGCCATGGACTGACGCATTTTATGATGAAATTTGCCCTCCTCTCACTTATGAACAAATAGAACCTCTACCGGAGGCTGACCACGGTAATATAATGGATCTGCCTTTTGAATCTCACGAATTAGACAGAGCACTAAAATCAAACTCTAATACGTCCCCAGGTCTTGACAAAATACAATATGTAATGCTGGCGAATATGCCTAATAATTCGAAATCGATCTTACTGAAAATTTTCAATGAAATAAGAAATTCTGGTTCTATACCAGATGATTGGAAGAACTATATTGTCGTTCCCATACTGAAACCTAACAAGAATCCTCAAATGCAGACGCATATAGGCCTATCTCTGAGTTCCTGTGTATTAAAAACTTTCGAAAGAATGATTAAGTTCCGCTTGGACTGGTGGCTTGAACATAACAACAAGTTCCCGAATTACCAATTTGGTTTCCGTAAAGGGCATTCAACATATGATAGTATCACACACCTGATCACAGATATCCAAATCGCCTTTTCAAAATATGAATCACTTATGGCCTTATTCGGCGATATAATTGGAGCATATGATAAAGTCTTATTGTCCGTTCTACACATGGTTATGATTGAGATTGGTTTGCCTCGAAATTTCACTACGTTTATTCATAATTTATATTCCAATAGGAGAATATTTCTGAGAATTGGTGGTCATGAATTGATTGGTCCAAGATTAACTAACATGGAATTACCCCAAGGCAGTATTTTTCACCTCTTTTATATATAATATTGTACCACAGGTTGGAGACTACCTTCTCTAATCTAGCAGTGAAAGTTCTGCAATTTGCAGATGATACTTGCATATACTGCTCAAACAAAGACCTGACTGCAGTTCAACAGATCCTAGATACTGCGATCAGAGAATTCAACCAATTCAACCTAAGTCAGCAGTTTGTACATTCACTAGGAAACGCACCCAACTACCAGATAACTTGAATTTTGGAGAATTGTCACTTCCTCATAAAACTTCCGTGAAATTTTTGGGAATAACGTTGGATCGCAAGTTAAGTTGGAAAGATCATATTTTGAACACTCTCAACCGTGCAGAAAAGAACATTCAATTACTCAGATTCATCTGTCATAACAAACGGGGAGCCGACCAACTCATCGCCCTTAATTTTTATCGATCATTCGTAAGATCAGTTATTGACTATGGTTGTATCTTCTACGGATCAGCAGCAGACACATGGCTTCAAAAGTTGGATACTCTACAACACAAGGCGCTGAAGATCTGTTTCGGCTATCTCAGAAGCACACCTAATAATATTGTACTCGCAGAATCAAACGAAATGCCTCTCAAACAACGCAGAGATTTGCTGACTCTCAAATTTCTCTCAAAAAAACACGCCTTTTCTTCTCCACTTATGGTCAAGATTCACAGCTTATATATTCTAACACTCACATCAAAATATTGGACTATCAAAGACGATCCACTTTTGATAGCGAATTACGACCTATTCATGGAATATAAGAAATGGATCACCACATTGGACAAACTAGTCATGTACAAAATGGATTTCTTCAAATTACGAGATGTAGAAAATATTCATGTTCCCATCTACGGAGAAATGACGGCAAATGTCGATTTTCACCGACTGATAGACTCACGCTTCAGAAATTTTCATCACCTGTACACGGACGCCTCCAAACAAGATAATAACGTCGGTTGTGCTATTTTCGATCCCTTACACACCTCTCAGTCACTGTTTCGACTCCCTAATAACTTCTCAATTTTGTCGGCAGAACTTCTAGCTCTTTGTAGATCATTAGATTACATTCTATCGTATACATTTTCCTCAAAATATGTCCTGATAATATCAGATAGCCTGAGCAGTCTGATGAGCTTGAAGAAATTGAAATATAACACAAACTTCAGTCTGACTCATAAAGATATTTTAGAATATATCGAGTTTCTCTGGGCTAAGGCCCATTCAGGAATAGTGGGCAATGAATATGTTGATTCCTTGGCCAAAGAAGCGGCATTTCTTGACCCCATCCACCTTCCTTCCGCCATGTACAACGATTTTTTCCCCTCTTTAAACACCTTACAACTTCAAGATGGAAAGGAACCCTCATATCCAACCCAAGCGGACAGTTCTATAAATCAATTCAACCCTCCCCGCCACATTTCTACTGGTTCGATAACATATTCGATGAAGTAGACAAGTCTGATCCCATTAGGAATTTCAAACGAGATTTTATTCGTACTATCTCTAGAATGAGAAGTGGTCACGCTCTCTTTCCGAAATATCTTCACAGAATGAAATTGAAAGATAACGCTCTTTGCTCATGTGGGGAAATAGGAATTTTAAACCACCTTCTGTTTCAATGTAATAACAATGTTCGAAATATTCAATTGCTATGCTTAACCTTGAGTAAAATCACCAAACTCCATCAACCATATCAGGCTGAACAGATTCTCGCACTCAACAACCCCAAAGTCTACTGGGAAATATACGACGAGAGGCTGTGTGTGTATTTAAAAACTTAACAGTCAAAGTTTCACCACTAATTGTATCGTATAAACAATTATCTTTCTGGACTTATGTCTAACGACAGTCCAAACCCGGAGGATCGGGATGGATATGCGCAGATAACTTCCATGCCTGCCTCGATCTTCCTTCAAATTAAAAAAAAAAGAGGTAATACGTAATACTCACTGTTATATTTTTATTTACTTGAAAATGACCGTAAGGTTGTGACCGGTCGTGTTCATTAGAAAAATTGTAGAAAAGTGACAAACGTGTCTAATTTCGTTTTACTTTGAACATGAAATTCCATAAAATAAATAGATCATCAATACTGTCGTCAATGAGACTAGAGGTACATAACAATCACAATGCCTCAGACACTAAACAACCTTTATTGGAAACTGCCAATGAGATATTCTTCTATGATGTAATACGCTTGTTTGTAAGGAATGTCCTAAAGCTTAGTAGTAGTTCGTGGCTGTCCATTCTTTTGAACCTGTTTGGTAGCTTGTTGTAGACCTTGATTGCAGTATGGTTTACACTCAGCTAGGATATGTTGATCCAATGGTGACAAATAGCAAGGTTTTCGGCATCTCGTGTTGAATATTTATGGTTATTTCTTTGGATTCTCTTGGTTTTCCAATACACATTTTATACATGCCATTATAAGTATTGAGGGTATGGTAAGCACACCTTTTTCATAAATTAGATCATGACTGCTGTGGGTTCTGTTTGCTTCGCATAATGTTAGGGGATCTTGTTTTTGTTCAAAGAGGAACCTTTTGCCTCGAAAGAACTTCCCCAGAAAATCAATCCAATATGAAATGTGACTATGGAAACGGCCATCGTAGGCTATTCTGGCAGCTTTATAACCTGCCATTAATTTAACTCTTTCTATAACAAAAATGGCTCGGGACAGTTCTGGTGAGAGAGTGTCTATATGTTGGTAAAACTTGAAGGGCTGAAAGGTAACTACCAGCAGGTTCAGGTGAGTATCCATCAATGATTTTATCTCAAGCAGTCTGCGTTTTTCTCTGTTCATCACTAATTTATCGGAATTGAGCTTCGTTTAATGAAACTTGGCATTTTCTTTCCATCTCCCTTTCGTTCAGGAAGTTTGTGCCGACTGATAACAATATTGGTATTCACAATTCACAAGATCGTTCAAGTACATGACAAATAATATCGGTCCAAGCATAGAGCCCTATGGTATGCCACTCTCCACCGCCAGAACACCTACCCTGAAAGCATGCCTGCTGAAGCCTTGTTCTGAAATAACTTCTGATGAGATCCAAGGCTACACCCCCTATACCATAGAATTGTAGTTGTTCAAGTAGTATTTGATGAATTATACTATCAAGTGCTTTACTAAGATCGCATTCTAGCAGCCTGACAGTCCTTCTCGTGTCAAAAGCATCTGCCACTTCTAACGACAGTACAGACATAAAGCATTGCTGATTACTAAAAAAATTATAACGTTTGTAGGATTTCGTCAGCCATTTCCATTTATTTTTGACATTGCAGTGAGAATCGATATGGGGCGATAGTCGCATGCCATATTTTAACCTTCTTTCTTATAGATAGGGGATAACCCTTAGCTTTTTTCAGTTGTACGGGGAAAAGGCATTCTGAAACACATCTTTTTTTATGAGAGAACTGAGTGATTCTGCAATATGTGTTATTATTTTCTTCTCAAGGTTGGTTGTCTTTTCTTGGTTTCTTTTTTATTTTTTTCGTTATTTTTATTACCACACTTGGTGAAACTTCTCCTAAAAATATAGAACTTTGTTTTCTTTAGTATGGATATCTTTACTCCTATACTAGAGAAATACTCATTCAGGTTGTCTAGTTTTAATTCCGAGTCTGGTCTAAATTCATGAGCTTTCGTTTCTTGGTTTATTACTTCCCATAATGCTCCATTTTTGGCTGGAACATTTTTTTATATTTGTTTTATTTATACCTTTTTCAATTTCGGTTATTTTTTTGTCTGTACAGGGTGTTACATAATAGTATGTCACAACTTGAAGTGATAAATCTACGTGCAATTTTAAGAAAAAAAGTTCATATAAACATAGGTCCGCAAAAAGTTCGTTACGAAGCAACAGGTTGTTGAAATTCCCGAAAAAAATTTTAACTATAATCTACAAAGTGTTTTCTTTCCCGGAGCCATATCTTCTTTTGTCCATTCAAACTTTTTTGCAGTATGAAACTGATTAGCGTTTGATCAATTTTCGTCATTTTCGTTCAATTTAGAATTATTTCGACACCTGTAATTTTTTCGTATCTCCGACCGTTCTCGAGCAAAAAATTATTAAGCTATTGTATACATTCGCTGAATTGAAAGCACTTCTAATTAAAAAAATGACTGGTAGGCTCTGATTTTTTTCATTTTTTTATTTATTTTGACAGTTACTAGAGTTGAAGCAGCGTTTGCTCGAATTGTTTATTAAATAAACGATTAGTTTTGGGACTTTTGAAGTTATTACTGTAAAAAAAAATGAATTTTACTAACGCCGAATTGGCTGATATCCATTACATGTACGGTCTGGCTGACGGAAACACAACAGAAGCTAGGCGATTATATCAGGTTCGTTTTCCAAATCGAGTAACACCAGAAAGGCGAACATTCTCAAATATCCACAGAAGGTTGAGGGAAACTGGTACTTTTACAGCAAATAATCATTTGAAAAGAGCAACTCAAACTATAAGAATTCCAGATATTGGAGAATCAGTTTTGAATTGTATTAATCCTCATTTGAATACAAGAAAAATTTGAAATGGGTTGAATATTTCACATGTCCTAGTCTGGAGGATTCTCCACGACTTTTTATTGTACCCGTTTCATATTCTACTTCTTCGAGATTTTCCTTTAAGACTGAATTTCTGCCGATGGTTTTCAGATAAAATTAGAGAAAATGCTCATTTTGATAGTGAAATTATGTTCACAGACGAAGCTAACTTCTCGAGAACTGCTATCACAAATTTTCACAATAATCATTATTGGGCGAAGGAAAACACCCATTTCATTGAAGACTCTCATCATCAAGAACAATTCTTAATAAATGTTTCGGTCGGAATACTTGGAAATTATTTGATTGGGCCATTTTTTTTTGCATAACAGACTAAACGGCCCCGTTTATCGGCAATTTCTTCAGGAGGAGAACAGGTCCTCAAACTTAAATAGTTTAGACTTTTCCTTATGGGGATATCTCGAAAATTTATACATTGTAGAAGAATTGTGAAGTCGAATAATAACCTCTTGTGACACGATAAGAAATACCCCAGGAATATTTCAAAGAGTGCGTGATAATATGCAAAGAAGGACTGAGACCTGTATTCTTGCAGGTGGAGGACTCTTTCAGCAGTTTATTTAGTTTTTAATTGTTCTTTTTTTAGTATGATCTTGAATAAGTATAAGTTGAGTCTCAGGAGACGAGCTATCAAAATAAAATTTTGGGCATACCTATCGAGTATTTCCATTATTTTTTTATTTAGCGAATAACATAAAATTCAAATAATTCAAATTCAATAATTTTTCACTCGAAAACGGAGATACGAAAAAACTACAAGTGTCAAAAGAGATTCAGAATTGAACGAAGTTGACGAAAATTGATTGTACGACGTGTAATGATGAAGGCTCTGAAAAATAGCTTGCATTCCAACTTTGGGCTGAATATCTCTAAAACTGCAGAAGTTTTAAAGGAAAAGCAATTTTTTCCGGTAATTTCAACACCCTGTAGCTCCGTAACGAAGCATTTGCGGACCTGTGTTTATATGAACTTTTTTTCTCAAAATTGCACGTAGATTTATCTCCTCAAGTTGTGACACTATTATGTAACACCCTGTATAGCTCTTTTGTGCTGTCATATATTTAAGAATTCAAGAACGAAGTATACCAAATGCAGAATTGTAAGTAGGAAGGTAAGTTACATTTTCTGATCGCGAAGTTTTTCCAAAACAAGAAAAAATGAGTTATCCTCATAATCACACCTAAATAAAAAAGTTCAGCCAAATGTGGCAGTTTCAGCAGTAGGTATAAAAGTATAGTTTATAGTATAAGATGTTTGTTTATTTGTTTGTTTGTTTGTTATTCCTTTAACGTGCTCTATTTCCGCCTTTCTGCCAATGACATGCCCGGGAATTCCATCTCGTGTTGAGGGGAAGGGTCTTTAACGTCCAGCACATCTCTGTTAGACAGGACCAACGGCTTTACATCTCCTCCGAAAGATGGATACTCAAGCGATTCCCAGAATCCGAAAAATCGCACCAAATTTGTGGGGATTGAACCCAGGTAACTCTGCACAGGAGACGAGCATCATGTCATCCACGCGAGGAAAAAACTCATTTTTTCAGTCAGATCCTGGAATCTGATTTTCGTCTACAAACAGTATCGTTGACATCGATCCTGTTAACAGTGGTACCACTATCGAGGAAGACGGTATATGTGTTCAAGAGTTATTGCGATTAGAAATTCGACCAAAATCCATAATAAAACAGCCTGTATATCGAAAACGAATAGCGTTATCCTGTATTCTGAGTGCCGATTCGAACTTCCCAAGGTGTACTCTAATTATAGTTGAGCTATTTACGATCACTAATGAATCACCCTGTTTATATCTGCGAAAATCTTTCTTGTTGGAGAGAATTTATATACATTCACCAGGTATGTAAATATGAAACCGGAATTTCCCAACAGAGGGCCCTAGCTGTCGATGTTATAACCACAGACCGCGTTATGTGCGCCATTTTATTTTTTGACATCAGACCAAGATTTTCAACTCATAACAGTAAACATTTCATTCAACAGCATAGTGGGTAATAGCGTTACACATCTCGAACTTTGTGCCTGAAAACTACGATATGCGGACAGAATTGGTTTTCTGTTATCATTTGAAGAAAACTGCTACAGAATCGCTTTGAATGCTTGTCGAAGCTTACGGTGGGCATGCTCTTGGTTAACGACAGTGCTTCCAGTGGATTAAAAATTAAAAAATGGCGATTTTGACATGAGGAACGAAAAACGAGGAAAACCACCGAAAAACTTTGAAGACGACGAATTGCAACCATTTTGGGATGAAGATGCTCAGACTCAAAAACAACTCGCGGATCCAATGAATGAGACACGAGAAGCTGTCTCCATACGTTTGAAACCTATGGGAAAGATCCAGAATATAGGAAAATAGGTTCCACTTGAACTTAAAGAAAGACTGCGGGAAAATCGGAAATCGGAAAAGAAATTCATTCCTCCATCGAATTGTGATTGGCGATGAAAAGTGGATATATTTCGAGAATCCTAAACGTAAAGGACCATGGGTAACTACAGGCTAACCAGCAACACCGACTGCAAGACCAAATCGCTATGGACGGAAGACAATTCTCTGTTTTTGGTGGAATCAGAAGGGTGTGATCTATTACGAGCTACTAAAACCTGGCGAAACCTTTACTACCGAAGCTATCAACAACAAATGATGGATTCGAATCGAGCTTTGCAAGAAAAACGACCAGAATATCTAAAGCGGCAACACAAAATAATTTTGCTTTATGATAATGCACTAGAAGTACGGCAACATGGCGATCCATGCAGAACGCACGGAATTATCCAGAAAAAAATATTTTAATTGAAATTATAATTACCAAAATGATACAAGAGGGTATTACAATGAGTAATGAACTTAAAGTGCATGTGGAAAATGAAAATTCCAATAATTCGAGTGACCATATCATTAATGGTGTTGCAAACAAAAATAACTCCCAACTGTACTAAAAAATCATGAGATTGAAACACGATCTCGAGATGGCGGAAATTGAAGCTGATTACTCACTAAAGTTAATCAAAAACCTGACGACAATGGTGAGCTAGCTATAAGGAACTTTTTATATCCCTTTCAAATCAAAATTTGTGAAGCTAGACTAGTAGTAGGAGTAAATAATGGAATTGACAGTGTTGCCAGTTCTCAAAAAAATTCGGCAACTATCAGAAATTCAACGAATAAGATAAATGGATCGTCTGAGATTGTTGCTACAGCAAACGGGGTTCTTCCAAAGGTGTAACGCAAAATGAGACAAATCACACGGAATCAAAGTCGACCGCAAAATTGAACAATAAAAATCATAAAACTAATAACCTCATAACAAATGATGATCTCATTCCGGATTCGAATATTGAAAACGAAAACACATCTGATCACGGTTGAACTCTGGCCTCTGGAAATTCGTCAAATTCGAGAAATAACCTGAAGGGTAAAAAACAAGAATCGTCAATTACAGTTGCATCGAAATAAGCACTCTCAAAGCACCAATGGTAAAGGTGAATTTTCCAGAGGCAGAGTATACCAGCCTTCCATCCAAATTTCCTGATAGTTATACTTCATTTAAAGTAGATATAAATGAAAACAATCCTGAAGAGGCCAAAAGTAGTGAATTTTGGCTTGAAGACGCGCTGGTTAAATAGTTTTTTAGGAGAGAGACGAAAACCTCACAGAGTGTCTGAATGGCCGCAGATGTGAAAGCAAATTTACTGCTGTCAAGGTGAGCAATTTTGCAATTGCAATTTGCAATTTTCATGTGTATTAGAATACACATGAATACACAGAGTGTTAGAAATAAATGCAACTTTCTTGGGGCATTCATTATTGACTTGGGCATGGATATTGATATTTTGTGCGTATCGGAGCATTGGTTGAACAGTCGGGAGGTGTCAAGTTTTTCTCTGCCTAACTGGTATGTTAGTTCGTGTTTCGCAAGACCAGAATGTTCGCATGGGGGCTCACTAATACTCACCAGAAACTCTGAGTGTGTTTGTTTGAGTGACATTAGTAAGCAGTTTATTGAGTTCCATTGTGAGATCTCTGAATTACGTCTTAAGTATTCTAATATATCCATAATTTATATTTATATACATCCATACAGCCGGCTCGGTGGCGTATGGGATATGATGCTCGTCTCCTATTCAGAGTTACCTGGGTTCAATCCCCAAGAAGTCGGTGCGATTTTTCGGATTCTGGGAATCGCTTGAGTGTCCATCTTTCGGAGGACATGTAAAACTGTCGGTCCTGTCTAACAGAGATGTGTTGGACATTAAAGATCCCTTTCCTCGACACGAGAGGGGTCCGGCAAAATTCCCGGGTTATTGAGGTGACAGAATTCCCCGGCGTGTCATTAGCCGAAAGGCAGAAATAGAGCACGTTAAAGGAAAAACTAACTAACATACTTCAGAAAACTCTGATATTTTTCTCGGTACTATTGAAAATGTTGTTAACACTTCTGATGTTTCTAATAGGTTAATTGTTTGTGATGACTTTAGTATTAGATTTAATTCTCATGACAACAAGTCCACTCTTTTCTGCGACTTGCTGATCACTTTTGGTCTTAGTCAAAGGATCTTTGAGCCCACACGTGAGGCAATTATTTTGATAACGTTTGTGCGAATTTTTTCTAGGGCGATGAGTTACTCAGATCATGACGCTCAATTATATATGTCTGAATCAAGAGGAGGTATCGCGGCATCAGCTCCTGTGAGAACGCAGTCGGACACTAATAGTTTGAATCGCATCCTTAAGCAATTGGATTGGTCCTTTGTTTGGGATCAGAAAGTTGATTGTAACAAGACTTTCTGTGTTTTCACCAGAATTTTGTGGATGCATTTGCCGTTTCTTTCCTCAGACGCAGATGAGACGAGGACAGGTATAGGTCAGCAGAGTTGAGATCTTCGCGTTGCAGACTGAGGTTCATTTACAGGGCTGGGATCAAAAGGACAAAAATTGAATATAACGATTACATGATCAACACTTCTGGCAATAGAGCGAGATGTACCTGTTAGTAGGTGAATCGGCCAACCAACACCAATAGAGTGAGATCGTCAACCAAAATAGGAGTAGAGCGGTTCAACCATCATTTTGCATCAATAACTTATAAAATATTTCAGGGAATACCTAAATTCGACTTGAATCCGCTGAGTTTCTTCAAAAACACGTTGCTCCCGGCTTGAGCTCCTACTTTGGGGAAGTGTCTCAGGTGGAGGTTCGAGATGCTTTGAAATCACTGAAGCCCATCAGGTCTACTGATTTCTATGGTCTGTCTATTGTACTGATAAATCGTTGTATTGACCGGATCATTTCTCCGATAACATATCTGATCATAGAATATATAAGAGAGGGTGTGTTCCCTGAGTGCTCGAAGATTTCTGAGGTGGTCCGAGTACATAAAAAAGGAAATGTGGAAGAGGTCTCAAACTACCGTCCGATTTTTCTGGTCCCGATTTTTTCCAAGCTTATGGGGAAGATTCTCTAAAACCAAATGCAATTTTATTTTGGATCCAGCAATTTATTCTTCACCAGGCAGTTCGGTTTCAGGAAGAATAGTAGCACTTTGGCAGCCTTGGTTGATCTTAGTGAGCGGTGTATTTGACTACATGGAACAGGGTTTTTACTCGTTGGCTTTGTTTTTAGCCTTTGATTGCGCCCTTCACGATAAATTGTTGGAAAAGCTGAGACTGTACGGTTCTGTTAAGAATGTTCATCAATTGATCAAGTCGTTCTCATCTTGGAGGTATCAGGCGGTCTGTGTTCGCTGTAGGTTTTCTGGTTTAGTGCCAATGACATATGGTGTACCCCAGAGGTCCATCGTGGACCCATACTTTTTCTGATATTCATCAACGACTTTCCTGACTTCATGGAGGAAGCAAATGTAACTCTATTTTCTGATGAATCGACCTTGATTGTCGGTTCTAGGGATTTCGACGATGTACGAGGAAGATCCGGGGAGCTTCGGGAACGAGTCTTGGTATGGTTCTCAGTGAGTGGCCTAGCAATGAATGATGGTAAAACGTAAATGATTTTGCTCTCTTTGAGAGCTTCTCCTGCTCCTACTGATGCAGGGGAAGTGAGTTTTTTGGGAGTCCATGTAGATCCCATCCTGACTTTGAGTGATCATGCCGACAACTTGTCAAAGAGGGTCTGTACGAACATTTTCGTGATGAGACGGTTGGCTTCTTCGGTGTCCCCCACTATTCTTAAATCTGTTTATTTTCCTCTTATTGAGTCGTCACTTGGGTATTGTGTCATCGTGTGGGGTAATTGTTCTAAACGTGACATGATCTTTAGATTACAGAGAAGGCAATTAGGGTATTGGGTGGCCTTGGCTATAGGACTGCTGTCGTGATGCCTTCAGAAACTTGGGAATATTGACTTTTTCTGCACTCTATGTTCTCGAATGCTTGGTATATATTCATTCAAACACGGATTCTTTAACATTAAATATATTCATTCTTATGATACTAGGGCCAAAATGTCTCCCAGGAAGGATTTCTTTAGACTCGTCAGGTCGCAATGTGGATTCAATTTTCTAGCTGTTGATTTTTACAATAAGATTCCACTTGCTCTAAGATGTCTTGAAATGAAAAAATTCAAGGTCAAAATCAAGCAGCTCCTTAATGATCGTGTATTGTACTCTACTGAGGAGTACTTTGAAATAATTTTTTCAGATTGAATAGGGCGTACTTACTATTTGTTTTTTGAATAACGAATTTCTGTCTTCTAGTCATACGTTTCATCTAATGCTCGCTGTTTGAATTTGGGAGGCTTTACTTGGTAAAATTCCATTATCAATAATAAAAAACAAGTACGTTGTGTATTTTGAAAGTTTGAAAGAAGGTGCCGTTACATACGAAACAACAGGTCTAATAGGGTAATTAGGTTTATGAAGTTTAATCAAAGAATATAAATCGGGGGATTGTGGATTAGAGTTAATAAATTTATATTTTTGGTGAAATGTAATCAATGATTTTGCTGTCGAAATAAGGTTTTTAAACTCTTTCTGAAATTTAGCGGTAGAATCCTTAGTTGATGAAGAATTCTTAACAGCCGGAAACTATATAATCAACTAAGGATCCTACGGCTAAATTTCAGAAAGAGGTTAGAAACGTTATTTCGACAGCAAAATCATTAATTTCAGTCCACGAAAAATATAAATTCATTAACTCTAATCCACAATCCCCCGAATTATATTCTTTGATAAAACTTCATGAACCTAATTACCCTATTAGACCTGTTGTTTCGTATGAAACGGCACCTTCTTTCAAACTTTCAAAATTCCTAAGCGACTTGCGAATAAAACATTGCAATTTTAAATCTAAATTATTGGTCAAACATTCATACGAACTAATTGCCAATATCAAAGATACCATTATACCACCTTATTCCAAACTCATTTCTTTCGATGTTAAGAATCTATCTTCCAACATTCCTCCGAAAGATACGTACTACTTAGTTGAAGAATTATTAGATAAGAATCATGTCAATACAATCATTAAATCAGATATTCTTTCATTATTACAAATTTGTTTAGATCAAAATTATTCCCATTTCAATAACAAATATTATACCAGTGAAGACGGCTTGATTATGGGCAATCCGTCCTTTGTTAGCAGAAATATTCATGAATTATTTAGAGGAATCAATTCATAATCATCCATTAAGTATGTTTAATATTGTTTATACTGGTATCGCTATGTAGACGATATCATTATTTGCTTTATAGGAACAGATAGACAGTTCGAAATTTTCGAAAATCATAGTTCAAATTCATTACATCATCAAAAATTGGATTCACAACCAAAATAGAAAGCAATAATTCAATAAATTAGACGTAATAATTTCTAATGAAAATGGTAAACATATTTTCGCAATTTACCATAAGCCGTCACATACAGATATTATAATACATAACTCGTCGTGTCATCCGTATCAACATAAAATATCAGCATTCAACAGTTTTATTCATAGATTGATTAACATCCTGTCATCACCAGAAAATTTCAACAAAAATTAAATTTGATTAAACAAATTGCCAAAAATGATGGTCACAATCGCAAAGTAATAAATAATATTTCAAATAAAAAACAAAGTAGAATCGCATTGAATGAAGTTTACCCTGTCGATAAATGGAAACAAAAATTCAACACCTTAACCTACGTATGCATTACAAGTGAGAAACAAAAATCATTCTTGAGTAGCAATAATTTCAACATAGCTTTCCAAACTAATATTAGTTTAGGCAAATATATAAAAATAATAAAACCAAATCAGATAAAAACAATAAATCAGGTGTTTATAGATTGAATTGCAATGACTGTGATAATTTCTACATTGGTTGAACACATAGAAATTTTAATATTAGAATATCGGAACATAAACGCAGTTTTTCAAATGAAAAATCAGATTCAAATTACGCGAATCATCTCCTAGAAAATAATCACTCTTTCGACCCACAGTTTGAAATTTTGCATACAGATAATAAATCTTGGAAGGTAGATCTCTGGAAAACTTTAGAACTCAACAAACACGAACACTCAGTTAGACTCGTCAATGAACAAGCCCTTCACCTCTATTGAATCTCTTCAGGGAGCAATCTACTCCTTAATTTTATTGGATATACCTGTCATCAATAACCACTTGAGAAGAATCAACCCAATAAGCTTTTAATTACTCGAGAACATTTGTATTTATATTCTCATTCTTATTTTCCGTACATTCATTCGTCTGAAGAAGCTACGGTGTAGTGAAACGCGTTACGAATCGCAATCATTAAGTAAAATTCCTTAAAACACAGTACTTGTTTTTTATTATTAATGCTCGCTGTGTTGTATCAATTTTATCTGGTTGTACTCATCATAATTTAGTTTTTAACTCATTGCTTTTTCTTCTCCTATGGAGGCAGAAATTTTTGCGTAGTTCCCAATTTTAAATTGTATATAAAACTATAACGTATGCAAACACTATTTGGTACATTGAGTGTACAGCATTAATGAAAAATCAATCAATCAAACAATCCATCACACTCAGCAAAACCGGTCAAGAAAACGGTTGGGACGTTTAGCTGGGAAAAAATTGCGCATTCGGCTTACTCCCCAGACTTGGCTCCATCCGATTATCACTTATTTGCATCGATGGGACAGGCAATTGCTGAGCCAAGGTTCGTTTCTAAGGAAAATTTATGGAATTGGCTCAATGACTAGATTGCTTCAAATGAGCAACAGTATTTTGGCCGTGGTATCCACAAATTGACAGAAAGGTGGAAAAAACGTGTAGCTAGCGATGAGCAATACTTTGAATGAACTATTTCGTATCATTTTCATACAATTAACGTGTGTTTTCCTTCATAAAAATTCCGGTTTCATATTTAGAAATATGGTATATAGGTGTATAACCCTACCGGGATTTATGGTTATTATTACAACCAAGTATATAATTTTAATTGTGTATTGAAAGCTGGGAACTCAATTCTTGACAGTGATCTTTTATTTTTGGGGATATTTCACTTCAATATCTCGCAAAAATTAATTAGACATTTTTATCAAGGGGTGCAAAATAGTAGTTGCATTATTTGCGATTATTTTTGAATAACATCACTTACATATATGGAGACTTGACATTTGGTTTATAAAAAATACTGACTATTACTCGAGAAAACATTTAGTTTCCGGATACAAACATGAAATGCGCAATACGATAAAACCGCTCAGACGTCATTTTCAATTACTACCAGAATTGCGCCGCCATAAGCTAAGTTTACAGAATGCTGACTCGATAATAAAAGTTCATGAAACACAATATTCCTTATATTGATTGAGAACTTGTGATAGGTACGTCATGCCCACGTATAGTTATGGGGAGTGTTCAAACTTTCAAAGAACTTTGAGAACTTTACATAACTTCGGAATTCCTACAAACTCAATTTGAATGTCTTTACTTGTATGGAATAATAATACGACCTGAAATGAATTCGCTTTTGAATTTCCTTGTTTTCTCGAATAATATATTTAATCTTTTCCTCTCCTCTGTGAATATATTTAGAACAGAGGTTTGGGTTTCTTTTCATATAATCAAAGTAACTCCATGAACATAAATCCACTAATCGGTAATCAATTTGACTACCATGCAATGATTATAAACAATAGGATAAAATCACGAATATGAGGTAGGTATTTCAAACTCTGAAGCGTTCGCATTGGTTTCATTCGAAACAGAATTCATTTCTGCATCAGCCTGTGCAAGTTTCGTGTTGATCGGTTGTATATTTCATATTGCATTGACCTTTGAACATCGACCTGTTTTGACCGAATATCGTGAAGATGAGTGATAACATAACTGAGCAAACAATAGTGATTAAATCTTTGGTGAAACGAGGCGAAACATCTGTGGAAATTATGAATCAGTTAACCGACGTGTAAAGGGAGGATGGTCTGAAAAAATCAGCTGTCCACGATTTGGCAAAGCGGTTCAGAAGAGGCACAAAATCTCCATCGGCTGCGCTCGCTAGTGCACGGAGATATATATATATATATATATATATATATATATATATATATATATATATATAGGAAGGTATCATCTTTATCTGCATTCCCGTGAAAGAATTCTCATTTTTCATTGAAAACTGTAAAAGATACAGAGTGAGCCACTGAAAAATAGAGAAGACTATCGCCCCAAGACTATTGGAGTATTAGTGGGAAAAACTGGAATAGATAGTGTTTCGGAAGATGACAGACTTTGATCTGGAATGAATCAGTTCCATTTTTTGCACTAATATTTGAAAAGTTCAGGGCGATAGATAGACTCCTCTATTTTTCAGTAGCTCACCCTGTCTCTTCTACGGTTTTCAATCAAAAATGAAAATTCGTTCATGGGGATGCAGACAAAGATAATTTCTTTCGAGGTATCACTCGACCCATCTACCCTCTTCCAAATTTTCAAGGGTTGTGACCCCTGCTCTAGGCGTTGAAATTCGAAATCAATATGGTACTTGATGATGACTGCCATTGTTCAGCATGGATATGTTCCATTTTACTCACTGAAACTCTAATAGTCTCAGGGAAATAGTCTTCCCTATCTTTCAGTTGCTAACCCTGTATCTGTACTTTTCAATTAAAAATGGAAATTCGTTCAAGGCGATGTAGACAAAGATACCACCTTTCTTTTGAGTCATCACTCGATCCATCTTCCCTATTCAAAATGTTCTAGAATTGCAACCATCGCTTAGGGGGTTGATATTTCAGGCGAGTTTTGTACCCCAAAAGATGTCCCACTTGAAACAAAAATTGACCCGTTTTTGCGTTTTGATCAGAAATGAATATCTTGGTAGATAAAGCCTCTGTTTAGTTTTCGTTGAAGCACCCTGTATATACTTTTAATGTCCCTTCTCGCATAGACCCCTGGTATAGGTTCTTGTATATTGCATTCTGCTATATCTTGAAAAGCTTGATGGATATAAAATAAAGACCGAAACCATTGACTTTAATGCGAAGATGATGTAAAATATCGTTTTTCATCATAATACTTTTTTATATATCTGAATTGATTGAAATATATTCAGGTACAATTCTACGCGGGTATAGTAGATGAGAACTGAATTACTTAATCTTTCCGTTCAACTTGAAAAAAGTTTCAGGTTAGATCTTCCAATTTCGGAAACGCAATATAACATTTCATTGTGTTGAAGGACAGAACCCAGCACAAGAAACTTAATAATGAATTCCGTCTCAAGAGGATCAGATTTACACAGTCTAGATTTGTCAAACAAATAGAAAGGACTTTCCCCAAACGCCAAACCATTTGAGGCGACAAATTAAATATTCCAGAACAGAAATATAAAGAAAGTTTCTAGTATGAAACTGAGATTAATGATGAATCTTCTACAATGAACACTACAAAATGTAAGCTTTATGCAGTAGTACCGTTTCTAGGTCGATGTCCCACTGAGACTTAAAAGATTCAGACAACACCTTAGAATGAATTAGATTTCCTTCTAGAAGGCATGGTCTAAACGACCATCACGTTCGTTGTTACTGAATTAAATTTCGATTGAAACTTCAAACATGAGCTTATTATCGATTTAAAGAGTGTTATTTAACTAAGTTAGACAATTCCATACAAGATAGAAATTATCGTCAACTTTTAACCATTCATTCTGACAAAAACATCTGCTTGAAATGAGTTGGCACATCTGTTTTCTATACTGATGAGGCGTTTGAACGCGATCTATCATTAAGTGTCTTTGTACAGGGTGTATATCACACCTTGAGGGGGTAAATCTACGTGCAATTTTGAGAAAAAAAAGTTCATATAAACATGGGTCCGCAAAAGCTTCGTTACGGAGCTACAGGGTGTTGAAATTTCCAGAAAAAATATGTTTTTTCTTCAAAACTCCTGCAGTTTCTGAAATATTCAGCACAAGTTTGGAATGCAGCTATTTTTTACAGCCTCCATCATTACACGTCCTAAATTTCAAGTTTCTTGTATTCCTCATGTGTTGACTTGATTTTTTCTTTAGTTTGTCAGAGGATTTCATCCATGAATAATATAAAGATCAGAGGACTCAATTCTCCCCCTTGCCGTACTCCGTCTTTAGTCAAAAAAATTCTAGATCTCATATTCCTTATGATCACACAATTTTCCGTTTTCTTATATAAACTTTTGGCTTCCGCAATCAATTTGTTATTTACCCTTCTTTCCTCAAAAGTTCCCATACTTTCTTCTTCTTCTTCACTTTGTCAAATGCTTTCTCCAGGTCTATAAATGCTAGGTACAATGTTCTGTCGCTAGCCAATGTCCTTCTGATGATTTCTTTCAGAGTAAAAATGTGGTCTTGTGTGCTCATACCTCCTTTGAATCCGTTTTGTGATTCTAGTATTGTCGGTTCGATAATAGCCCTAAATCTAGTTTCTAATATTTTTTCGTATAATTTCACCACTGTGCTTAGAAGTGTTATTCCTCCATATTTACCACAGTTTTTGCTATCTCCGTCTTTGTATGTAGGTACTATCAAACCCACCCTCTAATCATCGGGTATCCGTTCTTCTTTTCAACTTTATTAACTTTAGTCAGCAACAGTTCTACTCCCTCGTCTCCTATGTTTTTAATCATCCCAGTTGTTATTTTGACTTTTCCCGGTGCTTTTCCATCTTTGAAAGTTTTAATTGCCTCGATTAATTTGTACGTTGTAATTTCCTTTTCTGTTTCCTCTTTCTGTGGTTTTTTCGTCGATTCTCCACTCCGTCAATTTCTTCATTCAATGAATGGTCGAAATATTCCTTCCATCTTTCCGTAATTGGCGTAATTTCTCCTTTAGAATCCCAGATTGCAATTGAATCTTTTTCCTTTTCTGTGCTCCTTCAGTACTCTAAAGAATAGGTTTTGGTTACCTTTGCTATCATTTTCCAACTTATTCCCAAATTCCTGCCAAGTTTTCCGTTTTGCTTCTCATACCAAATTTCTCACTTTTTTCCTCGGCTCTTTGTACATCTTCCATTTCATTTCTGATCTATCATTAAGGTATCCTTTGCAGAAGCTCTTCTTCTTCCTGATTTTGGTTTTATCTCAATTGACCACCATGCGGTTTGTTAATGTTTAATAAATAAAATAAAAAATATTTTTTAAATTTAGATAATTTTCTTTTAATAAATGAAACACTGAAACACAAAATTATATACATATACGAATATTAAATTAGTTTTCATCAGATTCATTCGATGTTTCTTCTTCGCTACTAATTTCATTTTAGTAATCTTCATCTTCTTTGCTAGTTTCATTTTCGTGTATATTATCGGACTCTGTAATAAAAAAATTAATAAATTGCATAATAATAATCAATAAACAAAAATAATATTTATAAATTACCTTGTAAATCAGAAGATATTTTTTCAAATGACGGACTTTGAAGACCATCGAACCAATAGTATACATATTTGCCATCAATTACCGTCCACCCATAATTTTCTGTCGTTTTCTGTGGGAGCTACAGGGTGTTGAAATTTCGGGAAAAAATATGTTTTTTCTTCAAAACTCCTGCAGTTTTTGAGATATTCAGCACAAGTTTGGAATGCAGCTATTTTCTACAGCCTCCATCATTACACGTCCTGAATTTCAAGTTTCTTGTATTCCACATGTGTTGACTTGATTTTTTCTTCAGTTTGTCAGAGGATTTCATCCATGAATAATATAAAGATCAGAGGACTCAATTCTCCCCCTTGCCGTACTCCTCTTTAGTCAAAAAAATTCTAGATCTCATATTCCTTATGATCACACAATTTTCCGTTTTCTTATATAAACTTTTGGCTTCCGCAATCAATTTGTTATTTACCCTTCTTTCCTCAAAAGTTCCCATACTTTCTTCTTCTTCACTTTGTCAAATGCTTTCCCCAGGTCTATAAATGCTAGGTACAATGTTCTGTCGCTAGCCAATGTCCTTCTGATGATTTCTTTCAGAGTAAAAATGTGGTCTTGTGTGCTCATACCTTCTTTGAATCCGTTTTGTGATTCTAGTATTGTCGGTTCGATAATAGCCCTAAATCTAGTTTCTAATATTTTTTCGTATAATTTCACCACTGTGCTTAGAAGTGTTATTCCTCCATATTTACCACAGTTTTTGCTATCTCCGTCTTTGTATGTAGGTACTATCAAACCCACCCTGTAATCATCGGGTATCCGTTCTTCTTTTCAACTTTATTAACTTTAGTCAGCAACAGTTCTACTCCCTCGTCTCCTATGTTTTTAATCATCCCAGTTGTTATTTTGACTTTTCCCGGTGCTTTTCCATCTTTGAAAGTTTTAATTGCCTCGATTAATTTGTACGTTGTAATTTCCTTTTCTGTTTCCTCTTTCTGTGGTTTTTTCGTCGATTCTCCACTCCGTCATTTCCTTCATTCAATGAATGGTCGAAATATTCCTTCCATCTTTCCGTATTTGGCGTAATTTCTCCTTTAGAATCCCAGATTCCAATTGAATCTTTTTCCTTTTCTGTGCTCCTTCAGTACTCTAAAAAATAGGTTTTGGTTACCTTTGCTATCATTTTCCAACTTATTACCAAATTCCTGCCAAGTTTTCCGTTTTGCTTCTAATACCAAATTTCTCACTTTTTTCCTCGGCTCTTTATACATCTTCCATTTCATTTCTGGTCTATCATTAAGGTATCCTTTGCAGAAGCTCTTCTTCTTCCTGATTTTGGTTTTATCTCAATTGACCACCATGCGGTTTGTTAATGTTTAATAAATAAAATAAAAAATCTTTTTTAAATTTAGATAATTTTCTTTTAATAAATGAAACACTGAAACACAAAATTATATACATATACGAATATTAAATTAGTCTTCATCAGATTCATTCGATGTTTCTTCTTCGCTACTAATTTCATTTTAGTTATCTTCATCTTCTTTGCTAGTTTCATTCTCGTGTATATTATCGGACTCTGTAATAAAACAATTAATAAATTGCATAATAATAATCAATAAACAAAATAATATTTATAAATTACCTTGTAAATCAGAAGATATTTTTTCAAATGACGGACTTTGAAGACCATCGAACCAATAGTATTCATATTTGCCATCAATTACCGTCCACCCATAATTTTCTGGCGTTTTCTGTGGGACTTTGCATGTGTGCATTAGACCATTTACTGCTAAAGTACAGAGTTCTTTTTACTTGCTGTAACAGCCCTTCTTTTGTTGGTGGCAAACTTGAGGGATCATATCCTATAATATTCTTGTTTAAAATTTGTTCACTTTCTGCATTTATATTTATTTTCAAATAACTCATATCGCCCTGTTTAATATCATTTATTGTTTTCAATAAATAAATCCTATATAGATGTTCTTCTATTATTTTGAAAATTTCAGTAGATGTTGTTAATTCCGTAGATACATGTCGTCGACTTATATATATATATATATATATATATATATATATATATATATATATATATATATATATATATATATATATATATATTTATACTTATATTATATATTTGAAGTTTTGCATTTTTCTCCATATTGAATGGGCTCTTTTTCATTAACGTAGAAAGCAGGATTGTTATCATTCCCCGTAAAAATATGACATAAAGCAAGTGAACTAGATAATTGTTCTCCAAGCTTGGCAATGATTTCATTTATGTTCAGGTTTAATTTTTTCTCACCAGTGCTTAAATTAATTATTATTTCGACTCTATCTCTTGAGCATTAGAAATTTGCCAACGTTATCATAAGTATATCAGAATCTTTACAAAGAACCTGCACACGATAGTGAGTGTTAAACTGGCAAATGTGGTACACAATTTTGGTGTCAGTTTCTTCATGATAACCTGGAAGGTTATAAACTCTTTTTATTTTATTTTCACTGGATACCTCATAAACATAGGACTGAACATGAATAACCTTTACAGTTTTTCCTGTCATTAATATCACAAAACTCGTCTCTTGTCGAATTTTTCTTCAAAATTAGAACTCTTCAATAATATACAGAACGCTGTGGGACGTTTATTTTCTTTCCGTATGTGGTGATATTGAGTATTTTATGTACATCTTCTATATTATATGTAAGTATTTCAAATATACGCTCAGAAATTTCACCATAACTCTCTGCAAGGTTCTTCAATGTATGTAATGAATAAAAACCATCAACTGAATAAATGCCTGCTTCTGGAGGATTTATGATTTCAGTTTGATATTGGAGTAATTCGTTAATAATCACAAATTTTGGAGTCTTGCAAAATTATTTTTTTTGTGCTCCTATAAATTTGAGTGAGACAGTGCTGTATGCACCTCCGCTGGTTAGAAAAGGACACAACTCTTGGAATACATACAAGCTATTTTCAATAGAGAAATAATTTTTTTCAATATTTTCACATTTATTTCTTCATAACCAAAAAAAATGAAAAGATTACATATATTTTGTTGACTGGACTAATGAATTGTTAATACAGTTTATTCGAAAAATACGTATTTAATTGAAATATTTTAATAGAAATAAAGAAGAACTATCGGAGTAGAGACAAATTCAGAAGGCAAAACTTAATTGAGGAAACCTTATTTCAAGAACTAAATTTTTATAATTTGATTGAGAAGATTATTACTTGATGAAAATCGATATACATATTTTCAATGAAATAAAACTTTGGTATTTAGATTTTCACTATATAAACGAAACTATGACCGGTTTCACCACACTGTGGCTTCATTAGATAGATACAAACTAATGAACAGAGTTATACCTTATACAGGGTGCTTCAACGAAAACTAAACAGAGGTTATATCTACCAAGATATGCATTTCTGATCGAAACGCAAAAACTGGTCAACTTGCCTGAAATATCAATCCCTAAGTGGGGGTTTCGATCCTGAACATTTTGAATAGGGAAGAAGGGTCGAGTGATGCCTCGAAATGAAGGTGGTATTTTTGTCTACATTGCCTTGAACGAATTTCCATTTTTAATTGAAAACTGTAAAAGATACAGGGTGAGCAACTGAAAGATAAGGAAAATTATTTCCCTGAGACTATTCAAGTTTTAGTGAAGTAAATTGGAACAGATCCATGCTGATCAATGGCAGTCATCATCAAGTACCATCCCCATATCGAATTTCAACCCCTATTGCAGGGGTGACCACCCTCGAAATTTTGGAAGAGGGTAGATGGGTCGAGTGATACTTCGGAAGGAAGGTATTATCTTTGTCTGCATCCCCGTGAACGAATTTTCTTTTTTGATTGAAAACTGTAAACTGAGTGAGCTACTGAAAAATAGAGGAGACTATCTATCGCCCTGAGCTATTCAAGTATTAGTGCAAAAAAATGGAACAGATTCCTTCCAGATCAAAGGCTGTCATCTTTCGTACTTGTAGGGTACTTGAATAGCTCAGGGCGATGGACAGTCTTCTCTATTTTTCAGTGGCTCACTCTGTATCTTCTACAGTTTTCAATCAAAAATGAAAATTCTTTCACAGGAATGCAGACAAAGATAATACCTTTCTGTCGAGTTATCACTCGACCCATCTACCCTCTTCCAAATGTTCGAGGGTTGTCACCCCTGCTCCAGAGGATGAAATTCGAGATGAGGATGGTACATGATGATGACTGCCATTTATCAGCATGGATCTGTTCCAGTTTACTTCACTGAAAGTAGTTAGTTTCAGGGAAATAGTCTTCCCTATCTTTCAGTTGCTCACCCTGTATCTTTTACAGTTTTCAATTAAAAATGGAAGTTCGTTCAAGCCAATGTAGACAAAGATACCACCTTTCTTTTGAGTCATCTTTCGGCCCATCTTCCCTATTCAAATTGTTCAAGGATTGCAACCTCCGCTTAGGGGGTTGATATTTCAGACAAGTATTGTACCGCAAAAGATGTCCCTCTGAAAACAAAAATTGATATGTTTTTGCGTTTTGATCAGAAATGAATATCTTGGTACCTTTAGCCTCTGTTTAGTTTTCGTTGAAGCACCCTGTATATTATTCTTATGTCCTACTTAATATTACAATAGGAACAAGTACAAGAGGTATGTTGGAAAACCTATCGGAATTGCTTACTTTATGAATTGAAAAGATTGAGTAAAGGGGAAGGGTTTAGATCTAATTGACCATTAAGTAACCTACCTGAATTATTGTCTTGGTTGATTTCTAAAATTTCCAATAGATTGAGTTTTGTCTATTAATTTCAATGTGTAAAATTTTTAAATTATCATTAGTTATGGTTTTCTTCGAGTAAGTGACTAGAATAATGGGAATCTGATTTATGATAATTAAAACTACGTTTGTGCTCGGATAAGTTTGAAATTTCTGATAGTTCTATTCTAGAACTGAAAATCATAGACAAAAACTCAATCTATTGGAAATTTCAGAGATCAACAATGAAAAGAATTCAGGTAGCTTAATTAATAGTCAATTAGATCTAAACCATTCTCATTTACTCAATCTTTTCAATTCATAAAGTAAGCAACTCCGATAGTTTTTCCAACATACCCTTGTACTTGTACCAATTGTAATATTAAGTAGGAAATAAAACTAATAGATAAGGAATAACTCTGTTCATTAGTTTGTATCTATCTGATAAAGCCACAGTGTGGTGAAACTGGTCATAGTTTTGTTAATTTAGTGAAAATCGAAATACTATAGTTTTATTTTATTGAAAATAACTAAGTTTTGATGAAAATAAAAGCTTTTTCTTCTGTAAAAGCAAACATGTATACATTATATTATTTACAAAATCATTAACAAATGTTGTAGTGAATTGAAAGTGCTTTTATGAAATTCTGAGTATTTTTAATTGAAAGTTGAAAATACAATTGATATTGCCTTTTTATAGTTTTCATTCGTTAGTTTTTAATAGTTATTTCTGAATAACTTTTTATTATTGATTATATTAATTTTATTATATTATATTTTCAATTATACAATCAGTAATTCACTACAATTTAACGCAATAAAGATATATACAATTTCAATATTTCAATTTGTTAAGAAAATGCTTGAAAATAATTTTCTGAAACAACACAACTCTTTCAAAAATAAGCAGTTACAAACATTTCATAACTAAGCAGCAATCTATTTGTAATTTCCGGTCGTACGACTGGGAAAACGTATCTCTCAATTTGTAGGACAATGTGACCATTTCATAAAGGAAATGTTTACTAAGGAATAGTAAAAAAATCAGCCGGTTAGTAATAATTTTTCTGACCTAGTTGTTCTCACATAATGGGAGTTGGGTCACTTTAATATAACCACCATTTTTGTAGGACAATTATTGTTTTAAATTTGTTTCAAGATTTAATTAAAAAGTAGCTGTTAGTAATAAATTGAATAATCTCTCATTTAACAATTTTGACCCCTGCATACTGTATTCGTTCCGATTATAGGGCGTCTTGTCAAAAAGAAGCAACTCACAAATATTCAGATTGTTAGTAACCATTTTTAATTGTGGGTTAAGCGGTACAATTTCCGAGCGTAGGATAGGAAAAACGTACCACTCAATTTGTAGCACAATGTTATCATTTTATAAAGGAAATATTCACTAAGCAACAGTAAAAAAATCAGCCGGTTAGAAATGATTTTTTAGACCTAGTTGTTGGGAATGGAGGACACTTTGATAGAACCACCATTTTTGTAGGACAATTATTGTTTTGAATTTGTTATAAAATTGTTTCAAGATCTAATTAAAAAGTAGCTTTTAGTAATAAAATTTTAACTTTCACACAAATATTCAGATTTTTAGTAATCATTATGAAAAATAGGCCCTGGTTCATAGACTATAAGTGTTTCAAAATATCAAATATTAGGCAATCGTTATCTAGATGATTATTAACGAAGAATGGAAGGAATTAAAATTAAAAAAAAAAATAAAAAGAAATATAATTAACCCTTGTACGGAGATTCTAACTGAAGATAAAGAGAAGAAACAGGAGTGGATGACTGAAGAAATATTAAAAATGATGAACGAGAGAAGACTTTATAAAAGTCAGAACACTCAAAAGTACAAACAACTACAAAAGGAAATTGGAGTAAAGATTCGTCAAGCAAAAGAGAAGTATTACGAGGACAGATGCAAAGAAATTGGGGACTTAGATAGAAAATATGACATGTTCAACCTACACAAAATAGTGAAAGAGCTTGCAGGCAGAGAAAGAATCAAAGCACTATTCTTGTAAATAAAAAGGGGAGGATCTTAATGAATACAGCAGATAAACTACAAAGATGGAAGGAATACACAGAAGAATTATTTATGGATAACAGAACTGAACCAGAAGAAATTAACACATACTGTGAAGAGATAGGCCCAGATATTACTAAAGAAGAGGTGAAACATGCATTGAAGAACATGAAAATGGGAAAAGTCCCGGACCAGATCAATTGGCAAGTGATATACTCAAATTAATTGACGACAATCATGTCGGTCTCTTAGTCTATATATTCAATAAAGTATACAGAACTGGAAATATTCCAAGAGAATGGTTAGTATCTACTTTCATCTGCTTACCAAAAAAACCACATGCTAGAGAATGTAGTGATCATCGTACAATCAGTCTGAGATCACACACTCTTAAACTGCTCCTCAAGGTTATCCATAATCGAATATACCATAAACTTGACATGGATATAAGCGATACTCAATTTGGATTCAGAAGGGGATTGGGAACCCGCGAAGCCCTTTTCGCATTCAACGTGTTGACTCAAAGGTGTCTCGATGTCAACAAAGTGGTCTATGCGTGTTTCATAGACTATAATAAAGCCTTTGACAAGGTTCGTCATGATCAACTGATAGATATCCTTAAATCAAAACATCTAGATAGTAGAGACGTACAGATCATCACTAATCTCTATTATAAGCAAAAAGCTATAATATGCATGGACAACCACACATCAGAAGAAATTGAAATACAACGAGCGGTAAGACAGGGATGCATTCTATCGCCGACACTCTTCAATGCATATGCTGAAGAAATACTTAAGAAAGCTCTGGAAAACGAAGAATGTGGGATAACAGTTGGTGGAACACGGGTAAACAACATAAGATATGCGGACGACACAGAAATCTTAGCGGAGAGTATCGAAGGTCTGCAGAGACCAATGACCAGAGAATCTACTTACAGTGAGGAATATGGGTTATCACTAAACATAAAAAGACAAAGTTCATGGTAATCTCAAAGAACGATCCAGTAAATGTTAGTCTAACTATAAACGGCAGAAATGTAGAAAGAGTGGAGCAATATACTTACCTTGGAGCAATGGTGAACAGCACAAATGAATACACCCAAGAAATAAGAATAAGAATAGAAAAGCCCGAGCCAACTTCATAAAAATGGACAAAGTTTTTCGTAGTAAATATCTAAGTATGGCATTAAAACATCGTTTAGCTAAATGTTATGTTTTCTCTACTCTCCTTTATGGAGCGGAATCATGGACAGTGAATGTCGCAATTCTTAAGAAGATTGAAGCATTTGAAATGTGGGTGTATAGGAGGATTCTTAGAATATCATGGATGGATCGAGTAACAAATGC
Organism: Cryptolaemus montrouzieri; assembly: GCA_013387265.2. Taxonomy (NCBI): domain Eukaryota; kingdom Metazoa; phylum Arthropoda; class Insecta; order Coleoptera; family Coccinellidae; genus Cryptolaemus; species Cryptolaemus montrouzieri. The sequence goes on from JABFTP020000185.1 coordinate 151,197,664, forward strand.
AGAAGTTCAGAGATGCATAGGCAGGAAAGAGAGGTTGCTAACACACTCAAGAAACGTAAATTGGAATATCTGGGCCATATTATGAGAGGTGAAAAATATAAATTCCTACAGCTGATTATCCAAGGCAAAATACAGGGAAAACGAAGTATAGGAAGGAGAAGAATCTCATGGCTGAGGAACCTGAGAGAGTGGTTTGGATGCACTTCGAACCAACTTTTTAAATCGGCCGCTTCTAAAGTAAAAATAGCGATGATGATTGCCCACCTTCGACTCGGAGATGGCACTTGAAGAAGAAGATCTAGATGATCGAGATCATTTATTCTGCCTAGATTGTTCCCAGGTCTATCTCTTTGTGAGCAATTTCCCTTCAAATTCAATAATGCCAAGAAAATTGAGTGGGAAAACATCTGAAATGAAGTAGATTACTGATATCTCATCGCAGATAATTGTCATCGAAACCATCATTCGTTGTCGTTTTATTTTCTCGTTGAATTATATGGAGCCAACAGCTTGAAGACAGTAAGAAATTCTCATGTTCAAGAACAAATACTTGACAGATAAATTTTCCCGACAGTCACAAACCAACATGAAATACGAGCTAACGAAAAAAAATTAAATCATAGCCAAAGAGAAACGGAATACATTCTAATCTTCGGGAAGCGCGAGTTACCTAGATAGTTTTTGTATGAGGGGGAAATTCGCGAAGATAATAACGACAATAAATTTTCCGAGTGCTTCATGACAAACACACCGGCCGTGCTGGTCCAGCTTAATTACTAGATATGACTAATTACATGAGGAACCGCGATAAAAAGGAATGTTCAAAAAAATTTCCAATGTCGAGTTGATTACCCTTGTTAGGGCCGTGTATGCGGCTGCAGTTTGTATTTGCGCTGTACCCTCTATGTTTTAATTTTATTCGTACTTTCATTCATTTCACGCTCGTTGTTTCCGGTTCGAAGAAATATGTCCGCTTCCAGTGTGAATTACTGCTAGCCTTTCCCTTATTTTCTGGTGTCATATAAGTGCTTTGTTCGTTATGACAATAATATGGATTCGAAACGGTTATACTGGATGCCCTCTTTTTTACAGGGTCTATCATGCTTTTTGGAAGCTTTTTTGTTACTTCTGATATCTAATAACTTTGTGAAGTGATACATTCCTAGAACCATGTCAAAATATATTTGGTGAATATGTTGACTGAATCTCGACACAAAAATAGTACCAGTACAGTAGTTCAACGAAAATTATCCTACTGGTAATAGATTTTAATGTTAATGGCATGCAGAAAAACTTATAATAAAACTCGATTTTAACCAATGATTATTAAACTTGAGCATTTATTTCAGTAATAAATTATGTACAAATTTTTAAGAGATTAAGACAGTCATAACTCTTTATCTTCTTTGTCAGTAATGAGAACAAGTTCTCTATTGTTTTATCCTAAATAAATCCATAATCCTTTGCATAATCCTCTCCACATGAATTCTTATACTGGCTGCATGATGAGTTTCTCCAGTTTCCCAAGTAGAAAATCGTCTTTCTTTTCTAAAAATGGTGACATAAGGGTCATGACTCTTCTTCAACTCTGGTCGATAGCTGATTATTTCTGGGTATCTTTTATCCTCTTGACGTCTTAACTTGACCTTCTTCCAGCTTATCAATCAATCCAGATTCTATTGTTATTTGTGAGTCCGTTTTTCTTCCTCTAGCAACCTTTGAACAGATCCATCCTCAATTTAAAAGTGTATATAAAAATGCGAAAAAGAAGTATGACGATGCAATTTTGAAAAGTAAGCAAACATTTATTGGTATGAGGATCCGAAATTCTGACAATAGATCAAAGGCAGCTTGGCAAACTGTCAATGAACTCACAGGTAGATGTCAGAAATCTAAGCCAGCTATTTTTCCTTCAGGTAGTCCCTCAAAAGTAGTAGAGGATTTTAACAACTATTTTGTCAATATAGCACCGAATTTATGCAAAAAATTTCCGAAAAATCCTTCTCAATGTTTTCCCAAAAGAAGAAATAAGAAATCTATCTTCATGTTTGAGGTAACTGAGAGTGAAATCTGCAATACTGTCATGAAAATGAAGAGTAAATCATCTTGTGGGTATGATAATATTCCTATGAAATTAATAAAAAAATCTATTCACATTCTTTCTGAACCTTTGTCCCTCATAATGAATCGAGCTTTTGTAGATGGAGTTTTTCCAGATCGCCTTAAAATCGCTATTGTCAAACCACTTTACAAGAAGGACAATCTTGAAGAGTTTGGGAACTATCGACCCATAAGTTTGCTTACAAATTTCTCAAAAATATTCGAAAAAATCTTAGCTAACAGGTTTATTAAGTTTTTCAAGAAATTTAAAGTTTTTTCTCATTGTCAGCACGGTTTTGTCGGGGGGAAATGTACTGATACTGCTATATTTGAACTGATTCATGCAGTAACAGAGACTTTGGAATCGGGTTGTATCCCACTTGGGGTATTCCTGGATTTTTCAAAGGCTTTTGACTGCGTGCAGCATGATATATTGCTGGAAAAGCTTGAAGCCTGTGGCATCCGAGATAACCAACTACTTCTTATGAAAAGTTACCTGAATGATCGGAAACAGAGACTCGTTACAACAATAGATGATCAAATTTTACGTCCTCTGAACAGAAATTAGTAATGGGTGTCCCCAAGGAAGTATTCTTGGCCCACTTCTTTTCGTAATATATATAAATGACCTTCCCAACGCTCTTGATGGAGATGTTTACGACTCTCTTGTTATGTTTGCAGATGATACCAATTATCTTGTATCAGATGAAGAGCCTATCTCTGTCACTTCTCATGCGAATGTAGCATTTGAAAAGATTGAAAAATGGTGTGTTGATAATCATATTTTGTTGAATATGAGGAAATCGGAAAGTGTTATTTTCATACAGATCAGTCTAAAATTGAAAGAGCCTGCACACTCAAAATAAATGATATCGACATACCTATTAATTCTTCTTGTAAATTTTTGGGAGTTACTTTGGATAGCAATATGAAATGGATCAATCACATTGAGACACTAAGTAAAAGGCTCCACTCAGTTATTTATACACTGAATGCCCTTAAACATCATGTTGATGAAGAAACATTACTACTTGTTTATTTTCTAATTTCCAGTCGCTGATGGCCTACGGTTTGATTTTTGGGGTTGCTGCTCGAATGTGAGTAGAATTTTTTCGGATCAAAAGTGGGCACTGAGGATCATTTATCGAATGGGTTGTAGGGTTTCTTGTCGAGGTCTTTTCAGGGCAAAAGGATTTATGACCCTTTTTGGTCTTTACATTTATAGAAGCTTAGTGTTTGTTAAACAGCATAAAGTCTATTTTTACAACATGTTCAGGACAACAACACTAGACAAATATTTCCTTACCGGTATCCAAAGTGTCGACTGACGCTTACCCAAAAGCAGGCCGAATATACTTGCCTTAGGTTTTTAATGCGTTACCCAGAGCTTTCAGAATATTAGGTGAGATTAATCTGTTCAAGAAAAGGGTTCGCAATTTGATAATAGATTGTGAACCGTATTGTGTGAATGAGTTTTACGACTATTGTAAAAATTTTAGTCGTAAATAATCATTTGTATCTTATTGTGACTTGTTCGTCGAATTTTTGTATTACATTGTACTAGTGTTTTTACGATAATTCTGTTGAATAAATATTTATATTATTATTATTATTATTATTATTATTAAACATTCCGAGAGTAATGGGTTAACAGAACAGGAAAAGTACATATTAGAAATTTTAACATTGGGTCCTAATGAATAGTTGAAACTACTAAAAATCCCAAATATTGGGCAATAACATAATTCAGTCAGGTCATTAAGTAGAAATTCATTATTGTCTGTATTGTGTTTTGCTTGGAGTATTTCTAAGGATTCAAGATAATTGAGTTTTCAACCTTTTGTGATTTTTGTGCAACCAAATTTATATGGAATCACTCGATATTTCACATTATTGATTGTTTTGAACCATGAATCTTTGATGAAGAATGAAGTTTTTTGTTGTAAAAACTGGATAGTACGATAAGAAATGTTGAATTATCACTACATGTTCGGGATATTGTACTCAGTTGTCACTGAGATTAGACTCTGTGAATTTCAAAATTTAAAAAAGTCTATAATCATAATTGAAAATGCCTTACGTTGGATTGTCCGAAGTGCAGAGGGGTCGAATAATTGCTCTCGTTGAAGAAGGGGTGACACAAAAAGATATAGCGGCCACAATGGGGGTATCACAGGGGGTGATTTCATAAAATCTACGCCCGATACGTGGAGCTGCAATTTCTGCAAAATAAGCCTAGAAGAAGTCGTAGGAAGATCACTTCAGAAGAACAATACCTAATTGCAAGAAGAGACCCTAGTGTGTCGCATACTCCAAATGCAATTTCTGGAAGCAACAGGCATCAGTGTATCAGTCGAAACGATACGTCAAACGGTTTATACAGCAGAATGCCCTTAAGAGTTCCAGAGCTAACCAGACAACAAAAAATTAACAGACTTAATTGGCGTATCGAGCACCAAAATTGGAATATTGAGAATTGGGGAAATGTTATTTTATCGGATGAGACCAGAATTGGTGTTCGATCAGATGACCGCCGGATTCAGGTTTTAAAGGGTCGTGGAAGACAAGCTAGACTCCGAGCAGCAAGACAAATTCCGATATACCAAGGGGGCAGTGTGATATTTTGGGGAGGCATTATGCTGGAAGGCAAAACAGATTTTATTTCGTTCCCTGCTAGTGTAACGGCTAGAAATTACTTGAACCGATAGTGATACTCTGACGAGGTGCCACTGTGGAAATTTTACTTTTGTGCAAGATAATGCTCCTCCGCATACCAGCAACCTCGTGCGACATTATCTTGAAACAGAGTGAATCGCTATTTTGGACTGGCCAACTTGCTCTCCAGACCTAAATCCTATTGAAAATTTATGGGATAATCTCAGAAAGGAAATATGATCGCGCCAGGATAATCCAAGAACCTCACAACAGCTCATCCAAGCCGCCACAGAAGAGTGGCAGAATATCACCCCAGAGGAGGTCAAAAACCTAATCCAAAGCATGCCTAGACGGATTCAGGCTTGTATCAGGGCAAGAGGAGGTAATATAAGCTACTGAGGTCGAGAAAGAACACCTTCTCCGTGAGAAAACAATTTTCAATGTTTTTACTATATGCGGAAAGAGTGTCTCATTTACTTTTATTTGATTCTTTCTTAAAATAAACCTTAATTCATTTCTTTTTTCAGTTGAAATATCTCAAACAGAATCAATTCTAACAATCCTTCGAAATTTCCAAAATTCCCGAGATAATATTCAAAATATCGGGTGAATCCATATAAATTTGGTTCTGTGTAGGCTCTGTAAATTGTCTACAGGGTGTTATATAATAGTATGTCACAACTTGAGGGGTTGAATCTACGTTCCATTTAAAATAAAAAGGTTTATATAAACTTAGGTCCGCAAAAGCTTCGTTACGAAGCTACAGGGTGTTAAAATTTCCCGAAAAAATTGGTTTTTTTCTTCACAACTACTGCAGTTTTTGAGATATTCAGCCCAAGTTTGGAATGAAAGCTATTTTTCACAGATTCCACCATTACACGTCCTAGATTTTACCTGAAATTCACAAGGTGTTTTCCTTTCCGAGGCCCTGTCTCCTTTTGCCCTTTCAAACTTTTTTGTAGTACGCCACTGATCACCGTACAATCAATTTTCGTCATCTCCGTTCAATTCAGAAACTTTTTTGACATCTGTAATTTTTTTGTATCTTCAACCGTTTTCGAGTGAAAAATTATTGAATTTGAATTATTTGAATTGTATGTTATTCGCTAAATTAAAAAAATAATAGTTTGCTTTTATTTGGATAGCTCTTCTGAGTCTCAACTTATACTTATTCAATATCAAACTGAAAAAAAGAACAATCGAAAACTCATCATATCAAAATTTCTCAAGAGACAAAAAAGTTTGATAATTAGCCTAGCCACTCAATGTCTAAAATAGCTTTCCTCAAACGCAGACAGTTGAATAATTATGGCTGATTAAAAAGACGTTCGAGTTTTTAGGGACACTTGTAAAACGTCAAGGTGGATCACTAAAACACGTGAATAACGCACCCGATTACGCATACCAAATATCGATCGATATTCTATCGATCGAGTCGCTCTCGAACTATTCGAAAAATAAGAAGAAAAATCTTTGGATTTGGCAACCTCTAGCGGCCAAACGAAGAAACTTTTCATATAGATAAGTTGACCTAAATCGACTTATGCCGAGCTGAAAAATCTGTGGTATAACGCTGTACACCCTATTCTCGGACACCCTGTACATATACAGAATGTTACATAAACGTATGTCACAACTTGAGGGGGTACATCTACGTGAAATTTTAAGGAAGAAAAGTTCATATAATCATTGGTCCGCAAAAGCAAATTGGTTTTTTCTTCAAAACTCCTGCAGTTTTTGAGATATTCTGACCAAATTTGGAATGCAGCAACCTTTGAACAGATAAACATTCCGAGAGTAATACCAATGAGTATTTTCGATGTAAAAGTTTCCTAGTAGTGAGAATATCAAAAAATATGATTATCGACCTTTGATGGAACTTCAATTCTTAATTCAAGAATTCTTCTCTTGGAGTATTACATTCTTCTTTGTACTTTTTCTGATAAATTATAGTTTTTGCTTCACATCAGGTATTTCAAATTGAGTTTCTACTATTTCTAAGGGTCGAGTGGCACCTTACTGTAAAGGTCTGTCAATTCTCCATTCTGATTTGTCATTTTTAGAATTTTAAATTAACATACAGGGTGTCCCAACCGAGGGTAAAGTTGAATTCCTGCAAATCCCAAATACTAAATGAAATCGATTTATTTTGGCATAATGCAAGCGCAGGTTTATGCTCGGTCTAGAAAAACGACCTACACTTGTGAATTTGGAGCTGGTGCAATCAACCCCTATTTCCAGCATCCCCAACTCAAAAATCATTCGATCGAAAATAGGTCAAGTGGCACCTCGTTGGAAAGGTATTTCAATTTTCTCTTCGAATTTGGTATTTTCGAAATTCAGAATCAGCATACAGGGTGTCCCGGAGCAGGAACACTGAAAACCCAAATAACTTTTGAAACTGGTTCATTTCGGTATAATACGAGAACATGTTTATGTTTGATTCGAGAATAAGACTCTCTTGCGTGAATATGGAATTTTTGCAATCAATCTCTTCCATTCAGCATCCCCAACTCAAAAAATCATACAAGTGATTACAGGTTGAGTGGCCAAGTTCCAGAAAGATTTTCTATTTTCTGAATCACTGAGGCATTGGTTTCAGTTTGGCAATCGAGGTTTTCTGGCGTGAGGATCAGGATGAGGGATGATGGAGAAACTGATTGGATGCTCATCTAAACAGGAAAACGAGATTTATTGAACTTGTATTCAATTGAAAACAAAAACTAACTTGATTATTACAACAATTGTTCAAAATGACCTCCGCCCACCTCCATACAGTTATACAGACGATTTTCGAACTCTCTTCTCACATTAGCGAAAACTTCAGGAGTCAAAAGTCGGCATTCTGTGATAATCCTCATCCGCAGCTCCTTCAGGTTTTCTGGTCTTGTGGCATAAACTTTAGATTTTAGATGGCCCCCAAAAAAAAATCTAGGGATTTAAATCTGGTGACCTGGCTGGCCACTCAACAGGTCCTCTTCTACCAATCCACCTTCCTGGGAAATTTTCGTCTAAATATTGGCGCACCCGAGCATCATAATGCGGAGGAGCACCGTCTTGTTGAAAACGCATTTCGTCCTCAGAAAGAGTTGGATCGTTCTGTAAAATTTCTGTCAATCTAGGATGTATGTGTTCCTCTAACAACTGTAGGTAGCCATTTCCATTCAGATTACCCTCAATAAAGAAAGGCCCAACTAGATGATTGCCAAAATTCCTGCCCAAACGTTCAACTTCTGAGGCCTTTGCGTGTGGGCCTCTCTAAACCAATGAGGATTCTGTGTGTCCCAATATCGACAATTATGTCTATTCACTTCACCACTGAGCATAAAGGTGCTTTCATCAGAAAAACAGATGTTATTCAGAAAATTTGGATTAGCGTTTAGGTTTTCACTTAGATTTTCACAAAACTGTAAACGACGATCTGGATCATCTTCGTTTATTTCATGCACTAATTTTACCTTGTAGGGTGAAATTTGTGATGTTTCACGATTCTATGGACAGTTGTAGCTGATACACCAGTCAGACGAGATAGTTTTCTGATCGAAGTAGTATTCTCCATTTGTAGATGACCCACTACTGCCACTCATTTCTGACAGGACATGCCACTTCATGTTTTTGTTTGCCACCGAACTCGTAGCTAGGAATTTGTCAACCAAATATTTAACGTACTGGTGACTGACTCCTTTCTCTTTCAGGATGGTTCCTATCGAATATCCTTGCCGTTTCTTTGGCACAACTGTTATTTCGAAAATACGTCGATACAATTTCGACCCTTTCCTCAGTGGAATAAACCATTTTCAGATTAATTTCAACTGACGAACAACAACAATAATGAGGAACTGATCTGAATAATAATAATATTTCATTGCAAAAATGAGAAATAACAGATGACTGCACGCCAGATGGAAATGAAAAAATGTGAACATTTTCAATGCAGAAATCAGCTTTATTTCTTCGTAATTGATGCTCAACACATCGTACCCCAATACTTTCAACAGTTTCGAATTAATTTTAGTTGATAATTTCAAATGACGATATTGAATTTTTCGAAAGCGACATCCTGTATGGAGAGCCGAACTGAATGAAATGCTTTAATCATTCTGGAATTCAAAAACCTTTCTGAAGATATGCCACTTGAATTATTTGTATGATTTTCAAGTTGGGATGCTGAATGGAAGGGGTTGATTGCAAAATTCTATAACCACACAAGAAAGTCCTATTCTCGGATCAAACATGTTCTCGAATACCGAAATGAACCAGTTTCAAAAGTTATTTGAATTTTCAATGTTCCTGCTTCAGGACACCCTGTATGATGATTCTGAATTTCGAAAATACCAAATTCGAAGAGAAAATTGCAGTACCTTTCCAACGAGGTGCCACTTGACCTATTATCGATCGAATGATTTTTGAGTTGGGGATGCTGGAAATAGGGGTTGATTGCACCAACTCCAAATTCACAAGTGTAGGTCGTTTTCTAGACCGAGCATAAACCTGCGCTTGCATTATGCCAAAATAAATCTATTTCATTTAGTATTTGGGATTTCCAGGAATTCAACTTTACCCTTGGTTGGGACACCCTGTATGTTAATTTAAAATTCTAAAAATGACAAATCAAGGTGGAGAATTGACAGACCTTTTCAGTAAGGTGCCACTCGACCCTTATTCCCTATGATGAATTTCGAAATTAGGGTTGCTGGGGGTAGGGGGTTGATCTGACAAGTTTCGAATTATTTCGAAAAATGCTCCCCCTCGAAACAAAAATCGACGTGTCTTGGTGTTTTTCGCTAATGTTACTCATTTCGGAGTTATAGGGGGGGTCAAATTTTCGTTGGAACACACTGTATATGACGAAACTGAAGCTATCGATTTTAGATGTGAAGCTTCCCAATGTAGGTAGAATGACTAATTCCATCATTTCATTGTTTAAAGACTTTCCACACATAAAAATAGTTAAGTATAATACTGTAAAGATCTCCACGTATATACTAATACGAAGGATAAGTTTCCTCAGTCTCAAAATATTAATGTCGTTTATGAAATTCCGTGTAATCAATGTAGGGGTAGCTACATTGGACACAAACACAACTATGGATGAAGCAGAGAATTACACAGCACAAAAGTGATTGTCGTATCGCAAAAAACTCATGTGCAATAGTTAACCATCATTTGACCAGTTGGCATGATTTTGATTTCAATAATGTTAAGATCCGTGAAAGAGTCACGAATTTTAAGAGTCGTATTTTCTTGGAAAAGGTTCATCATGAAAAAAATTGAGATTCTATAAAATACAGGTCTGATATAAATAATTTGAGTGACATCTATTGTAACATTTTGGCAAAAAGTTAAACCTGTGCTTCAAATTAGCTGGATAATTTTGGTGTCACCATTTTCAGTAAATGTGTTGTTTTCTGCGAATTTATGCTGATGGAGACTCTGGTATGAACGTTTGGATTTTGTATTCTCGGTTTATCAGATTATGTCGAGAACTTGTTGTTGTAACTTACATGTCCTAGCCAAAGTGTGTTTTGTTTTTTTTATTGAAGATTGTAAACATATAATGTAAGTAGAAAGAAAATTTGTGATTGTGATTGATTTGCAATTTCGCTACTTATGTCTCCGTAATTTAATGTCTCATTTAATTCCTGAAAGGGCAATATCTGTTAACTTGTAAGTAGTGTATTGTATGTCGTCAATTTTGGTGAGCAGTTTTATTTTTCCTATATTTTAGATCCTGATGAAGTCACGAATGTTGACGAAATATTGATAATAAGTAAAGAAAATTTGGGAAAAACAATTCGTTTTCCTGTCCCTAGACCGCTACTCGATTTACAATTATTTCAATGTTATATACAAGAACACGGTAAAAAAATTAATATTATATATATATATATATATATATATATATATATATATATATATATATATATATATATATATATATATATATATCAGATATCGTTCTTACTGATAAATAGAATCAAATAACATATATAATTGATATTGCTATACCCGATAAAAAATTTCTAATGTGGAAAATGAAAAAATATTTTTATTCTACCGATTATTATTTCCACAACAGGTGTTATTCCTAGGAATCTTCACAAAAGTACTGAGATTTTGTGTCTGAAGAAAAATTTGTTTGAACAGTTACAAAAGATAACAGTCATCAAATCTTGTAATATTCTTTGTAGGTTGCTTTCCGAAAAGAATAATGAGAGTAGAGTCATAGGTTTTCTCTTTAGTTTATACTGCTCAGAATCTCATTTCATATCTAATTTATTTGTTTAAATAAATGTAATATAATTAACTGACAATTTTGTCATATTTATATGCCGAGCAGTATTCTATTCGATCGTTCACCACTTCACACTAAGGAATCTATTAATGAGTAACATTCAGTGTTACTTGACTAAGGTCCGTACACTGGATTTTTCCGGGGATAAAGCCTCTGACACTACTCGTTGGTAGATTGATATCATTGTCTGATGATGCTATAGTATGTATATATTCTGGTAGATTGATATATATTCTCATAACATTTAACGTTATCCTAATATATAATTATTTCAGGATATGTTTTGATTATAATCATTGCCTGGCAATGGTATTAATTACCGGGTGGTGGATTTATATTTTTCATGAAATCAGTTTGATTGCATGAACGGATATATGGGCAACTCGTCGGGTGAAACCCTTTATTATATATATATATATATATATATATATATATATATATATATATATATATATATATATATATATATATATATATATATATATATATATATATATATATATATATATATATATATATATATATATATATATATATATATATATATATATATATATATATATATAATCAGAAAATTCATCTAAAAATAATGATAACAAAGATATAGAAAATTTATTTCTCAATCAAATGAATTTATTTGAAAATATTGACCCAACTTTAAGACCTAAACTTCCTAAAATTCATTATTAAAAGAAAATTTTCGATTGTATAAACGTGCTTAATGAGAATATTCTTCCAAAGCAACTTGTTAAAGTAATGAATATCTATACACTTCATCTGATTATATATTGTGCCGCTATTACAGTAGTTAAACATTCTGGATACAAATTAGAAAATTTTGGATCTAATTATAATATCAAGAAAAAACCTTCATGGCAAAAAAGGTTAGAAGGTAAAATTTCTTCTATCAGATGTGATTTAGGAAGATTGACTCAATATTCCAGAGGTAATCGATCAAAAAACTTATGGCACATATTGGAAAAATATTCCTCAAATATAAAACCCATAAAAATAATGAGATAAGTAATGGACAATTGATAGAATACATCGATACTTTAAAACAAAACTTTCAGTATACTCTATTAGACTACGTGAATATAAAATAAATTCAGATAGAAAATTCCAAAATAAACTATTCAAAAATAATGAAAAACATTTTTACAAATTTATTTCAGGTTCAAATGAAAATATTTCTGGAAATGGAGTTCCTAAAATTGATATTTTAACTGATTATTGGTCTTCAATTTGGGCAGTGCCAAGGCAACATAATTCCAATGCAAGTTGGATTTTAAATGAAAGGTCTCGATTTTCTAAAATAGAATGCATGCAATTTGAAAAATTTTCAAACGAAGATATAACATCAGTTATTAAACACACAAAAATTGAAATCTCCAGGTGTTGATGGTATTCATAACTTTTGGTTCAAGAAATTCTCTTGCGTTCATGAAAAATTGGCTGAATATTTTTCATTTATAATAAAGAACCCTCAGCTACTCCTTTATTTTTCACACAAGGAATTACTTATTTAAAACCGAAAAGTGATAATACTATTGATCCGTCTCAATATAGACCAATTACTTGCCTTCCAACAATATATAAAATTCTAACTGCATGTATTACCCAAAAATTTATGCACATTTGGAGAATTATAATATTCTTTCCGAACATCAAAAGGATGTAGAAAAAACACCTTGGTACTAAAGAGCAACTAGTAATTGATTCTGTTGCTTTGAATCAAGCTCAAACTAAGAAGAGAAATATTCATACAGCCTTCATTGATTACCAAAAGGCTTTTGACAGTTCTCCCCATTCATGGCTTCAAGAAATTTTGGAAATTTATAAAATTGATAAGACACTTCGTCATTTTCTTGAATTCGTAATGAAAATTGGAGAACCAATCTTCATTTAAATATTTCAAAACAATCGTTAAAATCCGAAGTAATTCCAATCAAAGAGGCATTTTCAAGGTGATTCTTTAAGTGCTCTTTGGTTTTGTCTTTGCCTCAATCCATTATCTCATGAATTAAATGCTACTAGTTTCGGCTTCAAAATAAAGAGTTTATTAACTGAATTCAAATTAAGTCACTTAATTTATTTAGATGATATTAAATTATATGCCGGAACCAGATCTCATTTAAAAGTCTACTTGAGATTACTTTCAACTATTCCAATGATATTCATATGAAATTTGGGCTTCCAAAATGTAAAAATCTTTCTATTGAAAAAGGAAAGATCACCTCTAGTTATATAAAGATTTCCAATATCGAAATCGAGCCAATGCATCAAGGAGATACATATAAATATCTTGGATTTTGTCAAGAGAAGACAATTAACCATAGCAGCAATAAAGAAATTATTAGAAGTTCATATTACAAAAGACTAAGAATTATCATCAAGAGTTATTTAACTAGTAAAAACCTTTTCAGAGCTATCAACTCCTATGCTGTTCCTATTCTTACATCTTCTTTTGGAATTATTAAATGGTCTAAAACTGATCTAAATGAATTACAATGTCAAACGAGGAAAATGCTCTGCAAATATCATAAGCACCACCCAAAGTCAGCTGTTCAGAGAGTTACACTACCTAGACATCTTGGAGGTCGTGGATTAATTGATTTAAATAATCTTCATAGTAAACAGATTTTTCATCTACGTTCCCATTTTCATGATAAACAGAGAACGTCTAAATTACATGATATTGTTGTTGCTTCAGATTATAATCTTACACCTCTGAACTTGACAATGCAAAAGGTAGATTTTGATATATTTGATGATAATTCTAAAGAGAAAGTTGGATGCAGAAGGAATTACACGGAAAGCACCTAAAGAATTGAAAAATGATTATATTGATGAAATTGCATCGAATAAATGGTTAGTATCTGGAGAATTGTTTGCTGAAACAGAAGGCTTGGCAATTGCGATCCAGGACCAGGTTGTTTTTACAAGGAATTATAGAAAACATATCATCAAACAAAATATAGATGATTCTTGCCGTAGATGTTTCTGTTCTTCAGAAACAGTTTTTCATATATTATCATCTTGCTCAGTCCTTGCTTCAACAGATTATTTAGAAAGACATAATGCCGTCGCTAATATTATCCACTTCAATCTAGGAATTAAACATGACCTAATTCCCAAAAGAAAAAAATTTCAAAAATATGAACCTGAGATTATTTGTGAAAATGACAAATATAAACTTTATTTTGATAAAACAATTCTGTGCAACAGAGCTGTAAAACACAATAGACCAGATATCGTTCTTATTGATAAACAGAATCAAATAACATATATAATTGATATTGCTATACCCGACACACATAATATACAAAATAAATACAATGAAAAAATTTCTAAATATATGATGCTTGGCGACGAGATTAAAAAATGTGGAAAATGAAGAAAATATTTATTCTACCGATTATTATTTCTACAACAGGCGTTATTCCTAGAAATCTTCACAAAAGTATTGAGATTTTGGGTCTGAAGAAAAATTTGTTTGAACAGTTACAAAAGATAACAGTCATCAAATCTTGTAATATTCTTCGTAGGTTTCTTTCCGAAAATAATAATGAGGTAGAGTCATAGGTTTTCTCTTTAGTTTATACTGCTCAGAATCTCATTTCATATTTTATTTATTTGTTTATATAAATGTAATATAATTTACTGACAATTTTGTCATATTTATATTCAGAGCAGTATTCTATTCGATCGTTCACCACTTCACACAAAGGAAACTATTAATGAGTAACATTCAGTGTTACTTGACTAAGGTCCGTACACTGGATTTTTCCGGGGAGAAAGCCTCTGACACTACTCGTTGGTACATTGATATCATTGTCTGATGATGCTATAGTATGTATATATTCTGGTAGATTGATATATTCTCATAACATTTAACGTTATCCTAATATATAATTACTCCAGGATATGTTTTAATTATAATCATTGCCTGGCAATGGTATTAATTACCGGGTGGTGGATTTATATTTTTTCATGAAATCAGTTTGATTGCATGAACAGATATATGGGCAACTCGTCGGGGTAAAACCCTATATATATATATATATATATATATATATATATATATATATATATATATATATATATATATATATATATATATATATATATATATATATATATATATATATAAAAGTCGTAAGTTTTCACGGTCGTATTTTTTTCTTCGTTCTTCCGGTGTCTCGTCCGTTGATTCTGGTAATGACCCTTCGTTGGTTGTTATTGACGACGTTTCGGCTGGATCGCACCAGCCATCTTCATGTCGGAGTATATTGGTTTACTGCTCTATGTGCCACTGTATGCTGAATTTATATTCCTTCGCGGTCTCAGGTTGTGGTGCGTTGGCGGTGGCGCGTTCCTATTGGTCGGTGGCTTGACCCGTTTGCGTTGCATGATTGGCTCTGTCCTCTGTCTGCGTTGGGTTCTCTTGTTCTTGCTTTTACAGGTTTCAACAAAGATTTCCATATTGTTGGTATGTTTAGGGCGTCATCTCTCCTGTTCATTGTCGTGTGTTTTTCTATTTTAATGGCTTCTCGTAATTTTCTTTTTCGGAGTTGTTCTATGTTGGCTACCTATGTAGTGTTGTAGTAATCGAGTTTTTGGCCTGTTTTGTGCGAGTGTTGAAACACAGCAGATGTACTGGTTTGTTGGTCTTCTAAGTTCTTACGTTCTTGTATCCGAACCTCCATTCTTCTTTGTTTCCCCAATGTAGACGAGCTCACAGCCTGTACACGGTAGATCCTTGGATGGTATCCGATCCTTTGGTGTTCTTAGGTTTTTGCGTATCGTATTGTGTGGTTTGTAGATCGTTTTTATGTTGTGTTTTTGTAAGATCCTACCAATCTTGTCGGTTCCACCTCTTATAAATGGCAGGAAGGCTAAACTTCTTGGCTTTGTATCCTCTTCTGAATCTTTTCTGAGAGGTTTCTTGTACTCCATAGCTTTGTGTATTGTTCTTATGCTATGTCCATTTTGTTGAAGAACATCTTTGAGCTTGGTCAATTCTTTGGTTGTATTGTTTGGAGAGCAAATACTTTCTGATCGGTGAACGAGTGTCTAGACATTCACTCGAAAATGTAGGTCTTGAAATTATCCCAAATTCGAAAATTAAGTCGTAAAGTAACGATTTCTCTTCACGGATCCGATCTCGAGATACGTAGAAATCGTTCGACACCCGAATCCATTCTTCCGGTAACTCCGTATAAGTAGGACGGATGAAAGAATACCACTTATTTTGACAGATCGACGTTCTTTAGTTCCTGGCCGTCAAGGATTTTCGGAATGAAGAAAATGCAGCGAAATCTTGCAAAAGTCCGCCGATAGCCCTTCGTTGTATCGAAGATCTTCCAGTTTTCCCGTGGCTTGAGGGGAATAAAACTATTGCGGCGCAACATGCGAAATTCGAGACTTGCTCTCTGTCCAGGTTTTTAAACGACCGAACGCGATGGAAAAATTTGTATGAACATAAAAGTCCGACGAAATTATCCACTCCTCTCGACCTTTTCTATTTTCGCTTTTTTGGGAATTTTCTCTCCATTGATCGTTTCGATTTCCTTCCGAAAGACCGATTCCGAAGAAACCTCGCCGTTTTGACTTTCCGTCCGCTCTCGGCGGCGCTTCGGCGAAAATTTTCGAAATATCCTCAGGGCTTTTTCGTTCAAGCTAGGGGCTCCAAATTTGGACTGACTTTTCTCAGACCCTTTCCCTTCGGAAAACAAATACCCGCGGGGACGTTTGGCCTCCGATTTTTCGCCGCGTCCTTTCTTCTCCGCCCGGTTCACACTACCGTTATCATCGAGGATTATTCCTCAAAAAGGCCTTACGACTGTGATAATATAGATAACCAAAACCCTCAGAGACTGTCAGTTACCACTCATAATATGGGTGAGGGCTAATTAGGCCTGTCTATAATAATCTTATACCCGAATTTCACTAATAATATGGGTGAGGGCCTATTAAGCCTGTTTATAATAATTAAATATTCCAACTTTTACTCGTAATATAAGTGAGGACCAATTAGGTCTGTTTGTAATAACTAAATATACCGAAATTCACTCGTAATATGAGTGAGGAACAATTAGGTCTGTTTAAAATAATAAAAAATTACAACTTCCACTCGTAATATGGGTGAGGACATACTAGGCATGTCTATATTAATCTAATGTACCAATTTCAGCTCAAAAAAAGGGTGAGACCAAATTAGACCTGTATTTAAATGATCTGATATTGCATTTAATTTATTCAAAGACGCCAACGAATGCAAATATGAGAATTTAATACTAATATTGCAAAGATCAAATAGGCATCGTTACCGAATCTGTTTTTGATTTTCTTATTTCCTTACCTATGGTTTAAGCGACGAGGAACTGATCGTATCACATAAAACCTCACATGAAGAATTCGAATAGGTTACTACTAATACACAACACAACAAAAAGAAAGGAGTCCTATTTCACAAAAGGAACTTCAATGCAAGTTCAGGAACTAGACGATCACATGGCTTTTCATTTGAGCGATTTCAGTCGGTCTCAGGTGTTATTAATATTGGGAAGCAACTAAGACGATTCAGGTATTGCAATTTACATAGAGGCCATGTATTTTGCATCGTCTGTATGGGCTGGTGTAGGAGTTGTTTCACTACGTGTTGGAGTATATAAGTATTTCAATGAGATGAAAAACACAAGGTTTAACTTTAATCTACACTTTATTTGAAAAACTTCGACGACGTTTCGCTGACACAGCAGCTTTATCAAGAATGACAAACAGAATGAAGAGTATGGTATTATAAACAAATCGTAGAACAAGTTGGATGAATAACAGGAAAATCCACACCGAGCCATTGTACAGTTAGTATGAAAGGTAATAAAAACTAATTAAACAAGTTAAGTAGGGGTGAGTAATTCACATCTACCTGTTCATTCAAAAGCTTGTCCGAATGTTTGTATCTATTTATTTCTAATGCTTCTAGGAGATCTAATTTTGAACTTTTTGATTTTATATGTAATATGTCAAAGTTTTTATTGAATGAATGGTTTTCTTTTATTAGGTGATTTGAATAATTTGAATCAGATTTATTTTATCGAAGCTACGTTTATGTTCAGATGTTCTTATGCCAAAACTCCTATAGGTCCTACCGATATAAATGTTATCACAAGAACCGCAATTGAGTTTATAGATTCCTGATTTACTTGATTTTTCAACACGTGATTTATTATTTTTAATATGTTTACCTAAGTTATTAGAAGTTTTGAAAGTTATATTAAGATTTTGTTTGACGAGAAAGGATTTAATATTTGTACTTGCAGAACCGCAGAATGTTAAACTGTTGAATATTTTATAGTCTTTATGAATAGGATATACTTTATTTATTGCTTTCTGATACAGTTTTTACGAATGATTAGATCTATCATATCCGGATCATATGAATTATTAATGGCTATCTGTTTCATGATGTTTAACTCTTTATTATAATCTTCTACTGATAAAGGTAAATTGAGTAACCGATGTACCATGCTGTTTAAAGCTGCAACTTTGTGTTGAATTGGATGTAATGAGTAGTTATGTATAATTGTATCAGTATGTGTTGGTTTACGAAAGACCGAAAAACATGATTATTATTTTGTTTAGTGATTTTAAGTCCAAAAATTAATGGAATCGTTCTGTTCAATTTCTATCGTGAATTTAATGTTCAAATGGATGGAATTAATGAAATTAAAGAAATAAGTCTAATTGACGAGTAGTTCCAATGAAACATACTAAGATGTCGTCAACATATCTATACCAATAAAGAAATTTGGAAATGAGTGTATGTGTATGAATTTTCTGTTCAATATTATTCATAAAATCTCTGCTAAAAGTGGACTCAAAGGATTTCCCATGATCAAACCATTTTCACTACTATAATAGATGTTGTTGAAAGAAAATAATTTTATTCAATGCAAACGTCCAACAGATTCAATATTTCTGATGGACGTTTGCATTGAACAAAATTATTTTTCCATCCATTTGAACATTAAATTCACGATAGAAATTGAACAGAACGATTCCATTAATTTTTAGACTTAAAAATCACTTAACAAAATAATAATCATGTGTTTTCGGTCTTTCGTAAACCAACACATACTGATACAATTATAACTACTCATTACATCCAATTCAACACAAAGTTGCAGCTTTAAACAGCATGGTACATCGGTTACTCAATTTACCTTTATCAGTAGAAGATTATAATAAAGAGTTAAACATCATCAAACAGATAGTCATTAATAATAAATATAATCCGGATATGATAGATCTAATCATTCGTAAAAAACTGTATCAGAAAGCAATAAATGAAGTATATCCTATTCATAAAGACTATAAAATATTCAACAGTTTAACATTCTGCGGTTCTGCAAGTACAAATATTAAATCTTTTCTCGTCAAACAAAATCTTAATATAACTTTCAAAACTTCTAATAACTTAGGTAAACATATTAAAAATAATAAATCTTGTGTTGAAAATCAAGTAAATCAGAATCTATAAACTCAATTGCGGTTCTTGTGATAAAATTTATATCGGTAGGACCTATAGGTGTTTTGGCATAAGAACATCTGAACATAAACGTAGCTTCGATAAAATAAATCTGATTCAAATTATTCAAACCACCTAATAAAAGAAAACCATTCATGCAATAAAAACTTTGACATATTACATATAGATCTCCTAGAAGCATCAGAAATAAATAGATACAAACATTCGGACAAGCTTTTGAATGAGCAGGTAGATGTGAATTTCACACCTACTTAACTTGTTTAATTAGTTTTATTACCTTTCAGACTAACTGTACAATGGTTCGGTGTGGATTTTCCTGTTATTCATCCAACTTGTTCTACGATTTGTTTATAATACCATACTCTTCATTCTGTTTGTCATTCTTGATAAAGCTGCTGTGTCAGCGAAACGTCGTCGAATTATTTCAAATAAAGTGTAGATTAAAGTTAAACCTTGTGTTTTATCTCATTTATATCATGGATCTACATCAAGTAACGGCCTCCACAATTCAAATAAGTATTTCAACTTTAGTTCAGTACTTGTTGTCAGGTAAAGATGGTTAGAATGAGCCATTGTGATGGAATAATACATAGTGCAATATCTTATTATCATCAAGATTAACTATCACGTTGTAACGGCGGCATCAACTAAGTATTTGTAGAAAAATTGGTAACGTAAACAGTTATGGTCGTAGGTCCACAGGCGATTAAATTTCATGTGCACTCGCTAAAATACCATAACAGTTAAATTACACATCACATCGTCCAGAGGACTCTTATCAGAAGCAACTAAAAAGTTAAGCTGCGTAAAAGTCTAAATAAAGCAACAGTGGCACCCCACTTATCAGTTACGGGTTAATACAATTTCAATTAAAAAACGAAAAATTCTTAATTGTAAGAAATTCACCACCAGGGGATTATCCCTGAGTTCCTCATCCTGAATAATATTTACAAAATCAATACGTATATGGGATTGAGGATCTGGATTCTCAAACTAAAAGTGTGGCCAGTTACAGATATTCGAATTCGAACAGCAAATACCCAAGGTACATCAGGAGAAAAAATTTACTGAACGATATTAATGATTCTAAGGGCAACTTCTAAAATTCCAGCTTATAGGTCTCAGGCTGACGTGAACTCTGAAAAAGTTTCATGCCACACCGTGAAGATTTTAATGTTCTTACAGTTTGGCGATAAACGCTCGTGAAATATGAATGTTGAGAGAAAGATACGAAACGGAAAGGAAAACAAGTATAAAATGTTATACACTGGATATTTGGAACGTGAACTTGAAACCAACAAGCCGGACAACATTTTTACATTGATATTTATTCAAAAAATCGACCTAATATTGCAAATGACTTTTATATTCGGTATTTTGGTCTATTTGAAATAAACATATAAGTACCATATGAAGTAATTAGTTTCTGAATAGTCGTTTTCTATCGAGAATATGGAAAATATCACCCCGTTCTTGAGTCCAATTTTGGGCTTTTGATTCTAGCCAGGATAATTCAATAGTTAGGTATTTTTATAACTAAGCTAGCACAAAAGCATCTAATATTATTACCTTATATGAAATTATGAAAGGGGAATACACTTTCGTTACTTTTCATTCGTGATTTATAAAACACGAATGGTTTCGAACCTTCGGTAATTTTCAAGTGCTGAAAACTAACTTAGGTAGTTCAATGTGAGGTTTTCCTGAGCTTATTGATTTCCAAACTTTCCAACAGACTCAATCTACTTCCTTTAATGCATATGTAGAGAACCTCGAGATTCGTCTAAAACTATTATGTGGTTTTTCGATTGAATTTGCTCCAATATTGGGAAATTCTCGTCTGATGATATATGTTCTTTGAATCTGCATTCAAAATTTCCACTTTCATAAGCTGAACAACATTCGTTGCATTCGAATATGTTTTCTGGTTTGCATTACGAAGTATTTTTCTAAGATTTGGACCACTGGAGAATGAGGTAGGTGTTTATGATTCTCAAAAATGATTTTTAATTTATGAGAACGTAGGCCGAAATATTTAAAACTGTCATATCTTTTTTCAGGTTTTCCGTGAATGCAATATAATTGTGATATTTATTGAAGAAGCTAATATTTTTTGTTGACTATTTTTCTTTTGTGGTATTAATTTCCGTTTCAAAATCACGATTTGAAAGGGGAAAAGTAAAAGCTCTAATGACCATAGAATTTCAGGCGATGGGTTTATATTTTGAAGGTTTGAATGATTCACTTCATAGAATAGTGCATATTTGGCATCAAAAATATACATGACACGTTATGAAAATAGTTAAAACACATAACGACCCCTATGTACCACCAGAAAGGAACAAACAAATTGGTACGTACGAAGAGTTGACAGATAAGTGTACATACAAACTCACAGAAAAATTTTTTATGACTAGACATTAAATCTCAATATTCAAATTCATATATTCTTCATGACTATGAAAAGAGCTATTGATAAGAATTTCTTTCAATTTTTCACTGAAATGATTCGTTTTTTGTTTATTCACATCAAGAGGAAGTTTGTCACACCACTTTATACCCCAGTGGGCATGAGAATTTTGGGTGACCTTTTTTTTGTGAAATGAAATATCAAAGTCATTCCTTCCTCTTTTACCGAAATTATGGACGGCACTTCTCTCGAGATGCATACCCTTGTTTGCATGTGTCTGCTTCAAAACCTCGAATATAAAGGCACATGGAAAAGTAAGTATACGTTCACTTTTGAAAATTGGTTTACAAGAATCTCTGGCTTTTCGTCTGAAATTTCTTTTTGTAATGTAATGTAAAAATTCTTTGGTTTGTAGAGGACCATCCCCATACCTCAATACCATAAGACATAGTTGCATGAAAATATGCAAACTAAGCAATTTTTCCAGATTCCTGCGTACTGATTGTCATAATCTTCCTCAAGGCAAAGAGACATCTAGACGTTTTCTCACATGTATTTTCAACGTGTATAATCCAAGTTATTCTGAAGTCGAACTAAATGCCCAAAAACTTAATTGAAGACATTTCTCTCTCGGCCCAGAAATGAGTTTCTTTGTTTCAATTTTATCCAATTTAAGTTTATTATCTCAAACCTAATGGAAGATCGCAATAGGTGGAGGAGTATTGTGAAGTTAGCTAAGACTCACCTAGGGTTGTAGCGCTTTTTGATGATGATGAATTTTTTCATTGCTTGGTATTGTCTCATTTTCCTCTGCAATTGTTTCATCTTTTGTCACGATTTTATATTTTCCGTCATCGATTTCATCATTTCTTGGAGTTAGGTTTTCTATTTATTTTTTTTTCAAAACAAATCACACATCACGCCGACAAGTGAGCAGTATTCTTCATCATGAACATCAATGAGAAATCGTTTGTTGTTTAATCTACCACTTTCATCTTCATTTCTCTTCTACCTAATTTTCCTTTTCTCAATTCTTCAGTTACTTTCAGATAGCCTTCACTTCCTAGGTGGTCGTTCTGTCATTTTTTGTATTTCGGTTCTCATAATTTTTCTGTCCACTATATTTCCTACTATCACCCCGAGAGTTTAAACTTCTTTCTTGAACTCCCATTTCCACCTCTTTTCTTGCAGAATCTTTGTGTGTTTTCATAACAATTGCACTTAAAATACTCAAACTTTTTCATTACTGGAGAATCTTCTATGACATGTCCTTTTCCGCATTTGAAGCATGCAAATGCTTGACTTTCTTCAATTTCTGATTCTAGCCTAGTCTTCAACATCATCTCTTCTTTCAATAGTATGTGACACAGATTGTGTAGTTGTCTTTCATTTTGTGGTGTACTTCCCCAAGTGGTGAAACTTGAATAAACTGCAGGTATTTTTTTCTATGCGCGGTTTCCAGGAATAGGTGAACCTGTTTCAACCTATGAGTGATCGCCTGGGAAGAATTGAGGTGTCTACTTACTCGTTTCTTGAAGAGAGCCAAAATGTAGGATGTTAGAAAGATTTTAAATGGAAGCGTGTTCCACCGGCCCTGTAAACAAAGGAATTCTTATACAGAGAGGTTCTAGGGGTCGCTAAATGTACTCCATGTGATGAGAGCACCTTGCCAGCCTAGTGTTGCGGCAAAACATGAGTTTGCCCGAAACAAGATATTTCAGCTCCTTGTAGCATCTTCCGTGGGAATATCTGTACAACAGAGAAAGGTCAGCAACTTGTTTTCTGAGAGCCAGCGGTTGGAGACCGTGGGTGATCTCCGGGTGGTCGATGAGGTGATCTAACATCTGCAACGAATGTTTCGTCACAGATCCCCATACATGGGAATAATATTCCAAAGTAGATCGAGTCTGCGCCTTATATAGAAGCAACAGCTGAGATGACGTGAAGTATCGCTTGGCTCTAAAAAGAAAACTAAGTTTAGCTGATGCAGACTTAGCTATACCTGATACATGTTCATGCCAGCAAAACCTGAAGTTCACCGTAATTCCGAGAAGGTGCATCGAATCTTTGGATGCAATTTGTTGACTTCGCATCAGTTATTGCCATTGTAGCTTGTTATTTGTCTTACAGTGGATTTCACCTGACTGTAAGAAAGTTTTTGTTGATTGAGATGGATTCATTGTTTAGCACTGTTTATTTACACATATTTGAATTTAGGAGGCTTTTACTTGGTAAAATTCCATTATCAATAATAAAAAACAAGTACTGTGTTTTAAGGAATTTTACTTAATAATTCATAACGCGTTTCACTACACCGTAGCTTCTTCAGACGAATGAATTTACAGAAAAATATAAATGAGAATATAACTATAAATGTTCTTGAGTAATTAAAAGCTTATTGGGTTGCTTCTTCTTAAGTGGTTATTTATGACAGGTATATCCAATAAAATTAAGGAATAGATTGCTCCCCGAAAAGATTCAATAGAGGTGAAGGGCTTAAATCGACTTGTTCATTGATGAGTCTACCTAAGTGTTTGTATTTATTGATTTCTAAAGTTTCCCAAAGATCTACCTTCCAATATTTATTATCTGTATGCAAAATTTCAAACTGTGGGTCGAAAGAATGATTATTTTCTAAGAGATGATTCGCGTAATTTGAATCTGATTTTTTATTTGAAAAACTGCGTTTATGTTCCAATATTCTAATATTAAAATTTCTATGTGTTCTACCAATGTAGAAATTATCACAGTCATTGCAATTCAATCGATAAACACCTGATTTATTTTTTTTACCTGGTTTGGTTTTATTATTTTTATATATTTGCCTAAATTATTATTAGTTTGGAAAGCTATGTTGAAATAATTGCTACTTAAGAATGATTTTAGTTTCTCACTTGTAATGCCAACGTAGGTTAAGGTGTTGAATTTTTGTTTCAATTTATCGACAGGGTAAACTTCATTCAATGCGATTCTACTTTTGTTTTTAGTCAATAACAAATATTATACTATTGAAGACGGCTTGATTATGGGCAATCCGTTAAGTCCTTTGTTAGCAGAAATATTCATGAATAACTTGAAGAAATTAATTCATAATCATCCACTCAGTAAATATTGTTTATACTGGTATCGCTTTGTAGACGATATCATTATTTGCTTCACAGGAACAGATAGACAGTTGAAAATTTTCGAAAATCATATCAATTCATTACATCCAAAAATTGCATTCACAACCGAAATAGAAAGCAATAATTCGATAAATTTCTTAGACGTAACAATTTCGAATGAAAATGGAAAACATGTTTTCGCAATTTACCATAAGCCGTCACATACAGATATTATAATACATAGCTCGTCGTGTCATCCGTATCAACATAAAATGTCAGCATTCAATAGTTTTATTCATAGATTGATTAACATCCCGTTATCACCAGAAAATTTCAACAAAGAACTAAATTTGATTAAACAAATAGCCAAAAATAATGGTTACAATCCCAAACTAATGAATAATATTTTAAATAAAAACAAAGTAGAATCGCATTGAATGAAGTTTACCCTGTCGATAAATTGAAACAAAAATTCAACACCTTAACCTACGTTGGCATTACAAGTGAGAAACTAAAATCATTCTTAAGTAGCAATAATTTCAACATAGTTTTCAAAACTAATAATAATTTAGGCAAATATATAAAAAATAATAAAACCAAACCAGGTAAAAACAATAAATCAGGTGTTTATCGATTGAATTGCAATGACTGTGATAATTTCTACATTGGTAGAACACATAGAAATTTTAATATTAGAATATCGGAACATAAACGCAGTTTTTCAAATAAAAATCAGATTCAAATTACGCGAATCATCTCTTAGAAAATAATCATTCTTTCGACCCACAGTTTGAAATTTTGCATATAGATAATAAATATGGAAAGGTAGATCTTTGGGAAACTTTAGAAATCAATAAATACAAACACTCAGGTAGACTCATCAATGAACAAGTCGATTTAAGCCCTTCACCTCTATTGAATCTTTTCGGGGAGCAATCTATTCCTTAATTTTATTGGATATACCTGTCATAAATAACCACTTAAGAAGAAGCAACCCAATAAGCTTTTAATTACTCAAAAACATTTATAATTATATTCTCATTTATATTTTTCTGTATATTCATTCGTCTGAAGAAGCTACGGTGTAGTGAAACGCGTTACGAATCGCAATTATTAAGTAAAATTCCTTAAAACACAGTACTTGTTTTTATTATTTACACATATATACATTTGACGATTCATATAAAGTTGTACTGAAAATGAACTGTCTTGAGGATACAATAAGATGAGAAATAGTGATTGAATATAATGTAATGATCTTAATTACGACTGATACAAGTTTAGTTAGAGTGTGTGTGTTACATAGTGAATGTTAGATACTGAATGATAGATCTACGATGAAAGATAGATGAAAGAAGAATGATAGAAAAGTAAAGTGATGATAGACAGACGATAGAAAAGTGATGATAGATAGATATTAGAGAAGTGATGTCCCTTAGGTCTGTGCATTTTCTTAAATACTGTAGAAAAGAGGAGAGAGTTTGGATTCTAAAATTTAAAGATTCTAAGAATAAGATAGGATCAGTGGGCAAATATGTATTGTTTACGAAATAAACGTGCCTGAAAGGGACAAGAACGGTCTAATCTTTACTGTAATGAAATTGCCGCCAAGAGATTTACAATATTCGATGTAGATGTAAATCCAAAATACTGAATATACTAAATACTGAATTATTTAACATAATCTTGAGGCACGCAACATAGCTCTTAAATCGTCCTCTTGAGCTCTCAATTGTAATTTGGGAGGTTGAATTTCACTCAAAAAATCTCGAACTATGTTTTATCTGGATCCCTAACAGGTTTTGTTTATTTTTCCTGTGACTAATTTCCATGGCTCGATACTAGAAATACTTCCACCGAGTAATTCCAAACTTTTGAATAGTGATGATTTCAATCTCGTTCATTCTTAATCTTAATTTCTCTAACATTTGAAGTTCCAAAACTTTTCGGAAATATTCTGAAACTTCCTTACTACAAAATCACGAATCTCTCTTCGTTACTGGGCATATATCCTGTTGTTTATTTATTTGAGATATTATATATTTCTGTATATTTCACAGGTACAACATAAGATTACATACTTCAAACTGTAACGAATATTGCAGTGATATCAAAGTGAGGTTAGGTGAGTTAAAACATATAACAATAATCAAACAAATAAAATACAGGAACTCAACTGAAACGCATATTAATTGATAAGTATTTTCCTTCCGATGACTTTCCTCGCAAAGGAACGAAATTTATCAATCTCTTTTACCTTTTCTGGTCTGCGAACTGGAATGTTAGATATACTTAATTTGCTGAGATTTCAAATCTTTCAGTGGTTGAGTATGCTTTTCTGAACCATAAAATTTATACAATCATCAAAAGCGAGATCCTTTCCAAGGAGCATTTCAAGCGAATAAGTGGTCCCTAGAGACTCTTAATAAATGGCATACCTAAAAGGATTTTAATCAAATAATTCGGATATTTGTCATGTCCGACCCTGCGCAACAGCCCTTATTTTGTGATGAGGTGGCACACCACAATATCTCATTCCCAAGGGATTGCCCAGATTCCAAAAGCAGTGTCAATATTCAATCAGAGTAGCCTAATGCATTTCGTTTCCCTTCAGGCCTTCGAATGTAATCTATTCCCTATCGTCGCCATCCATATTGTGTGTGTGTGTTTCTTCTTCAGTGTTGCTTTGCCTCAAATCTATCAGAGGCGTATACATTCTTTTTCTGAAATATCTATTCGTGTGAATCTACAGCAGGTAGAATAATAAACCGTATACAGTATGTTTCAACAAGGGGAGCAAGATTTTTTTGTCGTCATACAATCTGTCAAAAATGTAGCTGGAATTTATCATTGAAAAAATCTGTTTCAAACGATTATAAAAATTTTTGTTGCTGCTGAATCGCCACAACTGTTTTCTATTCTTACGTGGAGTTCGACCGCGAGCAGTCATTCAGTTTATATTCAGCAGGAGTGCACAAACGGTCGGTCGCGAGTGCTTTCTGAGTAGATCTCGAGAAGAAAAACATTTTCAATAAGTAGGTAACTAAACTACAAAAATTCATTACGTGATGAAATAACACTCTGCTAGCGGCAAAAGGTGGCTTTATCAAAGAACGCGCGGTAGTTGTCAAAGAATAGCCACGTTCTATATTCTTGCCGCTTGTCTGGAAATTTTGGGCAGCGCTTTTGACTGGAACATTCGAAACTTTCATTCACGCCGATATAAATGTTGTGCCTGCAGGAATTGGAGTCATTTTGTATAGTAACTTGAAGGCATTACTTGATCGATACAAAGTTTATTATTAATTAGTACAAAATGAGGGCAGCTAAGAAATCTAAAACGTATCAATAAAACTGTAGGAGGAAGAATTTTTCTTTTGCATGGTGAAGAATAAGTACATTTGTCTAATTTGTCGTGCGTCAGTTGCAATACCTAAGCGTGGTAACTTAGAGAGGCATCATAAAACAGTTCATAAAAACTTTGGAAAGGCTTTTCCGCCACAGAGTGAATGAAAAAAACGAAAAGTACGTGATTTTTTATCTTGTTAGAAAAGAGAACAAACCATGTTCACAAGATCAGTCAAACAATCAAAAGCTGCTATGATCGCGCCATTTAAAACATCTCATATATAAGCGAATCACAAGAAACCATTCGAAAATGGATCGGTTGTGAAGAAAGCATTTATTGAAACGAGTGAGACATTTTTATTATTTGGAGATTCTAAAAATTAAACAGAAATTATGCCTGCTATTAGAGAACTTCAGCTATCTCGTCTGACTGTCACAAGGCGTCATGTCATGAGTCAGGACATGGCAGATAAACTGAAACATGATATCATGAAATGTACATACTTTTCTTTACAGTTCGACGTATCCACTGATATGACAGACACTGTCCAGCTGTGTATCTTTATTCTGATGGTATTCAATGACATGTTGACTAAGGAAGATTATTCCTTTGAAGAGAAGACCCATGGCGAAGATATATATGATGTTTTCATCAATTTTGTAAAGAACTACAAACTACCAATATATAAATTGGTGTGCATTACAACCAATGGAGCACCAGCAATGACTGGAAATAAAAATGGTTTTCTGGCATTGTAAGGAGCTTATGAAGATTGCCCTTCATTGTTTTCCTTCCATTGCATTATACATCAACAATTTTCGTGCTCAAAAGATTCAAACACGGAGAAAATTATGGACATAGCAACAAAAACTGCGAATTCCATCCGTGCCCGTAGCTTTCAATGGCGGCTTTTTAAGTTGCATTTGGTAGATTGGGAGTCAGCTGAACACACTCATTTTGTTCTTCACACGGACGTCAGGTGGTTGAGTCGCGGAAAATTCCTAGAAAGGTTTCAAGAATTATTGCTCAAAATAACAGCTTTTCTAGACGAAAGGGGAAATGACACTCAGATGTTGAAAAACGAAAAATGCCTGACTGATTTGGCATTTTTGACTGACATCACTATACTAGTAAACACCATTAACTTGGAGCTTCAAGGTAAAGGAAAAACAATTATTGAGATGATTAGCAAAGTAAACGCATTCAAAAATAAATTGCAACTTATGATAGATCAACTGAAAAGAAAGGATCTGAATCATTTTCCGTCTTTGAAAGCAAGAATTTCTTAGTTGAATTATGATACGTATGAGGCTGAATTATCAAATAATTTTGGACAATTCAAAATACGTTTTTATAAAAGCAGTAAATTGGCAAATATGACATCATTTATGAGGTATCCTTTTTCATGTAAAAACATTGAGGAATTAGCTACTGAAATAGCAAGTCATTTTAATATGAACTCATGTTCTGTTGAAAATGAGTTGGTGCAGATGATATCAGATATACATCTCAAAGCTACAGCATCTGAATTATAAAAACAAGTACTGTGTTTTAAGGAATTTTACTTAATAATTGCGATTTGTAACGCGTTTCACTACACCGTAGCTTCTTCAGACGAATGAATGTACAGAAAATATAAATATAAATGTTCTTGAGTAATTAAAAGCTTATTGGGTTGCCTCTTCT
The DNA here is from genome assembly GCA_013387265.2 of Cryptolaemus montrouzieri. Lineage (NCBI taxonomy): Eukaryota > Metazoa > Arthropoda > Insecta > Coleoptera > Coccinellidae > Cryptolaemus > Cryptolaemus montrouzieri. The sequence continues at coordinate 151,227,817 of JABFTP020000185.1, forward strand.
TAAGTGGTTATTTATGACAGGTATATCCAATAAAATTAAGGAATAGATTGCTCCCCGAAGAGATTCAATAGAGGTGAAGGGCTTAAATCGACTTGTTCATTGATGAGTCCACCTGAGTGTTAGTATTTATTGATTTCTATAGTTTCCCAAAGATCCATCTTGCAATATTTATTATCTGTATGTAAAATTTCAAACTGTAGGTCAAAAGAATGATTATTTTCTAAGAGATGATTCGCTTAATTTGAATCTGATTTTTATTTGAAAAACTGCGTTTATGTTCCGATATGCTAATATTAAAATTTCTATGAGTTCTACCAAAGTAGAAATTATCAGTCATTACAATTTAATCTATAAACACCTGAGTTATTGTTTTTACCTGGTTTATTTTATTATTTTTATATATTTGCCTAAATTATTATTAGTTTGGAAAGCTATGTTGAAATTATTTCTACTCAAGAATGATTTCAATTTCTCACTTGTAATGCCAACGTAGGTTAAGGTGTTGAATTTTTGTTTCAATTTATCGACAGGGTAAACTTCATTCAATGCGATTCTACTTTGTTTTTATTTAAAATATTATTTATTAGTTTGGGATTGTAACCACTATTTTTGGCTATTTGTTAAATCAAATTTAATTCTTTGTTGAAATTTTCTGGTGATTACGGGATGTTAATCAATCTATGAATAAAACCATTGAATGCTGACATTTTATGTTGATATGGATGACACGACGAGTTATGTATTATAATATCTGTATGTGACGGCTTATGGCAAATTGCGAAAACATGTTTTCCATTTTCATTCGAAATTGTTACGTCTAAGAAATTCATCGAATTATTGCTTTCCATTTCTGTTGTGAATCCAATTTTTGGATGTAACGAATTTATATGATTCTCGAAAACTTATAACTGTCTATATGTTCCTGTGAAGCAAATAATGATATCATCTACATAGCGATACCAGTATAAACAATATTTACTGAGTGGATGATTATGAATTAATTTCTCTAAGTTATTGATGAATATTTCTGCTAATTAAGGACTTAACGGATTGCCCATAATCAAGCCGTCTTCCATAGTATAATATTTGTTATTGAAATGGAAATAATTTTGATCTAAACAAATTTGTAGTAATGGAAGAATCTTTCATGCTTGCGATTAGCACTCAGTTACGTACCATTTTATGAGAAGTATGCTGAGGACATGCAGTGCCACGCTCCAACATTCAAAGTAACTGTTTTGTTATGTAACAATCAATAAACTCGCAATCTTGAATAACTATGAGTTTTTTTATTGATATTATTAATTGATGATCCATACCTTGACTAAAATAATGTATATTGTACGGAAAGCTAATATCTATGTATGTTACGGTACCCCTACCTAGATAGGTGGTAGGTAGGGTGTATCGTGTATGTAAGACAACCCTGCATCACACATACTTGTAGCCTTTCAGAGTTGATCGTAAGTAGTTTAAAAATATTGAGGTAGATCGCCTGCAGTTCAAATTTGACCACCCCTGGTTTACAGTGTTCGATTCCACAAGTGTGTTTTGCGATTATCATAATGAATAAAAATATCGAACAATTTGTCTGAACTTTCAAATAGAATTTGGTGTGCCGAATCGCTTAAATGTTACAGAAAGCGGGCGAGATGTGATGAAAGATTAGCCTAGCTCTGGACGACTATCAACATTCATAAAACACATTGTAACTGGTGATGAGGCATGGGTTCATGAGTTTGACAAGCAAACCAGTCAACAAGCTTCATTCCGAAGACTTCCAACTGAACCGAAACCGCAAAAACCACGTAAAAGTCGATCAAAAGTCAAGATTAAGTTTTCTATGATTATTGTGGTGTTGTCTACTCAAAATTCTCGCCGGATGGTCTGACGGTAAATAAAGAATATTACTAAGTGCCTTGCCGACCTTTGATAGAGTCAATTGATTGAAAAGGCCAGATCCATCTAACGAGGCTATCATTATGAACGAATTTCTGACCAAAAACTGAACAAAAGCCATCTTACACCACCGTATTATTTGAAAACAAAGTCAGTTTTTGAAACATCTTTGTTTATTTTAGTACCATTATTTGAGCAAGCAAGCTGATCTTTTCTCCTGTTCGAATTGTCTTTCATATCCCAAGCTTCTTAGTTGTTCATGAAATTTCAGTTTAAAGCCCAAACCCAATTCCAGGCATGGTAAGCCGGCCAAGCCCTTGAACCAAATCTTTGAAGTGAAAATATTAAAAAAATAACGAAGATTTATTACAAAATTTGGAGGTCAAACTAAAGAAGGAAACAATACATATTTTTTCTATTCATTTCTATTTTCAACAAGTTGTGATGAACAGAGATCCCAAAGGATTATAGAAACAAAAATGAATGAAATAGTTCTAGAATTGTCAGCTAATATCAACTCAATGAACTTCCTTTATTATAATTTACTCATATTGGAATGTATCCATCACTCCTTCCCCGTCAATAGAAAAAAAAAATTTATCTGAAACGAGAAAAAAAATGTTTGCTTACACCAACCTAAATACGACTAAACTCTATTTTTATGCGTTTACACACGGAGGAAAAATTAGCGGAACACTCGAAAATTTAACCAAATTCGAGGTCCGATATTTTTCCTAATTCTCAACCGATTTAGATGATTTTTTCAGCAAGTTATAAATCAACTCTTTTGCTTTGTAGAAATTATATCAGAAAACAAAAAATTTTATACGGGGGCAAAATTAAAAGTGTTTTTTTTGTCAAAAATTCGTAACACCCTGTGGAATTTCGTGGTCCGAGTTGAAACGTACAATATCATGGTCTGTCAAGACATATCTTCCTACAGTAGCGCCCTCCTTGTTTCATGCGTTTATCTCTATTTTTGTAAAATATATTTAATTTCAAGTGGAAAATCACCATTTTGGAGAAATTCCATTGAATCAAGAAATTGTCATTAAAATTCGTCTATCAATTTAGAATTTTCTTATTATCCTATTTATCTCCATTTTACAAGAGATAACCAATTTGATGAATTTATTTTAATATTGCGTAGGTGCATAACATCGGAGGTTAGCCAAAAATAAAATCAAAATTAGAGAAGCGGAAATCTGACGAAATGAAAATTTTTGAAATTCACTGGCTAATTTCACGCTCCGGGAGAACTCGAAGTACACTGGAAAAATCGTTGATTTTGCACATTTATTTTGAATTTTTTGTGTGACTCTCTATAATAATTATCATTCCTGTCCAAAATTGAGAGCAGTGTGTGTATCCTGGCGATACATCCACAAAAAAACATTTGATTTTAGTAGCGAGTATGACCCCCCCGAGCTCTTATTACAGCGCGCATACGATTTCGCATACTCCCAATGATGTTGTCTATCATCTGTTGAGGTATGTTGTCCCTCTCTTCCACCAAAGCCAATGTCAGCTCTTCACCGTTGCCTGGATTCCGTTGTCGAACCCTTCTTCCAAGAATGTCCCAAACGTGTTCGATCGAGTTTAAATCCGGTGACCACGACGGTCAGTCCATTCGTGTGATCCCAACTTCATTGAGATATTCTATCACGATGCGCGTAGTATGATGGCGCGCATTATCGTGCATAAAAAGGAAATTTTCCCTATGTAAGAAGCAAAAGGCACAACATGGGGCTCCAAGATTTCTGTTATATACCGATGGGCATTAAGTTATCCATTGCCAATAATCTCCAGTTGTGTTCGTACTCCCAAGCATATGCCACCCTACATCATAACTGACCCTCCACCGTATTGCTCAGTTCCTGCGAAGTTCGTTTGATTGTACCGTTCCTCTCGATGCCTCCATATTCTATCTCTACCATCCACGAAATTCACACAATATCGGCTCTCATCACTAAATAAAACTCGTCTCCACTGATTGATTGTCCATGCTACATGCTCCCTAGCAAACGCCTATCTTGCTACCCGATGGGCTCTATCTTGCGCGTATGATCTCAGACCAACTTCATTTAATCGTCTTCTAACTGTCCTCACACTGACGTTAATGTTATCCACTGCTTGTAAAAGGTTACGTGCCAGAACAGCAGTAAGACGAGGATTTCTTATGATTGACGATGAAACGGTCATGTATAGCGCGGGTTGCCCGATTTCTTCCTTGTCCTCGCCTCCTCGTACAATCCAGTTTCCTGTAACGTCGATAGATTCGATGGATAACCGACGTCGAGACATCCAACATGGTACCGACTGAGCGGTAGGTGCGCCCTTCCTCGATCAATGTAACTGCCCTTGCTACTGAGGTTGGTGGTAAATCTCTCATTCTGAACGAAAAATACCGTTTCGAATCGTAAACAGTAAAAGAATCACAAAACACCGCAACCGATCGAATTTGTATCAAATCAAAGAATGGAAAACTCTCATTCTTTAAACAAGTGCAAATGTGGTCATATACAAAAAAAACGTGTGTTGTATTTCATATTTGATAAAAGAGTGTGCACTTGTGTAAATGAAAAGTTTTATCAACGCTCCCAGAATTCGGTTGTGTATTTTAATACCTACCGACTGTTATCTCCTATGAATTCCTAATTTTCACCAAATTAACCAAATTGACATCAATAACTAATGCAATTCGAACATAAAAATCGCAAACGACAATTTCGACACGCCTGAGTGATAATAAGAAAATTCCAAATTGATAGACGAATTTTAATGACAATTTCTTGATTCAATGAAATTTCTCCAAAATGGTGATTTTCCACTAGAAATTAAATATATTGTGCAAAAATAGAGATAAACGCATGAAACAAGAAGGGCGTTACTGTAGGAAGATGTATCTTGACAGAACATGATATTTACGTTTCAACTCGGACCACGAAATTCCACAGGGTGTTACGAATTTTTGACAAGAAAAACACTTTTAATTTTCTTTCTCTTATAATTTCTACAAAGCAGGAGAGTTGATCTATAACTTATCGAACAAATCATTTAAATCAGTTGAGAATTAGGAAAAATATCGGACTTCGAATTTGGTTAAATTTTCGAGTGTTCCGCTAATTTTGCCTGCGAGTGTATATCTATGAAGATGTTTGGGTGATCTTCTCCGACTACTGTGTACGGACCTTTGAATATAGCTTTGCACTTTTGCCCGAATCATTTCGAAAAAGAACTTTTGTCAACATAATTCCTCAGCTGAGTATTTGGATCGAATTTTTCCCAGCTTCATCGCGAGCTAATTGAAGTCTATTTTTCAATTCTAAGGGATAATGGTCGAAATTATAAATAGGGTCAGGGGTGCCACTGATATTTGATGGCATTTCGCTTTGTTTACTTAGAATATACTTGTTATTTTTGTGATCGGGTTCTAATGGACGTATGAGATCAGGAAAAATTTTCTGCTTGGCAGCAGTAACAGTAGGTGTAATTGTCAAGGGTTGTTTCTTGTGTATATATTCTAAGATACGCACCTAGATGTTTGTTTGTATCCTCAGGAGGGAGCTCTTGAGATGATAAGCAGCAGAATTTAGTTTTTGATGTTCAAAAGTTGGCAAGATTCCTCGAAAATTTTTGACATAAATTCAGTTTCCTGGTCAGATTCAACTTCTTTTCGAATTCCAAATGGTCATATGAAATTTTCAACAAACGACCTAGCAACTATTTCTGCTTCTTTATTCATCAGAGGGTAGCATTCTACGAATTTTGATATCCTGTCATGGATATATTTCCTCAGATTCTGTTAAAATTCAATGAACTTCCTTTATTATAATCTACTCATATTGGAATGTATCCATCACAAAGTACTAAATTTTAAATAATAAAAAACAAGTACTGTGTTTTGAGGAATTTCACTTAATAATTGCGATTCGTAACGCGTTTCACTACACCGTAGCTTCTTCAGACGAATGAATATACAGAAAATATAAATGAGAATATAACTATAAATGTTCTTGAGTAATCAAAAGCTTATTGGGTTGATTCTTCTTAAGTGGTTGTTTGTGACAGGTATATCCAACAAAATTAAGGAATAGATTGCTCCCCGAAAAGATTCAATAGAGGTGAAAACTATCATTAAATCAGATATTCTTTCATTATTACAAATTTGTTTAGATCAAAATTATTTCCATTTCAATAACAAATTGAAGACGACTCAATGAAACACTTATTAAAACCTTCAGATATACCAGAAGAGTCAGTTACCTGTTCTCACGATTCTGAAATCTAACAAGATACAGGTTGCCTGGTGCGCTCAGTATATCTCGTTCGTGCTTCTTTAAGTTATTTCACTGGTTTTTGAGTAAAAGAGTTCTCTAAATTTGGCCCCTATTCTATTATATCTCTTGTGATCCAATCATTCCTTCTCACCTCAGAGTTGACATGAAAAGCTTTAAGTGGAAAAGATTTTTCAAACAGATCAGTGAAAACTTCGAGAAAATTGTCGAACATACCATCTAAAGTCGAGCCCGAATATGACTCATTTGCAAGTAGAGTCGAAAAATATGCAATTTCACACTCAGTATAAGTTCTCTTTGTTATTGTTTGTCACGGACCTTATCGACTAAATAATGTACACCGAGACTTAGAACCTGGCCGTGATGGTCGGACAAACCATGACTTTCGGAAAACATTGCACACCTTTCAATTTCTATATTAGTATTTGAATTTGGGAGGCTTTCACTTGGTGAAATTCTATTGAAGACGGCTTAAGTCCTTTGTTAGCAGAAATATTCATGAATAACTTAGAGAAATTAATTTATAATCATCCACTCAGTAAATATTGTTTATACTGGTATCGCTATGTAGACGATATCATTATTTGCTTCACAGGAACAGATAGACAGTTAAAATTTTCGAAAATCATATAAATTCATTACATCCCAAAATTGCATTCACAACCGAAATAGAAAGCAATAATTCGATAAATTTCTTAGACGTAACAAATTCGAATGAAAATGGAAAACATGTTTTCGCAATTTACCATAAGCCGTCACATACAGATATTATAATACATAACTCGTCGTGTCATCCATATCAACATAAAATGTCAGCATTCAATAGTTTTATTCACAGATTGATTAACATCCCGTTATCACCAGAAAATTTCAACAAGGGACTAAATTTGATTAAACAAATAGCCAAAAATAATGGTTACAATCCCAAACTAATAAATAATATTTTAAATAAAAACAAAGTAGAATCGCATTGAATGAAGTTTACCCTGTCGATAAATTGAAACAAAAATTCAACACCTTAACCTACGTTGGCATTACAAGTGAGAAACTGAAATCATTCTTAAGTAGCAATAATTTCAACATAGCTTTCCAAACTAATAATAATTTAGGCAAATATATAAAAATAATAAAACCAAACCAGGTAAAAGCAATAAATCAGGTGTTTATCGATTAAATTGCAATGACTGTGATAATTTCTACATTGGTAGAACACATAGAAATTTTAATATTAGAATATTGGAACATAAAAGCAGTTTTTCAAATAAAAAAATCAGATTCAAATTACGCGAATCATCTCGTAGAAAATAATCATTCTTTCAACCCACAGTTTGAAATTTTGCATACAGATAATAAACATTGAAAGGTAGATGTTTGGGAAACTTTAAAAATCAATAAATACAAACACTCAGGTAGACTCATCTATGAACAAGTCGATTTAAGCCCTTCACCTCTATTGAATCTTTTCGGGGAGCAATCTATTCCTAAATTTTATTGGATAAACCTGTCATAAATAACCTCTTAAGAAGAAGCAACCCAATAAGCTTTCAATTACTCAAGAACATTTATTGTTATATTCTCATTTATATTTTGCTGTATATTCATTCGTCTGAAGAAGCTACGGTCTAGTGAAACGCGTTACGAATCGCAATTATTGAGTAAAATTCCTTAAAACACAGTACTTGTTTTTTATTATTGATAATGGAATTTTACCAAGTAAAAGCCTCCCAAATTCAAATACTAAATTTTAATTACAATTTCAGAATAAGAGGGATTCATGCCAGATCAAGAACTGAGTTCATTATGTAAATGAGTAACTCATTTCATCGTCATCATAATATTCATCATTCTGTTGGATGCTAAAGTAACTTCTCAATTTCTAAAGTGTTTTCAATCATCACCATCACTTAGTAAATTGTCTTGCGTGGCTAACAGGGTTGACTCATGCTTCCAAATCATTATTAATGATTGGTTAAAGGGTTCGTAAGCATAAAGATCATAAAGCTTACTATCTATACTTGAAAATATTATACAAAGGAAGTTTATCAAAGGATATTGATCAATACCTGACAAACAGTTTACATGGATAAAAAGTCAACAATTAATTAGTTTTCTTTGGAACACAAATACCGAGTCAACATTGGTTTGACGCAATGCTAGCTGATTTATTGTTAACTTCTTGTGGAGTGTATTATGCAACCCAAATATGAATTTAACATAAGGTTGAAAAATTCTTACATTCTGTCTAGAAGTACCGGGGATTGATTATTCAAAAAATTTGGTTGAAACAATTGTCAAAACTTTTGTTGTTCTCAAGTAGGCACATCTGTTTTCTATACTCACACGGAGATTGATTACGATCTGTCAGTTGGTTTGTTTACATTGCCCGATTTCGTCATTTCTCACAGGTGTGTCCTGTGATTTTCACAATGGATAAAAATATCGAACAAATTTTATAGCATATGAAAGTTCGTCTGCCGAACTCCTTGAACATGCAAGGGACTATTCTGGTCTATGGCGACATTATCAGTGCCAATTTCTGCAGATCTGCGTTGCTGCCTCTTGTTAGAAAAGACGGAAGTATAGCATCATCTCATCTATGTTCTCTTGTTCTCAAAGAATTCTGTGCTAGATTCATCTAACGCAATACCACTGAATATTCCATCTTCAAATTCTTTCTTGGTAGAAATCAAGTTCAGAATCCACACTGTGAGCCGGGCTCTCGAGCTGCTGAACTGTAAGAAAGCAGTTGGTCTTGACGAAATACCGCAAATCGTCCGGAGGTAATGTACTCCCGAACTGACACCCATTCTAAACCGTCTATTTCAGGTTTCTCATGAAAACCAGACTTTTTCGAGCAGCTGGAAAATAGTGAGTATTCAACCGATCCAAAAGAAAGGAAAGAAGTCCTTGCCCCAGAACTACCATGTTTCACTTCTTCCCATTATGACCAAAGTTATGGAGAGAGTTATAAATGATGAATTCATAAAGATCTTGCATGGAATTATTAACGACCGTCAGTATGGTTTTTGCAGGCAAAGTTCGACAGGAGATCTGCTCGCCTACGTCACTAATGTTTGTACGAAGTATCATCGATGGAAAAGCATGGGGAATCTAGAGCAATAGCCCTCGACATCTCTAAAGCCTTCGATATGGTTTGGCTTGCAGCCTTGTTGAATAAACCTGCTGCATATGGGCTTCCCGAAAATTGCAGGGTTTGATAAGTAGATCTCTTTTAAATAGATCAATACAAGTTGTGATTGACTTTATTACATCTGATTGTTTTCAGTTGCAAGCAAGAGTACCTCAGGACTCCATTCTTTCGCCAACTTTGTTTCTGTTACAGATAGACGATCTTCTGTCATCTAAAGAGAACAAGAACTTCGGATTTGCAGACGAATGTACCCTCGTTTCCTCTTTTAGCAGTCTGCGGTGGATGACAGTTACGAAATCTAAGCGTCATAGATGTCATCAAATAAATTATTTGAGCTTGACTTCCAGTGGATCTTTGAGTGGGGTCTGTTGAACCTGACGAGCTTCAACGCGAGCAAGAAGCAAGCAACTACGTTTTCTAGAGAGGTCCTTGCTAGAGAACCACCTCTAATGATGCAAGACCAATAAATTACATCAAAAGATTCGATGCACCTTTTCGGAATAACTGTCAACTCAGGGTTTTGCTGGCATAAACAGGTATCAGCAATAGCTAAGTTGGCATCAACTGAACTTAGTTTTCTCTTCAGAGCCAAGCGATACTTCACGTCATCCCAGTTCTATAAGGCGCAGATTTGACCTGCTTTGGGATATTGTTCTCATGTATGGGGATATGCGTTCATGTTGGATAGTGTGCAAAAACGGGCTGTGCGCCACCCGAAGTTCACCCGTGATCTTCAACCGCTGACTCTCAGAAGACAAGTTGTTGACCTTTTCTGTTTTATAGATACGCTCACGAAAGATGCTACACGGAGCTGAGATACCTTGTTCCAGGAAAACTCATGTTTTACCGCAACAGTAGGCTGGCAAGGAGTTCTTATCATATGGCGGTACACTTAACGACCCTCAAACCTCTCTATAAGAATTCTTTCGCTCACAGGGCCGGTGAGCTGTGGAACTCGCTTTGTCCAAAACATCTTCCCAACATCCTACAAGTTGCCCTCTTCAAGAAGCTAGTAAACAGACACCTCAATTCTTCCCAGGTGCCCACTCATGTGGTGTAACAGGTTCGCCTATTCCAGGAAAGCGGGCATAAAAAAAGAATCGCTATGAAGACACTATATCACCACTACATCTAAACTTTAACCTTAACTCTCGACGCCCGTTTCGCTTACTGTTGAGTATGTTATCATTTCCTGATGATGCTAATTTAGTTAGCGAAACGCGCGTCTAGAGTTATGGTTAAAGTTTTGGTGCAGTGGTGATATAGTGTCGTCATTGTTCATACGCCAAAGGTTCCTAAATCACAACATAGATAAAAGAATCGCTGAAAGTATTTGAAAAGGCTCAGAGTGAATCGTTTTTATGAAAAACACGTCCACACGAGTGCACATCTTCAACTGTAAGTAACATCGAAAATATGAAGGAAATGGTAATTGAAAATCGTTATTTACTTTTGAGAGAGATAGGTAATGAACTTCATGTGCCCACGGGACCAATTCCTTAAATTTTGAACGATTTTGTCGCAATAAAACGCATTTACGCTGGACTAGTTTCAAGAAAACTGAAATTTCTTCAACCCAGCGTCATGGGGGTGGAAAATTGTTACACGGACGTGGGGGCTGGGTCATCATTACCCAGATAAGGATTTCTGTATGTATTTGAGAAAAACGATATTTTTTTGTAACATGCAATAATTTACTATTACAAGGATAATACAAAACCATAAACATAGTGAAAATACAAACTTTTATTAAAAGGAACATGGTTTTGAAAACTATTCACTAAAATCAATAAATTTGGCTTTCCTTAGCAAAACTTATCTTTAAAAAATATTAACCAGTCTTTGCTTTTCTAATAAAGCCCTCATATATCTTCTTAGATAAAATAATAAAAATAAATTAGTCAGACTCATTATTACCAATACAATTAGCACAGAAAGGCACTATATATTGGGAGCAAATATGCTTGTTGCATCTTTCACATACGTGTGTAGTTTTGCGATCTTTGCTTGCAGGACACACTTGACACCTCTTACGAGCATTTGTTTTTTTTTTTTGCTGAGGGCTCCTCTGTAGATTCCCCTGAAAATTGGCAAATTTTTTCACGAAGTTCTCGTGGCAAACTTCGAACATTCCGGCGGACTTTCAAGTGATCACTAACAAGAGCAAGGCCTAGGTTTTTCAAATAACGGCGTCGTTTTATGTTTGACTTATTGTTTATGCGATGTATTATGAGTCCATTAATTGCCGTCATGTTTAACATGGCACAAAAGATTGTCACCGGCCACTTCTTTGAGTTACGACACACGTCATACGAAGCGCACAACTCATCTGCAACGTCAACTCCACTTTTTGTTATGTTGTAATAGGTGTTTATCTCTGGTTTTTCTTTTCGCCAGTAGAACTATCAATACTGTCATCATGGTGAAGGCTTGACATCAGCAACACTATCTTGTTCTTTTGGGTGTATGAGAAACAAGAGTTATTTCTTTTTGAAAGGCAAATTGAGAGGTAAAAACACCTTTACGCGATTTTGTGAATTCAGGTGGTATTTGCTTCTTGTTATTGCGCAGGGTACCAACTGACGTCAATTTATGTTCACTAAGCAAATGCTGAAAAAGTTTATAACTGGTGAACCAATTATCAAACGTCACGTTACGATTTGTCTTTGATATGGGCTGCACGATTCGATCTGCTATTTCAAATGGCTTGTTACTTGAAGAATATGGACCATCAGGCTGCTTTCCAGGATATATTTCAAGATTTTTGATGTAAAAGTTTCGTGCATCTACTAAAGCAAATATTTTTAATCCATATTTGGCAGGCTTTGATGGAATTTATTGGCGAAATTTACAGCGGCCTCGGAAAGCTATTAGCATTTCGTCAATTGTTAGACAGTCACTTGGAACATAAGATTTCTTGCAGTTTTCAAAAAGGCTTCAAACAGTTCTCTAATTGGTGCTAAGTTATCAAATTGTCTCCGTTCTTCGCGAGTAGAAAGATTGTCAAACGTCAAGCAGCTTTGAAGAAAATAAAAACGCTGCTTAGACATTACTAATCTATGAATGTCTACTCCAGTGCCATCAGTAGACCACAAGTCACTCAAGTTTTGTCTACCAGAGCGGTTTAAGCCAGCAAGGTAAAGAAGGCCGAACAAAGCTTTCAACTCTGCCATACTACATTCTTTTATATGTGTGTATTTTGATAAGTTATTGCACAATGCTATTTTAGGACGAATACGTTCATTTGTATATTTTAGAATAAGTTGCAACATCTCATCAGTGAAAAATAGGTTTCAGCTCGCAAATTCCGACAAAGCAGCCATAGCTTCCGGAGCTACCCCCGGCAACTGGTGGATTATATTTTCAGCTCTTGTTCGGACATTCTGTCGAAGAGGCTTTCGGAACCAAGCCGTACCATCTTTACCAAAATATTGCCGTGTGATCTTACAATCACGAGTCGACAAACTTGTTGATGCATATTCCTCCTGATGCAGATTTGCTTCAGACTGTACCCTACGTCTAATTGTCGCCAATGGAACCTCGTCGTCATCCGAAATCTCTTGCTCCGTATTGGTTGCTTCACAACGCTCACTCACGTGGTTATCATCCTCTCCAGATTCCTGATCAGACGGCATAACATCCGAATCCGATTCTTCAAGTACCGCCATAATACGACGTATTTCCTGTTCTTCGCGATCCATTATTACTCGTACTACCTACCGTAAAAATAAAAAAACGTCAAAACAATGTAGTAACACTAATACAAAGCATCATAAACAACAATAAATCATGTAAACAGTAATTGAAATACATGGCTTAAAACAGTTATACTGAATACAGGCATGGGTCATATTTACCTTTTTCCCGTGACACTTGTAACTCTCAACGCGGCCCTTGCCAAACTGATTTCGCGGGATAAACGTGTAGAGGGACTCGACAACTCCAGCTACTGCGAAGAGCGGCAACGTCGCGCGCGTTGTTGTAAAATTACAAGTGAACTACAAAAGTGCGGGTAATTTTGACCCAGCCCCCATGACGCCGGTTTAAAGATGGTATCGCTAGAGACAAGCTAGATAGAGTTAGTTCCGACCTCATATTCATAAAATGCATTGTAACTGGTGATGAGACATGGGTTTATGAGTTAAAGTCGATCAAAAGTCAAGGTAATGTTGTCTGGTTTCTTTAACTATTGCAGTGTTGTTGTCTCGGAATTTTTGCTAGAAGGTCAGCCGATAAATAAATAAGAATTAGGTTATGCGATGTTTGAGACAGCCAATTTGTCGAAAAAGTCCAGAGTTGTTGAAAAATTTCATGGATTATGCACCAAGAAACTGATCCATCTAATAAGGCTATTATTGTGAACGAATTACTGAACAAAAACTCAACAAATACCATCGAACAACCACCGTATTCACCTGATATGGCACCGGTCGACTTTTTTCTTTTCCAAAACTCATATTACAAATTCGAGGTACCCGTTCGAATCGATAGAGGACATAAAAGAAAATTCACGGCGAGAACTGTAATCGATTCAGAAAAAATGTTTTGATGATTGGATTATTCATTGGCGTAGATGAATTATTTCTGAAGGGGCCTATTTTGAAGGCGATACAATAAAGTAAGATGAAATATAGATACTTGTTACAGTGACCAATTCCTGATAGTTTTACGACAGAATGTATAGCCATAATTCACGAATTTAAGTCATATTTCAATAACCCACGTAATTGATGGATGTAACCCCAGACCCAGATTAAAATCAATAATTTATGAATAAATAAACATAACCTAATATTGAAGAGAGCTTAATGTAACAGCAAGCATAATCAATCAAGAAATGTCCAAACTTTATGAAATATCACGTAACGTTAACCTTTCGAATGTTTGGAAGTGATTTCTTTTCGTATATTTTTTCCTGGACTATCTTAACCTTATCCATTAACAAATGAAGAGCACTTGGGAAGAATGCGCAGGGTCAAGCCACGGACGAAAATCATATCATAGTGCCACCTAGTAGAGAATTAGAAGATCTACAATCCTACCTCCTCATTCTGAGGAAGAGAACGTTAGGTGCAGAAAAAAGATAGAATCGAATATAGGCTCACCAAGGAAGAACACGCAATGTCAGTCCTGTAATAAAAAAAAGGCGCAAGACTGAATTTTTTTCCTTCAATTTCCTATTCTTATTGTGTTTCATCATGTTATTGATGTGAATTGCCTTGACTGAAGTACCTAAAACTTTCAATAATTATGCAATATGATGCAAGATTTTAATGTGAATAGTATGAAATTTGAATTTAGGAGGCTTTCACTCGGTATAATTCCATTATCAATAATAAAAAAAAGTACTGTGTTATAAGGAATTTTACTTAATAATTGCGATTCGTAACGCGTTTCACTACACCGTAGCTTCTTCAGACGAATAAATGTACAGAAAATAAGAATGAGAATAAAAATATAAATGTTCTTGAGTAATTAAAAGCTTTTTGGGTTGCTTTCTTATTAAGTGGTTATTTATGACAGGTATATCCAATAAAATTAAGGAATAGATTGCTCCTGAAGAGATTCAATAGAGGTGAAGGGCTTAAATCGACTTGTTCATTGCTGAGTCTACCTGAGTGTTTGTATTTATTGATTTCTAAAGTTTCCCAAAGATCTACCTTCCAATATTTATTATCTGTATGCAAAATTTCAAACTGTGGGTCGGAAGAGTGATTATTTTCTAAGAGATGATTCGCGTAATTTGAATCTGATTTTAATATTCTAATATTAAAATTTCTATGTGTTCTACCAATGTAGAAATTATCACAGTCATTGTAATTCAATCTATAAACACCTGATTTATTGTTTTTACCTAGTTTGGTTTTATTATTTTTATATATTTGCCTAAATTATTATCAGTTTGGAAAGCTATGTTGAAATTATTGCTACTCAAGAATGATTTCAGTTTCTCACTTGTAATGCCAACGTAGGATAAGGTGTTGAATTTTTGTTTCAATTTATCGACAGGGTAAACTTCATTCAATGCGATTCTACTTTGCTTTTTATTTAAAATAATATTTATTAGTTTGGGATTGTAACCATTATTTTTGGCTATTTGTTTAATCAAATTTAATTCTTTGTTGAAATTTTCTAATGATAACGGGATGTATGAACGCAGTTGTATGAAAGCTTGAAAATATATGTTTACGAAGGCATTCCACTGGAGCAGACTGTATAGAGATATATCAATCAATCAATCAAAATTTATTGGTGTTTTTCAATATTTGTGTACACAGGTCAAAATAAAATACATACAAGTAAATATAAAATAAGTTTACAAGAAATATACTTGACGTACCTACATATCAAAATTCATTTTAAAATGCTAATTGACATCGTAAAGAACATTTGTTTTAAAATATTCATTTTAAAGAGCTCGAATTCTTTCAATCTCATGGTTCGAACACAAATCGATAGTACGTGATACAGTTCGATAGATAGGAATTTGGGCCATTCCGTGACTTGCGTAATCCGTAGAAAGGTGCATGAATACAATTCTTTCCTCTAGTATCACATGTGTGAAAATCACTGTTTAATTGAAAAGTAATTAGATTTACATGAGAATGCAATAAACATTCGAGGATAAATAAGCTCAGCTTATAATATATTATATTGTAAGAATTTCCTTCATACAACAATCCCTATACCGTAATCCCCCAATCATTCTTATTGCTCGTCTCTGTAATCTGAAAATACGATCGATCTCGCTGGATGAACCCCATGCAAGTAGCCCATATCTAATGTGAGACTCACAAAGACCATATTTAGCAGACTTCAGATCATTGGGAGACACAAGCATAGACAATTGCTTCAGAACAAGGATGTTTCGGCTCAATTTTTCAGCAAGATGATCTACATGGACAGACCATACCAGAAGCGAATCGAGGTGAACACTAGGGTGGAGCGAAAATATATGAAATTTTATTAAAATATTTTTTTTCAACGGCATAGCGATGAAAAGTTATATAAAGACAAACATAAAAAATATCACACAATTATCTTAACGTTCTGAGGTGCCCCATGCATTCTTTGTGTTAAAACTAGACATACGTTGACGAGATAGTAATTTTGCTCTAATAAAACCATCTCGTTTGTTTTCCCCACAAACTGTACGCGATGCTTCTGTCACCAACTTAATGCAGCGCTCCACGGTTTGTGTGTGACATAAAATATTTAATATCCTGACATGTGCCGAGACCATTTTTTACAATTTCCTTCAAGGTTTCATCAGACGAATTTGAAGTAAGAGGTGGCTCAGTTATGTCACAGTCACGTCACAAAATAATGTCAGTATAGTCTTTAGCATCGAAATTGAACACCGGCACCTTGAATTTCCGAAGTCCTCGATTATTTTGTGACCTTGCTTTTATAGTTCTTCGATATGCCTGATCTCGGATAACCTCTCTGTCATCGCCAAGTATGGCAATGATGATATTTTCTGGATGACCGAAATATCCATTTCGTTGGATTACTTTGTCAATGATAGCCTTCATATCGGAGTTCAAATAGCGACTAAGATTATCAGTTTACCAAAGATACTTAGCCCCGTCGATGCACGAGGAATAACATTTTATTGTAAACCACATCGGCCCATAAACTTTCATTACGTACGTGGCTACCACTAATTTTTCTTCAGGGTCAGTTTTTGTGGCATACAACCTCAGAATTCGATTAGCTGTTGTTAGCCATCTAGAATGGTTAAGGAGTCCAGGTTCTATATTAGCTAAATCAGAAGTAAATATACCAGTATGATAGCGGCCATGATATCGTATAGATACTTTTGGTCGGTACTCAGCTCTGTACTAGTAATTTCAGGTAATATTGTGGGTATAACGGAGAATGCGACTATCGGCATTGTTTGACAATTTTGTAATTGAGATCCAAATGTACCTGAATAGCATTTCGGCAGTGTAGTTTTTCCACCTAACTTTAATTACCAATGTCGCAGTGGTAATTCATTAGAATGCAACTGGCAGATAAACCACTGTAATGGTCTGTTTAGCTCTTCTTCCATCAGACGAATAACGCCACCCTTAAAACCTGTATTGATTACTGTTCCTTCGCAGCCAACAACAGCTATTTCACTCAGCTTTACTGACTTAGATTTCAAGTGAGATATCAAAGTGTCTTTAATACGTTTAGCAGTCCTCGACTCACAAGTGACATGCCCGAAATAGTTGCTTCCTGGTTCTGATAAAATGACATAATGATCTTCTATCTGTCGTTTTCTGTAAAATTTCCCTTCTTTCTGAATACGAACCAAAGTCTTATCCTTCCTACCATAAAAATATAAACCGAGAAGCATTTTATTGCAGTCCGTTTCTTGTAAAGTTAATCTGACCTTAGTTCTTTCACGGCGCAACTTTAAACGATCAATGACCCGATTTGAATCGTTTGGGGAAATAATGCCAACATCTTTTAAGACAGAAAAGGCTATAATAGCAGTGGCTCTATCGGATATTCCAGTACGATCACAGGCAAGGGCTAATGATGGTAAGTTTAACCTCTTTTTTTTTCTGAGGTGGTGAACCTTTTAGTTTGACCTGTTTTGAGTTTTCATGGTAAGAACTAGAAGATAATACGGGTGAGCTAGCGCATGAACTGCTGCTTTCGATTGAAGAATCATTGGTCAAAGAACGGGAACAACAAGGTTTGTCAAAATAGTTCACCTCTCTGTTCCGCGATAAACTTTTTTCTTTTCTTTCTTGTTTCTTCTTGTTTTTCACAGTTGCAATCACAGGGATCCCGCCTATTATCATTTTTCTTTCTGTTCTTTTGTCAATTAAGAAACTTGCTTCCTCCTTGGGAACACGACTACCTTCTACACAGTTACAATCACATATAACTTTGCATTTGCAACTGCTAATATCAAACAATCTATGGGACTCTGATATAAATGTATTATTCTTTTCTTGGTATTTAACATTAGTTTGACGGCCAAGATATGGTTTCATTAAGCTTCTATATTTGTCGTGGTAGGCACGAATCAGTTGTAAAACTCTTTTTACACTCACAGTAGGCAGCGACGATTTTTGCCATGTCTTCTTAACTTCGTGAGCCAATCTTTCAGATATTTAATGAACTGTTGACTCTTTCATTGTTTTATCAGGCTTCAACTCATGTTTTATGAACAGATAATTCTTTACAACATCGTTATAAGTTGGTATTTGCGATGCTGGTAACTTTTGCGGCAAACCAAAGACAGGCAGCTCGTTGTTTTTCGTGTTTTAACTTGAGACAGATTTCTGCAAACAATACAAATAAAAAATACTATAATATTACAGTCAGGAATTAAACTACAAGCATAAAATATGAAAATCACTACTTACAATATACTTTACAATCCCAGTTAAAGATAAACTAATACAATTTGATGCATCAAATAAATGAACGGCAAACAGATGAACTGCTGTAAGCGCGCGAAATTACTGAATGTCACTTCATCAGTGTTTGGGTATGAAGGCGCGGGAAAGGGGTATTTCGCCGAAATAGCCTTCACCCGCATCCCGCTACCTTAGAGTCTCAAGAAGCATGTTTCTACCGGTAATAACTGTCGCTCAGGAGTTTTATAAAATGTTTGCGACGTTTTGAAAAATTTTGGCAAAACTCATAATTGGCCTAAATTTTTCAGAACTTTATGACGATGGGGGCACCTTGAAACATAAGCCAACTGTTTCTTTCGTGCCTCATGTTGACCTAAAATAGCAAATAGCGATAAAACTTAAAAAATGAAATCGCTCCACCCTAGTGAACACCCAGGAATCTCACAGTGGAGGGATTCACATATCTCATAGTGAACACCACCCTCTCTGTTTTGCCTTCATTCCTGCACAACTCAAAGCAATCGACTGCGCCCTCCTGGACAGCTCCTCTGCCTCCGACAATTTGTAAACCCGCTTGAAACAGTTATGTTGGAATCGTCAGAGTAAAGAACACTCTAGACATCAGTCAGATAGTCAGGAAAGTCATTGATATATTAAGAAAAGTAAAGGACCCATAGTGGCACCTTGAGGAACTCCGATTGAGATAGTTTCCCTGTTGGACCACGTATTATTCACAAACACTGACTGACATCAGTTGGATAAGAAGGATTTAATAAGCTCCCTGGCGACCTCACCAAAACCATACCAACTCATCATATCAAGAAGAGCTTCATAAGGGACACAGTTGAAATCCTTGGATAGGTCTAAAATAGAGAAATCGAGTATAAACCCGACTCAAAGCATGTAACCGTGTCAAACACAAAAGCATTTATAGTATCTTGAGAACTGAGCTTCCTACGGAAACTAATACTAAACTATTTGATTGTAAATCAGCTTTTCAAATACCTAAGAGTTAACAACTAATTAATCCATTAATGCCTATGATATGATATGTCATATCCCAAAGACGACCGCTTTACAGGTGACGACATGTCTGAACCACAACGGATGTGTGGTCGATATTCGTGTAACGAATTAGCATTAGTAACATTAGTACAAGTCTGTCTGCGATTCGGTGCAGGACGGGGAAGTATAGTGCGTGAAAAAAAGTTTGTGCATCCGACGGAAGTGAGAAAAGATTTTATTTCGCTTCAACGATGCCGCTAAGGTGAGATTCGATTCATTTTTCCTACAAAAATTGATCTCATTTTATTTCCATTCTGGAATTCTAACAATGAAGGTTCATTTTATTATATTACGAGCTCAAAAATTCATTTTTGGATATATGTATGAGCTAGGAGCTCGCAATTGTAGCACATGATATAACATATCATGGGAAGTAATGGGTTCGTTCTATTGCAGGAGACGCAAGTATAACCCAGAGGATCCTCGAGATGCCAAGGAGCTGAAGAATTATATTTTCGAATTGAGCGAAGTGGATGAAGATCATCTCGACTTTGTGTTATTTCTACCTGAAGATGTACAAGACAGCGATAGAGATGACGGTCCAAGCGACGAAGAAGGAGATTTTGGTCTAAAGGATATTGGCAAAGGAGTTCTAAGACAAACGATGGAAATATACGCCATTGGTGGAGATCTAACCTAACCTAAGTAAGGTAAAATGCAAGCGTTGGTCGAAAAAGAAAACTCATATACGCAGGTTGATCAACCTACCCTCATAAATATATATATATATATATATATATATATATATATATATATATATATATATATATATATATATATATAAAAACAAAGGCATGGGCAGGGTCGATATTTTCGACCAAATGAGGGACTTTCCGTATCCGAATACGTACCAAAAAATAGTTTTGGCCATTTGTTCGTTTTGTATAAACGAAGCAATGGTGAATATGTGCATTCTTTATCGACATGCTTTTCCAAAATCAGTTTATTGAATTCACCAGAAGAGTCGTTCTATCAATTCTGACTAGTACTGAACATATGTCTGGACCAGAACCAAAATGCAGTCGAAATGTTTTGACAGAAGTGAGGTTTGATGGGGTTGTTTTGTGGATTCTAACTCAGAGGCAATGCGCTCAGTGTAAAAAATAAACAAAGTTCATTTGTTCCAAGTGCAATGTTGGACTTCACCCAAAATATTATTTCATGTTACTTCACAAACGACCATGAATGTTGTCTTCATCATCTCAGAATACTTCCTAGTTTTCCATTATGACTAATCATCAGTTCTGTTATAAATTCTTCCGATAGAATATTTTTGTATTAGACTCGCCAATGCCTATAGTATGATATATCATATGTTAATTAAAAGGTACTTCCAGTAAAATGGTGTATCTAAAACTATTGTTCTCGTATTTTGTATCAATAAAGGAAGAGTATTTTCAATTTCATCAATTTTCGCGAAAGAAAATTAGTCAGGCATTAATGGGTTATTTTTGAATTTGGGAGGCTTTTACTTGGTAAAATTCCATTATCAATAACAAAAAAAAGTACTGTGTTTTAAGAATTTTACTTAATAATTGCGATTCGTAACGCGTTTCACTACACCGTAGCTTCTTCAGACGAATGATTATGCAGAAAAATGTAAATGAGAATATAACTATAAATGTTCTTGAGTAATTGAAAGCTTATTGGTCGCCTCCGCCTAAGTGGTTATTTATGACAGGTATATCAAATAAAATTAAGGAATAGATTGCTCCTGAAAAGATTCAATAGAAGTGAAGGGCTTAAATCGACTTGTTCATTGATGAGTCTACCTGAGTGTTTGTATTTATTTATTTCTAAAGTTTCCCAAAGATCTACCTTCCAATATTTATAATCTGTATGCAAAATTTCAAACTGTGGGTCGAAAGAATGATTATTTTCTAAGAGATGATTCGCGTAATTTGAATCTGATTTTTATTTGAAAAACTGCGTTTATGTTCCGATATTCTAATATTAAAATTTCTATGTGTTCTACCAATGTAGAAATTATCACAGTCATTACAATTCAATCTATAAACACCTGATTTATTGTTTTTACCTGGTTTGGTTTTATTATTTTTTATATATTTGCCTAAATTATTATTAGTTTGAAGCTATATTTGAAATTATTGCTACTTAAGAATGATTTCAGTTTCTCACTTATAATGCCAACGTAGGTTAAGGTGTTGAATTTTTGTTTCAATTTATCGACAGGGTAAACTTCATTCAATGCGATTCTACTTTGTTTTTTATTTAATATATTATTTATTAGTTTGGGATTGTAACCATTATTTTGGCTATTTGTTTAATCAAATTTAGTTCTTTGTTGAAATTTTCTGGTGATAGCGGGATGTTAATCAATCTATAATAAAACTATTGAATGCTGACATTTTTGAGTTAATAAGGAATGCACGACGAGTTATGTATTATAATATCTGTATGTGACGGCTTATGGTCAATTGCGAAAACATGTTTTCCATTTTCATTCGAAATTGTTACGTCTAAGAAATTTATCGAATTATTGCTTTCTATTTCGGTTGTGAATGCTATTTTTGGATGTAATGAATTTATATGATTTTCGAAAATTTTCAACTGTCTATCTGTTCCTGTAAGCAAATAATGATATCGTCTACATAGCGATACCAGTATAAACAATATTTACTGAGTGGATGATTATGAATTAATTTCTCTAAGTTATTCATGAAAATTTCTGCTAACAAAGGACTCAACGGATTGCCCATAATCAAGCCGTCTTCAATAATATAATATTTGTAATTGAAATGGAAATAATTTTGATCTAAACAAATTTTCGATAAATTGAAACAAAAATTCAAATATCTGATTTAATGAGAAACTGAAATCATTCTTAAGTAGCAATAATTTTAATATAGCTTTCCAAACTAATAATAATTTAGTCAAATATATAAAAAATAATAAAACCAAACCTGGAAAAAAACAATAAATCAGGTGTTTATAGATTGAATTGCAATGACTGTGATAATTTCTTTACATTGGTAGAACACATAGTAATTTTAATATTAAAATATCGGAAATTGAAATTTTGCATACAGATAATAAATATTGGAAGGTAGATCTTTGGGAAACTTTAGAAATAAATAAATACAAACACTCAGGTAGACTCATCAATGAACAAGTCGATTTAAGCCCTTCACCTCTATTGAATCTTTTCGGGGAGCAATCTATTTCTTAATTTTATTGGATATACCTGTCATAAATAACCACTTAGGCGGAGGCGACCTATAAGCTTTCAATTACTCAAGAACATTTATAGTTATATTCTCATTTACATTTTTCTGCATAATCATTCGTCTGAAGAAGCTACGGTGTAGTGAAACGCGTTACGAATCGCAATTATTAAGTAAAATTCCTTAAAACACAGTACTTGTTTTTATTATTATTAATGGGTTAAGCTAAATATAAACAAAAAAAGAGAATAAACATTTCCTCCATATACATACTCAATAATATGTTTATTAATTAAAAAAAGAATTTTAAATCATAGGAAATCAGTAACAGGGTATAAGGCTTCTTCAATAAACAATTCTTTTACCAACTTCCTGAGAAGCGGCAAGGGTTTTGAAAGAATTAATCTCGGCAGCGCTTTATAGATCCTAGTGCACAGTAATTAAGGACTATTGCTGTGAAGGATAGTCTATGTTTGGAGATGTATAATCTATCTGTCGTAAAAATTCACGTCGACACAAGTCTTATAATCGTTAAAATTCTCGACGCATATAGCACATTGTAAAATATATATACTTGCCACTGTTAGTAGACTATTATTTCTGAAATGATCACAACACGATGTTCTTCCTGACAACCCGAGCATAGCCCTAACAATCGTTTTTTGCATAATGAATACCTTCTCATCGTCTACAGAGTTTCCCCAGCATATTGTGCCATATGATAGACTCGACACAGCCGTAGTAGAACATATTCGAAGTTGGTAAAGAACACACTCCCCGAAGGCTTCGCATCTTAAAAATCTAGTGGACAGTTGTTTACACATTATCGATACAGCCACAACCCGAGACATTTTAAATCATTTTTGTCTCAAAATTTCAGAGTTTGCACGAACCAAAAGACTGAAATCTGGCTCTTTGTGAAAATATATAAGCTCTGTCTTGGAATGATTGACAACCACTCCATCCATCGAACACTAGTCCGAAATCTCCTCAACACTGCATTTACCGACTTAGATAACTCCGAAAGCGAGCTTCAACTTAGCATCGCGGATAAATGATCTACATTTAATGTACGAACCTGTTTCTCAATCTTCGAATCAACAATGTCATTAATGAATAAATTGAATAGAATAGGGCCAAGGATACTTCTCTGTGGCACTCCAGATGAAACAGCCAAAAAGCCAGAAGTAGAAATTCTACCATCCACCTTTACCTCCTAGGTATGATTCAGAACAGGACCAGAAGAGTCCTCTTATAGCATATTAGAAAAGTCCAACGCACAAGACATGACAAAGAATAGACCTGCGGACTTCTCATTTTGATCTATAGCATCAACAGTCTTGTTGTAGACTGAGAGAACTTCATCAACTGTACAGCGTCCCTCGCGAAAACCAAATTGATTTCCTTGCAAAATACCTTGTTTTAGTATGAAAGGAACAAGTCTACAGCCAAAAGCTTTCCCAACAATTTTTGAGAAAACTGAGACAAGGGCAATGGGGTGATAATTTTTGACCAAATGACTGTCGTTCTTTTTAAAAACAGTCCTGTCTCGAAAGACTTATCTATCAAATACTTGAGTGGACCAACCAGATGCTTGGCGAAATGGAATAATGTCCGATATTTTACTTTTCATAGAATTAATAATGAAATTTTGAGCTGACCTAGGCGATCCACATAATTCCTCAACCGACTCAATGAAACACTTATTAAAACCTTCAGATATACCAGAAGAGTCAGCTACCTGTTCTCACGATTCTGAAATCAAACAAGATACAGGTTGCCTGGTGCACTCAGTATATCTCGTTCGTGCTTCTTTAAGTTATTCCACTGATTTTTGAGTAAAAAAGTTCTCTAAATTTGGCCCCCTGTTCTATTATATCTCTTGTGATCCAATCATTTCTTCTCACCTCAGAGTTGACATGAAAAGCTTTAAGTGGAAAAGATTTTTCAAACAGATCAGTGAAAAATTCAAGAAAATTGTCGAACTTCCCATCTAAAGTCGAGCCCAAATAAAGCCCTCTCACATGACTCATTTGCAAGTAGAGTCGAAAAATATGCAATTTCACACTCAGTATAAGTTCTCTTTGTTATTGTTTGTCACGGACCTTATCGACTAAATAATGTACACCGAGACTTAAAACCTGGCCGTGATGGTCGGACAAACTATGACTTTCGGAAAACATTGCACACTTTTCCATTTCTATATTAGTATTTGAATTTGGGAGGCTTTTACTTGGTAAAATTCTATTGAAGACGGCTTGATTATGGGCAATCCGTTAAGTCCTTTGTTAGCAGAAATATTCATGAATAACTTAGAGAAATTAATTCATCCACTCAGTATATATTGTTTATACTAGGTATCGCTATGTAGACGATATCTTTATTTGCTTCACAGGAACAGATAGACAGTTAAAAATTTTCGAAAATCATATCAATTCATTACATCCAACAATTGGATTCACAACCGAAATAGAAAGCAATAATTCGATAAATTTCTTAGATGTAACAATTTCGAATGAAAATGGAAAACATGTTTTCGCAATTTACCATAAGCCGTCACATACAGATATTATAATACATAACTCTTCGTGTCATCCATATCAACATAAAATGTCAGCATTCAATAGTTTTATTCATAGATTGATTATCATCCCGTTATCACCAGAAAATTTCAACAAAGAATTTGATTAAACAAATAGCCAAAAATAATGGTTACAATCCCAAACTAATAAATAATATTTTAAATAAAAACAAAGTAGAATCGCATTGAATGAAGTTTACCCTGTCGATGAATTGAAACAAAATTCAACACCTTAACCTACGTTGGCATTACAAGTGAGAAACTGAAATCATTCTTGAGTAGCAATAATTTCAACATAGCTTTCCAAACTAATAATAATTTAGGCAAATATATAAAAATAATGAAACCAAACCAGGTAAAAACAATAAATCAGGTGTTTATAGATTGAATTGCAATGACTCTGATAATTTCTACATTGGTAGAACTCATAGAAATTTTAATATGAGAATATCGGAACATAAACGCTGTTTTTCAAATAAAAATCAGATTCAAATTACGCGAATCATCTCTTAGAAAATAATCACTCTTTCAACCCACAGTTTGAAATTCTGCATACAGATAATAAGTATTGGAAGAAAGATCTTTGGGAAACTTTAGAAATCGATGAATACAAACACTCAGGTAGACTCATCAATGAACAAGTCGATTTAACCCTTGACCTCTATTGAATCTCTTCGGGGAGCAATCTATTCCTTAATTTTATTGGATATACCTGTCATAAATAACCACTCAAGAAGAAGCAATCCAATAAACTTCTAATTACATTTATATTTATATTTTCAGTACATTTATTCGTCTGGAGAAGCTACGGTTTAGTGAAACGCGTTACGAATCGCAATTATTAAGTAAAATTCCTTAAAACACAATACTTGTTTTTTATTATTGGTAAAATTCCATTATCAATAATAAACAACAAGTACTGTGTTTTGAGAATTGTACCTATATATTAAGTAAAATTCCTTAAAACACAGTACTTGTTTTTATTATCTATTTTAGTAAAGAAATTATCCAGAAGTGATTTTGGTGCATACGAGACCATCAAAACAAAAGTTCATACCAAAATCTGAGACTCTTGGTCCCCTTTTAAAAAATCTTGATTAAAATCGGCGCAGACAACACTCAGGCATCCTAAAAAAGGAAGAACACCAAGGACTGACAGAGCTCCCTGCCCAGAGTTTATACCCATTCTGAAGAAAAATATGAGGATTTACACGATCTGAGAAACTTCTGTTCGGCTTAAAATATTTTCTATCACTACTTCACGAATGAATAAATAATTTTCGAAGTGAGAACCTCATTTTGATTAGTATTCATCATTTTCTTTCTTGTAGCTCTTTTTCAAATTAGCAAGCACGAAAAATAACTCTGAACACATTTTACAGTATTGGGAAGCTTTCGCATAAGGAATCAGGTTTCTGTGTTGTGTGCGTAAAGTTTGATAGTTTAACATCATTTTGTAATATTCTTACAATAGTGCTACTAATTCTTCTCAGAGATAAATTTGAACAAATAATGCGATTTCTGAAAAAGTTGCAGGGAATAAGTGCGCCTTCTTCTTCTGTGCCCTTCAAATCTAATCATTCAGATGATTATTCAATCAAAATCTATACCAATAATATAAGGAGAAAAAATTTCATTGTTTGTTTGTTTATTTGCATTGAATAGGCTCCAAAACTACTTGACCGATTTGAAGAATTTTTCCCTGTTAGAAAGCAACATTATCTCTGGTTAATATAGGCTATATTAAATTTAAAATAAAATGGGTAAAAAACTTTTTAAGCTAAACGGTTTTATGTTAAACATACATTGCACTGTTTAAGATAAATGTACTAAAACCAAAAATAATAAAATAGATACAGTCGTGGGAATTATAAACATATGCATAGACTAGACTAAAATAAAACCGTGGGGCACGTCAATTGTCTACAATCGTTGATTAAAATGTTTGTTTTGTAATGTTACACTATAATTATTAGGCAGTTGTGCAACCGACAACGATGGACGTGTGATAAGTAGGGCTAGAATGTGGAAACAAGCTAGCAAGCTCGATTATAGGGTTTCATAGTGGTGAGCGAGTAGTACTTTTGTCATATGTTTTGTCGATTAAAGACAAAAAACAAGCAGTGAAACGATTCCTCGCCAGCCAGCAGTGTGAATGTCCAACGATAAGCTAGTTAAAACATCTCTTTTATTTACATGGAGTGTATAACTATTAGAATTTCCATGAGCAAGAAAATAGTAAATAATTTCCTCACCGTCTGCGGGCCAACTGCCTAACGACGAATTAAACGATTCTCTTATCGCACATTAAGTCGATAATTTGTAGACAATTGACGTGCCCCACGGTTTTATTCTAGTCTAGTCTATGCATATAATTATAATTCCCACGACTGTATCTATTTTATTATATTTTGGTTTTAGTACATTTATCTTAAACAGTGCAATGTATATTTAACATAAAACCGTTTAACTTAAAAAGTTTTTTACCTATTTTCATTTTCTAGTTTTTAGTTTTTATTTCGCATTCTTTTTAATTCATTTAGTGCTTCATTATTGCAAGGTTTCTTGCCCGTTAGTTTATTGCAATCCAACTCCTCTATACGTAGTCCCTGCAAAGATCTTACTCTACTAAGAGCCACGTAGGCTTGACCTTCTTCAAACAGTTTCGCACCTAAGTATACGACTGCGTGATCCACAGTGCTGCCCTGCATTTTATGTATTGTAGAAGCCCATGATAGTATTAAAGGCAACATTCTTCTTTCACTGTCCCATAATTGTACTTAGCTGGAAACTGTATGGCTTTCGGGTGTATAAGATGTACTCCGTCTCTTGCGAAATCAATTCGGACGGAAGGTACATCTGTTGCATACATCTGAGTTCGACGAAATTGAGGCCAAACGATTTCGGTGATGTTGCCTATAGCGCCATTTACTAATCCCTTTGAAACGTCAATATTGGACCGTAGCATGACTTTTGCCCCACAAATATTTCCAGTTCCGCTGGTAAACCCCAGTTTTGTTGATATCAGCTCAGGAGTTTTTGACGCTAATGGTTCCCGTCGTTTCTGTAATCGACTTTTCTATCACCCTCACTTTCTTTAGCTCGTTTTGCTTGATACTTTTCTTTCGCTTTTGAAGCCTTCGTTTACGTTGTGTTGCAGTTTCTGTTTTATTTATGTTTGTATTTTTATACTTTTTTTACCATTTTGTTCCCACGAGTAATGGACATTTAAACGGTCGACCCCCAGAGGTCCAATAAAGGGGCAAGGCTATGTACAACAAGATGCGCCTGAGTCTTGAGGGGAAAACGCTAACGACATATCATTTCTATCCACCCTAATGCCATACAATTCTCGGCGCGTTTTAACCTTTCACCTTAACTTGGGTGGTGTACCGCTAACGACGTATCATTTTTAGCCACCCTAACGCCACACAGTCCTCAACACGATACAAAATCTTGACTTGGGTGGTGAATTCAGGCTGGATACATTGTATTCTACTGGTTGAGCACTTTCATTTGATACCCATATTGATAGGATTGATAAAACCTACGGTATCCGCCATTTTGTATCGGCCGCCATCTTGGATTTCAATTTTTATAGTATATTGTATTTTGCTTGTTGAGCCCTTTCATTTGATACCCATATTGATGGGATTAATAAAACATAAATTATCCGCCATTTTGTAGCGGCGGCCATCTTGTATTTATAATAATAATGAATAAATATAATTGTATTGTCACCAAAATCCAAAGTGTATACAAAATTTCCGATCAATCGGTTGACAGGAAGATGGTGAAATTTGAATTACTAAATTTGACCCAAGAATAAATAAAACAAACGGGGTGAGCTAAATAAAACCGTTTAAAAAATTAGTGATCCATACTCAATCTCAAATAGTATAACCCAAGGTGTAAAAATTACCAAGAAACTTCGTTACATCGCGTATGCTGCGGAAACTATTGATTATAGAAGAGAATAATGTACTACGATTTTGCAGAATATACAGGGTGTTACATAATAGTATGTAACAATTTAATGAGGTAAATGTACATGCAATTTCAAGGAAGAAAGTTTTTATAAACATAGGTCCTCAAAAGCTTCGTTACGGAGCTACAGGGTGTTGAAATTTCGAGGAAAAATTGTTTTTTTTCTTCAAAACTCCAGCAGTTTTTGAGATATTCAGCCCGAATTCGGAATGCAAGATTTTTCTTACAGCCTCCATTATAACACGTTCTATATTTTAACTGAAATTTACAAGCTGTTTTCTTTTCCAAGGCCATGTCTCCTTTTGCCCTCTCAAACTTTTTTGCAGTAGGCTACAGATCAGAGTACAACCAATTTTCGTCATCTTCGTTCAAGTTAAAAATTTTTTTGACACTTGTAATTTTTTCATATCTCCAACCATTTTCGAGTGAAAAATTATTGAATTGTATGTTTTTCGCTAAATAAAGAAAAATGATAGAAATACTCGATAGGTATGCTCAAAATTTGCTTTTATTTTGATAGCTCGTCTTCTGAGACCCAACCAACTTATTTAATATGAAAGAGAACAATCAAAAACTAAACAAATTGTGTCCTCTACCTGCAAGAATACAGGCCTCTGTCCTTCTTCGCATATTATCACGCACTGTGGTATTTCCTATCGTGTCACAATAGGTTATTATTCGATTTCTCAATTTTTCTGCAGTGTTTACTGGAGTGGTATAAACTAAACCTTTGAGATATCCCCATAAGAAAAAACCTAAGCTATTTAATTCTAAGGACCTAGGAGGTGATGGTTCTGGCACACTACGACCTATCCATCGATTGTTGAATGTATTATTCCAGAATTCTCTAGCTTCTCCACTGAAATGTGCTGGCACCCCATCATATATGAACCCCATTATGTTTCTCACTAAATGCGGCACATCCTCAAGCAATAAGGGTAACTCCTCCTCAAGAAATTGGCGATAAGCGGGACCGGTTAGTCTGTTAGTCAAAAAATGACCCAATCAAGTAATTTCCAATTATTCCGACCCCGACATTTAGTGAGAATTGTTCTTGATGATGAGATTTTTCAATCAAATGGGGGTTTTCCTAAGCGCAATAATGATTATTGTGAAAATTTGTGGAAGCAGCATTTTCTCTGATTTTATCTAAGAAGCATCGGCAGAAATTCAGTCTTGAAGGAAAATATCGAGGAAGTAGAGTTGGACGCGTTGAATCGAGTACAATAAAAAGTCGTGGAGAATCCTCCAAACTAGGAAAATATATGGAGTTATGTATCATAGTTTGAGTTGCACCTTTTGAACTATTATTTGCAGTAAAAATACCAATTTACCTCAACCTTCTGTGGATAATTCACTGGTCTACAATGGTTTTGTTGCCCTAGATATGAAAATGATTTTGGGTCTATTTATGCACACAATTCGTGAAACTATCAATGATTTTGTAGGATTTGCTCTGATTTCTTTTTAAATCTTTATTTTCATTTCACATATATATTTCATATTTCCATAAAACGCCTTTTATTAGCTTTTCTTCTATAATTTTTTAGGGACAATCTCTTTTCAAAGACCAGCAGTAATCTGCCATCATGTGACGATCCCATCGACCTTGATACCTTTCTTCCATCACTTTTAGATCTTGATGAAACCGCTCTCCCTGTTCCTCACTATAATTTCCTAAAGTATCCGGAAATTTATCTAGATGATTGCGGAGATAGTGTAACTTAATACTCATATTTGCTCCTAAAGTCTGAAAGTTTGTCAGCATATTTTGCACAATTTCTTCATAATTTGCTGCTTTATGGTTACCTAGGAAATTTTCGACAACCAACACAAAACTTTTCCAAGCTTTACTTTCCAGAACAGTCATAACTTTGATAAAATCTGAGTCTTTCATCAATTGCCGTATATGAGGACCATCAAATATTCCACCTTTCAATTTTTCCATACTAAGCTTCGGAAATTTTCTGCAAATGTAATTAAAACAATTTCCTTCTTTGCTCTTAATCATACCTAACTTAATATGTAATGGTGGAAGTATGATTTTGTCTCTGCTCACCAGCGGCTCCCTTATTACGTTGGCTTTACCGAGAGTTAAAGAATTTCTTACAGGCCAAACATCTTGTTCCCAATGAAGTTGATTTGCTCTACTATCCCACATACAAATTAAGCAAGGGTATTTTGTATATCCACTTTGTTGGCCAAGTAAAAAATTAACCATTTTTAAATCCACACAGATCGGCCATTGATGCTCAGAGTATTTAATTTTCTCTAAAACTAATTTTACATTTTCATATTCTTCTTTGAGTTTCGTTGAATGGGCAATTGGAATTGATGCAAATTTATTTCCATTGTGCAATAAGACGCATTTTGAACTTCTTTTGCAACTATCAATAAAAAGGCGCCATTCAGTAGATTTGTACTCTTTTAAACCCATATCTATAAGCAGCTTCGCGATATCATTACAATACACTAATCCTTCATTTTCACTTAAAAATTGTAATAACTCTTTTTCTCGCGTTCTGTATGTTGTAATTGTTACTGTTGGTGCCAATAAATTTTTTTCTTTCAATCTTGAGGCTAACAGTTCTGATCCTTGTTTTGATAAATTGAGATCACGTATTAAATCACTGAGTTCACCTTCCCATTCACTTCCACTAGTAGATGGTCCCGATTTCTGTGAATTTGGTAACATCATTGTTTCTGAGGGCATGCGAATTACTTTTGAAATGTATATGGGCCGAGGGAGATTTTCACTGTGTAGAACCGGACATTTCGTAGACTGTAAGTCTGGATATCTCCACGTTTGATTTCGATTAAAATCTTTAACATCTACTACGTAAAAGTAACAATCATCTACATGATTTGTAGGCTCCATCCAGATCATAGGAATACCAAAGTCTAATCCAGAACGTTCACCTTTTTTCCACAACCGTAAAGACTCAACACAGGACCTACAAACTTCATTAGGAACCCATGGTTTACCTAATTTGTCCATTTTGAAACCAAAATATTCAACATAAGTCTCCTTGACAAAGTCTGTGATATTTTTTTTTGTTTTTTGGTATATAAACACCGCAAATATAACAAAATAAATCACTACAATATTTACACTTTCTTCGTGACGGACTCATATTTTAGACTAGAAGACAAATATATAAGAATGGACATTCAGTAATTGACAAAAATAATGATCCATGACACTTTATCCAGATTTACGTGTATATGTACTTCAATATTGTCAAATAACTGAGATCTCAGCTGTTCTGTGGAGCAAGGGGTCTGACAGTGGGGATCAGGTGATGTTTGTATGCGCGAAAAATTGCGCAGAAGCCGAATCATGACTGGAAAATTAAATTTTATCTCTAACAAGCTTATAATTGTTCAAAATATAAGAAAAATCATGAAAAATACGAGCACATTGAGAACTTTCATGAATATATTCGTAATCTGGGCACTTGAAAACATAAAAATTTGCGATGATATCCAGGGCAACAATAGAAAAAATTTTTTGTAGAGCTGTGAATTGAAAATGTTCGCCTGTCTG
Organism: Cryptolaemus montrouzieri; assembly: GCA_013387265.2. Classification (NCBI taxonomy): domain Eukaryota; kingdom Metazoa; phylum Arthropoda; class Insecta; order Coleoptera; family Coccinellidae; genus Cryptolaemus; species Cryptolaemus montrouzieri. Next base: position 151,260,895 of record JABFTP020000185.1, read on the forward strand.
GTGTTACTAGATTAGGAAACCGCACCTGATATAATAGCCTAGCTTCTGTTGTGTTTCTGTCAGCCATAACTTCAAAAGTCTCAAAACTAATCGTTTATTTAATAAACAAGTCGAGCAGACACTGGTTCAAATTTAGCAATTGTAACAATAAATAAATAAATGAAGAAAATCAAAGCCTATTAGTCATTTTTTCAATTAGAAGTGCTTTCAATTCAGCGAATGCATACAATCGTTTGATAATTTTTTACTCGAGAACAGTCGGAGTGCCAAAAATGTTTCTATATTGAACGAAGATGACGAAAATTGATTGTAAGCTGATCAGTGGCGTACTGCAAAAACTTACTTTGGAATGAATCCTTATCAAAGTAAATGACTTCATATTCAAGGTTGCTTCAAGATATAACTTTTTGGATTATTCAATTTGGACATTCCATTTGAGAGATATCAGAAGTTTACTAATGTAAGACATTTCAAAAATGTACATGTACATAATAATAATAAGCGATGTAGGCGTCACTATGGTATGGGAGGGGAGTCAATATCTTTTACAGGGAACCTATGACGCAATAAATTTATTTTCAGGACCAGAGAAAGTAGTGTATATAGGTATATAGTAAAGGCTTCTTACAAACATTGAAAATTAGATTGAAAGAAAAAAAAATTAATAATAATAATAATATAAGAAAATAAATCAAATTGATAATATATCATATTCAAATTTTTTTCAATTCACTCTTTTTAATAACCCCTGTCCTAAAACTAGAAAGTATATATGGGAGAGTGTGTATGCGTGTGTGTCTAAAAATTATAACTTTTGAAAGATTTGTTTATTATCCGTGTAAAGTCAGAGCATTGTGCTAGTCACTGACAAAGATTGAAATTTATCACCATTGAAATTTTCAGTAGCTTTTCTACTCTCAAATTTGATGAAATGTATTCTTCTCAAAATAAAGACTGAAAATCTTTGCATGTCGAAACATGAATACGCAGAACTAGTGAAGATTACTCATGCGGTAAATAATTCCAGAGTGAATTAGTTTTCATCATACAATACCGATTTCTCCAGCGGGATGTTAACCTATTCGAAATAATATGCTGGTTCCAAATATTCAGCTACACTATTTTACAATATGAATAAATGCGAGACATTCATTTCTGACACATTTCACGTATCAGAAATGTATTTTGTCTCCGTATATTGTTCGTTGCGACAAAGGTTGACAATTTTCATTCATGTAGCAACTGACTACATCTGGGGATAGAAACTGTTACGGACAGAAAATTCAACTGAATGAATGACTGATATAACCAGTTCCTTAAAATGAAAATTATGTAAGATAAAATGTATTATCTTTTCATTCTCATTTATATTTCATAAGGAAGATAGCTGTGATAACTATCACGAAACAATACATACTTTTTCTGACCGAACCTTCCCGAAGATAGCAATATTCAAGGGGTAGCTCTTCTCTTCACTCAAAAATCTGCGAATCTCTAAAAAAGTCAATTGATGCGAAGCAAACTATTCATAGGGTGCAGAGGAGTGAAGCATCAAAAGAACTTCTCAATGTCCTTAAACGAAAACTGAGGGAAAGCGACGCAGATGCTAAGTTTTGAGTAGGCCAATTGTATGTCTTTATCATTTTCTTCGTTTTTCTATGCATTTTCAGAACACAGAGTAAAGGAAGAGCTTAACCCCAATGTTATGTCACTATATACATGTTTTTCAGTAAAATCTCATATCTGTTAAGTAAAAATACATTAACACAGAAATAAAGAACAACCGACTTTTATTTCCACCATCACAGGTTATGGGCCCAGCATTGACTGACGAAACGATTAAATATAATTTTAAGTGAACGCTTGTAACCAAATTTAACTTATATACTCTAGCTAAGCCCAGAGAAAAATGAGACTCTAATTCAATATTCGTCACTGAACTCTTGGAAGGAAAGTCAGGAAAGTTTTGCTCAGATATTTAATCAATTACAGAATTTATGATAATGATACATATTCAAAAATATTTCTTCATATGTTAACACAGGCAATGAGACTTATGTCGGTGGTTCTTGGTCTTACTGCTGCCTTTGAGGAAAACCTCTATTTCAGCTGTTGAGCTCCACGTACGAGTCTCTACCTAGGAAACTTCACCTAGGAATATCTATCTAGGGCTCCTCACCTAAGACTTCTATCAAGGGCTCCTCACCTAGAAATTTCTAACTACGGGTCTACACCTAAAACTTTCTAGCTACAGCTCCTCACCAAGGACCTTCTATCTATGGGTCTCCACCTAGGACCTATGTTTTGATATAGGTCACTACACAGTACGTGAGATAAAGATATGAATTTTAATATAATTTAATTAACTGCAATTTAGGAGGATTTTCAAGTTCAACTAATTCGCTTGAAGGTCCGCAAAGAAAAGAATGCCTGAACTGAAGAATGCTCGTAGCATATTTTCTTATCATAGCGGATTTTGCGCATCAGATTGTTAACCAGTGGCGTGACACATATAGTGGGTTTACTGGAATCAGGAGTTTCAACTCAAATTGTTGTGACGTGATTTTAGCACGTTACACGCTGTGAATAATATATTCGTAAAAAGTGTAACCCAAAAATAAAATGGCAGAAGAAACCGAAAAATATTGCATCCCGTTGTTTGATGGAACCAATTGGCACAATTGGAAGTTTCGAATGGAAACATTATTATCTGAAATAGAACTCATAAAGATTGTTGACCAAGAGAACAGAGAAATGGTCAAAATTCTTACCTCACCTAGTGACTCAGCTGAAATGCAAAGAGCAAAAGAGAAAGAGATGTTTCCCTCTTGAAACGTGACAGAAAATGTAAGTCTCAGATAATTCAAAGAATGTCTGATAGCCACATAGAATATGCAAAAGATAAAAATTCTGCTTATGAATTATGGATGTCTTTGCATGATATTTTTGAACGTAAAGGTATTGCTAGCCAGTTATTCATCAGAAAGTTGTCATTTGATCCCAAAGAGGAAAATCCTGGCACATATTTTTTAAACTTCGATACGGAGAAAACGGAGCTGAGGTCAACAGGTGCGCATCTTGAAGAATTGTATATGGTCTGCCACATGCTTTTGACAATGCCAAAAGAAATCGACCATGTAGTGGCAGCAATTGAAACACTCACGAAAAATACCTCATTCAGATTTGTGAATAATAGATTACTTGATGAAGAAATTAAAAATTAAGGTGTGTGGCACAAAGAAGAACTATCATCAACAGCTCTTTCATCAGAGTGGCAAAAATCAATGAAACCACTAGGTTCCTTTCAAATTTAAATACTGTCGAAAGGCAGGTCACAAGTATGCCGAATATTGAGATATTGAGCAGTAACCAAGAATCCAGCTTTCAGAGGAGGAAGAACACTGGTGCTGCCAATGTTGTGAAGTCTAAGAAGAAGGAAGAAATAGATAGTGCAGTATATTGCTTTCGAGCATTCATCTATAGCATCTATGTGGAATGGTTTCTAGATTCAGGTGCAACTAAACACTTAGTGAGTGAGATCATCCCATTGGCTAACATAAACACGTTAGAAAATCCTGTGAAACTTAAAGTAGCTAAATCTGGTACATCTGTAATGGCAAATAAGGTAGGTGACATCCAGTTAACTGGTTCCCTAGGTGATAGAGAAATTATTATAACAGTAAAGAATGTTTTCGCAGTTCCAAATTTAGAGAGCAATTTACTCTCGGTCAGAAGATTGGAACAGAATGATTTTTGCATAATTTTTGAAAATAATGGAGCAGTGATTCAGAAAAACAATAAAGTGGTAACTATAGCAGAGAATAATCATTGTGGATTATATGAACTTGTTCCGAAGAAAACTGCTACCGCAAATATAGCTTCAACTGAAAACCATGAATTATGGCATAAAATAATGGGTCTTCTGAATTTTAGCGACCTGAATAAACTCAATAATCAAGTAGCTGGAATGAAATTGGGCTCGAATTGCAGAACAGGAATTGAAAAATTATGTGATGTCTGCATAGAGGGTACATAAACAAGAAAACCCTATAATGAGAAGAAATATATCCTAACTTTCATAGATGATTTCACCCATTTTGTAGCCTGTTATCTTTTGGAAAAGAAATCAGAACTCTTGAAGATTTTCAAAATTTACGAAGTCCACAGCACACTTCAATTTGAAACTTAGTCAAATGCGTTGTTATGATAATGGTCGAGAGTACATATCCAAAGGGACTCAGCAGTATTTTTAGTCTGAGGGAATTCAATTTGAATTCACCATACGGTATACACCACAACAGAATTGAGTTGCAGAAACAATTCTGGACAAAGCAAGATGCATGCTATTAAATTGCAAGCTTCAGAAATCTTTGTGGCCTGAAGCTGTACTGACAGCTGTCTATATAACCAACAGAAGTCCAACCTCACCACTGAATGGAAAAATTCCAGCATCGCTGTGCTTTGATGAAACTCCAAATATTAGTAAATTAAGAGTCTTTGGCTGCATAGCATATTTATTTCTTCCCAAAGAACTGTTTAAAGGAAAATTTGAATCGAGGTCTATGAAATGGTATTTCGTTGGCTATTGTCTAAATGGATATAAATTCTGGGATCCTGAATATAACAAAGTTGTGTGGGGCAGAGATGTCATGTTTCATGAAATCAGATACCAATTCAGCGAAAGCTCAAAGTCAGACTGGAAAGTAAAATGGATGAAACAGATGAAGTTCCAAATGATGAAAATACTGATACTACAAATGTAGACGATCTGATCAGAGAACCAGATTCGGGAATTGAACAACGAAGGAGTGAACAAGTGAAGAGAAGACCTCAGTATTTAGAAGATTATGCTATTTAGCTTTACAAGCAGAAAGTTTAATTGAAAATGTTCCGAACAACTATGACGAGATAGAAAAATTTACAAAAAAGGAGGGTGGACATCAATGAAATTACCTGAAGGGAAAAGACTCCTTGGCAGTAGATGGGTTTTCACAATAAAAATGAATCATGAAGGAGAAATAGACAGATGCAAATCAAAGCTTGTGATAAGAGGTTGTAGACAAGTTTAAGGTCTGGACTATGAAGAGATATATGCACCTGTTGCCCGATTAACAACCATGAGAAGAGTCTCAGCTGTAATTTTAGAAGAAGACTATATTGCAGAACTCCTTGATGAGAAAATGCATTTTTGCATGGTAAATTACAGGAGGAGATTTATATGGGAATTCCAGATGGGTTTGAGAGTAGAGAAGGTCAAATATGCAAGCTAAAGAAGTTATTATATGGTCTTAAACAGGCTGCAATAGCATGGAATGAAACTTTTAATGAATAAATTGAAACTTTAAGATCTGAGAGTGACAAATGTATGTAAACATTCGCTTCGAAAGAATATTTTATATTCCTGTTACTTTATGGAGATGATATTATATATTCTGGAAATAACAAAACAAAAATTGACCATGTAAAAGAATTGCTACAAACAAAATTTCATATGAAAAATCTAGGACCGTTAAAATCTTTCTAAGGTATAAATATAATCCGGAAAACTAACAAATTACTTATGGATCAAAGATTATATTTGGAGAAAGTTTTGAATCATTTTCACATGAATAACTGTAAACCAGTCAGTACTGGATCAACTATTGGAGAAACTGAAGAAACAGATAAGAATGAATCTTTTCCATATCGTGAACTAGTAGTAACTAGTATGTAATGTTAACAACTCGTCCTGATTTCAGTTTTGTTGTAAATTTTTTCAGCAGGTACCAACGTGAGCAAACTCTGGAGAGATGGGTTTGAAGCATGTGCTCCGATACATAGGAGGTACACTAGACTTTGGTCTTTGTTTCCACAAAGGAGCTGAAGATTACCTGTCGTGCAGATGCAGACTTTGCTGAATTACCTAATCGAAAATCCACATCAGGCTATGTACTTAAAGTCTTTGGGAATTCGGTACATTGGAGTACTAGAAAACGAAATTGTGTATCCTTGTCATCAACTGAAGCAGAATTCATTACATGGGCAATGCAACAACTAATCTGATGTGAATAAATTGTGTGATTTCAGACTTAAAAGTGTGGATGTTGCTAGTTAGGAAAACAAGTTTTGGAATCAATATTGAATAGAATTTGAATACACTTCAACTATATGAATTGTGGAGGCCGTTATTTGATGTAGATCCATGATATAAATGAGATAAAAAACACAAGGTCTAACTTTAATCTACACTTTATTTGAAAAACTTCGACGACGTTTCGCTGACACAGCAGTTTTATCAAGAATGAAAAACAGAATGAAGAGTATGGTATTATAAACAAATCGTAGAACAAGATGGATGAATAACAGGAAAATCCACACCGAGCCATTGTACAGTTAGTATGAAAGGTAATAAAAACTAATTAAACAAGTTAAGTAGGGGTGAGTAATTCACATCTACCTGTTCATTCAAAAGCTTGTCCAAATGTTTGTATCTATTTATTTCCAATGCTTCTAGGAGATCTAATTTTGAACTTTTGATTTTATATGTAATATGTCTAAGTTTTTATTGAATGAATGGTTTTCTTTTATTAGGTGGTTTGAATAATTTGAATCAAATTTATTCTTATCGAAGCTACGTTAATGTTCAGATGTTCTTATGCCAAAGCTCCTATAGGTCCTACCGATATAAATTTTATCACAAGAACCGCAATTGAGTTTATAGATTCCTGATTTACTTGATTTCTCAACACGAGATTTATTATTTTAATATGTTTACCTAAGTTATTAGAAGTTTTGAAAGTTATATTAAGATTTTGTTTGACGAGAAAGGATTTAATATTTGTACTTGCAGAACCGCAGAATGTTAAACTGTTGAATATTTTATAGTCTTGATGAATAGGATATACTTCATTTATTGCTTTCTGATATAGTTTTTACGAATGATTAGATCTATCATATCCGGATTATATGAATAATTAATGGCTATCTGTTTGATGATGTTTAACTCTTTATTATAATCTTCTACTGATAAAGGTAAATTGAGTAACCGATGTACCATGCTGTTTAAAGCTGCAACTTTGTGTTGAATTGGATGTAATGAGTAGTGACCTGGAGGTTGCTCCAGGTGATGTCAAAATATTAATCGAAAACATGTTGAATTCGAATCATGTTAACCACATAATTAAATCAGAAATATTGAATCTGTTGGACGTTTGCATTGAACAAAATTATTTTTCTTTCAACAACATCTATTACAGTAGTGAAAATGGTTTGATCATGGAAATCCTTTGAGTCCAATTTTAGCAGGAATTTTTATGAATAATATTGAACAGAAAATTCATACACATCAACTGATTTCCAAATTTCTTTATTGGTATAGATAGGTTGACGACATCTTAGTATGTTTTATTGGAACTACTCGTTAATTAGACCGATTTTTAATTTCATTAATTCCATCCATTTGAACATTAAATTCACGATAGAAATTGAACAGAACGATTCCATTAATTTTTTGGACTTGAAAATCACTAAACGAAATAATAATCATGTTTTTCGGTCTTTCGTAAACCAACACATACTGATACAACTATACATAACTACTCATTACATCCAATTCAACACAAAGTTGCAGCTTTAAACAGCATGGTACATCGGTTACTCAATTCACCTTTATCAGTAGAAGATTATAATAAAGAGTTAAACATCATCTAACAGATAGCCATTAATAATTCATATAATCCGGATATGATAGATCTAATCATTCGTAAAAACTGTATCAGAAAGCAATAAATGAAGTATATCCTATTCATAAAGACTATAAAATATTCAACAGTTTAACATTCTTCGGTTCTGCAAGTACAAATATTAAATCCTTTCTCATCAAACAAAATCTTAATATAACTTTCAAAACTTCTAATAACTTAGGTAAACATATTAAAAATAATAAATCTCGTGTTGAAAAATCAAGTATATCAGGAATCTATAAACTCAATTGCGGTTCTTGTGATAAAATTTATATCGGTAGGACCTATAGGAGTTTTGGCATAAGAACATCTGAACATAAACGTAGCTTCGATAAAATAAATCTGATTCAAATTATTCAAACCACCTAATAAAAGAAAACCATTCATTCAAAAAACTTTGACATATTACATATAAAATCAGAAAGTTCAAAATTAGATCTCCTAGAAGCATTAGAAATGAATAGATACCAACATTCGGACAAGCTTTTGAATGAACAGGTAGATGTGAATTACGCACCCCTACTTAACTTGTTTAATTAGTTTTTATTACCTTTCATACTAACTGTACAATGGCTCGGTGTGGATTTTCCTGTTATTCATCCAACTTGTTCTACAATTTGTTTATAATACCATACTCTTCATTCTGTTTTTCATTCTTGATAAAGCTGCTGTCAGCGAAACGTCGTCGAATTTTTTCAAATAAAGTGTAGATTAAAGTTAAACCTTGTGTTTTTATCTCACACTTCAACTAATTTGCAAAGTTAGGAGAACTATGAAAATCAATATAAAATAATTTCAATACATTTCAAATTTCAACAAGTTATGGAAACAAATGTTCTGAATTAATCTATGAAAATAACTCTTCAAAATATATATTAGAAAATGATAGTTCAAATAGATCATTTGCCAAGAAGAAAAAATTATTAAGGATAATTCGGAATTTAAGGAATCATTATTTCATCTTAGCCACATTCAGAATTTATGAAGCATATGTTTCAATAAAATTCGTGGAAATTAAAAAGTGAACAGAAATATTGAAGAAAAATTCAGAAAGTAATAACCTGTGGGATACAACGGAACTGTTATTCTTCCCTGTCGGGCTTCATGGAGAGGAACAATCTGCGTCTTTCATCTTTCTGGACGTATGATTAAATAACTTCACTTTTAATTCTGATTCACGGAATGAGTAAATTCACTGATCTTCGAAAATGATTTACGGAATAACATGAATAACTGCCTATTTAAAGGAAAAAATAACTGTCTCCAACGTCGCGATCGCGGCCATCTCATATGCGTGTCCCAGAAGACCTTACACCCGGAGTTCCTTCTGCCCTTTGTATTCAAGTACCTGTTACATAGTCATTTAGAAAGGCGTTTCTTCGTCGCGACGTGGGAATTACTGTTTAAGAAAATACCAGATGGTGTCTTCGATATTGAATACGAAAAGAAGGTTTAATAACTATCGGTGATAACGTGGAATATTGTTTTCGCCGGATTTCTTATCTAAGTTTCGATGAATTCTTTGGTCCCGATTTTTACGCTCTTGGGTGATTTTAAGCTGCTTTAAAATACGCAATATTTCACTTTATTGAAAATTTGAAATGAAGTTATTCTGGCAAATGACCGTCTTTTCGCTGTTATTTTAAATTAAGATGAACTATATACAATGGCATGCAGGTAGAACTACACAAAACAGTTTTCACAAGTAATATTAAAATTCAATTAGATAAAAATCAAGAAATATATGGGTATAAATGAGATAAAAACACAAGGTTTAACTTTAATCTTCACTTTATTTGAAAAAATTCGACGACGTTTCGCTGACACAGCAGCTTTATCAAGAATGACAAACAGATTGAAAAGTATGGTATTATAAACAAATCGTAGAACAAGTTGGATGAATAACAGGAAAATCCACACCGAGCCATTGTACAGTTAGTATGGAAGGTAATAAAACTAATTAATCAAGTTAAGTAGGGGTGAATAATTTACATCTACCTGCTCATTCAAAAGCTTGTCCGAATGTTTGTATCTATTCATTTCTAATGCTTCTAGGAGATCTAATTTTAAACTTTTTGATTTTATATGTAATATGTCAAAGTTTTTATTGAATGAATGGTTTTCTTTTTATTAAGTGATTTGAATAATTTGAATCAGATTTATTTTATCCAAGCTACGTTTATGTTCAGATATTCTTATGCCAAAACTCCTATAGGTCCTACCGATACATATCTTATCACAAGAACCGCAATTGAGTTTATAGATTCCTGATTTACTTGATTTTTCAACACGAGATTTATTATTTTGATATGTTTACCTAAATTATTAGAAGTTTTGAAAGTTATATTAAGATTTTGTTTGTCGAGAAAGGATTTAAGATTTGTACTTGCAGAACCGCAGAATGTTAAACTGTTGAATATTTTATAGTCTTTATGAATAGGATATACTTCATTTATTGCTTTCTGATACAGTTTTTTACGAATGATTAGATCAATCATATCCGGATTATATGAATTATCAATGGCTATCTGTTTGATGATGTTTAACTCTTTATTATATTCTTCTACTGATAAAGGTTAATTGAGTAACCGATGTACCATGCTGTTTAAAGCGGCAACTTTGTGTTGAATTGGATGTAATGAGTAGTTACCTGGAGGTTCCTCCAGGTGATGTCAAAATATTAATCGAAAACATGTTGAATTCGAATCATGTTAACCACATAATTAAATCTGAAATATTGAATCTGTTGGACGTTTGCATTGAACAAAATTATTTTTCTTTCAACAACATCTATTACAGTAGTGAAAATGGTTTGATCCTTTGAGTCCAATTTAAGCAGGGATTTTATGAATAATATTGAACAGAAAATTCATACACATCCACTCATTTCCAAATTTCTTTATTGGTATAGATAGGTTGACGACATCGTAGTATGTTTTATTGGAACTACTCGTTAATTAGACTTATTTTTAATTTCATTAATTCCATCCATTTGAACATTAAATTCACGATAGAAATTGAACAGAACGATTCCATTAATTTTTTGGACTTGAAAATCACTAAACGAAATAATAATCATGTTTTTCGGTCTTTCGTAAACCAACACATACTGATACAATTATACATAACTACTCATTACATCCAATTCAACACAAAGTTGCAGCTTTAAACAGCATGGTATATCGGTTACTCAATTTACCTTTATCAGTAGAAGATTATAATAACGAGTTAAACATCATCAAACAGATAGCCATTAATAATTCATATAATCCGGATATGATAGATCTAATCATTCGTAAAAACTGTATCAGAAAGCAATAAATGAAGTATATCCTATTCATAAAGACTATAAAATATTCAACAGTTTAACATTCTTCGGTTCTGCAAGTACAAATATTAAATCCTTTCTCATCAAACAAAATCTTAATATAACTTTCAAAACTTCTAATAACTTAGGTAAACATATTAAAAATAATAAATCTCGTGTTGACAAATCAAGTAAATCAGGAATCTATAAACTCAATTGCGGTTCTTGTGATAAAATTTAAATCGGTAGGACCTATAGGAGTTTTGGCATAAGAACATGTGAACATAAACGTAGCTTCGATAAAAATAAATCTGATTCAAATTATTCAAACCACCTAATAAAAGAAAACCATTCATTCAAAAAACTTTGACATATTACATATAAAATCAAAAAGTTCAAAATTAGATCTCCTAGAAGCATTAGAAATGAATAGATACCAACATTCGGACAAGCTTTTGAATGAACAGGTAGATGTGAATTACGCACCCCTACTTAACTTGTTTAATTAGTTTTTATTACCTTTCATACTAACTGTACAATGGCTCGGTGTGGATTTTCCTGTTATTCATCCAACTTGTTCTACAATTTGTTTATAATACCATACTCTTCATTCTGTTTTTCATTCTTGATAAAGCTGCTGTCAGCGAAACGTCGTCGAATTTTTCAAATAAAGTGTAGATTAAAGTTAAACCTTGTGTTTTTTATCTCACACTTCAACTAATTTGCAAAGTTAGGAGAACTATGAAAATCAATATAAAATAATTTCAATACATTTCAAATTTCAACAAGTTATGGAAACAAATGTTCTGAATTAATCTATGAAAATAACTCTTCAAAATATATATTAGAAAATGATAGTTCAAATAGATCATTTGCCAAGAAGAAAAAATTATTAAGGATAATTCGAATTTAAGGAATCATTATTTCATCTTAGCCACATTCAGAATTTATGAAGCATATGTTTCAATAAAATTCGTGGAAATTAAAAAGTGAACAGAAATATTGAAGAAAAATTCAGAAAGTAATAACCTGTGGGATACAACGGGAACTGTTATTCTTCCCCTGTCGGGCTTCATGGAGAGGAACAATCTGCGTCTTTCATCTTTCTGGACGTATGATTAAATAACTTCACTTTTAATTCTGATTCACGGGAATGAGTAAATTCACTGATCTTCGAAAATGATTTACGGAATAACATGAATAACTGCCTATTTAAAGGAAAAAAATAACTGTCTCCAACGTCGCGATCGCGGCCATCTCATATGCGTGTCCCAGAAGACCTTACACCCGGAGTTCCTTCTGCCCTTTGTATTCAAGTACCTGTTACATAGTCATTTAGAAAGGCGTTTCTTCGTCGCGACGTGGGAATTACTGTTTAAGAAAATACCAGATGGTGTCTGCGATATTGAATACGAAAAGAAGGTTTAATAACTATCGGTGATAACGTGGAATATTGTTTTCGCCGGATTTCTTATCTAAGTTTCGATGAATTCTTTGGTCCCGATTTTTACGCTCTTGGGTGATTTTAAGCTGCTTTAAAATACGTAATATTTCACTTTATTAAAAATTTGAAATGAAGTTATTCTGGCAAATGACCGTCTTTTCGCTGTTATTTTGAATTAAGATGAACTATATACAATGGCATGCAGGTAGAACTACACAAAACAGTTTTCACAAGTAATATTAAAATTCAATTAGATAAAAATCAAGAAATATATGGGTATAAATGAGATAAAAAACACAAGGTTTAACTTTAATCTACACTTTATTTGAAAAAATTCGACGACGTTTCGCTGACACAGCAGCTTTATCAAGAATGACAAACAGATTGAAAAGTATGGTATTATAAACAAATCGTAGAACAAGTTGGATGAATAACAGGAAAATCCACACCGAGCCATTGTACAGTTAGTATGGAAGGTAATAAAAACTAATTAAACAAGTTAAGTAGGGGTGAATAATTTACATCTACCTGCTCATTCAAAAGCTTGTCCGAATGTTTGTATCTATTTATTTCTAATGCTTCTAGGAGATCTAATTTTAAACTTTTTGATTTTATATGTAATATGTCAAAGTTTTTATTGAATGAATGGTTTTTTTTTATTAAGTGGTTTGAATAATTTGAATCAGATTTATTTTTATCCAAGCTACGTTTATGTTCAGATGTTCTTATGCCAAAACTCCTATAGGTCCTACCGATATAAATTTTATCACAAGAACCGCAATTGAGTTTATAGATTCCTGATTTACTTGAGTTTTCAACACGAGATTTATTATTTTTAATATGTTTACCTAAGTTATTAGAAGTTTTGAAAGTTATATTAAGATTTTGTTTGACGAGAAAGGATTTAATATTTGTACTTGCAGAACCGCAGAATGTTAAACTGTTGAATATTTTATAGTCTTTATGAATAGGATATACTTCATTTATTGCTTTCTGATACAGTTTTTACGAATGATTAGATCTATCATATCCGGATTATATGAATTATTAATGGCTATCTGTTTGATGATATTTAACTCTTTATTATAATCTTCTACTGATAAAGGTAAATTGAGTAACCGATGTACCATGCTGTTTAAAGCTGCAACTTTTTGTTGAATTGATGTAATGAGTAGTTATGTATAATTGTATCAGTATGTGTTGGTTTACGAAAGACCGAAAAAACATGATTATTATTTCGTTTAGTGATTTTCAAGTCCAAAAATTAATGGAATCGTTCTGTTCAATTTCTATCGTGAATTTAATGTTCAAATGGATTCAAATGGATCTTTATTGGTATAGATATGTTGACGACATCTTAGTATGTTTCATTGGAACTACTCGTCAATTAGAATTATTTCTTAATTTTATTAATTCCATCCATTTGAACATTAAATTCACGATAGAAATTAAACAGAACGATTCCATTAATTTTTGGACTTGAAAATCACTAAACGAAATAATAATCATGTTTTTCGGTCTTTCGTAAACCAACACATACTGATACAATTATACATAACTACTCATTACATCCAATTCAACACAAAGTTGCAGCTTTAAACAGCATGGTACATCGGTTACTCAATTTACCTTTATCAGTAGAAGATTATAATAAAGAGATAAATATCATCAAACAGATAGTCATTAATAATTCATTTAATCCGGATATGATAGATCTAATCATTCGTAAAAACTGTATCAGAAAGCAATAAATGAAGTATATCCTATTCATAAAGACTATAAAATATTCAACAGTTTAACATTCTGCGGTTCTGCAAGTACAAATATTAAATCCTTTCTCGTCAAACAAAATCTTAATATAACTTTCAAAACTTCTAATAACTTAGGTAAACATATTAAAATAATAAATCTCGTGTTGAAAAATCAAGTAAATCAGAATCTATAAACTCAATTGCGGTTCTTGTGATAAAATTTATATCGGTAGGACCTATAGGAGTTTTGGCATAAGAACATCTGAACATAAACGTAGCTTCGATAAAAATAAATCTGATTCAAATTATTCAAACCACTTAATAAAAAAGAAACCATTCATTCAATAAAAACTTTGACATATTACATATAAAATCAAAAGTTTAAAATTAGATCTCCTAGAAGCATTAGAAATAAATAGATACAAACATTCGGACAAGCTTTTGAATGAGCAGGTAGATGTAAATTATTCACCCCTACTTAACTTGTTTAATTAGTTTTTATTACCTTCCATACTAACTGTACAATGGCTCGGTGTGGATTTTCCTGTTATTCATCCAACTTGTTCTACGATTTGGTTATAATACCATACTCTTCAATCTGTTTGTCATTCTTGATAAAGGTGCAGTGTCAGTCTTTTATATCATGGATCTACATCAAGTAACGGCCTCCACAATTCAAAAAATATATGGGTAATTTTAGCGAATGAAAAACAATAGACTCCGGTTCTGGATCATCTCAGTATGTGTCTAATTTACTTTTAATCGATCTTTGTCGTTCAGTTTTTCATTTTAATATATTTTATTCATATGAAGTTGAACGTCCTTTTCAATTTATAATTTGCATTGATATTGTTCGATAGGAAGTGAGAAATAAACTGGAAAAAAAAAAAGTTTTGTCATTTTTGAATTTCTCGTCCGAATACGTTCCTGTCGACATCAAATGTCTCGTATTACCACCAAAACGAACTAACGATTTCACCCTATTTCATCCTACTTACGCGGCTTTTAGTAGGGTTTACTGTTGACGAGGGAGCTGGAATGATAGATGTATTGAATTTAAAGCTATTATCTCTAATTCTCTATATAGCTACAGAAATCACTGTTGACATGCCAAGTTTGTTATATCGATCGGAATTATTGTGCTGTGTACTTAATAATAGCTTGAAGACAATTTCTTCGTCATTTAGGCGATAAATAAAGATTTCTATATAGCAAGAGCAAATATATATTTATATATATATTTGGAACATATTGTATATAAAATTTCATGAAATGGTAATAATCATAATTTCATAACTCTTAATATTTGCTCTTCTTTGATCATACACAGTCGTTTTATAAAATCAGTGCACTCTAAGAAATTATAGAAATTACATTTCCGAAGAAAAATATCAGTACATAGTGTGCGTCAGAGAATACCGGACAATTTTTTTCCGTTATAACTTTTGCAATTTCAAAACAAGATCATTCGTTCTTGCTTCATTTGAAAGCCAAAGGACTAGGTTTTTCAAAAATTGTATCGAAATTTCACTTCCGGTGAAACCCAATATGGCTGACTCATTCGAAAATGAGCAATATGTCAACATCGCTGTAACGTTTTTTTCTTACTAAAAAATTTGAATGGGACATTCAGTCGATAATAAAGTCTTTTCTGAATATAAATGAGATTAAAAACACAAGGTTTAACTTTAATCTACACTTTATTTGAAAAAATTCGACGACGTTTCGCTGACACAGCAGCTTTATCAAGAATGACAAACAGAATGAAGAGTATGGTATTATAAACAAATCGTAGAACAAGTTGGATGAATAACAGGAAAATCCACACCGAGCCATTGTCCAGTTAGTATGAAAGGTAATAAAACTAATTAAACAAGTTAAGTAGGGGTGAAAAATTCACATCTACCTGCTCATTCAAAAAGCTTGTCCGAATGTTTGTATCTATTTATTTCTAATGCTTCTAGGAGATCTAATTTTGAACTTTTGATTTTATATGTAATATGTCAAAGTTTTTATTGAATGAATGGTTTTCTTTTATTAGGTGGTTTGAATAATTTGAATCAGATTTATTTTATCGAAGCTACGTTTATGTTCAGATGTTCTTATGCAAAACTCCTATAGGTCCTACCGATATAAATTTTATCACAAGAACCGCAATTGAGTTTATAGATTCCTGATTTACTTGATTTTTCAACACGAGATTTATTATTTTAATATGTTTACCTAAGTTATTAAAGTTTTGAAAGTTAACCGCAGAATGTTTAACAGTTTAACATTCTGCGGTTCTGCAAGTACAAATATTAAATCCTTTCTCGTCAAACAAAATCTTAATATAACTTTCAAACTTCTAATAACTTAGGTAAACATATAAAAATAATAAATCTCTTGTTGAAAATCAAGTATATCAGAATCTATAAACTCAATTGCGGTTCTTGTGATACAATTTATATCGGTAGGACCTATAGGAGTTTTGGAATAAGAACATCTGAACATAAACGTAGCTTCGAAAAAATAAATCTGAATCAAATTATTCAAACCACCTAATAAAAGAAAACCATTCATTCAATAGAAACTTTAACATATTACATATAAAATCAAAAGTTCAAAATTAGATCTCCTAGAAGCATTAGAAATAAATAGATACAAATATTCGGACAAGCTTATGAATGAGCAGGTAGATGTGAATTTTTCACCCCTACTTAACTTGTTTAATTAGTTTTTATTACCTTTCATACTAACTGTACAATGGCTCGGTGTGGATTTTCCTGTTATTCATCCAACTTGTTCTACGATTTGTTTATAATACCATACTCTTCATTCTGTTTGTCATTCTTGATAAAGCTGCTGTGTCAGCGAAACGTCGTCGAATTTTTTCAAATAAAGTGTAGATTGAAGTTAAACCTTATGTTTTTTATCTCATTTATATTATGGATCTACATCAAGTAACGGCCTCCACAATTCAAATCTTTTCTGAATAATTTGACATATTGATCTTAAAAATATTCCGAGAATCGGTAAACAAAATGCGTGAAGAATTTTTTTCATTCTGATTTCCAGCTGAAATCGAAAAATTTTTTTCACTTCATATCGTAACACTCTTGAAGTTGTTGTGTTTTTCATGAATGTTCTAAGGAGATAAAGAACCATATTTTACTACAACCTACCTAAAATTTAAAATCAAAATGGCTGACTTCGTCTGATATTAACAATTTTCCCCGCGCATTAAAAAATTTTTTGCGGTCGTAATGAATCAACTATGTCATTCAATCAGTAGATTGAACCTTTTCTCATCATTTTGAGAGGTCGTACTCGAATATTGATACAGAATTGTGCCAATTGTCGTCAATAATGTTCCTCTTCTTCACTGTCATATGCCCCTCCCGTTGTAAATCCTCTGAACATAAACTGCATGCATTAACACTATGATAAACTAAAATCAATGAAATTTCATCGAGCTTTAGACGACATCTGGTTTGAACTCGAATTTTATCTTTGTGTTGATTGTTTTTGACGTTTGAAATTGTTAACAATGGTTTTAACAAATGAGGATAAGCTAAACTGTTAGGAAAATATTACGCCAATTTCCAGCTCCTAATTACAAAAGAAGTACAATTTATGATCTTGAGGAAAATTTTCGGACAACAGAGTCATTAGGAACAAGATCAGCATGACTGTTTCCCAAATATCTCATAGATGCCAAAACATCTGCGAGAATAATAAAACACGATTTTTTTTTAACAAATTACATGAGTTAAAACATTCAACAAATAAATCAAGAATTCGTAATGGAATAGGACCTCCATTCGCATCCACAACCCGTCTTCTCCAGCTCTCTATGGATCTCGAAATTACTTCTTGATCAGGTTTGTTCCAACATTCTTGACTTTTTTGTCTCAGCTCCTTACAATTATTGAAAATAATACCATTTTTATACGCCATTTCTTCCAAATGACCCCACAGAAAATAGTCGCACGCATTAAGATCGGGACTATTTGGGGGCCATTGTTCTGATTCGATGATATCGTCTACGCGTGGTCTTAGATAATACATAGTATAGTGACTGGTATGACATCTGGTTCCATCCTAAAATCAATTGAAATAGATTTCATTTAGATAAATCTAATTTAGGACACCCTATACACAGACGACCAGTTGAGAGTAAGTAGCGATTTTTTGTGATATAGTACTGGTTGTTCTTTTCTACGACAAACATTGTCAGAAGAATATGGAAAAAATTTTAGAATTCCAAATAAGATTTGAACCTATAAAAATCATCCAATAAGCTACTCAATTTTCCAACCGTTCATTTTCAGCTGGTGGCAACTGTACATACAAAAAACAACAATTATTCATCTGCATGAAAGTGAACTGAGGAGTAAGAAAATATTATATCGGCTGAATTTGAGTACAGACATTTTGTTTACTCTCATTATATATTTCTGTAGTTTTAAATAATAAACCAAACTTAAATCGGAAGCATTAGAGCTGAAATACATTATATAGTTTTGTGGATTCGGGCTGCCAACCTTCACTTGGTGCCACCGTATCGGTAAATCGCCCGTAGGCCATCCTTATAGTCCGTACTGTTTGGTGGATCTATGTTGGTCGTTGGACGTGCTAGAGCTCCTATTTTTCCGTCTTCCTAATCGTGGGGTATACGAGCCTTTGCATGCGGTTTGATTAAGTATTCTATTCCACAGTTCACTCACCATCGGATGTTACACCTCCAAAAATCCCATTTTTTCTTGTCTTCTCTTCTCCTCTCCTTTGTAGTCCATCCTTCCTAACTCTACGCGGCTAGCGATCGGTTTCGACGACATGGGGAGCGCTTCTATAGAGAATACTCTCGCCGAATTCTTAATTCAAAAGTTAGGTTACTTACGCGATGTAAATCTCTGTTACACCTGCGATGGTCTCAGGTAAAGCTTATTTAGCCAAGCGCAAGCTTGGTGAGAGTTGTAATTATTCTCAACGCCAACCTAAGTGGATTTAGAAAGGACGTATTGAGGGTATTGAAGAAGGGTTGGAAGATTGGTTCAAAGTACTTGCAGAAAAGCGCTACTTTATGGTTGCATGGAATCGTTGGGACAGAAGAACCGAACAATTCCTATAGGAAACAAATTTATTGAAGTTTGTTCTTCAAACGGCCTTCCTTTATTTTATTCCTGTCGTCGATCCCCGAATTATCCAGCTGAATTAGAATTGATGATTTAAGATTTTCCGTTGTGGGATTAAAAGTGGGTAACTCAAGGAAATTAAGTTCGTATGTTAATAATACAAGAAGTGTGTTGAAATAAGTTAATAGCCCCTAAGGCGAACATAAAGGGATATATTTCGACGAAGAGGATAGGAAAACCCACGTATCCGCACATGAGTAAGTCGTTACACTTTCTTTTACCCTGAACATGAAAGTATTTAGGAGATCTGTTGGTACTCAGGGCCTCGAAGGAATCCACAAAAGAATTCACAAAATAATCCACAAACTAATCCATAAACAAATCCACAAATTACTACACAAGCCAATTGATAAACCAATCCTTGTCTACAAATAAAACCTTTTTGAGTAAAGAAGACTTGGACAATGTCACCAGTTAGAGCGTGGTGGTAGAATTGATCTAGGGAAGCTGTACCTCGTCCCAAGATTGGAGCCTCGTTGTTTTGGAGACTGCATCATAGAGTGACAGATAAGCGCCTTGTACAAAATTTGATCACATTCATGTATATAACAAACATAACAATGACAAAAATAAAAAATGCATCCCAGACAGGGGTTGAGCTTATCAACTGAGGAGAAGTATTCAAACATTCACAATACAATTTCATCCTCTGAAAACTCAGTTACAGTATATTATGCCTTCTTGGCAAGAAAATATTTCAGGTTTCGTAATAATATATCGTTATTGCATGACTTATAACTAGTTTGGATTTTATTAAATATTTTGATAGTTTGATACTCTATATTTTTCTGTATTTAGAAGAGTTCCATTTTGGAGCTTTCAGCTTATGTTTTTGCCTGGTGTTATGATTGTGTTGCCATTTATAGTTACTGAAAAGGTCTTTATTATGAGAACAGAAGTGACTGACTGCAGAATGAATATCGAAGGCAAGGTAAGTATTTGATACTGTATGAAATGGTTCTTTTATGTATCCATCTGTTTCACACCAAAACTTCTTCTGAGAACGAAAATTCTCGAAGCTTTTACTGAAGTCGCCCAAAAAATCGCCCCATACTGCATCCTAAAATAAGCACAGACATAGTAATATGCCAACGAAGCCGACACGCCAACCGTTCTTGACAAAATTTCCAAGGCATAGCTACACCGTGACAAAAGGCTCGCCACAGCATCCACATGCCTCCTCCAGTCCAGCCTCCTATCAAATTGAACTACGATCAACTTCACACCCTTCTTCGGGGCCACAACGAGACTTTTTCAGGAAATTGTCTCATCTGTAGCATCTTTCTGAATAAAAACTTTTTTTTTTTAAAACAATTTGAGTTTTTTCTTTGTTCATCGTTAAGTTTTTATCTTTGAACCAATTATCTAGATGAGTGATTGTGTTCTTTATTTTTTCATTCAGCAGAGTGTCATTATGTTCACTGAACGCTACTGTTGTGTCATCGGCACACATTGTCATTGCTTTAATGACCACCCTGGGTAACTCATCACTGTAGATTTTGTATAGCAAGAGTCCTAGTATAGATCCCTGAGGGACGCCTTTAATAAATATATTTTCTTTTTTTATTTTGAAACATTTCCATCCCTGTGACACATTGTCTACGATTAGTCAGATAGGGCCGTAAGAGATTCAGAGCAGGTCCTATAACATAATGTATATATGTGTATACAGGGTGCTTCAACGAAAACTAAACAGAGACTTTATCTACCAAGATATTCATTTCTAATCAAAACGCAAAAATAGGTCAATTTTAATTTCAAGGGGGACATCTTTTGGGGTACAATACTTGCTTGAAAGATCAACCCCCTTAGCGGGGGTTGCAATTCTTGAACATTTTGAATAGGGAAGATGACGCAAAAGAAAGATGGTATCATTGGCTACACTGCCTTGAGCGAATTTCCATTTTTAATTGAAAACTGTAAAAGATACAGGGTGAGCAACTGACTATTCGAGTTTCGGTGAGGTAAAATGGAACAGATCCATGCTGATCAATGGCAGTCATCATAAAGTACCATCCTCATCTCGAATTTCAACCCCTGGAGCAGGGATTACAACCCTTGAAAATTTGGAAGATCGGTCGAGTGATACCTCGAAAGAAAGGTATTATCTTTGTCTGCAGTCCCGTGAAAGAATTTTCATTTTTGATTGAAAACTGTAGAAGATACAGAGTGAGCCACTGAAAAATAGAGAAGACTATCGCCCCAAGACTATTGGAGTGTTAGTGGAATAGACTCATTTAGGTCAAAGATGACAGCCTTTGATCTGGAAGGAATGGAATCAATCTGTTCCATTTTTTTGCACTAATACTTGAATAGCTCAGGGCGATAGATAGTCTCCTCTATTTTTCAGTAGCTCATTCTGCTTTTACAGTTTGCAATGCAAAATGAAAATTCGTTCACGGGGATGCAGACAAAGATAATACCTTTCTTTCGAAGTATCACTCGACCCATCTACCCTCTTTCAAATTTTCAAGGGTGGTCATCTTACCTAACCTAACCCCTGCTCTAGGGGTTGAAATTCGAGATGAGGATGGTACTTGATGATGCCTGCCATTGTTCAGCATGGATCTGTTTCATTTTTTCTTAACTGAAACTTGAATAGTCTCAGGGAAATAGTTTTCCTTATCTTTCAGTTGCTCACCCTCAACCTTTTACAGTTTTCAATTAAAAATGGAAATTCGTTCAAGGCGATGTAAACAAAGATAATACCTTTCTTTTGAGTCGTCCTTCTACCCATCTCCTTTATTCAAAATGTTCAAGGATTGCAGGCAAGTTTTGTACCCTAAGAGATGTCCCTCCTGAAACAAAAATTGACCTGTTTTTGCGTTTTGATCAGAAATGAATATCTTGGTACAAGTAGCCTCTGCTTAGTTTTTGTTGAAGCACCCTGTATGCATATTTTAAAAATTCACAGTCACTCACTGCTGAGGCTGCTGGTTAGGGTAATTATTCTTGGTCCGTGAATAGTTGTGGGGTAAGATACTTTTTTTTTTATTTTGCTTAGAGCTACTAATCAGAATATTTATTCTTGATAAGTTGGCAGAACTGTTCTATACATACGGTAAGTTTGATTACGATCTGTTTTTAAATCTGTTCACTGTGCTCGATTTTGTCAGTTTTCACAAGTGTTTTCTGCTAGTTGTATGATGAGTAAAAATATCGAACAATGAATTACTCTCAAATTTCGTATTGCAAATAGAATTTTGTATGCTGAATCACTGAAAATGTTACAGAAGGCTACGGTGAAGCGACTTCATCAAAAACACTCGTATTTTAGTTTTACTGTGCGGTCATAAGCGGTCTTGATGTGCGAGATTTTCCTCGCTCTGGTCCGCTATTAACCTCTTTAACAAAAGCTAATATCGATGAAGGTAAGGAAATGGTAATTGAAAATCGTAATTTATGTTTGAGAGGTAAACAATTAACTTTCTACGTCTCACGAATCAATTCGTTCTCCACTAGTTCCGAAAAAACCTGAAGGTCGCTGAAGGTATCCTGTATAATGAAGTTTATTAGTGAATTCTATCTCTACCTAGAAAGTATGAAGATGTACAATGGTTCATGAATTATTCAGTATTATGAATATTGGGTCCTGTCCTGTCCCATTTTTTTTCCGAAACTATTCCGTGATGTGAAATAGAAAATATATAAAATGATCCATAATGTGGTATTTTCTGATTTTCTGTCTTTTTTATTCAACTTCGGGGATATGTAGCTATTAGAAAATTGCTCCGTAAACCTCAGCTCATCTATTTTGCAGGTACAACTCCGTCAGCAGTGAACGTCTGCTACGTTTAGTGCTCTATTTGATTTCGTTGGCCCTATAACTGCCGAAAAAGAGAGATTTTAGTCGGTTTCCACAAATATTTTACTCGAGCTATTGAACATTTAGCAGAAAAGAATTCACTCGGATAAATGCTATACGTGATAAGTGAGTAGCATAGACTTTTCTTGAACATCGTTTTCGAACGTAACATATATTTGCTGTAAATATTATTATTATTCCTTTCGGTTACAAATATAGGAAGTATTCTATCCACTCCAGATTTTCCGATCCACTCTCATACATGGTTTCGGTAGTTTCGTAGTTCTCCTATTAGTTCATACAGAATTTGAATGTTTCTTGAAGTATTCCTGATTCATTATAGTCAAGTGATAGATATATCGCCTCGGCAATCAGTTGATTTTATCTTTTGATGACGGACAGTTTACTTTAAATGTTTTTGATTTTAGACACATTGAAAAATTTAATTCAAGGAACAATTTTTCAACTTGTAGAATGTTAAGTATCTTTCACTGAAGCAGCTGGTTTTTGATCCACTTTTCATCATCATCGTCAACCAAGGTCACACAGCAGTGGAACAGCACGGTCAGATGTCTTGAATAGTAGCAATAAGATGTAGTTTCTATTTAATTTGACCTCGTCAGTGTTGCATACCCATTCACAACACCTGGCAAGGCTGCCACCATCTCATCTCAATCTGTTGAGGCACAACAAATGTTATTACTCCCTCTAACGAACTGACACAGAGGCCACTTACCATCACCACCAGGAAAACCATGAAAAAAGATGATAGATAAACATTCAACCTCAAGTCAAGTCGAGTCAAGTCACACTATGCGACTATTCACAGCAACGCAACACACCGTGTCTGCAAGAAAGCGATCTCTCGAAAGACTAACGCTCCTTATTCATGTCTGGCTGTCAACCAGGTATACATCACATCTCATCAATGACAACATGCGGAATTATCGCTATTTGTGTAGACACATTGAAGAATTTTATTTAAAGAACAATATTTCACATATTTAGTCGCCTTCCAAGGGATTCAGATGAGGAGTTGACAGTCTATACTGGTGTTGTGGATGAGTATGCAATATTGAATGCAGTGCTAGGTTAATCTAACGCAATTCCACCGAACATTTCACCTACAAATTCTTCCATGGAAGAAATCAAGTTCGAATCCTGCTCTGTGAGACGGGCTCTCGAGCAACTGAACTGCAAGAAGGCAGTTGGTCTAGACGAAATACCGCCAATCGTCCTGGCACACATTCTTAACCGTCTGTTTCAGATTCCTTATGAAAGCAAGACTTTTCCGAGCAGCTAAAACAGAGCGAGAATTCAACCGATGTCAAAGAAAGGAAAGAAGTCCTTACCCCTAAACTATCACTCTGTTTCACTTCTGCCCATTATATCCAAAGTAATGGAGAGAATCATAAATAATGAACTCAAAAATATCTTGAGTTGCAGGGAATTATAAACGACCATCATTAGGATTTTCGCAGGCAAAGACCGGCAGGGATCTACTGGCCTACGTCACTCATGTTTGTGCAACAACGATGGAAAATAATGGGAAATATAGAATAATAGCCCTCGACATCTCTAAAGCCTTCTATTGGGTTTAGCATGCAACGTTGTTGAATAAACTTGCTGCATATGTGCTTCCCGAGAAATTGATAAGTAGCTTTCTTTCAAATAGATCAATACAAGCTCTGATCAACGGTATAACATCTGATTGTTTCTAGTTGCAAGCCATTCTTCCACCAACCTTATTTCTGTTGCAGATAAACGATCTTCTGTTATCTACAGAGAACAAGATCTTCGGTTTTGCAGATGATTGTACCCTTGTCTCTTCTTTTAGCAATCTACGGACAATGAAAGTTGTGGAATCTCAGCGTCAGAGATGTCAATGAATGAATAACTTGCATTTGGCTTCCAGAGGATCTCTGAGTGGGGACAGTTGAACCAGGCGATCTTCAACGCGAGCAGAACGCAAGCAACTAAGTATTCTAGAAAGCTCCCTGCTGGAGAACCTCCTTTAATGATGCAAGGCCTACAAATTGCATCAGAAGTTTTGATGCTTCTTCTCGGATTGACGCTTAACTTCGAATTTTGCTGGCATGATCATGTATCAGCAATAGCTGAGTCGGCATCAGCTAAACTTAGGTTTCTTTTCAGAGCCAAGTAGTAGTTCACGTCATCTCAGCTGTTGCTTCTATATAGGGCACAGATTCGACCTGCTTTGGAATATTGTTCCCATGTATGGGTATCTGCGCCCAAACATTCGTTGCAGATGTTGGATAGTGTGGAAGAACGCGCTGTGCGCCTCATCGAACCACCCGGAGATCACCCGCGATCTCCAACTGCTGACTCTCAGAAGAAAAGTTGCTGACCTTTCTCTGTTTTATAGATACTTCCACGGAAGATGCTCTAAGGAGTCGAAAGACCTTGTTCCGGGAAAACTCATGTTTTGCCACAACAGTAGGCTGGCAAGGAGTTTTCATCATATGGTGGTACATTTAACGTCCCCTCGAAACTCTCTTTATAAGGATTTCTTCGTTTACAGGGCCGGTGAGCTGTGGAAATCGCTTCAGTCCAACATCTTCTCAACATCCTACAATTTGGCCCCATCTTCAAAAGGTGAGTAAACAGACAGGATATTTAACAGTCTAAGAAAGGTTAAGTATTGTTATTTTATGTATTCTACATATAGCTATATTTTTGCATGTTGTGATTTTTGAGATGTAATTAGATTTATTTTGACATTATTTTCGTTTGTCGAGAGAACATTGATCGATGACCCATAATGTTTCTACTTTTGCAGTTAGGAATACTTTTCCTCCCGAGATGCGGAAGAAATCTGTAATAGACGACCCTCACGGCCAGGCAGTGCTATGCCATGAGGAGAGTGGTACTCTCACCCACTAAAATCCCCTCTCTCCTTCCGTTTGTTTTCATAAGTGGCTCCGAAAGGAACCCATACTCCGGAAGTCCATACGTACTCTCTTCAAATATCCAGACTTGCACTACTTTTTTCTTTTTCTTTTAATTTCTCATTCACAGTCATACATCTTCTTCCCTTTCATAATGATGGTTTTATAACTATTTAAGGTATTCCAGGTGATTCATCATTTCGGGGATGAAGATGCTCTACCTTCTCCGCATGCACCGTAGGTGTGGGTTGCTTATGCACCCGCATACCCTCCACAGTTAAGCTGCGATTTTGTTTATCTATTTATTGCATGTGCCAAAGTTTCCGTATACCGTCAAGTAGTAACTACTTCATCGCAATTTACTTGATATCTATCTTTTCGTGACTCCTTGTCCACACCGCTCTCTTAACTGCTGCGTTTTCTATCGACCCAGTCTCTTCTTTACTGTCTTCTTGTGTGCCATTCTATGGATCTCTGCCAATCTTATTATGAACAGTAAACTACTTTCCACCACCATGCGATCAAATGAGGGGAACACAAAACCGCCTTGGCAGCCTCCGCAGACACGACTCCAATATAGTCCCTTTACAACGAAGATGCGTAATTTTTGAGGTGCGATGGACAGGCCTCCATCCCTCTGTTACTTCCACGCTATCACTATTGACTTCTTCATCTCAGTTTTGGTCGCCACTTCTCCATTCCCCTTCATATTAATCTACAAGTCATCCACCTTCAAGAACTGGAAGAAGGATCAAAGAGGTAAAACTGACGCAGAATATGAGCGTTTCTCATTTTTATCTCAACAATAGATATAGCGACAAACTTCTTCAAAGCAAAAGTTAAAAATATACTATTATACCAGACCAGTGGAACTCGTCAGTTTTGGTCTATGGCGAAAGCTGTCAGAGGCAACCATTGTAATTCTTTCTTTCCACCTTTAACGAGAGATGACTGTTCTAACACATCATCACGAAGGAAGATCTGTTTGCAAACATTTTTCCCAAAAATCTGCCTTGAGTTCATTAAATGCAGTGCGTCCAAGCATGTCGCACAGACCATCGGATATATCTGAAATGAAGTGCAGAGTGAGTACGACAAAGCCAGTTATCAATAGCTGGACTGAGAGAAAGCAGTGAATCTCGATGGAATGCCACCAACTGCTTTGAAGGAATCTGTTCCAGAGTAGTCACGTTTCCGGAGTGTTACTAAAGTAGAATGCCTAGAATGCCTAGCCCAAAACTACCGTCCAATCACATTGTTGCCCATTAAATCGAAAGTCATTGATAAACGAGTTCATAAAATATCTGAAGCTGCAGGAAATCATCAATAATCCACAATACGGATTCCACAGACAACAATCAACTGGTGACCTCGTTGCATACATTACGCATTTCGCAATTGAATTGAAAAGCAAACTGAATAAAGGGCCATCGCTCTTAATATGACAAAGGCCTTCGACAGGTTCTGTCACGCAGCCTTGATGAATAAACAAATCTCTTATGGATTTCCCAAAAACTTGATTGGATTAGTAGCTTTCTCTTCATTAAATCGCTTCAGCTGGTGGTTATGGTGTAACAAAGGAATCTTTTCAGATTAATGCAGGAATACCCCAGGAGTACACCGAAATAGAACATTTGAGTTTGTGGATAACTGTACCCTGGTACCCTTACTTTCTAATCAGTGTAATTGCTGAGAAGGCACACCGACAAAGATGCCAACAGAGCATATCACTGAATCGGAGAAGATATTAGAGTAGAGTTGAACTTGGTCAATTTTAGCGCGAATGATACCCAATCATCAACGTTCTTCAGAAAAGGCCTTTCACAAGAAGGATGGAGCTTGTAGGTTAGAGAGAGTGTGCCAGAAGAGACCACTGGGTCGCAGTTGCTGGGCTAGTGGGCAGTAGGGTGTATCGTTTTTGACTTTTTTTCGAAATTCAAAAAAGTATAGTGCGGAAAAGTTGCATTTGGTGACACCGAGCATCTGTGATTTTTTTCAGAATTTTTGAACAATGCCTAGGGGTCGCGCAATGCCCTCAAAGTTTCTTATGTTGTGTATAGGCAACCCGCACAATAATCTTGCGTTTTCAAGCTGTTTTAGGGTTCTAAAGTCACATTTCTGAACGCTTTCTCTTGTTTTTAGATGTTTTTTTTATGGAGTGTAAATGAAAGAAGGATTTCGCTGTATTGTTAGGCTCTTTTTGTTCTTTTATTGTACAATACAATATTAGAGTTAAATCATTATAAATGAAAATTTTAATTATAATATTTGCTTTGTTGGGATTAAATGATATTGGAAGATTAATACAATTAAAGCCAATTGAATATTGTTACAAACAAGTGTTAGTAAAGCATGGATACAATTTAACGTTAATGCAGCTTTGGTAAAATTAAATTTTGAAAATCAGAATTTCCTATGGACGCTTCCGCTCTTTTTGTGCAACGGTGTAGTCCTTTTTGGTATGTAGAGATGGTAGCCGTTGTCTGGACTCCAGTTTTGCTTTCACGTACGCGTCACGAGATTGTGGCCCAAGAACAGAGGAAGAAGCTTCTGTTACTAATTTTATCAGCCTTTCGACAGCCTGAGTGTGGCAGGGGAAAGCGGTTAATTCCTTATCACAGAATGCTCGACTCCTAATATTTTCTTCTATTTCTTCGGGTGATAGTGATCGGGTTAGAGGGGGCTCGGTCACAGGGTGCGAAGACCAGTCTATGAGATCGTAGTAGTGCTCAGAGTTGAACTTTAATTTGGGAAATTCGAAGGCGCGTATTCCCTTTCGTGTTGTCTTCGTCGATCTTGCCTTTTTATTCTTCTCCAAGCAAGAGCTCTCGTGTCGGGATTGCCATCGTTGATCATAGCGAACAGTACATTCTCAGGGTGTCCAAAATAGGCATTGTTCTGAATAACCTTGTCCACAATATTCCGCAGTTTGAGAGGCAGGTAGCGTGACAGTCGAATCAACTTCCATAAATGTATTGGACCCTGGGCAATCGAGGGTTCTTTTTTTACTGAGTACCAAACGGGAGCGTAAATTTTCATTACATTCGAAGCCAACTGGCGAAGCGCCTCCGAAGGCTTTTCGGTACTAATGTATAATCGTAATACTCTACTAGCTGTTGTTAATCACCTAGATTGTACAACAGGGCCTGTTTTCTGCTTGCTGAGTTCTTTTGGACAATATCCATTTAAGACAGCGGTACATAAACGTAGGAGGTATTTCTGATCGGTGTAATTATCTGTCAGACCTTCCGTGTCTTCTATCCCATCAACAGGGATGGCGTCAAACTTCGTCATTCGTCGATTTTCGCATTGTAAAATAGCTTCTCCAATGGTTCCACCGGTTGCTTGTGCATTTTAGTTTCTCCGTCTAAATAACGAATGAGATGTCGGAAAGGTATCTCGTTCAAATGGAGTTGACAAACAACATGCTGTACAGGAGCGTTGATAGCTATCTCTATGAGTCGCATCACACATTGGATCCGACCAGTATTGACGTTAGTGCCGTCACATCCCAGCACTGTTAATTTAGAAATATCGATTTTCTGTTGATCAAAAAAAAATCGCATACTTTTGACGATATCATCAGCGGACTCTGATGAAGGTGAAACATGGCCAAAAAACTTCGACCATGGTTCTTCTACTAAGCATACATGTTCCTCAGTTTCGTCTTCTTTTCTTCTCTTTTTTAAGAGTTCGGTCCTTACGTCCGTCAAAATACAGACCTTTAATAAATTTGGTTTCGGTTTCAGTATTCCTTTGAATTTTTTTTTTCAACTCGCCCATAGATAGCTTTTGTGACTTTGCTTTTATCTATAACTTTTTCTTTTTCTTCTAAGGAAATTATACCAGCGTCTTCTAAAGCGGCGCTTGCTATCAACGCAACATGTCTTCTTGATACACCTGATCTGTAAGCAACTGACGCCACATTTTTGATGGACAAACGTGTGTTTCTAGATGTCGAGGTTTGTGGTTCAAAATTGGAATCGTTACCGCTGGTATCCGATGACTCGAGGAAGACTCTTCTGCTTCTGACGTTGTTTGCTCTTCTGGCTTGGGACGCTTGCGCAATACTGGTATTTATAATTTCTTGTTTTCTTCCTCTTATTCGTTACATCGTAGTCTTTTATTCCTTTATACCACAAAGACAACAAATACACATAAACAAACTGCAAGAAAATCGACTTCAGACCCCTGAAAACACTTGAAATCGCGAAATTGTTGTGCGGGTTGCCTTTATACAACAGAAAAAACTTTGAGGGCATTGCGCGACCCCTAGGTATTGTTCAAAAATTCTGAAAAAAATCACAGATGCTCGGTGCCACCAAATGCAACTTTTCCGCACTATACTTTTTTGAATTTCGAAAAAAAGTCAAAAACGATACACCCAACGGGCATCCCTCACTCATTATCTAATTGATCTATTCATGTCACTAAGATATCTCTCCCAGCTTATCTTACAACAAAATTCGGAAGACCAGTTTTGCATTCCATTATAGCTACAGCACCATCAACGCTAACCAACGTTTATTAATTCTCTGAACGAAATGTCATGTGTTTTGTAAAGTATATGGAAATCTTATCGATTCGACCTGGAATAGTTTCACAGATTACTGTATTGAAATTACTGCTCTGAAATAATCAAAACACGGGATTCAAAGCGTGCCTCATGGAAGAGACATATCAACAAAAATAATTAAATGTTAGTGATCATCTTGTAGAAGTTGCTAAATACGTACGTTTAAAATTCTCAACTTGCTTTAATATGACTGGAAAATGAAGATCTAAGAACGTTGTGCTTCTAGTATGTAATATCATTGAAGACCTACAATAGCTTTTCGGCAACTTAGGAGCTTCTGTACTGTTGCTGACAGTCATTTGAAAATTTTCTTTATATACACAAACTGTGGTGAGCAATACGAACAAAAACTTCATCAATTTATTTATTTCAAAATACAGGGTAATGTATGTATATGAAATAAGAAACTAGTACTTCAGTTAGATTTGCATATTTTAAATATTACTCAGAAAGAAAAGTTTCATGAAAATATTATTAAAAAGATTATTGTTCCTTGCATTCAAGAATTAATACTAGCTTCAAATGCTTACAGTGGTGAATATGTCTATCCAGCAGGT
Source organism: Cryptolaemus montrouzieri (assembly GCA_013387265.2). Lineage (NCBI taxonomy): Eukaryota > Metazoa > Arthropoda > Insecta > Coleoptera > Coccinellidae > Cryptolaemus > Cryptolaemus montrouzieri. Next base: position 151,292,142 of record JABFTP020000185.1, read on the forward strand.
GGAAAATGATAACAATCACCAAGTCGGACACTTCACAACCAAGGATACAGACGTTTAAGATAAGTTAAATGCCACTTATAACGGTTCTCCGAGCACGAGTAGATATCTGATGTTCATCTCTTATTACTAAGTGTTGCTGATATCAATTCCTTTTAAATTCCGAATGCCAACTAGAAATCAAACCGTTTATTTTCACCAAAACTACATTTCAACTTATTGAAAATGACAGCGCAAGAAAGAAAAACTGATAACTCTTCCAGAAAACTGGACTATAAGAGTGAATAATATTTCATTGCCATTTTAGAGCAAGATAGAGAGTTACATTTTAGGAACTATGGTTTTCGTACGACAAATAAAACTGTTTTTTTTACAATTTTTCAAATGGAAAATCAATGGTGTTCGGTATGTATTATCATCACATACTGAAAATGCAATTTTCGGAAAACATTCATTGCTGAAAACATATCGCGTCTATCATCTTTTTTTTAAGTTATATCGGTTTTCTGACTTTCCGGGGTATACTAATGCCTATCTCTGTTGTCATCAAAATTAGGTGGAGATTAATTCGGAGTTCTGTAAGCATTCTTCAAAGAAAAATGCATGGTAAGTTTCTGGAGAATTGTTTGCTAAAACAGAAGGCTTGGCAATTGCGATCCAGAATCAGGTTGTTTTCACGAGGAATTATATAAAACACATCATCAAACAAAATATAGATGATTCTTGTCGTAGATGTTTCTGTTCTTCAGAAACAGTTTTTCATATATTATCATCTTGCTCAGTCCTTCCTTCAACAGATTATTCAGAAAGAAAAACAATTCTCTACAACAGAGCTGTAAAACACAATAGACCAGATATCATTCTTACTGATAAACAGAATCAAAAACATATATAATTGATATTGCTATACCCGACACACATAATATACAAAATAAATATAATGAAAAAATTCTAAATATATGATTCTTGACGACGAGATTAAAAATATGGAAAATGAAAAAATTTTATTCTACCGATTATTATTTCCACAACAGGTGTTATTCCTAGGAATCTTCACAAAGGTATTGAGATTTTGGGTCTGAAGAAAAATTTATTTGAACAGTTACAAAAGATAACAGTCATCAAATCTTGTAATATTCTTCGTAGGTTTCTTTCCGAAAAAATAATGAGGTAGAGTCATAGGATTTCTCTTTAGTTTATACTGCTCAGAATCTCATTTCATATTTTATTTATTTATTTATATAATGTAATATAATTAACTGACAATTTTATCATATTAATATTCAGAGCAGTATTCTATTCGATCGTTCACCACTTCACAAAAGGAAACTGTTAATGAGTAACATTCGGTGTTACTTGACTAAGGTCCGTACACTGGATTTTTCCGGGGAGAAAGCCTCTGACACTACTCGTTGGTACATTGATATCATTGTCTGATGATGCTATAGTATGTATATATTCTGGTAGATTGATATATTCTCATAACATTCAACGTTATCCTAATATATAATTATTCCAGGATATGTTTTGATTATAATCATTGCCTGGCAATGGTATTGATTACCGGGTGGTGATTTTATATTTTTTCATGAAATCAGTTTGATTGCATGAACAGATCCATGCTGACCAATGACAGTCACCATCAAGTACCACCCTTGAAAATTTGGATGGGGGTAGATGGGTCGAATGATACCTCGAAAGAAAGGTATTATGTTTGTCTGCATCCCCCAGTGATTATTTTTGAATGAAAACTGTAGAAGGTACAGAGTGAGCTACTATAACTCCTATGGAACTCAATGAGAATAGAATTATTACGAGCAGTCATGAAGGCAATCGAAATCCTTTACTTGAAAAGTATCGCTGGATCGAAATATTACCCCTGCTCTAGGGGTTGAAATTCGAGATGAGGATGATTTCGGAAGATGACAGCTTTTGATCTAAAATGAATCTATTCCAGTTTTTCGCACTAATACTTCAATAGTCTTGGGGCAATAGTCTTCTTTATTTTTCAGTGGCTCCCTCTGTATCTTCTACAGTTTTCAGTCAAAAATGAAAATTCGTTCACGGGGATGCAGACAAAGATAATACCTTTCTTTCGAGCTATCACTCGATGATATCAGGTAAGTTTTGTATCCCGATAGATGTCCCCGTGAAACGAAAATTATCTGTTTTTTCGTTTTTATCTGAAATGAATATCTTGGTAGATATAGCCTCTGTTTAGTTTTCGTTGAAGCACCCTGTATATAAGTGTATTGGGACAACACTATAATTACAGACCCGAGCGCGCCCCACAATAGGCTGGACATTGCTATTTTTGACTGGAAGAGCAGAATAGCAACATTGCTGGATGTTTCTGTGCCCTCGATGAGAAACTGGAGAGAGCCTACACGGAAGAAGTAAACAAGTACCAGGACCTGGCTCTCCAAGTAAAGGAACTGTATGGATTGAAGTCAGTGAAGGTGCTGCCCTCATTAACGGTCTTGTGGAAACACATCTCATTGAGAACACCGAACACCTTCAACTCAGCTTCAGCATAATATCAAGCGCACATAAATAAGTCCTACTTGGCACCTCACGTGGCATCAATAAATTTCTGATCTAACAACTTTGCTAATTTACCTGAAGGTATATTTATATATGATACTAAAATAGAAAAATCCGCTAGACCAGAAGTATTATATATAATTCACCTCCAAGTAATTTAGCAAATTTGTGAAATCAGAAATTTATTGATCGCACCAAAACTCCGTTCCGAACACACCATTTTCAATTCTAGAGATCCTGACGAAAACTTTCTAGGCTCTTGAACTCACAAATTCGTAAATTAGTTTAATTTTTTTTATTTATTTTCTTTTCAAAATATATATATATATATATATATATATATATATATATATATATATATATATATATATATATATATATATATATATATATATATATATATATATATATATATATATATATATATATATATATATATATATATATATATATATATATATATATATATATATCCATTGACATCGCAATGAAATATTTACCAAGAAATAAGACGCTTCCACACACTGCTGATGAGTTTTGTAACCTTCTAAACACCTGACTATTCTAACATCAGGACTTATCATAGTATCACCTCTTAGAACCCTTTTAGCTGATAACTAACATGGATGTAGAAGTTGCATACGAAGTTTAATTTTGTACAACCACAACTTTCAATCTACGATTTATGAAAGTCACAAGAAACATGCTGCTGTTTATGGGAATAATAGTTAGGTAAAAATTCGACTAGTACTTGGAGAATGCTATGTATATTTGACAATTTTTGTTATAGGTAATTGTTATAGGTATTTTATATGACTGTGTAAAATGAGTACGTTCATCACGTGATATGGAAATATGATGCTGTTTTAATGCAATTTTTGCATTAAAACAGCTTCATGTTTCACCAGAACATGACCTGAAGAGAAGTTAAATTAAAGAATAGAAATTTCAGTTATGAAAGCAAATTTACAAGAAACTGACTTCACGAATTCAACTGCCAACACGACAGAAATCTAGCAAATTAACAGTTACAAGAAACAGTTTTACTGAAACTGATATATACTACATCATTTTATTGTATATGAAGGTCCATAACGTAATTTACAAATTCACACTTCTACTCAGAAGATGTTTGTTCTTTCAGAAAATCAAATTGTGTTAATTTTGGTAAAATTGAATTTATACGATATAGTTATGTATAGGGCTATCACATAAGGTCAGGGCCCCTTGAGGAGTTCTGGCGCTTGTGTGCAAAAACGGATTTTGGCGCCCGTTAAGGCATTTTGGATCATGTTTTTTCATTTTTCTTGAAGGTAGGAGGTAGGTAGGTAGGTGCTTGCAGTAAAGCAGAAAAATGAACTTCAGAAGTCATAGACTAAAAATCAGACAGACACGTTGTTTATAAATACTAGAAAATAACCTAAAACTAAAAATCTGATTTCTATATATATATATATATATATATATATATATATATATATATATATATATATATATATATATATATATATATATATATATATATATATATATATATATATTGGTTGTTTATTATAATTCATGAATCTTAACCAACTCTTATCTGATCTAATTTGAATAAGAACTGTTGAGTAAACTATAGATGTTTATACAGTGTGTTCCAACGAAAATTTGACCCCTATAACTCCGAAATGAGTAACATTAGCGAAAAACACCAAGACACGTCGATTTTTGTTCCGAGGGGAGCATTTTCGAAATAATTCGAAACTTCTCAGATCAACCCCCTACCCCCAGCAACCCTAACTTTGAAATTCATCATAGGGAATAAGGGTCGAGTGGCACCTTACTGAAAAGGTCTGTCAATTCTCCAACTTGATTTGTCATTTTTAGAATTTTAAATTAACATACAGGGTGTCCCAACCAAGGGTGAAGTTGAATTCATGGAAATCCCAAATACTAAATGAAATAGATTTATTTTGGCATAATACAAGCGCAGGTTTATGCTCGGTCTAGAAAAACGACCTACACTTGTGAATTTGGAGTTGGTGCAATCAACCCCCTATTTCCAGCATCCCCAACTCAAAAATCATTCGATCGATAATAGGTCAAGTGGCACCTCGTTGGAAAGGTACTGCAATTTCTCTTCGAATTTGGTATTTTCGAAATTCAGAATCATCATACAGGGTGTCCCGAAGCAGGAACATTGAAAATCCAAATAACTTTTTGAAACTGGTTCATTTCGGTATACGAGAACATGTTTGATCCGAGAATAGGACTTTCTTGTGTGGTTATAGAATTTTTGCAATCAATCTCTTCCATTCAGCATCCCCAACTTGAAAATCATACAAATAATTCAAGTGGCATATCTTCAGAAAGGTTTTTTGAATTCCAGAATGATTAAAGCATTTCATTCAGTTCGGCTCTCCATACAGGATGTCGCTTTCGAAAAATTCAATATCGTCATTTGAAATTATCAACTAAAATTAATTCGAAACTGTTAAAAGTATTGGGGTACGATGTGTTGAGCATCAATTACGAAGAAATAAAGCTGATTTCTGCATTGAAAATGTTCACATTTTTTCATTTCCATCTGGCGTGCAGTTATCTGTTATTTCTCATTTTTGCAATGAAATATTATTATTATTCAGATCAGTTCCTCATTATTGTTGTTGTTCGTCAGTTGAAATTATTCTGAAAATGGTTTATTCCACTGAGGAAAGGGTCGAAATTGTATCGACGTATTTTCGAAATAACAGTTGTGCCAAAGAAACGGCAAGGATATTCGATAGGAACCATCCTGAAAGAGAAAGGAGTCAGTCACCAGTACGTTAAATATTTGGTTGACAAATTCCTAGCTACGGGTTCGGTGGCAAACAAAAACATGAAGTGGCATGTCCTGTCAGAAATGAGGCAACGGAAGTGGCAGTAGTGGGTCATCTACAAATGGAGAATACTACTTCGATCAGAAAACTATCTCGTCTGACTGGTGTATCAGCTACAACTGTCCATAGAATCGTGAAACATCACAAATTTCACCCCTACAAGGTAAAATTAGTGCATGAAATAAACGAAGATGATCCAGATCGTCGTTTACAGTTTTGTGAAAATCTAAGTGAGAACCTAAACGCTAATCCAAATTTTCTGAATAACATCTGTTTTTCTGATGAAAGCACCTTTATGCTCAGTGGTGAAGTGAATAGACATAATTGTCGATATTGGGACACACAGAATCCTCATTGGTTTAGAGAGGCCCACACGCAAAGGCCTCAGAAGTTGAACGTTTGGGCAGGAATTTTTGGCAATCATCTAGTTGGGCCTTTCTTTATTGAGGGTAATCTGAATGGAAATGGCTACCTACAGTTGTTAGAGGAACACATACATCCTAGATTGACAGAAATTTTACAGAACGATCCAACACTTTCTGAGGACGAAATGCGTTTTCAACAAGACGGTGCTCCTCCGCATTATGATGCTCGGGTGCGCCAATATTTAGACGAAAATTTCCCAGGAAGGTGGATTGGTAGAAGAGGACCTGTTGAGTGGCCAGCCAGGTCACCAGATTTAAATCCCTAGATATTTTTTTGTGGGGCCATCTAAAATCTAAAGTTTATGCCACAAGACCAGAAAACCTGGAGGAGCTGCGGATGAGGATTATCACAGAATGTCGACTTTTGACTCCTGAAGTTTTCGCTAATGTGAGAAGAGAGTTCGAAAATCGTCTGTATAACTGTATGGAGGTGGGCGGAGGTCATTTTGAACAATTGTTGTAATAATCAAGTTAGTTTTTGTTTTCAATTGAATACAAGTTCAATAAATCTCGTTTTCCTGTTTAGATGAGCATCCAATCAGTTTCTCCATCATCCCTCATCCTGATCCTCACGCCAGAAAACCTCGATTGCCAAACTGAAACCAATGCCTCAGTGATTCAGAAAATAGAAAAATCTTTCTGAACTTTGCCACTCAACCTGTAATCACTTGTATGATTTTTGAGTTGGGGATGCTGAATGGAAGAGATTGATTGCAAAATTCCATATTCACGCAAGAGAGTCTTATTCTCGAATCAAACATAAACATGTTCTCGTATTATACCGAAATGAACCAGTTTCAAAAGTTATTTGGGTTTTCAGTGTTCCTGCTCCGGGACACCCTGTATGCTGATTCTGAATTTCGAAAATACCAAATTCGAAGAGAAAATTGAAATACCTATCCAACGAGGTGCCACTTGACCTATTTTCGATCGAATGATTTTTGAGTTGGGGATGCTGGAAATAGGGGTTGATTGCACCAACTCCAAATTCACAAGTGTAGGTCGTTTTTCTAGACCGAGCATAAACCTGCGCTTGCATTATGCCAAAATAAATCGATTTCATTTAGTATTTGGGATTTGCAGGAATTCAACTTTACCCTCGGTTGGGACACCCTGTATGTTAATTTAAAATTCTAAAATGACAAATCAGAATGGAAAATTGACAGACCTTTACAGTAAGGTGCCACTCTACCCTTATTCCCTATGATGAATTTCGAAATTAGGGTTGCTGGGGTAGGGGTTGATCTGACAAGTTTCGAATTATTTCGAAAAATGCTCCCCCTCGAAAAAAAAATCGACGTGTCTTGGTGTTTTTCGTAATGTTACTCATTTCGGAGTTATAGGGGGGGTCAAATTTTCGTTGGAACACACTGTATATCGATCTTTCAGAGGTATATTTTCAATACTTTTGGAACTGAAAATTTAGGATAATGAAGATTAATATTTGAGTTAATGATGATTGAATTTCTATCCTAAAGGTGATTGAACAATTTGTTTTTTGAATTAATATATTGAAATTTGTATGGTTGATGGAGTCAGTATCCATAAAACAATATTGGAAGCTAAGGATGTATGGGGCTGTATGGAGAGATTTCCATGAAAAATAAAAATCTATTAAGTATGAATATCAGTGAATATAATGAGGCATTCAGTATAGATAGAGTTGGATAAGAAAAGGCGTTCAGTATATTTAGGTTTAGTATATTAAGAGTATAGTATTTAAGGCGGTCAGTTTATTAGGCGTTTTTGTATATAAGTCGTTTAGTATATTAGCTGTTCAGATATAAAAGGCGATCTTAATGGGCTCACTAGTTTGTATGAAAATAATATGAAAATTTCTATGGCCAAGTAGGATAAAAGGGCTTCTAATTCAACATAACAACTAGGTTGTTTGAAATTTCAGACAGCAACAAATCACACTTATTATTTTTCGAACGCAACATCACAATACTGGGTTGCTCGCATATGCTTTACGATTTCGGATAATGCCTCAATTGCAAGGTGGAATTTTCTGAAGGTAATTTGTGGAAACTTACTGCAAATCACCAAGCTTCCATATGAGGCGCATTATCAGTCACGCAAACAAATTATTGTCATGGTAGAGATTTACACGTGACCTTTTTCTTTCAGATCTTAGAAAAGTTTCAGCTGCACGCGAGACTACAATAAATGAAGTTCACGCGTGTCACTCCGGGTATTAGATAAGTCATTTGTTGTGTACACTTTAAATCTACTATTCGCGTTCTTTCTTCTAATCAATCTGCAACTTTTATTTTATGAAATGACATATCTGGGAAAGATTTCGTGGAATACAATAAGAATTAAATAATTTCACGATTATGATACTGAGATATACCACTTTCATTTCCTTCAACTCAATCGTTTCGAACCCTTAACAATTTTTCGAGTTGAACACAAGTGACAGTTTATCATTTAGCCTTTGATCGAAGAGGTTGACCGCCTCGGTAGCTGCACGGTTAGTGAGCAAGTATGTAGGAATATGCTTAGCCGAGGTGCCTGGTTCGAATCCGGGTTCAAGTCATGGATGTTGTCCTTGAACAAAAAAAGTGAATTTGACAAAGACTCACAAAGAGATTGGACACATAACCATAGTTGTTGAGTCCATAACCTCTGAAGGCCAGATAACTTGTAATTCTGAGAGGTGGCAGTTATCATTGCACGGTCTAGGTGAGTGGTTCGGAGTCCACTATAAACTGAAGGTCCATAGAAAAAAACAAACAAACAATCGAAGAGGTTAAGGAGTATATTTCTAAATTTAAAGGTTCCTCATCTCCAGGATTGGATGAAATTATTGTTGACCTACTTAATAATAATTCTGACATTCTTCGCTACCCACTGTCTCAAATTATTATTCTTTCTTTCGTGGAAGGTTGCGTTCATCACTGCCATTTTCAATTCATTTGTGTGAATGACTAGTCCAAATCCCTCGACTCAAAAATGCCCAATGATGTGATCTACCTGGACTTTGCAAGAGCTTTTGATCGCACACCACTAGATTAATCACTGTGGTGTGGGAGAGGGAGACTGTTGGTTTGGATTGAGACCTATCTGATCAATAGGTTAGGTTAGATTCGTGGTTAGAGTTGGGAGCTCATATTCTGCTAGTACTAGTGGTGTACTTCAAGGCTCTGTGCTCGGCCTCTTTCTCTTTCTTTTGTACGTGAGTGATCTAACTTTTCATATCATGAGCAAGAAAGCCTTCTCTGCCGACAAGGCCAAGCTTTATGGATATCCGTTTAGTCAGCATGGCATTCTTCAGAACGACTTGAACTCCATTGGCAGGCGGTGTATTGATTGGATGCTTCCTTTGAACATCGAGAAATGTGTAGTTTTATATATGGGGAAAAATAATCCAAAGCTATTCTACAACCTTTGCACTCAACATTACAAGGAGTTTTATCGCATGTTGATTTAGGGGTGATCATCATTAGTGACCTGTGTTGGTCGGGCCACAAGTTCTAGATATTGCAGATCTATCTTATTTGCCGGTCTTCCGCGGAAATTTCGTTTAGTGCGTCAATCAAAGTTTATAACACGTACGTGCGACCATTGGTGGTATACGCCTGTCCAGCTTGGTGTTCAGTTATGTTGGGCTCAGGGGTGATTATATCTTACCATTTCGAAAAATTGAATTTAACTACGCGCACTTCAAAGGCTTATTCACACTCTACTCTGCTACCCGTCTGCGAGGCCATCAAGAGAAATTGAAGAAAGAGTTCTTCAAAACAACGGAACAGCAATGTTTCTTTAGTAATGAGGTATTCGATTTCTGGAATAGTTTAAGGTATGAGGTGGTTGATGCGTCGTCGACCAATATTTTTGAAAATGGTCTCGATCGGGCTCTTTTCTCGTGAACTCTCTGCTACCTACCTTAGTATCGGTGTTATTTTACTTTATACGCATACCTATTAAAATTAATTTTTGGGTCTAGAATGTATTTAATTTTATCTTTTTTCGTTTTTTTCGCTTAGTTGCTGTAACTCGAACGACCAGAATATATACAAACTATCATCAGACAATGACATCAATGTACCAACGAGTGGTGTCATATGCTTTCTCCCCGGAAACATTCGGTGCAAGGACCTTTGTCAAGTTACACTGAATGTTTTTCATTCATAGTTTGCTTTGTGTGAAGTGATGAACGATCGATCAGAATAGTGCTTTGAATATAAATATGATAAGATTGTCAGCTAATTATATTACATTTATATAAACAAATGAATAAAATATGAAATGAGATTCAGAGTAGTATAAACTGAAGAGAAAACCTATGACTCTACCTCATTATTTTTTCGGAAAGGAACCTACGAAGAATATTACAAGTTTTGATGTATTCTGTAACTGTTCGAATAAATTTTTCTTCAGACCTGAAATCTCAATATATATATATATCTATATATACAGGGTGTTTCCGGACAAGATGTCATAAATGAAGGATGCGAATCCCTGAATGATTTGAGCAAGAAAGTTCGAAGAACCAATGGTCAAAAAATGCTTCGTTGCCGAGATACAGGGTGATAAAGTTGAGAAAATTTTTCGATCTTCTCTCGATAAAACCTAGACTTCTCAAGATTTCGGGCTCAAATTTTCCACATAAGCGAATCAACACAATCTGAATCACCAGGTGAGGCCAAATTTTGGAACAGTATACAGGGTGATACTTTTCATGGGCCATATTCCATTTTTACCCTCGGAACTTTTTTTTGGTACGCCACTGGCACTAACAAAAATAAAATCGAATAGATCATTCAATTTGAAATTTTTTGACCCATGCATTTTGATCGGTACTATCACCGTTTCTGAGATATTAATTATTGAAAATAATCCAATAGTTTTCCCATATCGAAGCCATGGAGATATTATCTTAATAACTGATGCAATTTTTCAGGAATGTATGTTTATAACAAAATGAGGCAAAAATTCCTGACAGTATACAGGGTGTTATTTTTCACGTGCATTTTCCTTTTTGCCCCTGAACTTTTTGTGGTGCGCTACTGGTATATTCTGAAAACAGAATGAAACAGATTATTCAATGCGAAAACTTTTCTGTTCCTTGTATTTTTCCGTATCTGCCACCATTTTCGAGATATTAATCAAGAAAAGTAATCGTATAGTCCTTCCGTATTGAAAGCTTGAAGATATTTTTCATGTTATTTCGGCAATTTGTGAAGACCTTGAGCTCGAATTTCAAACGAAGTTCACATTTTAAGATCTGCACCACTAGATTGGTAGGATTTATGAGAAAGTATAAAGGGTCATTTCCTGATCATTGAATTCGAATTCAAAAATGTGTTTTATTGAGTGTATAAATCGGAAGTAAATGAATAAACAACATAAATAATCGCGAATGATTTCAATAACAAAACTCATAATGATGAAAACAAAATTGAACAAACAGAACAAATCAAAGAAGATGTTGAAAATGTCCTCCACCTGAAAGAATACATGCTTCTGCTCGTCTCCGCATATTAGTGCGCATCCTCTGAAATATTCCTGAGGTATTTCTGATGACGTCACATGATGCTGTAATTCTATTCCTCAATTCTTCAAGTGTATTCACGGGAGAGCTATAAACCAAATTTTTCAGATGTCCCCAAAGAAAAAAAGCCAAACTGTTTAAATCTGGCGACCTTGGAGGCCAAGCTTCTGGTCCACCACGCCTTATCCAGCGGTTATTGAATGTCATATTCAGATATTCTCTAGCTTCCATGCTGAAGTGCGGTGGTGCTCCGTCATGCATAAACCACATTCTATTTCTAGTTTGCAGCGGCACATCTTCTAGCAACACAGGTAAAATCTCTTCTAGAAAGTGGCGATATAAGGCTCCATTCAGCCTGTCTGGCAAAAAAATGGCCCGATCAGGAAATCCCCAATTATTCCAACCCAGACATTAACCGAAAATTGTTCTTGATGGTGACATTCCTCAATCATATGGGGATTTTCTTCAGTCCAATAGTGATTGTTATGAAAGTTCCTGATTGCATTTCTCGAGAAGGACGCCTCATCTGTGAAGATGATTTCGCTATCGAAAAGGGATTATGAGCAATGTTATGAAGGAACCATCGGCAGAAATTGAGTCGCAGAGGAAAGTCGCGAGGTAGTAGAGCTTGGACGCGTTGAATATGGTATGGGTAAAGCAAGAAATCATGGAGAATTTTCCAGACCAATACAAATGAGATATTCAACTCTCTTCCAATTTCTCTTGTACTCAGCTGAGGATCCTCATCTATACAATTTAGGACTGCCGTTTCGATTTCCGGGGTCCTTATTGTCCGATTTGCCCCTTTCAAGTTATGATTCGGTTTGAATGTACACCGTTCTCTCAATCTTCTGTGGATGTCAGAAGACGTACGCCTATCAGGAATGATTCGATTAGGGAAGCGTTCTTGATACAAACGCCTTGCGTGCACTGCGTTTCCTTCAGCCACACCGTACATGAAATGTATATCGGCCATTTCTGCATTAGTGAAAACCATTTCAAAGATTATTGGTTACTACTTACAGCTGTTTCAAATGTAGGCACAACAAACTGAATGACAAAACTTACAATCATTGAAGTGTCAAGTTTTTTTTCTATGATTTCATTTGCGAAATTGTATCAGAGCCTACTAAGCCTTTTGAAATCACCAACGTGTTCTGATATGAGGAAGACACGATAAATTCTGATGATTTTCAATTCAAAACGGTGAAAGACATGAGGATCAAGATGAGCACAAAATTATCCGAATTGAATGAAAATCCGTTTCTGATTACGAAAAACGTCAGTTATGCACCGAAAAATATACGGTGGCAAAGGGTAGCCTGTTCGGGCGTTGTTGATTAATTTTTCGAAAATGGTGGCAGATACGGAAAAATACAAGCAACAGAAAAGTTTTCGCATTGAATAATCTGTTTGATTCTGTTTTCAGAATATACCAGTAGCGCACCACAAAAAAGTTCAGGGGCAAAAGAGGAAAATGCACGTGAAAAAATAACACCCTGTATACTGTCAGAATTTTGCCTCATTTTGTTATAAACATACAATAAGGAGATATCTGATGTGAATTTTAGCTCAATTCCTGAAAAATTGCATCAGTTATTAAGATAATATCTCCATGGCTTCGATATGGGAAAACTATTGGATTATTTTCAATAATTAATATTTCAGAAACGGTGATAGTTACGATCAAAATGCAGGAGTCAAAAAATTTCAAATTGAATGATCTATTCGATTTTTTTTTGTTAGTGCCAGTGATGTACCAAAAAAGTTCCGAGGGTAAAAATAGAACATAGCCCATGAAAAAGTATCTCCTATATACTGTTCCAAAATTTGGCCTCACCTGGTGATTCAGATTGTGTTTAGTAGCTTATGTGGAAAATTTGTGCCTGAAATCTTGAGAAGTCTAGGTTTTATCGAGAGAAAATCGAAAAATTTTTCAACTTTAACACCCTGTATCTCGGCAACGAAGCATTTTTGACCATTGGTTCTTCGAACTTTCTTGCTCAAATATATTCAGGATTCGCATCCTTCATTTATGACATCTTATTCGAAACACCCTGTATATATATATATATATATATATATATATATATATATATATATATATATATATATATATATATATATACACAGAGCAGTATAAACTAAAGAGGAAACCGATGACTCTACCTCATTATTTTTTCAGAAAGAAACCTACGAAGAATATCAAAATTTTGATTTTGATTTTGATTTTTATGACTTCTGTAGCTGTTCGATATATATATATATATATATATATATATATATATATATATATATATATATATATATATATATATATATATATATATATATATATATATATATATATATATCATCATATCAATAAATAATCCTCCCTAACAAAACCTCTTGTTTCCAAATCTGCCTACCATGCACGCTGCTAACAAAAGCCAATTATGCAATTGTGCAGGACGTCGAAAACTGAAGCGGCAGACTGGTGTTCCGTCCTTTTCGTTTTTGTCCTGTTGGCTTCGGTGCTCTAGGCCACAAGGTTTTCAGAAAATGCTGTCTGTCGGCCAATATTTGGGTGAAGAAATATTCTCACTGTTATGGCCCTTAAGTGGCAAATTTGAGAACTATCTCCTTTCAGAGAGGATATTATTCATTGATCTTACCGAAGGATTTCGGGGAAAATATTGGTTTTCTCATATATTGACTGACAGGTGGTTTATCCTAGATACCTTGAGGTCTAAAGCAGCGAAACCAACAGGACTTTTCACTCGTTGAACTGAGTTCATTGTTTTTTCGAGTCCTGTAGTGGGTTTACCACATTGGTTCATAGTGGGCGTTTCACGTATGTATGTATGAGATGAGTTATTTCAGGAATCGGTATGGTGTTTTATTTGGTTGGCTTGAATGCAGAAAGGCGATATACGAGTCTAATGAGTTTCTAATAAGAACGAAACTTCAGTCTGCCATTTCATTTCTTGACATCAACATCGACAGGTTAATTGCATTGTTGTAGCTCTTGTTGGCTGCGTGTAGGATGGACAGACTTGAGAATTAGCTCTTCTCAAGGAGGACATTTCATTGATTTACGAATTTTTGAATAATTCTTCTGTCTTGGGTGTTGAGCACCTTTAGGTGCTCAAATATCCTAGTTAAGGAATCTTCTAACAATCCCAATTGTAATTGATACTATTTTCCTTAGAACTTCTGCCACTATTGAGGTATTCAGCTTCATTCTAGTGCTATTGATCAAATGCCTCTCAACCAAGCCATTAACTGATATTATGAGTTGTATGACTATTACAAAATTGGAACCGTGAATTTGTGATCTCGAAAAGCAGATCCTGATACTCTTCTATTTTTCAGTGTACGCCTTAGAGATCTATCATCCGCCGGAACAGCTAAAACGAAGGATATTTTCTATTTTCTATGGAATACAGTTTTGTTGGGTCATATGGGATTGGAGGGTGTGTATTCAAGTGTCCCAGTACTGTTTAAAACTCTCATCTTAGTTTCTTTGGAGGTGAAGTGTGCAGTACTTCTTTTGCAATTGCTTGGTGGTATATTTTGGCCATAGCGTTATGGCTATCCAGATAAGCTCTAGGGAAAGATGAGGTTATATGTTGGATAGACTTCAGGGGCGATTACATTTGTAGATTGTCAATATGTCTTTGAGAAGCGCTTGTTCAAATTCGAGCTTTGAAGATTAATGGGATATCTCCCGTGAAGTAGTTTAGACAACCACACCTTACATAGTAAAGTCGTGGTTCGGGTATTATCAGAAGTTGTGGTGGAGTGGCATTCCATAATTCTATGGGCGAAACGTCATTCATTTCACGGATCGATCAGCAGAATAGCGTGTTCTTGTGGAGGCAATACTGCCAAAGCTTCAAGACGTTTATTGCGAGCGTGGCTTCAATGTTGACAATTTCTCTTCTCCCTTGTTGTCTCGAAAGAAGGAGTGGTTTATGGAGTCTTACTTCACAACTCTGCTGACCAGTTAATGAATCCAAAATCATAGGTAATACTTCGGATGACTGAGCTGTTCAGGGCTGTAAACATCGCTATATACTGTAACCGTATCACCCTTCGTGTTCAATATTCTACTGTCGATGGTGATTGACAAGCGACCAACAGTACTCATTGTGCCTGTTGAAAATGTCATCACTTCATTGGTTCATTTGGGCTTTTGTCCTGTTTTCTTAAGGTGCCATTGACTGAACTGAAGTCGTCATTGGTTATCATCAGGTTCGAGGAATTGCGACATTCACATCCTGCAGGTTCTGAATTTATTCTCCTTGAAAATTCTAAGTGCACTTGATTTCGAATTCCAGTTTCAATTGCTATTTGACGACTTGAAAATCAGGTTCGGCTGCAACTCCTCCTTAAACGTCGACGAAAACATCTTTTCAATCTTCAATTTTATATGTTTTGCTCCGTTGTGGTTCAAAATAATCACCAGTATTTGAATGGTCCTTCAGTTTTTTGTAACGTACTTATGTGGCTGTCCCTCTTAGGGAATCTATTGAAATAAAAGTCTTAAGCAGTTTCCAAATCATACTATTCTATTTATAACATTCCAACATCTCATAGTTTTCGTAATTTTGGAATTGAAGAGCCATAAAGATTGAATTATAAGTAGAAATTTCCTAATCAAATGGAGCTGAAAAACATAAACTTTTGGTAAAAATATTTGTTTCACAGAATCAATGATATTGATCGAATATAGTAATTGTTTCAGACACACACAAATTCACATCAATGAGGTAAAATAGTTCAAATAGTGTCATGAACGAAGGAAAATCTATTTTCTAAGGGTGAACTCTATAGATTTTAATACAGAATGAATGAATGAAATCTTTGACACACAAGAGAATCCTCTTCTACCATTGAATTATGAATATAATAAAGAACAAGTATATTATATATAAGTATATTTTGGTCTAAACAAGTTTTTAATAATGAATTATTATTAAATTAAATTATTAAAAATTTGTTTAGATCAAAATTATTTCCATTTCAATTACAAATATTATACTATTGAAGACGGCTTGATTATGGGCAATCCGTTAAGTCCTTTGTTAGCAGAAATTTTCATGAATAACTTAGAGAAATTAATTCATAATCATCCACTCAGTAAATATTGTTTATACTGGTATCGCTATGTAGTCGATATCATTATTTGCTTCACAGGAACAGATAGACAGTTGAAAATTTTCGAAAATCATATAAATTCATTACATCCAAAAATTGCATTCACAACCGAAATAGAAAGAAATAATTCGATAAATTTCTTAGACGTAACAATTTCTAATGAAAATGGAAAACATGTTTTCGCAATTTACCATAAGCCGTCACATACAGATATTATAATACATAACTCGTCGTGTCATCCATATCAACATAAAATGTCAGCATTCAATAGTTTTATTCATAGATTGATTAACATCCCGCTATCACCAGAAAATTTCAACAAAGAACTGAATTTGATTAAACAAATAGCCAAAAATAATGGTTACAATCCCAAACTAATAAATAATATTTTAAATGAAAAACAAAGTAGAATCGCATTGAATGAAGTTTACCCTGTCGATAAATTGAAACAAAAATTCAACACCTTAACCTACGTTGGCATTACAAGTGAGAAACTGAGATCATTCTTAAGTAGCAATAATTTCAACATAGCTTTCCAAACCAATAATAATTTAGGCAAATATATAAAAATAATAAAACCAAACTAGGTAAAACAATAAATCAGGTGTTTATAGATTGAATTGCAATGACTGTGATAATTTCTACATTGGTAGAACACATAGAAATTTTAATATTAGAATATCGGAACATAAACGCAGTTTTTCAAACAAAAACAGATTCAAATTACGCGAATCATCTCTTAGAAAATAATCATTCTTTCGACCCACAGTTTGAAATTTTGCATACAGATAATAAATATTGGAAGGTAGATCTTTGGGAAACTTTAGAAATAAATAAATACAAACACTCAGGTAGACTCATCAATGAACAAGTCGATTTAAGCCCTTCACCTCTATTGAATCTTTTCGGGAGCAATCTATTCCTTAATTTTATTGGATATACCTGTCATAAATAACCACTTAAGAAGAATCAACCAATAAGCTTTTAATTACTCAAGGACATTAATAGTTATATTCTCATTTATATTTTTCTGCATAATCATTCGTCTGAAGGAGCTACGGTGTAGTGAAACGCGTTACGAATCGCAATTATTAAGTAAAATTCCTTAAAACACAGTACTTGTTTTTTATTTTTGACAATGGAATTTTACCAAGTAAAAGCCTCCCAAATTAAAAATTATGAATATCTGCGATATTCCGAGTGGATCAATATGAATATATATCTTTTAAATGGAAGAGGCTAATTAGAAAGAAATTGAAGGAATGTGATATATATTTGGAGAGAAAACAGTTAGTTTCAATATTCAGAAACTGATCGGCAAATTTTCTGAAAACGTCATTGCCTTTCACTCGAAAAATGCCTGTAGAATATGAAAAATTTTTATATTTAACTTCAATAATACACAAAACTAAATTTATATGGAATCACCCGATATATTGGATATTACCTCAGGGATTTTGGAAATTTCGAAGGTTTGTTAGAATTGATCCTTTTGAGTTATCTAAATTGAAAAAAGAAATAAATTAAGGTTTATTTCAACAAAGAAACAGATAAAAATAAATAAGAGACTCTTTCCGCATGTAGAAAAAATTGAAAATTGTTTTCGCACGGGGTTGGTGTTTTTCTCTGACTTTAGTATCTTTTATTACCTCCTTTTGCCCTGCTTCGAGCCTGAATCAGTCTAGGCATGCTTTGGATTAGGTTTTCGACCTCCTCTGTGGTGATATTCTGCCATTCTTCTGTGGCGGCTTGGTTTAGCTGTTATGGAGTTCTTGGATTATCCTGGCGCTATGTAATTCTCCTTTTGAAATTATCCCATGAAAGTCCAATAGGATTGAGGTCTGGAGAGCGAGCTGGCTGGTCCAAAATAGTGATTTCCTCTGTTTGAAGCATTATCTTGCATAAAAGTGAAATTTCACTTTGGGCACCTCGCCAGAGTCTCACTATGGGCTCCAGCACTAGCTCCACATAATTTCTAGCAGTTACACTCGCAGTAAGAGAAATAAAATCTGTTTTGCCTCCCGCCATAATGCCACTCCTAAACATCATACTGCCCCCTTGGTATTTCGGACTTGGTCTTGCTGCTCGGAGTCTAGCTTCTTTTCCACGACCCTTAAAACCCGAATCCGGCGATCATCTGATAGAACACTAATTCTGGTCTCATCCGAACAAAGAACATTTTGCCAATTCTCAATATTTCAACTTTGGTGCTCGATACACCAATTTAGTCTGTTAATTTTTTGTTGTCTGGTTAGCTCTGGAACTCTTAAGAGACTTCTGCTGTATAAACTCCTTGAACGATGTCTTTGACGTATCGTTTCCACTGATAACTGATGCACTAGGATCTCCTGTTGCAATTTGGAACAGAAAGAGGTTTAGTTCTCAAGAAGTGATCTTTCTACAACTTCTTCTAGGCCTATTTTGCAGAGATTGTAGCTTCACGTAAAGGGCGTAGGTTTTTGAAATCACTCCCTGTGATACCCCCATTGTGACCGCCAGATCCCTCTTTGTCGTACGTTCTTCAACGAAACCAATTATTCGACATCTCTGCACATCAATCCAACGTTAACCGTTTTCAGTTATGATTATAGGCTTCTTCAAGTTTTGAAATTCACAGTTTCAAATCTGAATGACGACTGAGTACAATAGTTCAAACATGTGGTAATAATTTCTTATCATATTATCCAGTTTTTTCACAACAAAAAACTTCATTCTTCAGAAGTAGTCAAAGATCCATGGTTAAAAACAATCAATAACACAGCTCTACAAAAAATTTTTTATTGTTGCCCTGGATATCATCGCAAATTTTTATGTTTTCAAGTGCCCAGATTACGAATATATTCATGAAAGTTCTCAATGTGCTCGTATTTCCATGATTTTTGCATTTTTATATTTTGAACAATTATAAGCTTGTTAGAAATAAAATTTAATTTTCCAGTCATGATTAAGCTTCTGCGCAACTTTTTCGCGCATACAAACATCACCTGATCTCCACTCTCAGACCCCTTGCTCCATGAGATCTCAGTTATTTACAATATTGAAGTACACGTAAATCTGGATAAAGTGTCATGGATTAATATTTTGTTTCAATTACTGAATGTCCATTCTTATATATTTGTCTTCTAGTCTAAAATATGAGTTCGTCACAAAGAAAGTGTAAATATTGTAGTGATTTATTTTGTTATATTTGCGGTGTTTATATACCAAAAACACAAAAAAGAAATATCACAGACTTTGTTAAGGAGACTTATGTTGAATATTTTGGTTTCAAAATGGACAACTTATGAATATTTTGGTTTAAATGGACAAATTAGGTAAATGGGTTCCTAATGAAGTTTGTAGGTCCTGTGTTGAGTCTTTACGGTTGTGGAAAAAGGTGAACGTTCTGGATTAGACTTTGGTATTCCTATTATCTGGATGGAGCCTCCGAATCATTTAGATGATTGTTACTTTTGCGTAGTAGATGTTAAAGGTTTTAATCGAAATCAAACGTGGAGATACCCAGATTTACAGTCTACGAAATATCCGGTTCTACACAGTGAAAATCTCCCTCGGCCCATATACATTTCAAAAGTAATTTGCATGCCCTCAGAAACAATGATGTTACCAAATTCACAGAAATCGGGACCATCTACTAGTGGAAGTGAATGGGAAGGTGAAAAATCTACGACAAAGTTATTTTCTCAAAATGAACTCAGTGATTTAATACGTGATCTCGATTTATCATAAAAAAGGATCAGAACTGTTAGCCTCAAGATTGAAAGAAAAAAATTTACTGGCACCAACAGTAGCAATTACAACATACAGAACGCGAGAAAAAGAGTTACAATTTTTTAGTGAAAATGAAGGATTAGTGTATTGTAATGATATCGCGAAGCTGCTTATAGACATGGGTTTAAAAGAGTACAAATCTACTGAATGGCGCCTTTTTATTGATAGTTGCAAAAGAAGTTTAAAATGCGTCTTATTGCACAATGGAAATAAATTTGCATTAATTCCAATTGCCCATTCAACGAAACTCAAAGAAGAATATGAAAATGTAAAATTAGTTTTAGAGAAAATTAAATACTCTGAGCATCAATGGCCGATCTGTGGATTTAAAAATGGTTAATTTTTACTTGGCCAACAAAGTGGATATACAAAATACCCTTGCTTTATTTGTATGTGGGATAGTAGAGCAAAGCAACTTCATTGGGAACAAGATGTTTGGTCTGTAGGAAATTCTTTAACTGTCGGTAAAGCCAACGTAATGAGGGAGCTGCTGGTGAGCAGAGACACAATCATACTTCCACCATTACATATTAAGTTAGGTATGATTAAGCAATTTGTAAAAGCGTTGAACAAAGACGGAAATTGTTTTAATTACATTTGCAGAAAATTTCTGAAGCTTAGTATGGGAAAATTGAAAGGTGGAATATTTGATGGTCCTCATATACGGCAATTGATGAAAGACTCAGATTTTATCAAAGTTATGACTGTTCCGGAAAGTAAAGCTTGGAAAAGTTTTGTGTTGGTTGTCGAAAATTTCCTAGGTAACCATAAAGCAGCAAATTATGAAGAAATTGTGCAAAATATGCTGACAAACTTTCAGACTTTAGGAGCAAATATGAGTATTAAGTTACACTATCTCCGCAATCATCTAGATAAATTTCCGGATAATTTAGGAAATTATAGTGAGGAACAGGAGAGCGGTCTCATCAAGATCTAAAAGTGATGGAAGAAAGGTATCAAGGTCGATGGGATTGTCACATGATGGCAGATTACTGCTGGTCTTTGAAAAGAGATTGTCCCTGAAAAATTATAGAAGAAAAGCTCATAAAAGGCGTTTTATGGAAATATGAAATATATTTTCGACATTTTCCTCTTTATTTACTTCGATGTATTCGAATTTCTCAAAACATAACTGACATTATAAATATATCTGTTATTTTGTTCCTTGTTTTACGATTTTTGTTATGTAAAATGAAAATAAAGATTTAAAAAGAAATCAGAGCAAATCCTACAAAATCATTGATAGTTTCACGAATTGTGTGCATAAATAGACCCAAAATCATTTTCATATCTAGGGCAACAAAACCATTGTAGACCAGTGTAATGTGAAATACCGAGTGATTCCAAATAAAATTGGTTGTGTGTATTCGAATTATCATCCAGAATTCCGAAATAACTGGAAAACTAGCAAACTGAAATCAGTTTTCACCAATCGAGCTTTTCTTAACTAAGATATATCACATAGTTGCCGTAATGAAACATGGAATTTGATCCACCTGTACATAACAATTTTCAATCGTAATCTTATAACATTCAACGATTCTTCTAACTTGATTCTCGATTTGCGAAAAAGTCAACATCTTAGTACCAGTAAAACTTGAAAAGTTAAGGAATAATAAAATTGAATGTTTTAAAGCCATAAAATAGAAGTGTCTTTCGTTCGAGAGCTCCGCTAAATTACTGCGAATTGGTAAAAATTGAACGCTCTTAGAAAGAGATAGGCTACAATATTTTACGAGAGGTAGTCATTTCAGATTTCAAAGAGTCGATTCCGTAGAACGGAATCAACTTTTCATACCTTTGAGGATTAGATGAAATTGTTGAACCACATCGAGGTTTAAGTAGATAGGTTTTCGGTAAAATACGTAAGTTTCACTTTGAAATCTACTGAGAGCTATTGAACACCAATTTAAAGGATTATTATCGGACACTATTCACTTCATTTCGTTTAAAGTTTATGATCTTAATTCAGAAAAGGAATCGAGTTCACGAGCTTCTGATTAAGTTCTGTATGCAGATGAGCAGGTTTTCTCACAATATTACCTATATTAATATATATTATGTGTAGCGAACACAAGTCTTATATACAGGGTGTATATGAGTAAGTGCAAAAGATGTCACGTGGTGATTTCTCAAGCCATTTTATGACGGACAGTTCCTATAAGTACGATCGCAATCGCTTCATTACCGAAATATAGGGTGTTAAATCTTCACTTCACAGCTATTTGAATTCAAAACATCTAATTCCAGTCAACCCCTCCATCTATGCCCAACTATTAGGCTACTGGCTAGGTCTAATGCGCATAGTCTGCTATCATATGATATGTCCCACTGGCTTCGGAATTTTCACTCTTTACTTTCTTTCTTTCTTCTGTCGACTTTCAAACTAATGAGTTCAACTTGAAAATCATATTTGATTGTATTTGAAATAGTTAAATTCTATAAAAGTTCTCTAGTGAAAATAAGGGATATCTATATCTTTAATATTGTGTAGCGATATATATCAAAGGTATAGGGTAAATTGAAAGTTTATTTAGAAAAATGCCGCACTTAAACTTGAAATCAGGTTTTTAATTTTTCCTATTATCTGCTTCAATTAGTGATTTTTTCGTGAAATTTTTATATGAATCATAAAATTCTTTCAGATTTTCAAAATGGTTGCCAACCATCTGTAACTTTTTGTGAATAGTTTTTGTAGATATCAATATCGAGTCATTGTGAGACCCTTCAATTAGAATGCTGAATCAAAATAGAATCGAGATCAAAATCCAAAAGAATTCAATGCGAGAAGAAGATGACGTGAACAAAAGCTGGGAGAAGCTGAAGACAAATATTAAAGAGGCAGCATTTGAGAGTCTTGGTAAATTGTTTTTGTAGATGCTTCCTTACATTTTATGTAGCTTCTCTTTTAGTTGTAAATAGTTTTGTACATACTTCCTCGCTTTTTATGTAACTCACCTTTTGATTCTATGACCTACCTCAACAGCTAGCATCAGTTTACTTTTCAGAATCTCTGTAACTTTTCCTGTTAATTCATATGTTCAAATAATGTTAGTCTCAAATTATTTCGTTACTTCAAATTCACTGGTGAAACTGTCTGTTACGTTAGAGCATAGAATATCTTGGTGATATATGTCTAACTTGTGTCGAATTCAGTCGTAGGTTGAGCCCAGAGGTCGGGATATAATTTTTATCTGAAGCCCTGAAATCTAGATAAATCCTATCTGAGGAGCTTTGAAGTTGAAGTAGAGGTGTTCACTCCATGCGCAGCACTAAAAATACGAAAGACTTCGGGAACTTGAACTCACATAGACGACCTCTACCTCATCTATTTCTTCAAGATCAATGATCTCTACCTCGTCTGTTTCCTGAGGAACATTGCTTTGTTGACTATCACCAAGATGAATGATATTAACTGCATATAGGAAAGAAACATTCGTTTTTAAAAATTAGTTTATAACTCTATGAGTTTTCACTGATAATTTCAATGTTTTATTAAATATCTGAGTTAAACTACTTGACTTTTTCTTCCAAGATCTCAGTGACAAATTTCATCGAATTAGAGTCTCATTGCTCAAAATTTCTCTGTGCTTACACCGTGGGGTAGTCACATTTCAAGGCGCCTGTTTGAAATCTATACAAGGTGCTTCAATGAAAACTAAACAAAGGCTATATCTACCAAGATATTCGTTTCTGATCAAAACGCAGAAAACAGTCAGTTTTTGTTTCAATAGGAAAATGAGTCGAGTGATGACTCAAAAGAAAAGTCATATCTTTGTCTACATCGCCTTGAACGAATTTCCATTTTAATTGAAAACTGTAAAAGATACAGGGTGAGCAACTGAAAGATAAGGAAGACTATTTTCCTGAGAACATTCAAGTTTCAGTGAAGTAAAATGGAATAGATCCATGCTAATCTATGGCAGTCATCATCAAGTACCATCCTCATCCAGAATTTCAACCCCTAAAGCAGGGGTGACCACTCTTGAAAATTTGGAAGAGGGTAGATGGGTCCAGTGATAACTCGAAAGAAATGTATTATCTTTGTCTGCATTCCCGTGAAAAAATTTTCATTTTTGATTGAAAACTTTAGAAGATACAGTGTGAGCCACTGAAAAATAGTGAAGACTATCGTCCCAAGACCATTGGAGTATTAGTGCGAAAAACTGGAATAGATTCATTTAAGATCAAAGCTGTCATCTTCCGAAATCACCCTCATCTCGAATTTATACCCCTAGAGCAGAGGTAATATTTCGATCCAGTGATACCTTTCAAGTAAAGGATTTCGATTGCCTTCACGACTGCTCGCAATAATTCTATTCTCATTGAGTTCCATAGGAGTTAGAGTATCTTTACAGTTTTCAATCAAAAATGAAAATTCGATCACGGGGATGCAGACAAAGATAATACCTTCATTTCGAGGTATCACAGGTCCCATTTACCTCTTCCGAATTTTCAAGGGTGGTCACCCTGCTCTAGGGGTTGAAATTCGAGATGAGGATGGTACTTGATGATGATTTCCATTGAGCAGCATGGATCTGTTCCATTTTACTTCACTGAAACTTGAATAGTCTCAGGGAAATAATCTTCCCTATCTTTCAGTTGCTCACCCTGTATCTTCAACAGTTTTCAATTAAAATTGAAATTCATTCAAGGCGATATAGACAAAGATACCATCTTTCTTTTGAGTTATCATTCAACCCATCTTCCTTATTCAAAATGTTGCAATCGAGGATTGCAACCCCCGCTTAGGGGGTTGATATTTCAGGCAAGTTTTGAACCCCAAAAGATGTCCCTGTTGAAACAGGAACTACCTTGTTTTTGCATTTTGATCAGATATGAAGATATTCATATCATATCTAGCCTCTGTTTAGTTTTCGTTGAAGCATCCTGTATAATCTAATCATAGAAACAATTATGAAAATCTACAGGGAAGTACTTTGTCAGTGATCTCGTATAATTCTCACCCCTAAAACTTTTTTCAGTAAATCCAGGGCAATTCAAAAACTTTTTTGTACATTTTGAATGATTTATACTATTCTTTATATCTTGAATTTTTCCGTGTCTATTACAGTTTTTGCGTCAAAAAGCGATCAATTTTATGTGTACGGTGGAAATATAATAATCTTCTGGTGATTTATTCCATTAGTAGACGGCTTTTTTCATCTTTTATTGACATCTCTAAATCAGTTATTATTGATTCACTTTAGCTGATATTTCGCTGATAGGCAGTGACACTTTCGAATTTTCACTAAGGTGAAGGTTTATTTAAATGCAGAAATGACCGACAAGCATTTTGTACATGGCCCTCTAACGATATTTTCATAAAGGCGTCGACAAATGTACTCTTAACTCCTTAGCTCCTCATCTGCTTCATCAACTTCAGGAAACTGGAGAGCATGATTGTGATCGGCACCGGGAGAATAGATCACCATAATCAGAAGAAGCTGTACTTAATCAAATTGAGCAACCCGATATCAGCACTAGGAAAATCACTTTACAGCTACAAGTTAATCATACTTGTCATCTTGAAAGAGCAGCTCTTTCATTCAGATTATATACAAATAGTAAAGGCACTGCTCTTGATTTTCCTAACCGTATTGCATTTTCGCTTTGGATGCTGGATATGATTAAACAACAACCTGAGGTCTATAGCATATCTTATTTACTGACGAAACAAGTTTTTCGTGAGAAGCTATTAATAATAACCACAACAATCACATATGGGCGGAAGGAAATGCTCATGCTCGTTGGACATCATCACCAGGAACAATTTTCTTGGACTGCAATGATTGCTAATCACCTGAGTAGTCGTCGATATTTCTCTCAAATAGATTGAATGGAGATTTATACACTCAATTTCTAACCGAAGAACAGCCGGATATACTTGATCCTAACCCATCAGGTGACAGGGCGGAAATTTGGTATATACACGATGGCACTCCTGGTCGTTTCAGTATGAAAACTCGTCAATATTTGAACAAAACACATCCAGATTGCTGTATACACTGAGGTGGACCCCAACTTCAGCCAGCTCGTTCACCTGATCTTGATATAATAGACTCTTCTACTTGGAGACATTTGAAGCTGTTGGTTTACAGGATTCCTGTGCAAGACTTAGAAAACTTAAGAAACGGCATTATCATACAAGATACTCCTGAGATCTTCAATCAGATATAAAGAAATATATGTCGACGTCTAAACTCCTGTGTTATGGCTGAAGGAAGCCATTTTAAACACTTACTAAGTTCTCTCTCCTTTTCATTACGTTTTTGTCAAACCCATAAAACTGAACATTTTTTATTATATAATTTTATATATTCCAATGATATTCATATGAAATTTGGGCTTCCAAAATGTAAAAATCTTTCTATTGAAAAGGGAAAGATCACCTTTGATTATATAAAGATTTCGAATATCGAAATCGAGCTACTGCATCAAGGAGATACAAATAAATATCTTTGATTTATTCAAGAGAAGACAACTAACCATAGCAGCACTCAAGAAAATATTAGAAGTTCATATTACAACAGACTTAGGATTATAATCAAGAGTCATTCAACCAGTAAAAACCTTTTCAGAGCTTTCAACTCCTATGCAGTTCCTATTCTTGCATCTTCTTTTGGAATTATTAAATGGTCTAAAACTGATCCCATTGAATTACAATGTAAAACGAAGAAAATGCTTTGTAAATATCATAAGCACCACCCAAAGTCAGCTGTTCAGAGAGTTACACTACCTAGACATCTCGGAGTTCGTGGATTAATTGATTTGAATAATCTTCAAAGTACACTGATTTTTCATCTACGTCGTTCCCATTTCCATGATAAACAGAGAACGTCTAAATTACATGATATTGTTTTTTCAGATTATAATCTTACACCTCTGAACTTGTCAATGCTAAAGGTATATTTTGATATATTTGATGATAATTCTAAAAGAAAAGTTGGATGGAGAAGGAATTACACGCAAAGCACCCTAAAGAATTGAAGAATGATTATATTGATAAAATCGCATCAATAAGATGGTTAGTTTCTGGATATTTGTTTGCTGAAACAGAAGGCTTGGGAATTGCGATCCAGGATCAGGTTGTTTTCACGAGGAATTATAGAAAACACATCATCAAGCAAAATATATGTATATATATATATATATATATATATATATATATATATATATATATATATATATATATATATATATATATATATATATATAGATAGATATATACTGTTGCTGTTGAATATCTTGGAGTATACACAAAGTAAATGTCCTAATGAAGGGATATTTGCCTCAATAACGTTTCTCGAAAACGTGCCTGAGGAGAGACACGCGATTCTTCAGCAATAGGTTTCTTTTCCTTCTATTTTAATTGAGCTACATTTTCCCGAGTCCTCATAAAGGTCTGAATAAACTTTTTCTCGGTTAATTAAAAATCTGTCTCGCGATTCTCCAGAAAAATGTATTGCTACAGATGGCGATTCGCGGGAAATCTGTTCTGATAATTACGTTCTTTCTTTCACACATACTTCAGGGTATAGTGAGGGAATCGACGTCATGTAAAAAAATGTGTAGAAAAGTAAAGAGACACCAGTTAAGATTACAATGATTTACTTTTTCTGGCCTTAATCAATCTCTTAGATATTTATCTATTGTTATCCTCCAAAACCAATATAAAAAATAATAATCTTGTTGCAAATTACTTTCTCCATAAAGCTTATCTTAGCTCTAGTTACCCTATAAAAGGTGTAAATGAATATGTGCAATAGATTTCGCAGGGTGATTCCTCAAGCCATTTTATGACTAAAAGCTACCATTTACATATATCCGCAAACATTTCGTTCCCAAAATACAGGCTGTTGAAATCTTCAATTGTTTCATTTCGAATTATCTTAGTGATTCGACTTCTGGACATCCCCTTAGATCAGTGTTGCTCAAACGGTTGATCGCGAGTGCTTTTTAAGAAGTTCTCGAGAAGAAAAAAAAATTTAATAAGTAGGTAACTATAATACAAAAAATTATTACGTAATGAAATAACACTCTGCTAGTGGCAAAGAGAGGCTTTATCGAAGGAACTCCCAGTACTTGTCAAAGAAAAACCGCGTTTTTTATTCTTTCAGCTTTTCTAGAAATTTCGGGCGGCGTTTGATGGAAACATTCGAGACTTTCACTCACGCCAATATAAATGTTGCGTCTGCAGGAATTGGAGTCATTCTGAATTTTAAGTCAACACTACGTAGATACAAAGTTTATTATTAAATAGTACAAAATGAGTGCAGCAAAGAAATCTAAAACGTATCATTTTAATAACGATTGGAAGGAAGAATTTTTCTCGGTATGGTGAAGGATAAGTGCATTTGTTTTAATTTTCGTGCGTCAGTTGCAAATTTTTTGCGTATTTGTGGGGTTTGAGACGTTCTTTGTGGTGTTGTTCTGTTTGTCCAATGTAGATTTTTTCGCAGTCATCGCAGGGTATTGCGTTAATTATCTTGAAGTTATAATGTTCAAGGACAAATCTGTAGATCAATGAATAATCCTTCGTAACAAGAGCTTGTTCCCAAATCTGCCTGCCATGCACGCAGCCCTCAAGAGCCATAATAGTGCAACTAAGCAGGATGCCGAGAAACAAAACGGCAGACTGCAAGTTCGCCCTTATTAGGAGATCATCAGTGTCGAATATCGCTTATCAACATCCCTTAAAGCTACATCGGGGTACCCTATCGATTCCTGAAAGGACGCACCCCGTACATACGTACGAGACCCACCCTCTATGGACCGACACGGCGAACCCGCTACCGGACTTCGAGAAAGATACAAACAATAACAAACAGATAAGGGAACCAATACTTTTTTCGAATTACATCCCCGACGGCTGTATACATGGAGAACTCCAGCTGACAGAGAAGATCATTTGATTCGAAACCAAATAAATTTCATTCTCATCAGATCCGAATTACGAAGATTTGTGAAATCTACCAAAGCATTTCCTGGCGCTGACGTTTCCAGTGATCACAACCCGGTTGTAATGAACCTACAAATGCACCGTTTTATATCAGTTAAGCGGCCAGAAAAAATTAAACATATCAACGTGAAGAGCTTAGACGATAGTGAAATAAGGGCAAAAGTAAGTCAACGACTTGAAGAAAGACTGGAAGCTGCTGAAACAACTGACGTTGAGCGCCAGTGGAGTGCTTTGAGAGAAGCGCTTACAGTCACCCAAGAAACCGACATAGGACTAACCAGCACAAAAAGAAAACAACCTTGGATGACTGACTAAATTCTTCAAATGATGCACGATAGAAGAGAACTGAAAACAAAAAACATCGAACGATATAGAGAACTGAACAAAATAATTCGACGAAAATGTAGGAAGGCCAAAGAGCAATGGCTAATTAACCAATGCACAGAAATTGAAAATCTCCAAAAAAAGCATGATCTATTCAACATGCACAAAAGATCAGGAGATAACAGGAAGACAACACAAAGCTAACAGTGAAATATTAAAGGGGGCCAACAACGAGTTACTGATCGGGGTCGAAGAAAAGCTGAAACTATGGAAAGACTATATTGAAGAACTTTTTGGGGAAGATCGAACGGAAAGCCCGCAACCTGAAAAATTTAATGAAACTAGTCCTTGCATTACATCGAAAGAAGTTATACGAGCAATAAAGCTTCAAAAAATGGTAAAGCTATTGGCCCCGACGGAATCTATGCAGAGACGCTTAAACTAATGACACAGCAAGAAGGGCTGGCCTTAAGCTCTTAAGAGCACTGTTCAATAACATCTATAGAGCCGGTAAAATCCCAGCAGACTGGCTCAAATCTGTGTTTGTCACCCTGCTCAAAAAGACCAATGCGACAAATTGTGATGACTACAGAATGGTTAGCCTAATGTCGCATGTTCTGTAAACCTTTCTACGAATTATACATACTCGAATCTACACCAAATGCGAGTGAGAAATCGATCCAGTTCAGTTCGGTTTCAGAAATGGCCTAGGAACGCGTGAGGCTCTCTTTTCTCCTAATGTACTCACCCAAAGATGTGAAGACATGAATGTCGATGTTTACGCCTGTTTTGTTGACTATCGGAAGGCTTTTGACTGCGTTTCACATAAAAATGGCGGAAATTCTAAAAATACCGGGGTTGATGCAGAAGACTTACGCATTATTACAAACCTTTATTGGCACCAAACTGCATAAGTGAGAGTTAATGGGCTAACATCTGAACAGGTAGCAATACGGAAAGGTGTACGTCAAGGGTGTGTGCTGTCGCCTCTATTGTTTAACATTTACTCAGAAGCAATATTCAAAGAAGCACTTGAAAACATAGACACAGGCATTAGAATAAATGGAAAACTACTTAGTAATATCCGCTACGCAGACGACACCGTGGTACTAGCTAATAACCTTCAAAACTTGCAGAAAGCCATGAACCTTATTGTAGAGCATAGCCAACGCTATGGAATATCTGTTAACGTTAACAAAACTAAAAGTATGGTGTTTTCTGAGCAAGCAGTGGAGGTTGTAATACGCATTAACAACCAACCTGTGGAACAAGTGCATTCGTTTCGGTATTTAGGAGCCACGGTGATCGACCAAAGTGACCCGAAAATAGAGATCAAATCTCGAATCGAACAGGCCCGTAAAATTTTCGTTGGCATGAGAGACTTTTTCGTCAACCGCGGACTTAATCTTCAGCTTCGTATGCGACTACTTCGTTGTTATGTTTTTCCTGTCCTTCGCATAGACGCTTTCGAAATGTATCTATACCGTAGAATATTGCGTATCTCTTGGATGGAAGACGGACAAACATCAACGTCCTAAATACAATGGGAAAATCACGAGAGTTGATGAGAACCATCAAAGAAAGAAAGCTCCAGTACATCGGGCACATCAAGCGCGGCAAAAATATGAGATCCGTCGCCTGATTATTGAGGGAAAGTCCAAGGAAAAAGATCAGTTGGACGACGCCAGAACTCATGGCTGAAAGATCTACGGAGGTGGTTTGGAAGAACGTCCACTGAAATTTTTAGAGCTGCAGTGTCGAAAACAATTATTACCAATTAGATCGCCAACTTTCGTTTGGAGACGGCGTCATAAGAAGAAGAAGAAGAGAACGTTGAAATTTCCAACATTTGGGAGACATCTTTCGCCGTTCCGTGAATCACATCAACAATACGAGTGAAATAATCCCGCTGAAATAGTGCTCTGGGCCTCTGTTTCCGAGATAAAGCCTTCCGTCGGTAAATATTTGATGGGACAAATATCTTCCGCCATAAAATTTGCGAGAAGTCTACATAAGTAAACTTGAGAAAAGATAGGGTAACTCGAAGTACCTTGATAGGATGCTGAGAAGCGATATGCGACACTGATGAGCTCCTTATATGGGCAAAATTGCATTCTGCCGCTTCGTTTCTCGGCATCCTGCTTAGATGAACTATTGTAGCTTTTGGGGCTGCGTGCATGGCAGGCAGATTTGGGAACTAGCTCTTGTCAGGAAGGATTATTCATTGATTTACGGATTTTTGAATAATTCTTCTTGTCCTAAGTTTACACACATATATATATATATATATATATATATATATATATATATATATATATATATATATATATATATATATATATATATCCCTCCCCCACTGCTCAAGAGGAATCGTATGATGCTGGGATAGGTAGGTAAGGAACCATTTTACTAGCATGGAAGATATTTGATTCTTTCTTTTTGAAACCTGAGTCGATCACAAAATCAAGTCCGAAAGTTTTTCTTTATCCTAAAGGGACCCACCCTGACTGGTTCTAGCTTTTACGGCCTATATGGCTGCCATTTTTGATATAAACATCTCCTTTTCGTAGTGGATAGGGTTACTGTTTTCATCGTAATAAACTTTATTTTGCTTGTGGATCCTTTTGAATTCTCGAAAGCAATTTTCCTGTTTTCTTCTAAGTTTTCTGGTTTATTCTCGTTCAATTCTGGAGGAACAAACGAGCTATCGATTCCAGTCATCAAATAGTTAGGAGTAAATCTTGTTGTACTGTGTATGGTGTTATTATAATCTCCAATCACCTGATCTGCGATAACACTCCACGGACGATTTCTGTTTTCCGCGATTTTGCAGCGAATCAAATTAACTAATGTTTGATTAGTCCTTTCATTCTGATTTTATTCGTTTTAACTATTTCTTAAATTGTTTTGCATTAATGCCTGCATACTGGTCTGATAATAGTAATTCTGGCTGTCCTTTTCTTTTGAATTTTTTAACTATTTTAACAAAGTCTTTAGCCGTCTGTGAGCTTGAAGTTATCGCAAAGGCAAATTTTGTGAAGTGGTCAACTACTAAATGTAAATATTTTTTCGGGGATCTATTTCCTGCAAAGCCCCCTATAGTGTCCAAGGACAAAATTTGAAACGGTTTGGACGCCGGGCCTAATTGAGATAAGGGTTGTTTGAAGCAACCAAATCGTGACTTATTTCTCGCACACGTTTCACACATTCTGTAAATAACTTTAATATGTCTGTACATGTTCTTAAAGTAAAAAGTGGAGTCAAGATCAAGGTTAATTGCTTTACCCCTATGTGAGTGTTGTTATGTAATCATTTCATTAAACTTATACCAAAATCTTCCGTTACCCAGATTTTATCTTTTTATTTAAAGATTTGTAATAGATATCATTCTTCATCATAACTTTTTCCTTTTTTGTAGAAAGTCTTTTTGATTATCTTTAATGTCCTCTAACGTAACAAAGTTTACTATTTTAATCAAGGATTCACCATTGTCATTCCTGTTCAAAACTGGATTACGAGAAAGACAATCAGCCCCAACGTTATTTTTGCCAGGGTTATATTTGATATCAAAATCGAAATTTGAAATATAATTCAGTATCGACAATAACTCGGGGTCCCGGCAATTTTTTAGTCTAAAACCTTCTAAAGGCTTGTGATCGAAAAAAATAATAAATTTCTGACCCATATATGGCCAGTATAAAATGGCCTCTTTTATAGCCATACATTCGAGAAAAATTGCTCGCTTCTTTTTTGTGGCTGCGTTAATTTTTTGAGAAGAAAAATACCGGCTTTAGGAATTGTCTCCCTGTGGTTGTTTCAGAGTGGCGCCCACCCCTTCTTTCGAAGCGTCCTTAAAAATATAAATTGGAAGTTTTGGATTAAATATCGCTAAAATTGGGTCTGCACAGATGAATTCTTTCACTTTCTCAAAACTAGATTCACATTCTTGCGACCATTCAAAACGAACATTTTTCCTTAGCAGTCTATGCAGTGGCTCTAAAATGGCTGACGCATTTGGAATAAATTTCAAATAAAAATTAATTTTACCAAGAAGCTGCCTTATATTTTTTTGAGTTCTTGGAGTTGGAAAATTTTTTATTGCAATTAAATTGTCATTCAATGGTTCTATAGTATTCTCCCCGATTAAGTGACCTAGGTACGACACCGAACTCTGCATAAATTGACATTTATCCCAATTCAATAATATATATATATATATATATATATATATATATATATATATATATATATATATATATATATATATATATATATATGTGTAAACTTGAGACAAGAAGAATTATTCAAAAATCCGTAGATCAATGAATAATCCTACCTGACAAGAGCTAGTTCCCAAATCTGCCTGCCATGCACGCATTTCATAAAAATTTTTAATGTTTTCAGCGTTCAGATCTAGTTAACCAGTGGAATCCTAGTTTAATATTTGAAAGCGCTAATGTTTGAATTACCTATAAGCATGCAAGACGCAATACGTTGAATCCTTTCAAGTTCAAACACATCTAAATCTCTTCCACAGAAAGCCACTTACCAATTACTTGATCCAATTTGTTGAAGGAGCTTCAGATTTAATCATCTTCGCCTACAGGTTAAGTGTGATTTAACCCTTGAGTTGGAATTTCTAAGTGTCCTAATCCTCTATATACTTCTAAAAGGAAAACTGCAAAGGTCAATTTATTTAGAGATTCATATTTTTTATGAATATTCAATCCGATGTTTGATGATTTGAAAATTATTTCGGTTATTTCTTATAGAAAAGTAGCCGAATTAATTCCTGATTTCAATAAATTTCACCGACACGGTTCTCAGAAAAGAAATTGATTTGAACTAGATATGCCAATATAACCTGTCAACTACTTATTATGAAAACGAATTAATCCAACTATTTCAATGAATTCACAGAAAAATCAAACCAGTTTATATTCAGGATGGTTCTTCTTCATTTAACGCACTCCGCATAGATTGAAATGGATTTACAAGCAACTCTATCAATTATTTTTCAAATGATTATTCTTTCAAGTACTATTCATATGTAGGTGGAGGACAATACCATTCATGAATTGGTTATTTGTGACTCAGTTTCAGATGCTTTGCAGATGGTGTGGTCTCCAGAGTGGGCAGGAGGCCTCTTGGGACGAAATTATCTGGAGGTAAACTCGTTCCCTAGTAGGATCTCTGGGGGAAGTGGCTCGGAGTGCTCATGATGGTAATACGAATAACAATGGTTCTCTGGCGTGCCCTTGAAGTCCCCAAGAATACTATGAGGGAGGCAATTCGTCATTAAGTTTTGCAACTACGACAAACCAAAATGAATTTGAGTAAGGTACACCAGACCTACTACTTCATACCCTAACTCTAACTGAAACCCAAATAAAGCCAACGAAAGACACACAATTAGGGCTTTGTGTTCTTCCCAGATCTAATGTCGCATTCCATAGGGAGGATATGTTGAAGGATAGCTTGGCATGATTCAAAATCTGTTTATATTTCTAAACAAAATGTTTCTTTGTAGTCTGTATCGACCTGCTAACGACTCTAGATTGTTTCAATATCTTAGCGACAAGGCAGACACGATCCAAAAGCAGTATTCGTCAGTTGAAGTAGGAAACTGGCTCCAGCATTCTAATGAGACTGACGTAGCAGAAAAGCAAGGGGACACCTTTGCGATCATCCGCAAGCCGACAATAATTCCTGACAATATAAATGATCTTTTTCGTTTCAGATCCAGATGATTTGCGTTTACCGGTCCCAGCACCCTCTGGAAAACCTGACGACAATCTTGTTTCTTCTACTGGTAATATCATACATCCGAGAAGTAATGATCCAACGCCTTCCAGGAACATATGGCATTACAACCTAGCCAGCTGGGAGGAGCTGCTCAAGTTTTCATATCTTTTCCCCTCAATGACGTATATTTCTCAGATGCTGTCATCAAGGTCGGCACTGTATTTGTCACTTAACTTTTCTTTGCAGGCATGGACCGCTACATTCCAAACTTGACGAAAAAAGCATTCCACAAAATCCTTGGTTCGCTACATACTGTCTAAATCTGTCACAGTAAGAACAAAGTGTATGAGAACTGAAAGAAAAATCCAGCTGATGAAACTAAAAAAGAAAAGAATATTCAACTCTACCTAAATATAAAATACCTACTAGAGTATGATTGAGAAAACAGTCTTCTGAATGGTTGGAAACAACTTAATATATGGGTTTATTTTTTGATTTGAATTTGGGAGGCTTTTAATTGATGAAATTCCATTATCAATAATAAAAACAAGTAATGTGTTCTTCGGAATTTTACTTAATAATTATGATTCGTAACGCGTTTCACTACACCGTAGCTTCTTCAGACGAATGAATGTACAGAAAATAAGAATGAGAATATAAATATAAATGTTCTTGAGTAATTAAAAGCTTATTTGGTTGCTTCTTCTTAAGTGGTTATTTATGACAGGTATATCCAATAAAATTAAGGAATAGATTGCTTCTCGAAAAGATTTAATAGAGGTGAAGGGCTTAAATCGACTTGTTCATTGATGAGTCTACCTAATTGTTTGTATTTGTTGATTTCTAAAGTTTTCCAAAGATCTACCTTCCAATATTCATTATCTGTAAGCAAAATTTCAAACTGTGGATCGAAAGAGTGATTATTTTCTAAGAGATGATTCGCGTAATTTGAATCTGAATTTTTATTTGAAAAACTGCGTTTATGTTCCGATATTCTAATATTAAAATTTCCATGTGTTCTACCAATGTAGAAATTATCACAGTCATTGCAATTCAATCTATAAACACCTGATTCATTGTTTTTTCCTGATTTGGTTTTATTACATTCATTAGTCTGAAGAAGCTACGGTGTAGTGAAACGCGTTACTAATCATAATTATTAGGTAAATTTCCGGAAAACACATTACTTGTTTTTATTATTGATAATGGAATTTTATCAAGTAAAAGCCTCCCAAATTCAAATGTTAAATAATGCTGATACCTGCTTTTGGGCTTTGTGGTATTTCAAAATACTACTAAGATGTGCTGTTCACACTCAGAATATATGGTTCTACTCAATGTGCTTGAAGAATAGATTGACTCCCAATTATATACGGTTGAGGACACATAACAACAGTGGACCAGCAAGAAGAGCAATCAAGAAAGGTCAATGCATATGGGTTAAAGAGGATATGAAGATCCAGTACAACAGGAGGGACGTTGCCAACACATATTTGAAGGTAATCCATACGGAATTATTGTTTAGATTGCACCCTGTTGAGTTTGATATTTTAGAATCTGAATCCAGATACGATGTCAAAATTTTAATTCATAATAAGTTTCAGCAACAACAGAAAAATTTAAATTCACTTAAATTCAAAACTTCTCCACCCAAACCTTCAACTGATAAATATTCAGACCAAATATTTTGACAGATTCACTAATTTAACTGATACCGATTTTACACAACCACAAGAACATCTATTAGAAAAAGGATTCAAACATAATTCACACCCAAAACATAATAAAACTAATTTTGAACAGTTAGGCATAGCCTCCGAAACCATTCTCAAAAACTCCAAAGATAATATTTCAGCCAAACATCAAACATCAAAAATCATCAAAGAAGACTTTTCGAAATAATCACCTCATTGCAATTCCGATTATAAGATAATGAAAACAATTCGTGAAAATAGTACCAAGAACGATTTAGTATTCACTACAGCAGATAAAGGTAACACCGTCATCGCGATTAGTAAAACCGATTATAATTCAAAAACTGAAGAATTCTTAACAGCCGGAAACTATATAATATCAACTAAGGATCCTACAGCAAAATTTCAGAAAGTGGTTAAAAACATAATTTCGACAGCAAAATCATTAATTACAGACCACGAAAAATTTAAATTAACTCCAATCCACAATCCCCCGAACTATATTCGTTGATAAAACTTCATAAACCTAATTACCCTATTAGACTTGTTGTTTCTTATGTAACGGCATCTTCTTTCACACTTTCAAAATTTCTTAACGACTTGCTAATAAAACATTGTAATTTTAAATCTAAATTTTCGGTCAAAACTTCATACGAACTAATTGCCAATATCAAAAATACCATTATACCACCTAATTCCAAAGTCATTTCTTTCGATGTTAGGAATCTATTTCCCAACATTCCTCCGAAAGATACGTACTACTTAGTTGAAGAATTATTAGAAGAGAATCATGTCAATACTATCATTAAATGAGATATTCTTTCATTATTACAAATTTCTTTATATCAAAATTATTTCCATTTCAATAACAAATATTATACTATTGAAGACGGCTTGATTATGGGCAATCCGTTAGGTCCTTTTGCTAGCAGAAATATTCATGAACAATTTAGAGAAATTAATTCATAATCATTTACTCAGTAAATATCGTTTATACTGGTATCGCTATGTAGACGATATCATTATTTGCTTCACAGGAACAGATAGACAGTTAAAAATTTTCGAAAATCATATAAATTCATTACATCCAAAAATTGATTCACAACCGAAATAGAAAGCAATAATTCGATAAATTTCTTAGACGTTACAATTTCGAATGAAAATGGAAAACATGTTTTCGCAATTTACCATAAGCCGTCACATACAGATATTATAATACATAACTCGTCGTGTCATCCGTATCAACATAAAATGTCAGCATTCAATAGTTTTATTCATAGATTGATTAACATCCCGTTATCACCAGAAAATTTCAACAAAGAATTTAATTTGATTAAATAAATAGCCAAAAATAATGGTTACAATCCCAAACTAATAAATAATATTTTGAATAAAAACAAAGTAGAATCGCATTGAATGAAGTTTACCCTGTCGATAAATTGAAACAAAAATTCAACACCTTAACCTACGTTGGCATTACAAGTGAGAAACTGAAATCATTCTTGAGTAGCAATAATTTCAACATAGCTTTCAAACTAATAATAATTTAGGCAAATATATAAAAATAATAAAACCAAATCAGGTAGAAACAATAAATCAGGTGTTTATAGATTGAATTGCAATGACTGTGATAATTTCTACATTGGTAGAACACATAGAAATTTTAAAATTAGAATATCGGAACATAAACGCAGTTTTTCAAATAAAAAATCACCTTCAAATTACCCGAATCATCTCTTAGAAAAAATCACTCTTTCGACCCACAGTTTGAAATTTTGCATACAGATAATAAATATTGGAAAGTAGATCTTTGGGAAACTTTAGAAATCAACAAACACAAACACTCAGATAGACTCATTAATGAAAAATACTGTCTAAGCCCTTCACCTCTATCGAATCTCTTCAGGGAGCAATCTATTCCTTAATTTTATTGAATATTCCTGTCATCAATTACCACTTAAGAAGAAGAAACTCAATAAGCTTTCAATTACCTAGCGACTTTGTATTTATATTCTCAGTGGTATCTATACATAGTTGTCATAATTTCTGTACATTCATTCGTCTGAAGAAGCTACAGTGTAGCGAAACTCGTTACGAATCTCAATTATTCAGTAAAATTCCTCAAAAACATTACTTGTTTCTATTATTAATTATAACTTGTTTTAGATTATTCCCTAACTTTCTGTTATACATGGGAAATTAACTTGTTCTGATTTTCGATGCGATATTCTCCAAACTTTTTTTGTCAGCTACAGTAGTATAGCATTAATGGTGCAACATGAACTCTTATGAATTAAGAAACACGAAAGTTATAATGATTATTATACAAAAGCTGGAATACAAGCATTTGAATTATTTCTATTCCAGAATGAGTCTCCTGAATTATTAGATGCGTAAATATAATTCATGTTCCAATATTTTTCCACGCTTAACCCCTAGAGTTCCTTGAATTCAGTACTGCATGGGTATTGAGATATTTGAATCGAAGATAGATTAAGCGCATTGTTCGTTCGACGGCTGAATTTAAAATTGAAAAATATTTGCTCATGCCTCCCGGATATAAAATATCTACGAACGAGAAGCAGAAGCTTGGAGATCATTCGTTCCAAATAGCTTTCATGTTGAAGAATTGATTAAAATATATCTCTATATTTCATCTTTTTCATTATTTTCTAAAGTGTAGCCATGGTTTCTTAAACGGACTACTTTTTAATAACGTAAAACTCAATTTGTTGTAGTGATCGCAAAGGAAAAGTCAGTTCTGGTCACATCTGAGTTGTAGAATCTAAAACTAATGTAAAAATGATTTTGACTCGACCGCTACTAAGTTATATTTGATCATCAAAGTGATTTTGGTTCACAAATTAGGTGAAAAATATTTGAGATAAAAAACACAAGGTTTAACTTTAATCTACACTTTATTTGAAAAAATTCGACGACGTTTCGCTGACACAGCAGCTTTATCAAGAATGACAAACAGAATGAAGAGTATGGTATTATAAACAAATCG
This sequence comes from Cryptolaemus montrouzieri, assembly GCA_013387265.2. Classification (NCBI taxonomy): domain Eukaryota; kingdom Metazoa; phylum Arthropoda; class Insecta; order Coleoptera; family Coccinellidae; genus Cryptolaemus; species Cryptolaemus montrouzieri. The sequence continues at coordinate 151,332,120 of JABFTP020000185.1, forward strand.
TAGAACAAGTTGGATGAATAACAGGAAAATCCACACCGAGCCATTGTGCAGTTAGTATGAAAGGTAATAAAAACTAATTAAACAAGTTAAGTAGGGGTGAATAATTCACATCTACCTGCTCATTCAAAAGCTTGTCCGAATGTTTGTATCTATTTATTTCTAATGCTTCTAGGAGATCTAATTTTAAACTTTTTGATTTTATATGTGATATGTCAAAGTTTTATTGAATGAATGGATTTATTTTTTTCGTTTATGTTCAGATGTTTTTATTAATCATGGTTTGAATAATTTGAATCAGATTTATTTTTTATGAACTTAAAGCTATCTCAAAGAAAAAAATCGTAAATTAGAATTTTATGTTCAGATGTTCTTATGCCAAAACTCAAGAACTACATAGGTCCTACCTGATAAAAATCGCAATTTATCACTTAAAAAGAACCGTTTTTAATTGATAATTATAGATTCCTGATTTATTTTGATAAGATTTTCAACACGAGATTTATTATTTTTAATATGTTTACCTAAGTTATTAGAAGTTTTGAAAGTTATATTAAGATTTTGTTTGATTGCAGACCGTTACTTGATGAAAGTTTCAGGTAAACATATACAAAAATTTTCAGACCATAATAAATCTCTATTAGAAAAAGGATTCAAACATAATTTACATCCAAAACATAATAAAACTGTTGTTAGGCATAAAATCAAAGATAAATTTTAGCCAAAATCAGCAAAAATCATCAAAGAAGATGAAATTATCAATTGATTATAAGGTTCTTGTGATAATAAAGGTAACACCGTCATTGCGATTAGTAAAACCGATTATATTTCTAAAACTGAAGAATTTATATCGGTACGACCTATGGAGTTACGAACTTATTGCCAATATCAAAGATACCACTATACCACCTAATTCCAAACTTATTTCTTTCGATGTTAAGAATCTATTTCCCAACATTCCTCCAAAAGATACGTATTACTTAGTTGAAGAATTATTAGAAAGGAATCATGTCAATACTATCATTAAATCAGCATAAGTCCTTTGTTAGAACATCTGTTTATACTGGTATCGCTATGTAGACGATATCATTATTTGCTTCACAGGAACAGAACATAAACGTAAGCCGTCACATACAGATATTATAATACATAAGTCATCCATATCAACATAAAATGTATTTGACAAAGTTATATAAGATGAATGAAGACCGTTACTTGATGAATTCATATATAAAAATAATAAAACCAAAATTGATAAAATCAGTAGAATATCAGCAGAATCTATAATCATCTCAATTCTTTCGACCCACAGGTGCATACAGATAATGAATATTGGAAGGTAGTGATAGAAATAAATAAATACAAAAAGGTAGACTCATCAATATCGATTTAAGCCCTTCACCTCTATTACGACCTATATTGGATATAGTTTTAAGCTTTTAATTACTCAAGAACATATAGAACATCTGCATAATCATGAAGAAACGGTGTAGTGAAACGCGTTACGAATCGCAATTATTAATAAAATAAAACACATCTGAATCCATAAACTCAATTGCGGTTCTTGTGATAAAATTTATATCATGACCTATAGGAGTTTTGGCATAAGAACATCTGAACATAAAAGCTTTGATAAAAAATCTGATTCAAATTATTCAAACCACTTAATAAAAAGAAAACCATTCATTCAATAAAAACTTTGACATATTACATAAAATCAAAAGAATTAAAACTAGATCTCCTAGAAGCATTAGAAATAAATAGATACAAACATTCGGACAAGCTTTTGAATGAGCAGGTAGATGTGAATTATTCACCCCTACTTAACTTGTTTAATTAGTTTTTATTACCTTTTATACCAACTGTACAATGGCTCGGTGTGGATTTTCCTGTTATTCATCCAACTTGTTCTACGATTTGTTTATAATACCATACTCTTCATTCTGTTTGCCATTCTTGATAAAGCTGCTGTGTCAGTGAAACGTCGTCGAATTTTTTCAAATAAAGTGTAGATTAAAGTTAAACCTTGTGTTTTTTATCTCATTTATATCATGGATCTACATCAAGTAAAGGCCTCCACAATTCAAATGTTGAAAAATATTTAATAATCAAACGTAATAGCTATTTCGATATTTCAATTATCATTAGACAATTACAAATTTTGAGTTAGAACTAAGGTAAAATTGTAGTATTTGTCGTTAATATAGATCAAGTATGCACCATAAAGAGGGAAAAACAAGTTTTTTACTATTGCCAAATATTGGGAATAATATAGGTCTGTGTTGTCGTTAAGAAGGGGTAGATTGTTTCTTTTGTGTTTAGCTTCGAAAATTTCTAGGTAATTGAGTTTATTGCTTTTCGGGTCACGATGAATAATGTTAACCCCTCAATTATTCACGCTCTTTTCGATCGTATTTACTCGCGCGGTGTACATAGTAAACCATTTTCATTTTGAAATAAAAAATGAATAACATCCATTTCAATACGTATTATAAATGACTTAGTTCGTTTGATCATTTGTGATTGAATTCGTTGCAAGTCAAAAGGCAAATATTAATTTTTCTCTGTGGAAAAAAAACCAAAAAGTCCAACACTATCCTTTATTTGCCATAACTCAATATATTTTCCTTTTACTCAAAAATACATGAACGTGAAAAAATATGGAGTATAAAACAGGAGAAAGAGATAACAAGCTAATGAGAAAATGTTTACAAGCTAAAAAAATACCAATTTTTACCCCCTTCATGCTCCCCTGAAGAGTCAATTTTGTTCACCTACACAATTCACTCATATTTTCTTCATATGATTTTACAAGCATACCTGTAGCATTTCTCAAAACATTTTCGCGTCGATTTAGTGTCACTTCTAGGACATATTCAGCAAAGTCCAACATAATTTTGTGACTGCGAGGGTGAGGGGTGCGACCTTACGAATGCCTAATAGATGTAGAGCGTGGCGCCTCATTGCTGCAGGTATTTGTTCTATTGTTGCCCTAAACACGATTTGGGTGTTATAAGTTTCAAAGCACATTTTTCTAGGAAATAATTAAGGGATACTAATTGTACTGGGCGATTAGCTTTGAATACGCCTAATGCTTTTATGCCTGCAATGTTCAGTAAGTCATAGAACACAACCATAGGCCACCGACGGGTATTTCTAGCAACATTGTTATTGTTGCAGAGTTGATCTACTGAATCAACACCAATTTTCGTTTTGTTATAGTCTGTAATGATAACTAGTTTCTTGACATCTCCTGCCTCAGCATCTATTGAATTATAGTGATGCATTGATGATAACAATAACACTGATTTGTTTCTCTTAGGCAATATGAAACAAGGGTGCATTCTTTCTTGAAACCAAAATTTTAGATTTTACTTCGATGTTCTGCTTAGTAAGAACTTTGCTGAAATATCCCGCAAATTCGTTCGTAATGTACCAATTTGTGTTAATTTCTCAGTAATTTCTCAACATTTGAATTTGGGAGGCTTTTACTTGGTTAAATTCCATTATCAATAATAAAAAACAAACAAGTACTGTGTTTTAAGGAATTTTACTTGATAATTGCTATTCGTAACACGTTTCACTACACCGTAGCTTCTTCAGACGAATGAATATACAGAAAATAAATGAGAATATAAATATAAATGTTCTCGAGTAATTACTTATTGGTTTGTTCTTCTTAAGTGGTTATTTATGACAGGTATATGCAATAAAATTAAGGAATAGATTGCTCCCCGAAGAGATTCAATAGAGGTGAAGGGCTTAAATCGACTTGTTCATTGATGGGTTTACCTGAGTGTTTGTATTTATTTATTTCTAAAGTTTCCCAAAGATCTACCTTCCAATTTTTATTATATGTATGCAAAATTTCAAACTGTGGGTCGAAAGAGTGATTATTTTCTAAGAGATGATTCGCGTAATTTGAATCTGATTTTTATTTGAAAAACTGCGTTAGTGTTCCGATATTCTAATATTGAAATTTCTATGTGTTCTACCAATGTAGAAATTATCACAGTCATTGCAATTAAATCTATAAACACCTGATTTATTGTTTTTATCTGATTTGGTTTTATTATTTTTATATATTTGCCTAAATTATTATTAGTTTGAAAAGCTATGTTAAAATTATTGCTACTCAAGAATGATTTCAGTTTCTCACTTGTAATGCCAACGTAGGTTAAGGTGTTGAATTTTTGTTTCAATTTATCGACAGGGTAAACTTCATTCAATGCGATTCTACTTTGTTTTTATTTAAAATAATTATTTATTAGTTTGGGATTGTAACCATTATTTTTGACTATTTGTTTAATCTAATTTAATTCTTTGTTGAAATTTTCTGGCGATAACGGGATGTTAATCAATCTATTAATAACACTATTGAATGCTGACATTTTATGTTGATACGGATGACACGACGAGTTATGTATTATAATATCTGTATGTGACGGCTTATAGTAAATTGCAAAGACATGTTTTCCATTTTCATTCGAAATTGTAACGTCTAGAAATTTATCGAATTATTGCTTTCTACTTCGGTTGTGAATCCAATTTTGGATGTAATGAAATTATATGAAAATCGAAAATTTTAACTGTCTATCTGTTCCTGTGAAGCAAATAATGATATCGTCTACATAGCGATACCAGTATAAACAATATTTACTGAGTGGTTGATTATGAATTAATTTCTCTAAATTATTCATGAATATTTCTGCAAAACAAAGGACTTAACGGATTGCCCATAATCAAGCCGTCTTCAATAGTTTAATATTTGTTATTGAAATGGAAATAATTTTGATCTAAACAAATTTGTAATAATGAAAGAATATCTGATTTAATGATAGTATTGACATAATTCCTTTCTAATAATTCTTCAACTAAGTAATACGTATCTTTCGGAGGAATGTTGGGAAATAGAGCGAAAGAAATTAGTTTGGAATTAGGTGGTATAATGGTATCTTTGATATTGGCAATTAGTTCGTATGAATTTTTGACCGAAAATTTAGATTTAAAATTGCAATGTTTTATTAGCAAGCTTATGTAACGGCTCCTTCTTTCAAACTTTCAAAATTCCTCAACGACTTGCTAATAAAACATTGCAATTTTAAATCTAAATTTTCGGTCTAAAATTCATACGAACTAATTGCTAATATCAAAGATACCATTATACCACCTAATTCCAAACTCATTTCTTTCGATGTTAGGAATCTATTTCCCAACATTCCTCCGAAAGATACGTATTACTTAGTTGAAGAATTATTAGAAAAGAATCATGTCAATAATATCATTAAATCAGATATTCTTTCATTATTACAAATTTGTTTAGATCAAAATTATTTCCATTTCAATAACAAATATTATACTATTGAAGACGGCTTGATTATGGGCAATCCGTTAAGTCCTTTGTTAGCAGAAATATTCATGAATAATTTAGAGAAATTAATTCATAATCATCCACTCAGTAAATATTGTTTATACTGGTATCGCTATGTAGACGATATCATTATTTGCTTCACAGGAACAGATAGACAGTTAAAAATTTTCGAAAATCATATAAATTCATTAAATCCAAAAATTGGATTCACAACCGAAATAGAAAGCAATAATTCGATAAATTTCATAGACGTTACAATTTCGAATGAAAATGGAAAACATGTTCGTAATTTACCATAAGCTGTCACTTAATGATATTATAATACATAACTCGTCGTGTCATCCGTATCAACATAAAATGTCAGCATTCAATAGTTTTATTCATAGATTGATTAACATCCCGTTATCGCCAGAAAATTTCAACAAAGAATTAAATTTGATTGAACGAATAGCCAAAAATAATGGTTACAATCCCAAACTAATAAATAATATTTTAAATAAAAAACAAAGTAGAATCGCATTGAATGAAGTTTACCCTGTCGATAAATTGAAACAAAAATTCAACACCTTAACCTACGTTGGCATTATAAGTGAAACTGAAATCATTCTTGAGTAGCAATAATTTCAACATCGCTTTCCAAACTAATAACAATTTAGGAAAATATATAAAAACTAATAAAACCAAATCAGGAAAAACAATAAATCAGGTGTTTATACATTGAATTGCAATGACTGTGATAATTTCTACATTGGTAGAACACATAGAAATTTTAATATTAGAATATCGGAACATAAACGCAGTTTTTCAAATAAAAATCAGATTCAAATTACGCGAATCATCTCTTAGAAAATAATCACTCTTTCGACCCACAGTTTGAAATTTTGCATACAGATAATAAATATTGGAAGGTAGATCTTTGGAAAACTTTAGAAATGAATAAATACAAACACTCAGGGAAACTCATCAATGAACAATTCGATTTAAGCCCATCACCTCTATTGAATCTCTTCGGGGAGCAATCTATTCCTTAATTTTATTGGATATACCTGTCATAAATAACCACTTAAGAAGAAGTAACCCAATAAGTAATTACTCGAGAACATTTATATTTATATTCTCATTCTTATTTTCTGTACATTCATTCGTCTAAAGAAGCTACGGTGTAGTGAAACGCGTTACGAATCGCAATTATTAAGTGAAATTCCTTAAAACACAGTACTTGTTATTTTCTCAACAAGTGGTAATCTTGTGAACCAATTGCCTCCAGGTACATTATGATTGGTACCGAAAATTGGCTGGATCAATCGGAGGACAATGTCTTCACCAGAGTTATAGGGTTCTAAATTGATCGTATTCGATGTTTTTGCATCAACAAGAGCATACATTTTGATACCATTTGATACCTCTAAACTAAGAACCCAAACCACCCAGACGCATTTGACACTATAACCTTGCTAATTGGGATGAGCTGCGTGAATTCTTTTCCTGCTTCCCATTCAGTGATGTTTGCCTTTCAGATCCTTACATCAATGTGTGCACTGAATCTGTTACAGAAATCATTCATGCAAGAATGGATCTCTACATCTCTCTTCATGAAAGAAACAACAGCAAAAAATCCATGGTTCAACAAAGACTGCAGAAAAGCCTTTGCAGCCAAGAGCAGAGCTAACAAGTCAGAGAGAACAGAAACAACCTTCGTACGAATACGGAACCTATGGTACCTGACAACTGCATAGGCCAATTTCAACGAAGCGGTAACTAATAAACTCCTTGAACAGGCAAGCGGGACGAGACAAATCTAGTCTATGGCGAAGACTGTCAGTGCTAATTCTGCAAATCTGCGTTTCCGCCTCTTGTTAAAGGAGACGGAAGTATAGCTTCATCTCCGAACGAGAAAGCCGATCTCTTTGCTCTCTTGTTCTCAAAGAATTCTGTGCTAGATTCATCGAACGCATTGCCACCAAATATACCTTCTACAAATTCTTCCATGGTAGAGATCATTAAATGATGAACAAAAGTTTGTACATCAACGTTGGAAAAGCATGGGAATCTAGAGCAGTAGCCCTCAACATCTCTAAAGCCTTTGAGATGGTTTGACCTGCAGCTTTGTTGAATAAACTTGCTGCATATTGGCTTCCCGAAAAATTGCAGGATTGGATGAGTAGTTTTCTTTCAAATAGATCAATACAAGTTGTGGTCAACACTTGATTGTTGCCGGTTGCAAGCATGAGTACCTCAGGGATCCATTATTTCGCCAACCTTGTTTCCGTTGCAGATAAACGATCTTCCGTCATCTACAAAGAATAAGGTCTTCGGTTTTGCAGATGTTTGTAGCCTTTCAATAGTCTGCAATCGATTACAGCTATGGAATATCAGCGTCAGAGATGTCAATAAATTAATAACTTAAGTCTGACTTACAGAGGATATCTGACTGGGGTCAGTTGAACCTAGTGAACTTCAAGGCGAGCAACTACCTTTACTAGAAAGGTCCCAGCTGGAGAACCTCCTCTAATGATGCAAGACCAACAAATTGCATCCAAAGATTCGATGAACATTCTTGGAATAACGGTCAACTCCGGGTTTTGCTGGCTTGAACATGTATCATCATTAGATAAGTCAGCATCAGCTAAACTTAGTTTCCTTTCAGAGCTGAGCGATACTTCACGTCATCTCAGCTGTTGCTCCTATATAAGACGCCGCTTTGCTCTAGAATATTGTTCCCATGTATGGGGAGTTGCACCCAAACATTCGTTACGGACATTGGATAGTGTGCAAAAATGGGCTATATAAATTACTGATTGGTTTCTACTCATTACCATCTCTATTTAAATGGAACAATATTTTCGAGTGGTTCTATATTAAATATTCTTGAAGAAACTCATTTACTTTCTTCGATACCATCAAGTTCACACCTGTATATATATTTTCATTTTTTAATTTCAACTTGTTTTTTTTTACAATTAGAAGTGCTTTCAATTCAGCGAATGCATATAATCGTTTAATAATTTTAAGCTCAAGAAGGGTCAGAGATACGAAAAAATTAGAAGTGTCAAAAAAGTTTCTAAATTGAACGAAGTTGGCGAAAATTGATTGTACGCTGATCAGTGGCGTACTGAAAAAAAGTTTGAAAGGGGAAAATGAGACGTGGCTCCAGAAAAGAAAACATCTTGTAAATTCTAGTCAAAATTTAGGACGTGTAATGATGGAGGCTGCAAAAAATAGCTTGGGCTGAATATTTCAAAAACTGCAGGAGTTTCGAAAAAAAACAATTTTTCCGGAAATTTCAACACATTGTAGCTCCGTAACGAAGCTTTTGCGGACCTATGTTTATATGAACTTTTTATCTTAAAATTGCAAGTAGATTTACCCCTTCAAGTTGTGTTATACTATTATATAACACACTGAAAATTATTCTGGTACCGATATGTAGATGATATTTTGGCAAGTTTCCATGGCTTAAACAGGAAACTTGATACATTTCCACAGTTTTTGAATGAAGTTTATACCAACTTAAACTTACAGTGAAAATAGAAATTAATAACTCAATAAAGTTATCAGACCTGACAATAACAAAAACAATTAATGATTTCATTTATAAGATCTACAGAAAAGATACCTTTACAGACTCAACTATTTCCATGGACTCATTCAACTTACATTTAAACCTGACAATAACAAAAACAATAAGATTTCAGTCTTACCTTTACAGACTCAACTATTTCCATGGACTCATTCAATCATTTAAATCATAAATAAGCAGTTTATAAGTCAACGATCCATCTTTTCCATTCTACAGTCATCGACGTACCATTGTACAGTCATCGACTAACTTTTCAAATGAAATAAATACTATCAAAAATTGTCTTAAAAAACAAAATTCCTGTGATTGTTATAGAAAAATTATCCAACATAAAGGAAAATATCACATAACACAGTTATTGTATTCCCTGAAAGATACTCTAATTTCAACTACTCTGGTCCTCTATCCAATGAATTGGGCAACTATTTTTCCAAACTCAAAATATCCACCTCTTTCTCAAGTGATCTGAATTATTATTCAATGCTACACAAAAAGCAGACAAATTCAAAAAATCAGGAGTTTACAAAATTGTTTGCAATTAGTGTATGGTAGTTTATGTTGTGAAGACTGGTAGGAAATTCGGAACCAGATTTAAAGAGCACCTAACCTCTGATAATAACTCTCTAATATGTGCACATATAAGAACCACAAAACATTCAATAACATTAGATAATATCAAATTTCTTCATAATTGTGACAAAGGAAAGAAAATGAATCTGTCATAATGTTTGTAAATACCCTAGAGACATAACCCTTAATAGCCATAGAGAGACATCATAAAACATTTCATAAAAACTATAAAAGGATTTTCTGCCACACACATTTTAGATTTAACTGAAATTTTTTCACGGGTTCTATATCGAAAAAAAAAACAGATAAGTGTAAGAGGATTTTTTATTTTCGATATTTTGAAAAATAAACAAAATCGAAAATTCGTGGATTTAATGATTTTTCGATAATAGCCTATTTTTCAAAAAGTCATAACTCCGATTCTATTTGAGCTAATAAATCTATTTGTCTTTCATTCTTTCATTTTGAAAAAAACACAATCTTCAAGAAAAAATACTTACAAAACAAATTTTCAGAAAATTCAAATTGTTATTAACAATTTAAATTTTTAAATCGGTTTTTAACAGTGACCCTTCCCATGAATCAACTTTTTACTGTCTTTGTCGTATTTTGCGTCAAATTTTCTATCGAAGACGCTTTCAAAAACGATGGACAAGTTATTTTTACTGTGAGAAAAAAATTAATTAATTTAGCGCGGTACGTCACATCGACACGTGGGTTACATGCTACGGCTCATATTTTTGTTTTACGCTCTTGAATACAAATAATTGTCTCTTTTTTTTTAATTAAAAAACATATTTAATAAGACAAGAAGATGTGAAAAATACATAAGTTGAAATGAATAAAATACATTGTTGCAAATGAATTTTTTATTGAGATTTCGATAAAGTTAATAAGAACAATATTTGGAATATAATAATAAGCACAATATTGAAAAATAAGACAATGTTTACATTATCTGTTTAAAATTTTCTCTTTTTCGCAAGATGAAAACCGTTTTGCTTCCAATTGTTGTAAAGGAAACGGATTGAAATAATAATATTTTAAAGTTCTTTTTATTGTTAAAGCTTTTTGGAAACGTTCTGACAATTGTTTTTCTTCTCATTCGTATTCAATAACTGTTGAATAACAACACGTTATATTCGGCAATGCTTCTGTTGCCTAGTCGAATAATTCTTTTGGTGTACGGATAGTGTTATTTACCCTTTGCAGGCTAGTTCTAGCTACAAGTCTTTCAAAGTACCCATAAGTCCATCACATGGCCCTTTTCCATGTAAAGTCGGAAATAAGTGCCACTTAGCTAATAATTTGAAATCTTTTTCGTGGTGTGAAAGGTTAATAAAAATTTTTTATTTTTATACTGTCCTCAAGCACCATCAGAAATATAAATTATTTTGTTTACCTCCTTCAAATTTAATTTTATAAATTGTACTAATCGTTTTTGAAAAATATGAACTGCAATTGTGTCACGTCGTAAATAATCAGAAATACTTACTAAACTTTTGGACTGCAATTCGTTTTTATCACCTCTGTAATAAATAGAAAATTGATGTATCGTCACTTGATCGTTATTCCAGTGAATATTTTGTACAGAATTTTGAATTATAAAAGAATAATTCCCAGAAAAATCACAAATGACAATACATTCATTTTTCAGTAATGTAATTTTTTTAATTCGAAGAATCTCGCTGTTTATTTACTAAAAATGAATGTGTCAATAATTTGGACAAACCGTTAAAGTTTTGTGAAAATTCGTTAACAGATGATATTAGTGTTTGTAAAATTATTCTTTCGGTTGTAATCCACTGTCTGTATGTAATATTTTCAATTATTTTGTCTTGAGAAGCTTGTTCTAGTTGATTAATAATATTAATTACGCCAGGAAATTTATCACATTCTCCTAAAACGCAATTAGTTGATTCACTAGGACACATGATGTGATCTAAGCTTCTACTTCCCCCTTCTATTGACCCTACTCCTTAAAATTGAATCGCTGTCAGTGCTGCCAAAGCTATTAACAGTATTTACCAAACGCGTGGGAAATTCAAAATCTTTAAGGAATAGTAGATAATATTTTGATTGCTTACATTAATATTTAACATTAAAATTTCATACTATTTTATTGAAAATAGTTTGTCGTTATTCATTTATCTATTTTTTCTATTTTTTCCATCTTCTTGGCTAATAAAATATGTTTTTTAATTAAAAAAGGAAACAATTATTTGTATTTGAGAGATAAACGGTGTAAAACAAGAATATAAGCCGTAGAATATGACCCACGTGACGATATGACGTACGGCGCTAAATTAATTAATTTTTTTCTTACAGTATATATTAACTTCTCCATCGTTTTTAAAGGCGTTTCCGATTGAAAATTCAACGCAGAATACGATAAAAAAGTAGGTTGATTCATGGGTGGGAAAACTGTTAAAACCGATTTGAACATCTAAATTGTTGATAAAAATTTGAATTTTTCGACAATTTATTTTGTCAGTATTTCTTTTTCAAAGCTTGATTTTTCATCTTCAAAATGAAAAAATGGATTTCTTAGCTCAAATAGAACCGGAGTTATGATTTTTTGAAAAATAGGCTATTATCGAAAAATCATCAAATTTACGAATTTTCGATCTTGTTTATTTTTTAAAATATCGAGAATAAAAAAATCCTCTTACACGTATTCCTTTTTTATCGATATAGAACCCGATGAAAAGTTTCAGTTAAATCTAAAATGTGTCGTGAATTTTTGTCCAAATCTGTTCGGTTTGTAAATGAATGTCCCATATTGGCGAAATCAAAAGAAACCATTCGAAGATGGATCGGTTGTGAAGAAAGCATTTATTGAAGCTAGAAAGACTTTATTTGGAAATTAAAAAAGAAATAGAAATTATGTCTGCTATTAGAGACTTTGAGTTATCTCGTCCGATTGTCACAAGGCGTATTGAAGTCATGAGTCAGGACATGGCAGATAAACTGAAACATGATATCATGAAATGTACATACTTTTGTTTACAGTTCGACGAATCTACCGATATGCCCAGCTGTGTATTTTCATTCGGATGGTATTCAATGATTTGTTGGCTAAGGAAGAATTTTTGAAAATCATTCCTCTGAAGGGGAAGACCCGTGGCTAAGATAAATATGATGTTTTCCTCAATTTTGTAAAAAACTGCAAGCTACCAATATTTTTACTAGTGTGCATTACAACCGATGGAGCACCAGCAATGGATACAGAAACGGTTTTGTGGCATTGTGTCGAGCTAATGAAAATTTCCCTTCATTTTTCGCATTCCATTGCATTTACATCAACAAGTTTTGTGTTCGAAAGTTTTAACCACGGAGGAAATTATGGGTATTGGAACAAAAATTGTGAATTCCGTCCGTCACGTAGCTTGTAACGACGGCTCTTTAAGTTGCAGTTAGAAGATGGGGACTCAGCTGAACACACCAATTCAGTTCTTCATACGGACGTCTGGTGGTTGAGTCGCGGAAAATTCCTAGAAAGTTTTCAAGAATTATTGCCCGAAATAACAGCTTGTCTAGAGGAAAAAGATGATGACACTCAGATGTTGAAAAACGAAAAAAGGCTGACTGATTTGCCAATTTCAACTGACATCACTATGCACTCAAACACCATTAAATTTATTAATGTGAACTTAGCCACACTTTTCCAGCCACAGATTCTGACATGGTGAATGTTGAATGTGGGATAGAGTGAATACTGTGCGCTGCGTTGCCAAATCTAAAATATTCCTCCTTTTTCTTCAGGGATGATCTTACAATACTTAGCGACGACTTGACTGTAAAATGTGGATAGTTAGTCATTAGGACAAGAGAGCCATGTATAAATAGTTTTCGAAATAACTAGTTTAGTACACACCAAATGATTTGATTGGTCGATGAAGTAACGAAGAACAGATTTTTCTATATTATTCATATTATAGCGTGAGTTTTGGCGAAGAAATAGAACAAACACCTTACAGGACCATACAAGAGCGAAAAACTATCTGTACATTCAAAGAACAGAATACTGTACTACATTCAAACTACGGTGAGTACCACCATAAGCTTCTGTATGAAGATAGAAAACATACAGGCACTTAGAATCAATATTTAAAAAAAAAGTTGACAAACCGTACAAGAGCGGAAAACTATCTGGATACTCATAGAACAAAATACTCTATTTCATTCAAACTACGGCGGGTACCACCATGATCTCAGGAAAGAAAAAAGAACATATACCGAGAGTTCCAACAAATACTACAAAAAGAGTTCTCAAACCGTACAGGACCGTACAACAGCGGAAAACCATCTGAACATTCAGAGAACAAAATACTGTATTCCATTCGAACTACGGCGAGTACCACTAAAAGCTTCAGCCAGAAAATAGAAAATATACAGGCACTTCGAATCAATATCTAAAACAAAGTTGACAAACCGTACAGGACCGTACAAGAGCAAAAAACCATTTGGACATTCAGAGAACAAAATACTGTATTTTATTCGAACTGCGGCGAGTACCACCATAAGCTTCGGCCTGAAATAATAAGATAATGATTCGAATTGCCTGTATATTTTCTATTTTCTGGCCGAAGCTTATTTTGTTCTCTGAATGTCCAGATAGTTTTTCGCTCTTGTATGGTCCTGTACGGTTTGTCAACCTTTCTTGAAATATTGATTCGAAGTGCCTGTATATTTTCCATTTTCATGCCGAAGATCACCGAATATCATGGTGGTGCTCGCTGTAGTACGAATGAAATACAGTATTTTGTTCCCTGAATGTCCAGATAGTTTTTCGATCTAGTACGGTCCTGTGAGGTTTTTCTTCTATTTTTCTGCCAAAACTCAGGCTATGAAATGAATAATGTAGAGAAATTCAATCTTCGTTACTTCGTCGTATCAATCAAATCATTTGGTATGTACTAAACTAGTTATTTCGAAAATTATATATAAATGTCACCCTTGCCCTAATGACTAACTATCCACATTTTACAGTCAAGTCATCGCTAAGTATTGTAAGATCATCCCTGAAGAAGAAGGAGGAATATTTTAGATTTGGCAACGTAGCGCACAGTATTCACTCTATTCCACATTCAACATTCACCATGTCATAATCTGTGGCTGGAAAATTGTGGCTAAGTTCACATTAATATTAAATTTTAGCTTCAAGGTGAAGGAATAACTATTGATAAGTTCATTTCCTATAGTTGACCACGTAAAAATGACCACATTCAACATTCAACATGTCATAATCTGTGGCTGGAAAATTGTGGCTAAGTTCACATTAATATTAAATTTGAGCTTCAAGGTGAAGGAATAACTATTGATAAGTTCATTTCCTATAGTTGACCACGTGAAAATGACGAAAGCGGTCGAATTTGTAAAAATTAAACTGTGTAAGGTTCAAACTATTTTTTATTTCATTTTCGTTGGAAATGGAAATTTCTGGGAAATGTATTTCCCAGAAATGAGCAAACTCATCAAAACCTCTTTTACCATAGAATGTGAATGTTTGCAACATTTCGAGTGAAAGTAATGAATTTTCGATGTCTTAATGAAGATAATTTGGTCCATCTGTACAGTCTCTCGTGAAACACCCTGTATATCAATCTAGACATTTTCTCTTTCTAGTGACCATGAAAGTCGATTCCGAATCGAAGATGTATTAAAATGTTACATCGTTCCCTGCCTTATCTATTTATTGCGAATATGAAACTAACATACGACCACAGTCCTCTGCGATATTTCAAGAAAAAACTTCTGAAGGTTTAAACCCGAACATTGTAATAACCGACAAAAACGATGGAAAGTCTCCTGATACGTCTTTAATAGAAGTGATAAATCATTTTGGCAATAAACGTTCAGGTGACCGAGCCAATGCGGTCTGAGGATAGCGTTTCCAGGTTCCTGAAATCGATATTTCCAAGTTCCTCAAAAGACCCGCTCAGTAAGGCCCTTATTCGCTCATAGACGTTCCCGTATAAACAATTTCTCTGACCCCTGTCGTCACGACATTGTCCAACAGGTTATAATGAAGGGTAGGGATCACAGTACCTTGAAATAAGTTACCGAGCTTCAACTTTGCAATACTGAGCTTAGGGCTCTTGAATATTTTAGCTAACATGATTAGATTCTATGATACGGCCATCTTAGACATAAAATTTCTGAACATCTTGCTTGTGACGCAATATACACCAAGTATTTATGTCGAATACAGAGTAAGTAATCGCTTGCTTCACATATGAATAAATAAAGGTACAAAACTTTGCATCTATAACGAAAAAGATTCAATAACTGCTAAACTATTCGTTTCTGAATAAAAAGCAGAAACAAGTCAATTTTTGTCTAAAGGGAGACATCTTTTAACTTACGGTGACTTTATTTCACATCAACCCCTAAGCGGGAGATCAGAAAACTAAATTTTTCAATAGGAAAGATAGGTCGAGTGATACCTCATTAGAAAGTTCTTTCGATTCTTAACACAAATATGTAATAATTTCCTAGTTATAATATGTTAAAACTGAAAAATTATTACATATTTGTGTTGAGAATCAAAAGAACTTTCTAATAATAATAATAATAATAATAATACCCCACAGGGGCTCACGAACATTGTTTCTGAGTACGAACAGATAAAAAATCTCAGAGAATTCTTCTCAGCAAAAGCTCTCACTTCTGACCTCCATAGAGTGGTATCGTTGCCTGATAAGGGATATACACCTCTAAATCTTGCTACCAGAGATGACCTCCTGAATCTACCATTCCTATCAGATACTGAAAAACAAGAGCAATGGTCAAGAAAGGAATTGCATGGACGACATCACCATGAGATTAATCAACCACACATTGACAAAGAAGCCTCCAACAAATGGTTGATGAAAGGAGAATTATTCGCAGAAACAGAAGGATTCCTTATGGCCATCCAAGACCAAGTGATCGCTACAAACAATTACAAAAAATTTATTATGAAGGACGGAACATTACAAACAGATAAGTGCAGAAAACGCCATATAATTTCGGAGACTATCCAGCATATTACGTCCGGATGCGAACAACTGGCCAATACGGAGTATCTTCACAGGCATAATCAAGTGTGCAACATTATCCACCAGAAACTTGCACACAAGTACGGACTTCTGAACACCTTCCAGCTATATTACAAGTATCAACCGGCACCCGTATTGGAAAATGACTCTATCGGATTGTACTACGATAGGCCTGTTATCACTGACAGAATGGTGAGGAATAATAGGCCGGACATAGTAGTGTATGATAAGAGAGCCAGAACAGCAATGCTGGTGGATGTCGCCATACCGAATAATAACAACGTGCTGAAAAAGTTCCAGGAGAAAAAGTCCAAATACACAGACCTTGCTATTGAGATCAAGCAGATGTGGCACCTCGAGAAAATGGATATTGTTCCTGTCATCGTATCCTCGACTGGGTTAATACCCAAAACTTTACATGATAATCTTAAGAAATTAGAATTGCATAAGAATACCTATATAGAAATGCAAAAAGCTGTAATTCTAAATACATGTAGGATAGTTAGGAAATTTATGTCAAGTATATTGTAATCCAGCCTATGCCCTTTGATTGCTGAATCTGGGAAAGGTAAATTATATCCAGCTAACAGCTGAGATAGTGCATAAGTCCACGATAATAATTGCCCCACAGGGGCTCACTAACATTTTTTCTGAGTACGGGCTTAGCGAACCCGAGGTACCCAGGCTGAACCTGGCAGTAGGTATAAAATGCAACTTATCCAATGATGTACAATCTAAGGAACAAACTGGTGAATCGAAATTGTACCACCATAACCTCTTATCGTGTTCAAGATTTAGGAAGAGGGTCTTGTTCGGAAAGTGAGTCACAGTCTCCCTCAGTTGATGACGGAAGCAGCGTGATATCGAGTAGGGATACTGCAACACAAAACCAAGTGGGAAATAACATCAACACGTCCTAACCGACTCTTGATGTTTCAACGGCGGCGCAAGCCATTATGCCTACGACCACGAGAGCCGGACTCCCTAGGAAACGCATGAAGTGGACTCCAGAAATGAATACCTTCATTATGCGTTCCTATTACAAGATTACAAACTTGGAAACGGAAATGACAGCATACAGATACGCGTTACATCTTGCGACTATAGAAAAATATCCTGAATAACAGCACATATCCGAGCAGATAATTTCGGATCAACGAAGAACAATCGTTAAAAACAGGCTACTTTCTTCAGAAACGCTGCAACGCTCAGGAGAAGAGGTCATAATGGAACTCAGAAGCGAAAATGATACTCATAACGGTATACCTGCTGGAGTCAATGAAAGTGTTACAGATAACATCGAAGCCACGGAAAAGAATATTAACATAGAACGCCCTCCTGAGCCGAATCAGCAGAAGGAATATATGTATTCAGCAAGATCAGAACTCAACAGATCAATAACTGAATTCAGTGGTAGTAACCCAACTAAAAGACCTATACTTCCCAAAATCAAGACGCACAAGAACACCAATGTCATCCTAGCAAGCGTATACCCAGTGTTTGAAGAATATACCGACCAGAACACCTTGGAAAAGATTCACACTTTGATTGACTGTGGAGCAGTAGCGGTTCTTCGACTTCACAAACAACAAATCTCCACAATTCTGACCCAAGCTGAGCCAAAAAGCGTCAGAAAACCACCATGGCATAAACGACTGGAGAAGGATATTGAAAATATTAGAGCTGAAATCGGTCGCCTCGCAGAATTCCTGAGAAACAGAAAACCCTCAAGGCGCTTGAACTCACATATACGCAAAATTTATAGGAAAATTGGTACGAACACAAAACAACCTGATCACAAACAACACATCAACGTGTATATGGACACTTTGAAACAGTAACTCCAAACAAAAGCAAAGAGGTTTTCAAGATACGTCAAGTGTACTGAGAGGAAACACCAAAACCAAAGGTTCCTCCAAAACGCAGCTAATTTTCATAAGCGAAATAACCAAACTGCGACCAACAATAACAGAGTTCCTGACGCATAAAGCTTGACCGACTATTGATCATCATTATGGTCGAACCCCAAAGAACACAATAGAAATGCAGAATGAATCCCGAATGAAGAAGAACGCCTTGATATCAGACATATGGACTTCCAATGAATAACGGAGGAAGAAATCACAACAGTTAGAGCGACCAACAATTGGAAGGCCACAGGTATAGATATTATCCACAACTACTGGTACAAGAAGTTTGATAAGCTCCATGGAGCCCTAGCGAAACAGCTTACGTATGTTCTTCAACACCCCAAGAAAACACCCACTTTCCTAATACAAGGCTTAACATATATGCTACCTAAGAGCGATAAAACACCGTATCCGTCTCAATGTAGGCCAATCACTTGCCTGCCAACACTCTACAAAATACTGACCTCATGCATATCTAATCGAACATACCAACACCTTGACGACAACAATATATTAGCAGAGGAGCAGAAAGGATGCAGAAAGAAACACCACGGGTGCAAGGAACAACTCATCATCGATTCTGTGATAATGAAACAGGCACACGTAGGGCATCGGAATGTTCATTCAGCTTTTCTCGAATATCTGAAGACATTCGATAGTACCGCCCATTCTTGGCTTGTTGAAGTATTGCAGATATACAAAATTCATCCAGCCCTAGTAGAATTTGTGAAGACAACAATGACTCTCTGGCGCATGTCTCTGCAGGTCAACATGAACAATACATCAATTAAAACCGACGAGATACCCATACGTCGTGGAATTTTTCAAGGAGACTGTTTGAGTCCACTATGGTTCTGTTTAGCTATGATTCCATTGTCCTCAACGCTCAATAGAACAGGATACGGATTTAGGATAAAAGCAGAAAGGAATTATCATACAATCTCCCACCTGCTGTATATGGATGACATCAAAGTGCATGAGTGATGGCGAAGCATACAAATATTTGGGATACCAACAAGCCAGATTGCTAGACCAAAACAATCAAAGGAGATGATTCGTTCAGAATACAGTCAGCGTCTGAACAAAAGATCGAAAATGACTCTATCAGATTATACTACGATAGGCCTGTTATCACTGACAGACTTCTGAATGGTGACGAATAATAAGCCGGACATAGTGGTGAAATTTATATCAATTGTAGGTAGTCTATGAGTATTCAGATTCTAATTAAACCACAATATAACATCATGAGCTCAGAGCATTGAATGAAAATACGACAAAATTATCCGATTAAAAAGTTCGCTTCTTTTCATTTTGATATTGGCCTAGTAATACATGGTTTTAATGGAATGAAAAAATTTTTCATCAAAAGAATAGCCGTCAACTGAATAAAATGTTCTCGACGATTCCCGACAGAGCGAAAGTTGCTTCAATTTCGTCGGTAGAAGGTGAAAACCCGTGATTTCACATTTTATCTTGTTTATACTTTTCATTTTATCAGGAGGACACTTCGCAAGTGACTATTCCAAGGGATTCAAGTTCGACAAAGAATTGATTCGTTTCAATCTAAAAGGTGAAAAATGAGCAAACTCAATAAAAAGTCCTTTCGTCCACTTTATGTTCTGCTACCTTAAAAGTGACGTTCAAATGTAGTTAGCAGAAAGAGATTGAACACCATTTCTCACGATTTTATATATCTGAAACTGAAGTCTAAGATAGCTAGACAGATGGATGACTCTGTTCTTTTGCTTTTTCAATTGAAAATGTTTCTGTTCATAATTAGACTTTTTCAATGAATATTAAAATTCTCAATGTATGGTTTTCTTGTCCTAGAATTAGCGCTTCCCGAGTAGGCCAATCCATTTTAACTCAAATTGATTTTCAACTATTTCACAAGATGAGAGAATGGAGATACTTTGTGTAACCATTTTTTTGGCCTCAAAGAAAGTTGATCATTTCGAAATCAACACATATGAAACAGTTGTTTCCTGTTTACTTTAATTTTTTTTTGGTTTAGTAGAGTGTGCAATCGGTAATGACCCTTGTTTATACTTGTTGTGTTAGAGAACATGTTTTAGATTCCGTTATGTTAGGTTAGAATCTATGAACAAACGCCATACATTTCTAACGTGATTTCATAATCCCATTGTAGGCATTCAACTAAGTTCATCTTTACAAAATCATCTTCTTCATCAAAATATTTCAAGAAATTCTGTACTATAGGTACTATAGTACCTTTTGTTACTAAGTTCCTTTCTTTTAGCCTAGAGCCAGAATTTTTGAAGCAGAATTTGTTACAGTTCGATTTTTCACAGTCACAGTCCTTTAATATATAACCCATGTTTCAAAAGTAATTTTTCAGTTTTCTGAAGTCTCAACCATTTATGGAAGTATAACACAGAAAATTCAATCTTTGCAGTTTGGTATTCACATCCAGTAATCTTTTTGAAATTATCACTCACATATAACTGATCATTCCAAAGTAACTTCAATGCACAACATAGTCATTCTGGTCCATAGCTCTTTCAGCATTGATTTTCTCATTCACTGCACCTAAAACCAATAAAATCAAGTGACTAATCAATAGTAAAACCTTTCATGATAATCCTTACTTTTCCTTCACTTCATTCTATTCGAAAATGAAAGTAAAGTTATTTGAGTTCTTTGTGGTGGCAATTCGTTTACCTTGATAGCGGTAGTGCTAGGTTGTCTTTTTCAGTTCACTTCAACTAACTGGCATAGGCACTACGAAGTAACGTGCTGAAGGTTCCAGTGGTCATATAAATAATTTTCCAACTTAGTTCAAGAATTATTTCAAATTAGTTTCGCTGAATACACATAGACACCTTTCAAGTATTCAAAATTAAGTCTTTAACATTTTTCTTTTGGCGCCACTTTCATACTTTTGGCTTCATTGATTTCAGTCTATGCCCATTAAGTTCTTTCAGAAGTCCGTTGAGCTGTTTCCTTTTGACGTTTGATAGAGATTGGAAGTTCATCATTCGTGCATCCGGTCAAATTCGAATTTAGTACACTCGGAGGCAAAATTAGCGGAACACTCGAAAATTTAACCAAATTCGAAGTTCGATATTTTTCGTAATTCTCAACCGACTTAGATGATTTGTTCGGCAAGTTATAGATCAACTCTTCTGCTTTGTAGAAATAATAAGGGAAAATAAAAAAAATTTGAAAAAAATTTTATACGGGGGCAAAACTAAAAGTGTTTTTTTTTGTCGAAAATTCGTAACACCCTGTGGAATTTCGTGGTCCGAGTTGAAACGTACAATATCATGGTCTGTCAAGACACATCTTCCTACAGTAACGCCCTACTTGTTTCATGCGTTTATCTCTATTTTTGCAAAATATATTTAATTTCAAGTGGAAAATCACCATTTTGGAGAAATTCCATTGAATCAAGAAATTGTCATTAAAACTCGTCTATCAATTTGGAATTTTCTTATTATCACTCAGGCGTGTCGAAATTGTCGTTTGCGAATTGCATTAGTTATTGATGACAATTTGGTTAATTTGGTGAAAATTAGGAATTCATAGGAGATAACAGTCGGTAGGTATTAAAATACACAACCGAATTCTGGGACCATTGATAAAACTTTTCATTTACACATGTGCACACCTTTTTTTATCAAATATGAAATACAACACACGTTTTCTTGTATATGACCACATTTGCACTTGTTTAAAGAATGAGAGTTTTCCATTCTTTGATTTGATACAAATTCGATCGGTTGCGGTGTTTTGTGATTCTTTTACTGTTTACGATTCGAAACGGTATTTTTCATTCAGAATGAGAGATTTACCACCAACCTCAGTAGCAAGGGCAGTTACATTGATCGAGGAAGGGCGCACCTACCGCTCAGTCGGTACCATGTTGGGTGTCTCGACGTCGGTTATCCATCGAATCTACCGACGTTACAGGGAAACTGGATTGTACGTGAGGAGGCGAGGACAAGGAAGAAATCGGGCAACCCGCGCTATACATGACCGTTTCATCGTCAATCAAACCATAAGAAATCCTCGTCTTACTGCTGTTCAGGCTCGTAACCTTTTACAAGCAGTGGATAACATTAACGTCAGTGTGAAGACAGTCAGAAGACGATTAAATGAAGTCGGTCTGAGATCATACGCGCAAGCAAGTGCACCAAGACTCGATAGAGCCCATCGGGTAGCAAGATTGGCGTTCGCTAGGGAGCATGTACCATGGATAATCAATCAGTGGAGACGAGTTTTATTTAGTGATGAGAGCCGATATTGTGTGAATTTCGTTGATGGTAGAGAAAGAATATGGAGGCATCAAGGGGAACGGTACAATCAAGCGAACTTCGCAGGAACTGAGCAATACGGTGGAGGGTCAGTTATGATATGGGGTGGCATATGCTTGGGAGTACGAACAGAACTGGAGATTATCGGCAATGGATCACTTAATGCCCATCGGTATATAACAGAAATCTTGGAGCCCCATGTTGTGCCTTTTGCTCCTTACATAGGGGAAAATTTCCTTTTTATGCACGATAACGCGCGCCCTCATACTGCGCGCATAGTGATAGAATATCTCAATGAAGTTGGGATCACACGAATGGACTGGCCGTCGCGGTCACCGGATTTAAACCCGATCGAACACGTTTGGGACATTCTTGGAAGAAGGGTTCGACAACGGAATCCAGGCAACGTTGATGAGCTGACATTGGCTTTGGTGGAAGAGTGGGATAACATACCTCAACAGATGATAGACAACATCATTGGGAGTATGCGAAATCGTATGCGCGGGGGGGTCATACTCGCTACTAAAATCAAATGTTTTTTTTTGTGGGTCATCATGAACATTTTTCTCAACATGTTCATTTCATTTCACGAGTGTATCGCCAGGATACACACCTGCTCTCAATTTTGGACAGGAATGATAATTATTATAGAGTGTCACACAAAAAATTCAAAAATAAATGTGCAAAATCAACGATTTTTCCAGTGTACTTCGAATTCTCCCGGAGCGTGAAATTGGCCAGTGAATTTCAAAAATTTTCATTTTGTTAGATTTCCGCTTCTCTAATTTTGATTTTATTTTTTGGCTAACCTCCGATGTTATGCACCTACGCAAGATTAAAAATAAATTCTTGAAATTTGTGACTTCTCGCTTCAAATTGGATATCTCTTGTAAAAATAAAGATAAATGCATAAAACAAGAAGGGCGTTACTGTAGAAAGATCTGTCTTGACAGACAATGATATTGTACGTTTCAACTCGGATCACGAAATTCCACAGAGTGTTACGAATTTTTGACAAAAAACACTTTTAGTTTTGCCCCCGTATAAAATTTTTTTCAAATTTTTTTTGTTTTTTCTTATAATTTCTACAAAGCAGAAGAGTTGATCTATAACTTGACGAAAAAATCATCTAAATCGGTTGAGAATTAGGAAAAATATCGGACTTCGAATTTGGTTAAATTTTCGAGTGTTCCGCTAATTTTGCCTCCGAGTGTATTTTATGAACTTTGGGATTTATATATTCCTTGGGAAATGAGAAAACGTCCTCTTTCCATTTCAACCATCTCGTAAAGCTCACAACTCGTGTTCCGTTAAGTACTTTGTAGCTGCAGCCCAAGTGAAAAGTTCGATAGTTGTGAAAAATTTCTTTGGTTTAATGAACAATTCAGGCTGTAAGGCGACGTTAGTTTAAATCTCCTTGTCAAGATAGCCTATGCTACAGAGTACAGAGATTTGTGAATTTTGGAACACGCTGTCCAAGCATGGAGCCAAAACCTTTTCAATTTTTTTCTTAGTTGGAATTTTTTCTGAGTTGGTATTTTTTTTTCATTCAATTTAATAAATCTTGGAGTCAAATATTTTTGGAGCACCTCTTGAATTTGTTCACCTTTGGAAGCCTTGTAAACTCTGGAACTGGAAAAAACCGATATAGACCGTTTTTTTCTTTACCTCACCCTCAGCAGCAATAGTTTAAGCAGTAGAACCGATGCACCTGTAACCTACCGACCTCGCCTACAGTACTAGCGAACTCTACCGTCAACTTTGTGACATACATTAGGCACCATCTTTATCTGAAAACAATCATGTCAAGATAAGTACCTTGGTCATTTCAATTGTTTCCATTTTCAGCTGAGTTTCATTTCTATTCAGGTCAGGAGAAATTTCCTAACCATCAGAGAATTAATTGTTCCTTAAAATTTCAGAATTGGCTAGTTTTTTTTTCTCAAGAGTGTAGTAGAGAATTTTAACGTTCTATGGAAAGAGAGTTGAAGTCTAGAGAGCGTGATATAGATTTTGAATTGTTTTGCCTGTTTGAAAAGCGTCTTTCACCAATTGTTTTTTAATTTATTTATTCATTTGTGTCGCTAGTATAGTTGGATTAGTCAATTTTGTATATGTAGGTGCCTACTTGTCAAACGTCACTTTGTATTTAATATTTCGTTTCACGTCAAATTCAATCAATTTTAAGGTTACCCTTTCTTGAGTTTTCTTATCTAATTTATTATTTATAGTATTAAATTTTGCTAGTTGAATTGTGGCTGTCGAGTAAATGTTAGCTTGATTAAATTTGGTAGTTTCATATGATGAGTTCGAGTTGACAGGCCTTGATCTAGAAACTAACCCTTCTGGAGATAGAGAATCCCAATTTGAGTAATTGAACATTTTGAGTACCTCTTTTCTGGAGTCCTTATAGAGTGACTAATACCGCTTTCTACAGGTACCCTGGTGGAAACAACACGTTATAACTTTGGCAGTCCCAGATCAGTCGATATTTTAGGCGATTCCAGGCCACATTCAAAGCTAACTTCTATCAGTTTTCGTCTCAACGTCAATCAATTTCAACTGTAGAATATTATCTTGAGGTGGAAGGGAAGTTCTAGGGCTCAGAATTTGTCGAAGTGCCAATTGTCGTGAGGAATTCTGCTCGATTTTTTTAGTTAAAGCCAAATATGTACACCACACAAAAATAGTAGTCATCATACTGGTTCTTTTAAGATCAAAGCAATTTTTTTACTTAAAAATTTTTTGTTTTTGTTTGGCCATAAAAGTAGAAAATCAATATACGTGTAACAAACCTTTTTAGAAACCCAAGGCTTATTAGGCACTTCCAGCGGATGCCCAAAGTAATTTTTGTAAGCTTCACATACGAGCTCTGTCAAAATTGAACGGTATTCTTCAAATATATACACACAACCAAATTTATATGGAATCAGTCAGTATTCATCTATTGGTTTTAACCATGGATCTTTGACTACTTGTGAAGAATGAAGTTTTTGTTGTATAAAAACTGGATAGTACGATAAGAAATGTTGAATTATCACCACATGTTCGAGATATTGTACTCAGTCACTGAGATTGGAAATTGTGAATTTCAAAATTTGAAAATACCTATGAACATTATTGAAAATACCTTACGTTGAATTGTCCGATGTGCTCTCGTTGAAGAAAGGGTGACATAGAGGGATATAGCGGCCACAATGGGGGTATCACAGAGAGCGATTTCAAAAACCTTCGCTCGATACGTGGAGTTACAATCTCTGCAAAATAGGCCTAGAATAAGTCGTAGGGAAATCACAGCTGAAGAACAAGACCACTTTTTGTGCCAAATTGAAAGAGTCCTTAGTGCATTGCAGCGCATACTCTAAAGACAATTTCTGGAAGCAACAGGCATCAGTGAATTAGTCTAAACGATACGTCAAAGAGTTCGTTCAATGGGTTTATACAGCAGAAGGCCCTTAAGAGTTCCAGAGCTAACCAACCAAAAAATGAACAGACTTTATTAGTATATGTAGCTTCAAAAGCAGTGTTATGTTTCGGGGTGGCATTATGCTGGGAGGCAAAAGAGGTTTAATTTCGTTTCCTGCAAGTGTTATGGCTAGAAATTATGTGGACTTAGTTCTGGAGCCCAAAATGAGACTCTGGCGAGGTGGCAACGGTGAGAATTTCACTTTTATGCAAGATAATGCTCCTCCGCATACCAGCAACGTCGATCGACATTATTTCGAAACAGAGGGAATCGCTATTTTGGACTGGCCAGCTTGCTCCCCAAACCTTAATCCTATTGAACATTTATGGGATAATCTCGAAAAGAAAACTAGATCGCGCCAGGATAATACAAGAACCTCACAACAGCTCATTCAAGCCGCCACAGAAGAGTGGCAGAATACCACCCCAGAGGAGGTCGAAAACCTAATCCAAAGTATGCCTAGACGGATTCAGGCTTGTATCAGGGCAAGAGGAGGTAATAAAAGCTAATGACCCACTCCGTGAGATAATAATTTTCAATTTTTTTACTACATACGGAAAGTCTCTTCTTTCCTTTATTTCTCATGACTTTCCGAAAATCTTTATACTCGTTGTGGATGAGTAAAATTCGTTGTGTAAAGGGGCTAATTGCGAAAGCTGTCGCATTGTCTTCAACTTTCTTTTGAGAAATGATTACCGAGACGACACATTTTCACAGTTACAGAAATTCTACGCGACATACCTCTACTTCCATTCAGAATTTGATATTCATCGTTTTTTTTCTCCTCTTATACTTCGGCTATCCCATGAATAATGAAAAAATCATCTGGCAACTGCTGTTCGTAGATGTCTACCATTCGTACATCTCGAAGAAACATTTCACTTACCATCCAAGGAAGCCTTTATTGCATTAAAAAGTTCTTGAGATTGCCATCCGTTATCTCGTGTGATGACTGCCTCCTTCGAAAAGGGACAACCACCATCCTCTTGGAAGACCGCGTCAAATACGTCTGTGTTTATTGTCATGTATCTATGACTGGTCTAAAGCGCTCGATTCGTAAATACGCAATGACGTGATCTATTTCGACTTCACGCAAGCTTTCGATCGCATTCCTCCGCGGTGTCTACTTCATAAAATGGAGTACTGTGATATGAGAGGAAAATTGCTGATATGGATTTAGAACTACTTGAGTGACAGAAGGTTCGTGGTAAGAATTGGTGGCTCGTTCTCCTCAGTTCATCCCGTTACCGGCGGTGTGCAGCAGGGCTCCGTGCTTGGTCCTCTTTTATTCAACGTGTTTGTTAGCGATCTGCCGTTTCATATACAGAGGAAAAAAGCATTATCTGCTGATGACACTAAAATTACGCGGATCCACTTCCCAGCACGGGGTCCTCCATTCTGATATAAACTCTGTCTATCTGTGCAAACTTACGATCTGTATGGTGCACCGTTAAGACCAGTCTCCTACTGCGTCAACTCAGGAGTAACTGTCAACAGTGACCTGTCCTGGTCTGCTCACATCAGTTCTGTGATCAAACGTGCACGTGACCAGGACACCAAGGTATACTGATCGCCTGCACGACTCCAACATTTTACCTGATATTTGCCAACGAATCTTAAAGTTCGACTATGCCAATCTGGCAAGCATATTCACGCCTAACACTGTTGCACGATTGCGAGGTAATGGTCTGAAGTTACGAAAGGAGGTGTTCAGGATAACGCTTCGTCAACATTTCTTCTCAAACAGGATATTTGACTCTTGGAACAGCTTAGGCGCAGAGGTTGTTCAGCTTATTTGAGAATAGACTTCAACAAACTCTTCTCGCAGAATTCTCCGCATTCTACCACTACGTACTCATCCTATTTTCAAGTTTGTGTCGGCAAAGCTAAACACACTATTCTGTATCCTATTTAATTTGAGTATTTATTGATTTGTTTTGGGCTTCTCTAGGACCTTGTCCTGTGCCCTTATTTTTGTATAATAATGATAACTATCAATTCATTTCTGGATAGGCAAGTTCAGAGTTCATTGTTTCTGATAAATAAACGATTTTTAATTCTCAATAAAACATGTTCAAAATTGAATAACGTCAATTATTTGTAATATTAGCCGAGAGATGTACACGGTTTCCTAAATTCGTTGGTTTTGTGGGGCAGCTGTGAAACATTGCAGGTAAAAAAAATGATGTCCCCCTCTTCGAGAAAACCTTATTGGTGAAAATCAAAATAATGAGAAACAGTACTTATTTGTTCTAACTTTGAAGCCAGGATTTCTGAATCAGACATTGACAGTCCCGGATCTATGATTAGGTCGTTCAAATCATCAGTTTTCGTATCGATATCGATTAACTTCTGCTGTGAAGCATAAGCTTGAAGTACAGGGGGAATTCCCAGGCTCAGGATTCGCATATGTAAGGATTTTATGGAAGGTTATTTCCATTCGACTCTATTTTTTCGGTTATGTGCATCAAACAAAAATAGCAGTCATCATGGTGGCTAACGGGTTCTTTCCAGATTGAAGGAGTTTGGTACTGAAGAAATTTTTTTCTTATTTGTTAATAAACGTAGAAACGTACGATTCACGAACCTTTTGAGGAACCTAATGCTTATCACGCATTCCCAGCAGATGCCGAAAGCAATTTATGTAAGCTTCACTTACGAACTGGATTACATATAAACGGTATTCTTTAAATATACAGGGTGATAATAGTGAAAACAAATTAATGGTAGATTGCCGATATAGAGGTCATGTCGGAACACCTTATATGAATGTTCTCAGCCGACTCCTAATAGAGTAACTGGCTATTTTCTGAGTTTTTTCGAAATATCGATCAGCCATATATTCGTTACGAATCCATCAAATTCTATGAAACTTAGCAGGTTTCTTATTCTGCCAAAGATCAATCGGAACCACTATCTAATTTCTAAAAATCCAGGTCCAGATTGTCATGCATCGATACGAAATGTTTCGTGATATAAAACACCCTGTATGAATAATATTGAAAAATTTAACTCATTGTAAAAAAACAAGAACTGTTTGTTCAGAAAAACCAATAAAATAACTTGGCACACTGTAAGCCATCCAGAAAAAAAAATTATTCACGAATAAAATTGAAGCATGAAACCAAACGATAAATAAGGACTGAATTCAAACAATAAACAAGGAGAGCGTTCATAATTTGTTCTCGAAATGAGACTCTCCTTCATCAATGCAAGCTCTGCACCTCTTATAAGTGTTCGCTGTTACTTTTCTAATGATATCAGGTGATAATACAAAACAAGTACTGTGTTTTAAGGAATTTTACTTAATAATTGCGATTCGTAACGCGTTGCACTACACCGTAGCTTCTTCAGACGAATGAATATACAGAAAAATATAAATGAGAATATAACTATAAATGTTCTTGAGTAATTAAAAGCTTATTGGGTTGCTTCTTCTTAAGTGGTTATTTCTGAAAGGTATATCCAATAAAATTAAGGAATAGATTGCTCCCCGAAAAGATTCAATAGAGGTGAAGGGCTTAAATCGACTTGTTCATTGATGAGTCTACCTGAGTGTTTGTATTTATTGATTTCTAAAGTTTTCCAAATATCTACCTTCCAATATTCATTATCTGTATGCAAAATTTCAAACTGTGGCTCGAAAGAATGATTATTTTCTAAGAGATGATTCGCGTAATTTGAATCTGATTTTTATTTGAAAAACTGCGTTTATGTTCCGATATTTTAATATTGAAATTTCTATGTGTTCTACCAATGTAGAAATTAACACAGTCATTGCAATTCAATCTATAAACACCTGATTTATTGTTTTTACCTGGTTTGGTTTTATTATTTTTATATATTTGCCTAAATTATTATTAGTTTGGAAAGCTTTGTTGAAATTATTGCTACTTAAGAATTGTTTCTCACTTGCAATGCCAACGTAGGTTAAGGTGTTGAATTTTTGTTTCAATTTATTAATTTCTAATTTCATTCTTATTTTCTGTACATTCATTCGTTTGAAGAAGCTACGGTGTAGTGAAACGCGTTACGAATCGCAATTATTAAGTAAAATTCCTTAAAACACAGTACTTGTTTTTTTATTATTGATAATGGAATTTTACCAAGTAAAAGCCTCCCAAATTCAAATGATATCAGGTGATTTTCGCAACAAGTCTCAGTTCAGTCTTATCTTGACGATCAACTCATTCCTCGTTCTGATTTCTCCTTGATGCAATTTCTCCTTCAAAAAGCTCCACAAGATGTCGTCTAGAGGTTTAAGTCTGAAAATATTGAGGTAGATCGGCAGCAGTTCAAGTTTGAGCACCCCTGACCTAGGTAATACGATAAAATTCTTGAATATATTGATCCAAATGAAGCTCTTACAGTTGGAATTGTATTACATTCGGCTCTTCTGGGAGAGATAAAGACTAGCCGCTTCACTTCATTGGCGATAGTCAACTTGGAAGGCTACAAAAAACTACCAACACAATTCTCCAACAAGAAAATTAATGATTTATCATTTACAACGGCGGCGACCCAGGAGAAAGTTTGCTACAAGTCAGTGCAAAATAACGCCAACCCGGCATAGCTGAATTAAACTTCACTTCAGTTGGACAAAGTTACACCGAGAGATGCATTGAATAGATCCTGCTAATTTCACGATCTGACAAATTTTCTCGAATAAACTTTGGAATTGTTCAACTTCGAAATAGATGAATTAATGTTACGGTCCGAATACTGGGTTAATTACCAAAATGAGAATTCGGTGCAATTGCAGTAGGATATTCAACGTAAACATGATTAAAGCAGTTATCACAAAAACAAAAACATTGAAATTTCTACAAAATATACACGAGTTCTTCCTGGATTTGCGAGTAAAATAATTTTGATGTGAAATGTAACTTTCCTAATGAAAGGAAAACTGAACTGATTTCTCTACTTCCGTATGAGACTGAATTGGAGTTTCTACTGGTATTGTAAATATTTTTAGAATTATACAGATTCACATACATAGCACAACTATGAACACAATTAATAATAATTATAATAACATAGTTTATTTGCATAACCTTAATGTTCTGTGTGAAAATAATTTCATTACATTTTGTGCCTACATACTTATGATGCTAAATAAACAATAGATAGCAGGGGCTAGACACTCAAAATGAGTGGTTCGCTTGTAAACTCAAAAACATACTCTTCAATGAACGAGCATATCAAATACCATAACTTAATTGAACAACTCATTTAAATGGCTGGAAAATTGTCACTTCAATGCGAACAACTAATCAGTTCCACTTCTGTGACGTCCGGGTGAACAAAAATGTCACTATCAGGAAAAAGTCACAATCAGGAAGAAGTCGCAATGAGGAAAAAGTCACAATCAGGATTAAGTCACATTCGAGAAAACATTCCAGAAGAGTCGTATTAGAGTTTCGAATACACACACACATATATATATATATATATATATATATATATATATATATATATATATATATATATATATATATATATATATATATATATATATATATATATATATAAATTTGAGATAATACGAATTATTATATAAATATCGTAGATCATATGAATAATCCTATATGATATATATATATATATATATATATATATATATATATATATATATATATATATATATATATATATATATATATAATATTTCTTTATTTCAATCACTCTACAGCATACGTATCAATAATATTCTAGTATGTTTACATAGAATATGGAACAACTAAAACAATGAAACAAAGACGTAAAATTGAACTAAATATTATTCTTTATACCTAATTAAGCAATAGAAAACCATTGAAGGTAGCCCTTGTGCATGGTTTTATATGCGGTAAGTATTTAACAAAGAAGCCTTAGTAAGAGAAATACAAAAGAAAAATTCGACCAATACAGAACACGAAAAAGAAAAATAACCATTCCCAGTGAAAATAATACAATTTTTTTGTAGGCGGTTGGTTTTGATTGATCTATCTGATTGGAGCATTTTTAATGTCGACCATAGATAACATCAATGAGCGTGGATTCGATAGTAGCCACTTTTTAACTTTTTCTTGAACAAATTTATAGAGACTAAATTTCTTAACTTTAAAGGTAGCATATTAAAAGCTCTGGGCGCCAAAATGTGAAACATCTCTGACCCACTGTTTTAGCCATTCTAGGAAGCAAATAACTTCCTGTTGCATATCGGGTCCGAAAACCATGAGAAATTAAATGATCCTCACTTTTATTGCTTACAAAGTACACAAGCATTCTACTACAAAAAGCTGCCTCAAATCCAGTAGCTCAGCTTCATGAAATAATTCGTCTGAGGGTAAGTAATATTTCTTCCCAATATACATTTAATGACTCTTTATGTAATACTTCTAATTTCTTTAGGTAGCAAGTATCTACACCACCCCATACAAGGATCCCATAAACCAACAAAGACTGAACCAATGCCGAGTAGAGGACCTTCAATTGACTGACATCACAGAATTCCCTACAGTATTTGAACAAAGGTAAGAGACCTCGTACTTTCCTTGACACTAACAATACGTGAGAGTCCAATCGAAGATGAGAATCCAACACCACCCCGAGGTACTTGACTGATCTTGTCTGTCTTATTTGAATAATATCATTCTCCACTTGAATATTTAAATGATTGTAATCTGGCAATGAGGTTATATAACTCGCAAAAGGTACATATACAGTCTTTTCAGGAGTATAAGTGATACCCTTCTCCCTCAGAAAACTCAAGATCAATTCAAAATCAACTTCACACTTCTCCTTGAGAGATTTCCAAGAAATATCTTGGTAAAGGATAGCTGTATCATCAGCAAAAGATATTATTTCCCCAGAAGTATTCAAGGCAAAGAGGTCATTAACGAAAATAGAAAACAATATTGGTCCTAAAACTGTCCCCTGAGGGACTCCACATTGAACTATTATCTCAGAGCTTCTGACACCGTCTATCTCTACAACTTGCTCTCTTTTACTCAAATAATTTCTCATTAACTTATGAGAGTTACCTCTAAATCCAATATTTTAATGTTTTAAGCAAATCACAATGACAGACGGTGTCAAAAGCCTTCGATAGGTCAACAAATATACATAAGACTGGGACGCCTCCATCCATTACCTCATAAATTTTTGATAATAGGAGTGCCATTGCATCCTCGGTCGATTTTTCAATTCTGAAACCGAATTGTCTAGATGGAAGTACCTTAAATTTTTCCAAAAAACTATTAATTCGTTTCTTGAGAACTCTTTCAAAATTCTTTCCAAACAATGAGATAACCGAAAGTGGCCTGTAATTACATGGAAGCGTCCCATCACCTCCTCTCAAAATAGGTCTAACAATAGCAATCTTGAAAATCGAAGGAAAATCACCTTCGTTAATACACTTATTTAAAATAAATGCCAGAGGATGAGAAATCAATTCAGACACTTTCTTAAGAGTTTTCGCACTTATACCGTCATAACCTGGTGACTTACCAGTTTTCAATCCTCTATTAACACATTGCACTTCCTCGGGAGAAGTCTCGACAAATCCAAAAGAATTGGAAGTTCGATGAGGCTCGTAAATTTTTCTTGACGGTTTGCGTATTTCTGACGCCATCCTGGTTCCAATCTCGGTAAAATATTTATTGAAATAATTTGCAATATCTTCTCTGTTTGTTAGGTAACTGTCATTTTCTCCCGTATGCGATCAATATTAGTCGTCTTTAGATTTTTACCCCTTATTTTGTTCACAGTCTCCCACAAAAGCTTAGAGCTACTTTTATTCTTATTTATTTGAGATTTGAAATAGTTATTTTTAGTTAATTTCATTAAATTGTTGAGTCTATTCCTGTATTCCCTATATGAATTATTTATTTCAATATCACCTGGATTCAGAAGGACTTTCCTGTACATCTCATTTTTATGATTGATGGACTTCAATAAACCATCTGTCACCCACTCTTTTCGCTTTATCTTTTTTTTTGGTAGTTTTATTCTTGCAGTACAAGCTTTCACATAGCCAATTACAGTTTTGGCGAATACCTTTGAAATCTCTTCCGTATCAGTACCACAGTATACAAAGCTCCATTTCTCCTCCTTCAGACATCCTTTCAATTTTCCGAAATCAATTATGTTTTTGAGCTTTTTATTGTTTGTAGGCACCTGTGGCGCTAATGCATCAGGACATCTAATACCAAGGAGAGTAGGATTGTGATCCGTTATATTGATTCTGCATACTATTGGGCAGAAGTCACTGAATGGAAATGAACTCTTTATGAAGATATGGTCAAGACATGTCCTTGTGTTGCCCTGGGATCTAGTATACGTATTTATTGCTGAAACGTAGTCCTCCTCATAAAGTATATTTAGATATTCTTGTGTTACGGTATTCTCATGATCAAGGATATCTATATTGATATCCCCAGAAGAATGGACACGTCATGATTTCCCGACACTGGCTGAGAAACGGCTTTAGGTTATCGACAAAGTCGGATGCTTTCAAGCAAGGTGGTCTGTATATATATATATATATATATATATATATATATATATATATATATATATATATATATATATATATATATATATATCTTTTAATCACCATGTACGGGTAAGTCAGATGTTACTTCCGCCAATAAGTCAATCCGAATTGATGAAGAAAGCTCGAACTATGTGTACTGTACCCAGTACGAATTCCCTCTGCGTGCTCGATAATATTTTTGGATCGAGACACAGGCGTTTGGTGTTCTCTTTCAAATGTGCTTCTACTAGTCCATTGGCTAAAATAACTAGAGGTATTATGGCAACAGATTTGAGCTTATATATCTCTTTCAACTCTAGAGCCAGGTCCTGGTACTTGGTTATCTTCTCTGTATAGGCCTTCCCGATATTCTCATCAAACGGAATTGTGACAGTCATCAGTGCAGCTTTCTCATTTTTCCTATCAGACAGGGTTATGTCAGGCCTATTGTGGGCAACTCTTGCGATGATACACAAAAAAAAAACTTCCCAACTGATAATAGTTTTGATATGTCTCAAAAAGAAAATAATAAATTGTAATTGCACGTATGGAAATCGACAAAGAAATTCAGGAAACTCACTGAATAGTCAATTAGACCTCTATGCTTTACTATTATGTACTCAATCTTATCAGTTCTCAAAATAAGCAAACTTATTTGGATTTTACTCGCCCATAGAATATTGCACGAGATATAGTGTCAATATAACAGGTATCACCTTTTTTTTATTTGTAATACTTCTCTGAAGAAGCTACGGTGTGGGAAAATGCTTAAGTTTGTAAATTAAGTGAAAATTTGAACAACATTGATATGTCGAATTAGAGAAATGTGAATGAAGTCAATGGCTTCTTGTTTGATAAATAAAATCCGTAGAAGGTACAGAAAAATAACATGACCAATACAAGAGTACTTCAAACTGATTAATTAAAGAATTATAATATCAACATAGGCACATCCGTAAAACAGATGAACTTTAGTTTTCAACACAACAATTTTCTGACGAATAAAGAAATGGAAAAGAATGCATTGGTTTCGAAAAATTATGCAGCATTCCTTGAGAGACACTTTCACTATTGTCAATTTCTTCCTATAGAGGTCATGCCTATCCAGAAAATCAACATAAGATATTAACAAAAACCACCCGCGACCAGACTGTCAAATTGAAAAAGTTTCGCAATTAAAACAAGTGCGTTGTAATGGAAGCAGATGCTTTAATGCACCTGGAGTGAAAACTTTCCACATAATGTTTAAATATTAAATTTACTTCAAACATTATCCCACTTCCGTGAGTCTCATTCGGAATTTCGGTAAACAGCCACGCGAACCCCTCAAATATTCAATTTAAGTTAATTTCATACAGATTGTTTCGAGGAAAAGTAACCACTGTATGTAACATCGAGAATGCATTACTATTGTGATATATTCATTTTCCGTAGAGAAAGATATTTTTGACAATGAGCTGTCATATCTATACAGAAAGTCTAGTATTAATATTATGAGTTTGTCTCTCTGCTAAACTGAACCAAAGAAAGCATTTTGATGAAATTACGTTTGGAGATACCATAAACTGGAATCACGGTTGTAGGTATTTTGCCAAAATTACACA
Source organism: Cryptolaemus montrouzieri (assembly GCA_013387265.2). Classification (NCBI taxonomy): domain Eukaryota; kingdom Metazoa; phylum Arthropoda; class Insecta; order Coleoptera; family Coccinellidae; genus Cryptolaemus; species Cryptolaemus montrouzieri. Next base: position 151,368,459 of record JABFTP020000185.1, read on the forward strand.
TAACCAAATTTATATGAAATCACCCGATATCTTAAATATTATCACAGGGATTTTAGAAATTTCGAAGGATTGTTAGAATTGATCCTTTTCGAGATATTTCAATTGAAAATAGAAATAAATTGAGTTGATAGTATTTATGATCTATTTATTTGGTGGAATTTCATCTTCGAAGTAAAACGAAATAAGACACTTTTGTCACCCTTCCACAATTAATTTAATGATCACGACCGATTTTCCGGTCGTGACAAAAGTGTCCTGTTTCGTTTTACTTCAAATAAATTAAGATTTATATTCAAGAAAGAAACAAATAAAAGAAAATAAGAAACTTTCCTCATATATTAAAAAAATTACAAATTGTTTTCTCACGAAGTAGGTGTTTTTTTCTCGACCTTTATAGCTTGTATTAGCTCCTCTTGCCCTGATACAAGCCTGAATCCGTCTAGGCATGCTTTGTATTAGGTTTTCGACCTCCTCCGGGGTGATATTGTGACACTTCTCTTACAAATTTGTAATAATGAAAGATTATCTGATTACTGAATACTATCATCAATTCAGATATTCTTTCATTATTACAAATTTGTTTAGATCAAAATTATTTCCATTTCAATAACAAATATTATACTATTGAAGACGGCTTGATTATGGACTATCCGTTAAATCCTTTGTTAGCAGAAATATTCATGAATAATTTAGAGAAATTAATTCATAATCATCCACTCAGTAAATATTGTTTATACTGGTATCGCTATGTAGACGATATCATTATTTGCTTCACAGGAACAGATAGACAGTTCAAAATTTTTGAAAATCATATAAATTCATTACATCGAAAATTGGATTCACAACAGAAATAGAAAGCAATAATTCGATAAATTTCTTAGACGAAACAATTTCGAATAAAAATGGAAAACATGTTTTCGCAATTTGCCATAAGCCGTCACATACAGATATTATAATACATAACTCGTCGTGTCATCCGTATCAACATAAAATGTCAGCATTCAATAACTTTATTTATAGATTGATTAACATTCCGTTATCACCAGAAAATTTCAACAAAGAATTTAATTTGATTAATCAAATAGCCAAAAATAATGGTTACAATCCCAAACTAATAAATAATATTTCAAATAAAAACAAAGTAGAATCGCATTGAATGAAGTTTACCCTGTCGATAAATTGAAACAAAATTCAACACCTTAACCTACGTTGGCATTACAAGTGAGAAACTGAAATCATTCTTGAGTAGCAATAATTTTAACATAGCTTTCCAAACTAATAATAATTTAGGCAAATACATAAAAATAATGAAACCAAATCAGGTAAAAACAATAAATCAGGTGTTTATAGATTGAATTGCAATGACTGTGATAATTTATACATTGGTAGAACACATAGAAATTTTAATATTAGAATATAGAAACATAAATACAGTTTTCCAAATAAAAAATCAGATTCAAATTACGCGAATAATCTCTTAGAAAATAATCACTCTTTCGACCCACAGTTTGAAATTTTGCATACAGATAATAAATATTGGAAGGTAGATCTTTGGGAAACTTTAGAAATCAAGAAATACAAACACTCAGGTAGACTCATCAATGAACAAGTCGATTTAAGCCCTTCGCCTCTATTGAATCTCTTCGGGGAGCAATCTATTCCTTAATTTTATCGGATATACCTGTCAAAAATAACCACTTAAGAAGAAGCAACCCAATAAGCTTTTAATTAGTCAAGAACATTTATATTTATATTCTCATTCTTATTTTCTGTACATTCCTTTGTCTGAAGAAGCTACGGTGTAGTGAAACGCGTTACGAATCGCAATTATTAAGTAAAATTCCTTAAAACACAGTACTTGTTTTCTATTATCAACAATGTTATGCACTTAATAACCCGGTATATAATGTAGGTATATTTGTACATAATTTATATCAAACGGCATTATTGTAACTTAACAGGTTTATACTTTCCACTACTTCGTACCAACTCTTTTGTCGAGCAAAATAGGAACGAATTGAATTCATGTTTCAGCCTTTTTCGGAGTGCTGAAATAAAAACTTGGCATTTGAATTTGCGTTCACCTTTCCATTTGATGAATGATGTTCGTCCTGTTTTTGACGTTTCCCTTCCATTGTTTTTGTAGATTCTACCGATGTACGATGTTAGCTTAGTTGTTTTTTATCCGGTAATCCTGCAAATAGGATATTGAAGAGTGGTCGAATTGAAAAACGTCATTTGATGTTGAATCAACAATACAGAAAGCAAATATACGGGGACGTTTCCTCAAAAAATTTTGCATTTTCAGGAGAGAAACACCGAAGTATACGTCATTCATTTGATTCTAAATAAAGAATACTTCTATCAAACGATAATATTGAGTGATTTAGCATCCGATAACAAAGTTTGATGCGCAGTACTTTGTTTTAAGTGGATTTATATTGAATTATATGAATGAATTTCTGAGAATTTGAGACATTGTTCAAGAATGAAATAGATTCGGCGGTTACTATGTGATACGTAATTACATTATTAGGATTGCGAATATTACTACGTAAAAATATCATTGTTTAAGATGAAAAAGTTTAGTCAACGTTAAAGCTGTTTCGAGATTTTCGCTTCTAGTATACAATGTTAGCCATTTTTCTATAGGTACAAAGAAATGGGTTTACAGAGCAGGGAAATAGTGAAATGTATATATATATATATATATATATATATATATATATATATATATATATATATATATATATATATATATGGGGTCTTACCCCGACGTGTTGCCCATATATCTGTTCATGCAATCAAACTGATTTCATGAAAAATATAAATCCACCACCCGGTAATTAATACCATTGCCAGGCAATGATTATAATCAAAACATATCCTGGAATAATTATATATTAGGATAACGTTAAAGAATATATCAATCTACCGGAATATATACATACTATAGCATCATCAGACAATGATATCAATGTACCAACGAGTAGTGTCAGAGGCTTTCTCCCGGAAAAATCCAGTGTACGGACCTTAGTTAAGTAACACTGAATGTTACTCATTAATAGTTTCCTTCGTGTGAAGTGGTGAACGATCAAATAGAATAGAATACTGCTCTGAATAAAAATATGACGAAATTGTCATTCAATTATATTACATTTATATAAACAAATAAATCAAATATGAAATGAGATTCTGAGCAGGATAAACTAAAGAGAAAACCTATGACTCTACCTCATTAGTTTTCTCGGAAAGAAACCTACGAAGAATATTACAAGATTTGATGACTGTTATCTTTTGTAACTGTTCAAACAAATTTTTCTTCAGACCCAAAATCTCAATACTTTTGTGAAGATTTCTAGGAATAACACCTGTTGTGGAAATAATGATCGGTAGAATAAATATTTTCTTCATTTTCCACATTTTTTAATCTCGTCGCCAAGCATCATATATTTAGAAATTTTTTCATTGTATTTATTTTGGATATTATGTGTGTCGGGTATAGCAATATCAATTATATATGTTATTTGATTCTGTTTATCATTAAGAATGATATCTGGTCTATTGTGTTATACAGCTCTGTTGCAAAGAATTTTTTCATCAAAATAAATTTCTTATTTGTCATTTTGACAAATAATCTCAGGTTCATATTTGTGAAATTTTTTCTATTGGGAATTAGGTCATGTTTAATTCCTAGATTAAAATGAATAATATTAGCGACGGCATTATGTCTTTCTAAATAATCTGTTGAAGCAAGGACTGAGCAAGATGATAATATATGAAAAACTGTTTCTGAAAAACAGAAACATCTACGGCAAGAATCATCTATATTTTGTTTGATGATGTGTTTTCTATAATTCCTCGTGAAAACAATCTGATCCTGGATCGCAACTGCCAAGCCTTCTGTTTCAGCAAACAATTCTCCAGATAGTAACCATTTATTCGATGCGATTTCATCAATATAATCATTTTTCAATCCTTTAGGGTGCTTTCCGTGTAATTCCTTCTGCATCCAACTTTCTCTTTTAGAATTATCATCAAATATATCAAAATCTACCTTTTGCATTGTCAAGTTCAGATGTGTAAGATTATAATCTGAAGCAACAACAATATCATGTAATTTAGACGTTCTCTGTTTATCATGAAAATGGGAACGTACATGAAAAATCTGTTTACTATGAAGATTATTCAAATCAGTTAATCCACGACCTCCAAGATGTCTAGGTAGTGTAACTCTCTGAACAGCTGACTTTGGGTGGTGCTTATGATATTTACAGAGCATTTTCCTCGTTTGACATTGTTATTCATTTAGATCAGTTTTAGACCATTTAATAATTCCAAAAGAAGATGTAAGAATACAAACTGCATAGGAGTTGATAGCTCTGAAAAGGTTTTTACTAGTTAAATGACTCTTGATGATATGTAATATGTAAAATTGTAATATAAACCGTTGATCCTGGTAATGACCATTCATTAGTTTATGTTCTGCTTGTTTCAGTGCTTTCGTTTCAAACTTTGTCGTGAATAAGTTGGCTACTGCAGGTGAAATCGGGGATCCCATTGGGGCTCCATAAGTTAGTTTGTAGTATTCTTCCTCATATCTGAAATATGTATTCTTCAAGCAGTGTTCTGTTAGGTCCACAATATGTGCTGGAAAGTCCAAATCTGTGCTGAGGATGTCCAACGATTCTTCTCTTGGGATATTCGGGAACAGTGATACTACATCTAAGCTGAGTAGAATACCATCTTCTACGATCGGTATATTTCGCAGTTTTTCGACGAAGTGTTCTGAGTTTCTTATGTAGGATTCAGCTTCTGGGACCTTGGTTTGTAAAATATCTGCTAGGTATTTCGCCAGTTTCTGAAGTGGAGATCCAATGGAGCTTACTATTGGCCGGAGTGGAATATTTGGTATGTGGATTTTGGGACATCTTGAAGATTTTTCTCTTGGTATCAGCTTGTTCTTGGTGTTGGTGTCTAGTGGTGTGTTGGTGATCTTCATTTTTGTGATTTTCTCTAGATATGTTGTTGGTCGTTCTCGAAAGAACTTCAAGTTCTTTAATAACATTATTATAAGCACCACCCCAGGCATGATGCCATAACGCAGATTTAATTTTTGGATATCAGCCCCCTAAGCTTCTGTACCAAGCTTACGACATGAGCTTTCCAATTAAAAAAGGAGTCAAATATCACACGTAAGCATTTACATTCGTACGTATAAGCGATAACGAGGTTGCCATTTTCATCAGCCACTATCAGGGGTGAGTTATCTGGCAGATTACGAGTGTCTACGGCAAATGGAATTTATTTTTATGTTAGTAAACGTTCTTCCATTTTTGAGGTTCACAAGGTCAAGTTCAGCTAATTTGTTGAATTAAAAATTTCTGTATCATCAGCGAAACTGATAAAGTAACCCTAGATTTCAGACACAGTAATTCATTTACGTACAATGAGAACAATAGCGGTCCGAGAACCGTACCCTGAGGGGCATCACACTCAATGTCACACATTCTGCTGAATACTCTTTACCCTTACCATCTATTTTCTATCACTGAGGTAGCTCCGCAATAGTTGTGTGACCGTCCTCCCAAAACCAAGGCTCACCAATAATCTGATTAAGATATCATGATTGTGTCGAACGCATTCGCCAAATCCACCAGAATGCATATAGAAACTCTTCCCTCATTGAAATTCCTATAGATCTTTTCAGTTAAGTCGGTGATAGCGTCCTGTGTAGACAGATTTTCCCTCAACCCATAATGATGCTCAGATAAAATTTTATGATTATTCACAACAATCTTAGTCAAAACAGAGATTAACGAGATTGGTCTGTAAATGTCGCATTTATCTATTTATCCGCCCTTATGAATTGGGATAACAACTATTTCATTTCAGTAGGAAAAACACCCGACTTTAAAATCATGTCGACCAAATGGGTGACTGGAGCCACCAAATGAAATATTCCAACCTTCAGAACCTCAGGAGTTATACCGTCCACCCCACAACTTTTTTTATTTCTTAAATTGGATATTATGTTATATATTTCTTCGTGATTTGAAGGAATGAGTTGTAACAGATCACCCCACTCACGATTTGGGAAACTTGGGTATTCTTTAACCTTCTTGAATTTATTACGTATTTCTTGCGTCAAATTTTTGTCAATACTCATGAAAAATTCATTAAAGGACTGCTCAACCTCCGTAGCATTTTCTATCGTTCTATTATTTAGATTTATTTGGATAGTATTTTCTTTGAGTTTTCTTTTTTTTTTGGGCAGAGACCATTCTCCAGACCTGACTGGCGCTACAATCCGTTATTTTTAATGTATTGGTATAATATTCTTTCTTTACTATTTCAATTAGTTTGCTAAGCTTGTTTCTAGATTCGTTCCATAATATTTCATCTTTATCCATTTCCCATCTCTTGTATAGTTTAGTTCGGTGATTTATTGACACAATCGGAACATAGTATTCCAAGGTTTTTTTTCTTTACATTGCTTTTTTAATATACTGACATTTTTTAATCTACTCTTGTATTATTTTCATGAAACTATTCACCATATCATTAACATCTGTTATAGAATACAATGAGATCCAGTCAATCCCGGAGAAGTGATACCCATTCTTCTGTAATTAATTCCTTTTCTACGTATTCTTTATCATGCCCCGCGCCATCATCTCAACTTGTAGAAATAAAACAGTGGAAAATTGATTGGTTATATGGGTTTTTATGACTATTGGTATGCGGTCAATAATCCCTTTCACCAAAATATGATCAATGCACAAGCCACTAGTCCCCTGCACCCTAGTTGGCACATATATTTCAGGTGTGAAATCTTCTTCACTAATTATATTTAGATACTCACCACTATTAGGATTTTCATCTGAGATTTAGGTCACCAACAATCATATGGGAATTGTTATCCCTACAACACGTTTTCAAATAATTGCAAAATCAATGTTAAACTGTCCAGTTGCTATGTCTGTTGATCTATATATATACCCGTGATTTGAACTGTTTTATTGTTATCACAATCTAAACTGAATTTCAGTAATGTATTTGAGTTCATATATATATATATATATATATATATATATATATATATATATATATATATATATATATATATATATATATATATATATATATATTTTTTTTTTTTTTTCATGAAAATGATACTTCCAGTTGTGAGCTTCCAGCTAGGAGCATGCCAACGGCTCATAACATCTCTTCTCTAGTCAAATGTCGTCTTTCCATGGTCGAATCACAAAACTTGAATCTTTCATTTGTGCTTACAACAGAAACAAAGTGCCAACTAACTGATTTCAATTGTCTATTACATTTTGGCCTAAGTCATTCCAAGCCCCTGAACTGCTAATCAAGCTCCTGTTCATGATGGAAGACGTTTTGACGCAGGAGATTTCTTTTAGGGTGTCCACACATGTTCGATGGAATTCAGATCTGGGGAGCAGGATGGCCACTGTAGAAGATCGATGTTATTCTCTTCAAGAACGTTCAAGACAACTCTTTCACGATGAGGAGGGCATTATCTTGTTGGAAGAGTGGATTTTGACCCATTTTTAAGAGATACTGTACCAATAGAGGTAAAACTATCTCATTTGCGTAAGAATTCTCCATGAGGTTGTTCTGTATGCAAAAGAGATCAGTTCTTCCACCAAGGCGTATACCTCCCCAAAACGTCACTGATCCGCATTCCTGTCTAATAACTTCTCGAGCATGCTGGAGACGTTTTTGCTTTCCAGGTTCCCTCCATATTCAAATTCTTTCCGAATCGGGATAATAACTGAATCTAGATTCATCACCGAAGAGAACTGTGGCCCACCTCTCTTGATCCCAGTTTACGTGTTCTTGGCACCAAGCTAAACGAGCAGCGCGATTTCAATGGGTCAGTTGTGGAACTCTTAAAGGACGTCTGGAGTGGAGTTGACCTTCGTGCAGTCGATTTCTCTCAGTTTGTTCGGAAATTTTTACATTATGAACTGGTGACAGCTCATGACCTAATTGAGATGCTGTGGTAGTACGATCTCTTCTGGCTTGTAAAACCAAAAATCGTTCTTGTACGTTACCTGTTTCATTGAAACGCGACCATAAACGGTTTATGACACTTGGGCTACTTCCCAGAACCCTGGATACTTCCCGTTGTGAGATCCCAGCTTGGAGCATGCCAACGGCTCGTAACATCTCTTCTCTAGTCAAATGTCGTCTTTCCATGGTCGAATCACAAAACTTGAATCTTTTATTTGTGCTTACAACAGAAACAAAGTGCCAACTAACTGATTTCAATTGTCTATTACATTTTGGCCTAAGTCATTCCAAGCCCCTGAACTGCTAATCGAAGCTCCTGTTCATGATGGAAGACGTTTTGACGCAGGAGATTTCTTTTAGGGTGTCCCACACATGTTCGATGGGATTCAGATCTGGGGAGCAGGATGGCCACGGTAGAAGATCGATGTTATTCTCTTCAAGATCGTTCAAGACAACTCTTTCACGATGAGGAGGGCATTATCTTGTTGGAAGAGTGGATTTTGACCCATTGTTAAGAGATACTGTACCACTACAGATAAAACTATCTCATTTGCGTAAGAATTCTCCATGAGGTTATTCTGTATGCAAAGAGGTCAGTTCTTCCACCAAGGCGTATACCTCCCCAAAACGTCACTGATCCGCCTTCCTGTCTAATAACTTCTCGAGCATGCTGGAGACGTTTTTGCTTTCAGGTTCCTCCATATTCAAATTCTTTCCGAAATGGGATAATAACTGAATCTAGATTCATCACCGAAGAGAACTGTGGCTCACCTCTCTTGATCCCTGTTTACGTGTTCTTGGCACCAAGCTAAACGAGCAGCGCGATTTCCATGGGCCAGTTGTGGAACTCTTAAAGGACGTCTGGAGTGGAGTTGACCTTCGTGCAGTCGATTTCTCTCAGTTTGGTCGGAAATTTTACATTATGAACTCGTGATAGCTCATGAGCTAATTGAGATGTTGTGGTAGTACGATCTCTTCTGGCTTGTAAAACCAAAAATCGTTCTTGTACGTTACCTGTTTCATTGAAACGCGACCATAAACTGTTTATGACACTTGGGCTACTTCCCAGAACCCTGGATACTTCCGTTGTGAGCTCCCAGCATGGAGCATGCAAACGGCTCGTAACATCTCTTCTCTAGTCAAATGTCGTCTTTCCATGGTCGAATCACAAAACTTGAATCTTTTATTTGTGCTTACAACGAAAACAAAGTACCAACTAACTGATTTCAAACACTGAATACATGAAATGATTATAAAGCAGCGTCGCATCTGCTGCATTTTTAGTTTTTTATAAAATAAACTGAAATCTGTTGCGGCACTCTACATAATTTGGTGAGAAATTGATGCCGGTGTTCATTTCTTGAAAAAATCCATATTGATCGTTTTGGATACGATATATCGATATTCAGAAGTGTACCCTTGACTTTTTGAGGTGTTTATATATCACATCACTCTGATTATAATTCCCTTATAAGAAATCAAATTATATCCTCCAAGTTAAGTGGTTCCAAGTCAAAAATTTTGAATGTTTCTGTTAAGACTATACAATCAAAATCATGTACTATTTCATGTAGCAGTATAAACAATTGATCATTATTTTCATTTATACTTCCAATATTATTATGAAACAATTTTAAATGATTCTCCAACTCCATCACAAACTATTGTATCCACCCTACAAATATCATAATCTCTTAAAAATTGATCCATCAATAATTTACTCTAATCAAAAAATTAACAAAAAGGAATTACAATATATAGTCTGTCTTCTATCTAAGTATTTGTATTTGCCTCAGGTACGTAGGGCATTGGCGATCGAGATCACTATGGTCTTAATTATATTTGGTACCAAATTTTTGCTTCGAAGCTGCACATTCACTACATCTAAGTCCATCACCACTGCATGAACTCACTGCACGTGCCCTGGCACATTTGGCACAGGAAATCTCTCTAGAACACTCTTCACTTCTATGGTAGAACTCATTACATTTGCGCGCTTTGGAATATATGAATTTTCATAAACCGGACACCGGCCGAATCGAATATTTAGCTTTTTTTCCTACATAGCTTTCTGAAACGCAGAAGCATTACACTCAACTACTGCCCAGTTGACGATACCTCTTCTAGTTTCCTGATTCCTAATGCAATCAATTAGCTGATCCGTTTTAATTTTAGCCTCTGTTTGAAAGTATAAATGAGGGCTTTCTTAATTTTGTTTCTCTCACCTGATAATCTTTACCCATTTTTCTTTCCAGTTCAGTTTTCATCAGCTCTCTAGACTTAATAGAGTTACATTTGATCAGTTAGTTTTATTTTCTAATTCCAGTTTTGTTTGCGTTGCTCCATCATTATTTGGAGCCAGAATGAAGCACGGTGTATTTTCAATTTTAATTCTTTGGTTGTTCCCCTTCTTGATGTCCAGAACTTCCGCATTATCTTCTTCATCTCGTTTAAACTATCTTCTAATATTAATAATCTAATAATATTTTATCCTTATCTTCAATTGATTTTAACATGCGCAAGGTTTGAAATTCCAGACAGTTTTTGCAATTGAATTTTAAATTTTCTTTTCTAGTTGGAGATATTTAGTTTCCTCAGAAGGTAATCTGGAGCAACCATTGAAATATGTTTGAATTGTGGAGGCCGTTACTTGATGTAGATCCATGATATAAATGAGATAAAAACACAAGGTTTAACTTTAATCTACACTTTATTTGAAAAAAATTCGACGACGTTTCGCTGACACAGCAGCTTTATCAAGAATGACAAACAGAATGAAGAGTATGGTATTATAAACAAATCGTAGAACAAGTTGGATGAATAACAGGAAAATCCACACCGAGCCATTGTACAGTTAGTATGAAAGGTAATAAAACTAATTAAACAAGTTAAGTAGGGTGAATAATTCACATCTACCTGTTCATTCAAAAGCTTGTCCGAATGTTTGTATCTATTTATTTCTAATGCTTCTAGGAGATCTAATTTTGAACTTTTTGATTTTATATGTAATATGTCAAAGTTTTTATTGAATGAATGGTTTTCTTTCATTAGGTGGTTTGAATAATTTGAATCAGATTTATTTTATCGAAGCTACGTTTATGTTCAGATGTTCTTATGCCAAAACTCCTATAGGTCCTACCGATATAAATTTTATCACAGGAACCGCACTTGAGTTTATAGATTCTGATTTACTTGATTTTTCAACACGAGATTTATTATTTGTAATATGTTTACCTAAGTTATTAGAAGTTTTGAAAGTTATATCAAGATTTTGTTTTGACGAGAAAGGATTTAATATTTGTACTTGCAGAACCGCAGAATGTTAAACTGTTGAAATATTTTATAGTCTTTATCAATAGGATATACTTCATTTATCGCTTTCAGATACAGTTTTTTACGAATGATTAGATCTGTCTTATCGGATTATATGAATTATTAATGGCTATCTGTTTGATGATGTTTAACTCTTTATTATAATCTTCTACTGATAAAGGTAAATTGAGTAACCGATGTACCATGCTGTTTAAAGCTGCAACTTTGTGTTGAATTGGATGTAATGAGTAGTTATGTATAATTGTATCAGTATGTGTTGGTTTACGAAAGACCGAAAAACATGATTATTATTTTGTTTAGTGATTTTTAAGTCCGAAAAATTAATGGAATCGTTCTGTTCAATTTCTATCGTGAATTTAATGCTCAAATGGATGGAATTAATGAAATTAAGAAATAAGTTTAATTGACGAGTAGTTCAATGAAACATACTAAGATGTCGTCAACATATCTATACCATAAAGAAATTTGGAAATGAGTGGATGTGTATGAATTTTCTGTTCAATATTATTCATAAAAATCTCTGCTAAAAGTGGACTCAAAGGATTTCCCATGATCAAACCATTTTCACTACTGTAATAGATGTTGTTGAAAGAAAAATAATTTTGTTCAATGCAAAAGTCCAACAGATTCAATATTTCTGATTTAATTATGTAGTTAACATGATTCGAATTCAACATGTTTTCGATAATTATTTTGACATCACCTGGAGTATAAATTCTCAACATCAAACGAAATAAGTTTTGCGTTAGGTGGTAGGTTAACGTTTTTATGTCATGTTGAATTCGAATCATGTTAACCACATAATTAAATCAGAAATGTTGAATCTGTTGGACGTTTGCATTGAACAAAATTATTTTCCTTTCAACAACATCTATTACAGTAGTGAAAATGGTTTGATCATGGGAAATCCTTTGAGTCCACTTTTAGCAGAGATTTTATGAATAATATTGAACAGAAAATTCATACACATCCACTCATTTCCAAATTTCTTTATTGGTATAGATATGTTGACGACATCCGAGTATGTTTCATTGAACTACTCGTCAATTAGACTTATTTCTTAATTTCATTAATTCCATCCATTTGAACATTAAATTCACGATAGAAATTGAACAGAACGATTCCATTAATTTTTGGACTTAAAAGTCACTAAACAAAATAATAATCATGTTTTTCGATCTTTCGTAAACCAACACATACTGATACAATTATACATAACTACTCATTACATCCAATTCAACACAAAGTTGCAGCTTTAAACAGCATGGTACATCGGTTACTCAATTTACCATTATCAGAAGAAGATTATAATAAAGAGTTAAACATCATCAAACAGATAGCCATTAATAATTCATATAATCCGGATATGACAGATCTAATCATTCGTAAAAACTGTATCAGAAAGCAATAAATGAAGTATATCCTATTCATGAGGACTATAAAATATTTCAACAGTTTAACATTCTGCGGTTCTGCAAGTACAAATATTAAATCCTTTCTCGTCAAACAAAATCTTAATATAACTTTCAAAACTTCTAATAACTTAGGTAAACATATTAAAAATAATAAATCTCGTGTTGAAAAATCAAGTAAAGCAGGAATCTAACAACTCAATTGCGGTTCTTGTGATAAAATTTATATCGGTAGGACCTATAGGAGTTTTGGCATAAGAACATCTGAACATAAACGTAGCTTCGATAAAATAAATCTGTTTCAAATTATTCAAATCACCTAATAAAAGAAAACCATTCATTCATTAAAACTTTGACATATTACATATAAAATCAAAAGTTCAAAATTAGATCTCCTAGAAGCATTAGAAATAAATAGATACAAACATTCGGACAAGCTTTTGAATGAACAGGTAGATGTGAATTATTCACCCTACTTAACTTGTTTAATTAGTTTTTATTACCTTTCATACTAACTGTACAATGGCTCGGTGTGGATTTTCCTGTTATTCATCCAACTTGTTTTACGATTTGTTTATAATACCATACTCTTCATTCTGTTTTTCATTCTTGATAAAGCTGCTGTGTCAGCGAAACGTCGTCGAATTTTTTCAAATAAAGTGTAGATTAAAGTTAAACCTTGTGTTTTTCATCTCATTTACATTGAAATATGCTTTATAGCATCTAAGACAGATGACTATTTTCTTGTTTTGACTTGACGAGGTATTACACTCATAGCATTCCATCCTGCTTTAGAAACTCGATCTCCAAGACTGAGGTGTAGAACAGTTATCTGACTTACATCCATATGCTGCGATAACGCGGACTTTGGGTAAACAATTTGCTTCAAATTTTCGAATTTTTACACTTTTAAGATCCTTATTCCCAATGGAATGCAATAACATCTACAAAACACTCTATTACCCTACCGTTTTTTGAAGTTGTCAAAATTAAACTCCAACAATTTCACAGCAAAAGTATAATACAGAGCACCATTTCACATGTGATTATTGATTCCGTTCATCACAAAGTGGTACCCAACGTTACAGGAAGTGTCAGTCAAATGAATATCTTCATTTTGTTTTAAGTGAAAGTTTTTTTTATCGAAAGAAGGATTTTCCTATCATATTATGAGATGAGAGGAAAAAAGATAAAAGATGTGAAAAACACAACCAATATTGAAGTATGGCTATATACTTTTGATTAAAATAGCCGAGAAAATATTTATGAGGCAGCTGATACTGAATTAATTATTGAAATTTATTTTATACTGCTCGCTTGAAGACACTCATTAAAGTTGACGATAAATAATTTTAAGTCAATTTCTGCAGCGTTATTCCTAATGAAAAATTTGAAATTCTAATTCATCATTTATAAAGAATATTTTCGCTACTATAAACTGTGAGCGAAAAGTTGAGAATATTTGAATATTTTCGAGGGAATGACGAAATACCTCTCTTCTCGCCGTCCTGAAGATTTCATGGATAATATAATTCACCAGAAGGAAAAAAAAGTATTTTTGATGTTGAAATAACATTAATATGAAGAATCTAGAATGAATAATGAAAATTTCAGGCCCGATTTTTAGTATCGAGTAATTCTACGACTTATTCTAATGAGAAATTGAATTCTTTCTGGAATACTGAAACTGAAGAAGCCTATGTGAAATTTAAGCCCATAATAGTTTTCTTTTCTTGATGAGAAAGCCTTTACGGCTAAAACTGTTTGGGTTCTATCGCAGTGAACAGTGTCGGACTCTGCTTCTACCACTTCTACCGACAAGAATCCATCTAGGAGCCAACTCTCTAGGAACACGGTGCCGTGAGTTGACGTCCGTTGGGCAAGGTACTAGGTCTATAGTGCCTTCACTTCATGCCCCATTTCACCACCGACCTTCTCTTGATTTTCCATGATCTTACTTGAAAACGTAGTGCCAATTTCCAATTTTCTTCATTTTTATACCATCTGTTCCGCGATGGTACGGCAGCATAGTCGCCTAGTAAAGATATTATGCAAATCTCTTATTTCCCGACACCATCTTCCACAACTCTTAATCATGTGGGTTACGTCGTCATCTTGCCCGTTCGGGCAAGTACTGCACTTATTATCGCTGGTGTTTATTGTCCCTCTTCATTTCGTCAAGAATTTCAGCTAGCTTCTCAATTTCCTTGCTTATGAGTGAAATAGTATCACTCTTCGATACCTGCGTTTTGGACTTTACCGCTTCCGTTCTCTAACCTAACCTGCTTATCGCACATAGTCGATGTAATTGCTTTCCTCTTTAAAGTACCAGTTTACTCCTTTCATTCTTCTGGATTCTTCTTGACATCCCGAATCGAGAGTCTCCTTGTTACTTCGCTACTTGCGTCTTAGCCAGTGAATATCTCCGCTGCAATGGTGGGGTGCCTAGCAAACGCAGCGACCCACACTGATTCCTTGATCGATTAATATCGAACCCCTTTTGTATCTGTGCAGAGAGCAATTCTCCTGAGGCAGTGTAGCGCTAATCAGCGGAGGCGACCGACGTTATCTCTCGGGCACGCTTCCAATAGACCAGATGACTGAGAAGGGGAAAAAGCTTTCGAGGGTCCCTTGGGGCACAAGCCTGGGTACAAAAGTCAGTTGAGGGAGATAGTACTCAAAAAATGAAGGCACATGTGTACCAAGCACTGGTTCACGCAGTTTCACTTTGATCATGGGTCATTTGATGTATTCCACAAAAGAATCGGCAAATCGGAGACGATGGGTGCAAGACATGTGGAGTGTCGGATAACGTGCAACACATGGTGTCAAGCGGTTTCAAAGTCATCATTTTTGGCGATATCCCTGATATGGGCAAAGAAATGGTATTCGAAATACTACAGGATGAGCGGAAATGGAAAGTTTGAATGGTGAAAAGAAAGGATATAAAAGACTGACAATATAAGCATACGAATGTATCGTAGACGAAATCCACCCCATAGCAATGGGATGTGCTATATCGTTCTAGTTCTGCTACGGATAAAATACAGATATTGCAGTTAGAATAGAGGGAGGTTTGATTAAAAGGATGTGAACCACACACTTCTCTCGGCATTGTACTTCCCGCCGCGAGGTTTGGTCTGGTAGAGATTCTCTCTTTCGCTTGGGCGAAAAAAGGGTCGCTGCTTTTACCTATTCTGCATGTCTGCTGTAGTCCGAATTTTTGTGTGTGCAGTCTAGCCATTTGTTAATATTTGGGTTGAGACTTTGCGTCCACTGAGCTCCTCACTCGTTTGCCTACCTGTGGTTACAGATTGCAATTATCTTCTTCTTGTCTCTCTTGATAGCCGTTTGCATAATTGAAAAGTCGTCTCCGTTCCACTTTTTGGAAGCCAAGAGAAAGAATGGCAGCCAATACCTGGACTGCAGCTGTGGACACGGTCACGTAGGCTTAGCACACTCGCAGAAGAAATTACTTTGTACCTTATAGAGTTTGCCATGTAGTAGCTGGCATATTCTATGTGGGGAACTGTCATTGGAAGCTTATCTAATATAATTCTGAGGTACTCAACCTTTCACTCTATCTCCACTTGCTGTCCCCACATATCAAGCTTGCGTTCATCTCGGCGTTTTCTCGTAGGCAAATACCAGGCCTCTGTCTTTCATCAACCCATGGATTTGGCACACCCATGTCAATTTTTCGTGAAACTCAGCTATGGACTCGGCCCTCACCACTAAAGCCAGGTCATCCGCAGGTTTGATATCCGCCAGGTATAGTAACTCGAGTATCCCATATTTCATAACATTTCAGAATGTTGGTCCAATTACCGAACCCTGTGATACCCCCATCCAGGACTCGTGTAGAAAATTCTCGAAGCACATCGTACGAAGCCTGAAATGCGACGGAACTATATCCTGCACGAGGGGAGACGCCCCAGCTCTAACCAGTTCCGTTTTAATACTTGCCATTTTGCGATGTTAAACGCATTTTTAACATTTTTGAGGATCAGGTAGACGAATATGTTTTTAGATGCTTCTGTGATCTCGAGCACCATTTTTGCCACACTGAGCATCGAGACCCAATCTCTAAAGCCATGTTGGTTAGCAGGTAGGGTATATCCTCCACAGAATACTGCAGGACCTACAATTTCAATTTCTGCTTCTCAAGTTCACGGTACGATCGGTGGGATGGTGCCCTAATGCAAGCAAATTCAAGTTGATGTCTTATACGAAAATTTGAAAGCCTGAAATCACTGGTACTAACAAAACTTCCAGTTTGAAAGGTGTCTCAAAAATGTTATCGATATACGTTAGCAGGATAGAGGACTCAAGTACTGTTGGTTTTGTAAGTGATTGTTTGAAGGACAATGGTCTTATACAATTCCTGGTCAAAATAGAGTATTCTAAACACCCTGAGCTCCACAAGTCATATATTATATCAGCTCCAACTGATATTGCTGAGAAGATGAAACAGGCAGATCTCTGGCCAGAGGAGCGAATGTCAGTATTTTTTCAATACTATTTCGGGAAGAAGAAGGAGAAAGAAAAGGAACAAACGTCATCGTGAATGCTGATGGAATTAGTCAAATCAGTGCTAACATATCAATAAATTGTGAAAATCGTGGTACCTGTAGTTCTTCAACTTGTAAGTCTGCCGATTCTATTTGACCATTGAAAATTCTTCATCAGAATATACAGTGCTTACGAAACAAGATTGAGTAGATTGAAATAATGTTGAACTCTGAGCAAATTGATGTATCCTGTTTTTTCGAACATTGGCTCAAAGATGATGAATGTAAATCCATTGTAATTGATGGTTATTGAATTTGTGATTCCTACTGTAGGAAAATCATGAAGAATGGTGGGGTTGCGATTCTTTTTAAGAACAATCTCGATGTCACTGTTTCTAAAATCCCATGTATCCTGAATATAGCTATTGAAAAATCTTTTGAAATATGTGGGTCCCAAATAAATTTTAGTAACGGCTTGAAACTCAAAATTGTCACAATTTACAGATCTATTCTGGTTGGTAATTGTATGTTGTGATCTCAATATTGACTACTTTCAGGACTGTATTTTCAAATATGAACTTGTTGATATACTGAAGTCATACAGTATGCATGTCCTTATTAAAGAATTTCTTTCTGAAAGCAGAAATAGTTGTATAGATTATATATGTAGTAACCTTCCTCAACAGGATATTATCAATACTGAGGTGTGTCTCAATGGAATATCTGATCACACATCCCAATCACTGCTTTGTAATATGGGTGTTATTCCCAGCCAGTCAGGCGAATATGTAAGACATTTCAGTGCTGGTAATTACATCTTTTTCACTATCTTTCCAATGAGCGATGGAAGAAATTGTACACTGCTAGTTCAATTGAGGAAGCTTTTGAAAGTTTTGTAAATACTTCATCATAAACACCTCAAAAGAGTCTAGGAAACACTTACCAATATCTTTAAAATATTAATTTGATGATTCGAATTTATATAAATCTTTCGGTTTTGTTAGGATGTATATAATGTATTCTCAAGAAAACAAAATAAAATTTGACTTCTCCAAAGCACCTATTATAAAAAAAATTGAAATTTGAAAATGATCAAATTTGGTAAAACTTAAAAAAATCCTGAACGAATATTTTCGAAACGATATGGAAGCACTTATATTTTTCAGTACCCAGAAGGTCCACCTCTGTTATTAATGACACTTTGGTATCGTCGCGGTATGCTCAATATTAAATTGTCTAATACATTTTGGCCTAAGTCATTCCAAGCCCCTGAACTGCTAATCAAGCTCCTGTTCATGCTGGAAGACGTTTTGACACAGAAGATTTCTTTTAGGGTGTCCTACACATGCTCGATGGGATTCAGAGCTGGGGAGCAGGATGGCCACGGTAGAAGATCGATATCATTATCTTCAAGAACGTTCAAGACAACTCTTGAACGATGAAGACAGGCATTATCTTAATGTAAGAGTGGATTTTGACCCATTGTTTGGAGATACGGTGCCACTATAGGTAAAACTATCTCATTTGCGTATGAATTTCCTGTGAGGTTGTTCTGTATGAAACGAGGTCAGTTCTTCCACCAAGACGTATACCTTCCGAAAACATCACTGATCCGCCTCCCTGTCTAACAACTTCTCGAGCATGCTGGAGACGGTTCTGCTTTACAGGTTCCTTCATATTCGGATTCTTCTCGAATCGGGATAATAACTTAATCTAGGTTCATCACTGAAGAGAACTGTGGCCCACCTCTATTGATCCCAGTTTAAGTGTTCTTGGCACCAAGCTAAAAGAGCAGAGCGATTTCCATGGGTCAGTTGTGGAACTCTTAAAGGACGTCTGGAGTGGAGTTGACCTTCGTGCAGTCGATTTCTCACAGTTTGGTCGGAAATTTGTTCATTATGAACTCGTGATGGCTCTTGAGCTAATTGAGATGCTGTGGTAGTACGATCTCTTCTAGCTTGTAAAACCAAAAATCTGTCTTGGGCCACTATAGTTATCCTGAAACGACCTGTATGGCGTTCTTCTACGCTACCTGTTTCATTGAAACGCGACCATAAACGGTTTTTGACACTTGGGCTACTTCCCAGAACCCTGGATATTTCCGTTGTAAGCTCCCAGGTTGGAGCATGCCAACGGCTCGTAACATCTCTTCTCTAGTCAAATGTCGTCTTTCCATGGTCGAATCACAAAACTTGAATCTTTTATTTCTGCTTACAACAGAAACAAAGTGCCAACTAACTGATTTCCAACACTGAATACATGAAATGATTATAAAGCAGCGTCGCATCTGCTGCATTTTTAGTTTTTATAAAAACAACTAAAATCTGTTGCGGCACTCTACATAATTTGGTGAGAAATTGATGCAGATGTTCGTTTCTCTCGACTGGGTTGATATCGGATATGATTTAAAAAGACTTGCCCCGACCAAAGTATATCCAAGCAACAATGCTCTTTCGACCAATTTTGAGTCAGAATTATTCAACATCATTAACAGCTTCAAACATTCAATACTGGGCTGTAAATAATGGCGTTTTCTCCAATATCCTGAAAGTTGCTCGTGTAGTTATGCTCTTCAAGATTAGAGACCCAACCTTAACTAGGAACTACAGACCAATCTCACTGCTCCTGCTTCGTCTAAAGTATTTGGAAGAGTAATATTTGAAAGAATGGTAACTTTCCCCAATAATCATAATATCTCAACAACAAGTCGTCGCTCGAAAAAGACCAACTTTGGAGATGGGACTTGTAGCGTGCTTCGTGGCCGCTACTACTTTAACTGAATAACCTTTGGATTAAGATTAACACAGTGCAAGTTACTTTGATTCGATGACCATTCATTCTGTGAATAATCCTCTCTCAACCTTCTGCTACTATCGAAGAATGACAACTGAGAGAACACCGGAGTTCATTCATTTCCTTCGAAGACTTCATTGAAACCACTCGAATTTAAGTAATCATAATAATTTGTGAATTGTTTAATGACTCTTTAACATAAAAGGGTAAGTAATAATCATTTGTCATCCGCTTTATTTCTTCATTCTCTTTTAATATGGAGCAAACATTGAATTAATACTTGGTAATTATTTTCAATTTCAATCGTTTATAGTGTCTACCTGCAGAATACAATGGATTCTCAAATTCAGACTGATGCTACTTACACAGATTTTTCTAAAGCCTTCGACAAAATATGTTTCGATATTCTCATTTTTAGACTAGCCGAAGCAGGTGTAAGTGGTGGGTTGCTTGAGTGGATCCAATCGTATCTTCTGAATAGGTCACATTTCGTTAGTTTAAATGGTTTTAAATCTGAATCTTTCATTAGTACTTCTGGGGTACCGCAGGAACTCATCTCGGTCCTCTCCTTTTCTTAATTTATATAAATGACATAGATAAATGTTTCCGGCATTCCAGATTCTTGCTCTATGCAGACGATCTGAAAGTTTTAGATCTATCAGATGCTTAAGGACTGCCTTGATCTTCAACTAGATTTGAATAACTTGGTTGAGTGCTGTAGAAAACTAATTATTTTGAATTTAAATAGATGTTGTGTTCACGGCTTTTGATCTGGGTGTCACTTTCGATTCGAAGTTGCTCTTCGATGCACATATATCGCATAGCAAATAGTGTGAGTCGAATGATGGGTTATATTTTCAGGAAAAGTAAGGAATTTAAATATGTTAAATCACTTATCACTTTGTATTATGCTTACATCTACAGTAAATTAAATTTTGCCTCATGTATTTGGAACCCTCGTTATGATTGTTATTCCAACCGACTTGAACGCATTCAGAATAGATTCATACGGTTCATATGCTTCAAAACTGACTTTGTTATCCTAAATGACGACTACGCTTCTGTCCGTAAATATTTCAATTTATTGTCACTTGAAAATCGTAGAACTATATCTGATATTTTGGTTTTGTTTAAAATATTGAACTGTTTAATTTAGGTACCTGAGATCTTGCACATGGTTACTTTTAATGCTCCTATGAAATCTTTGAGGCACCACGACCTCTTCTCTATAACTTTTAGAAAAACGAATAGTGCACAGAACTCACCTATCGATAGGATGCTACGTGTCTGCAACACGCATAGGAGTATCAATTTGTTTGGGGTCACATTGGCCTCTTTGAAGAGAACATTACGCTTGCTCTTTACTAACATCAAGTTCATTCCATCGTTCGTTTTTGTAATATTCATTTTGTATTTCTTTTTCATTCTTTCTGTGAATACAACTCACTATTTATGTCTAATATAATACTTTTTTAGAGTACTAGATTACATAGAATCTAATTATATATGAAAAAACTGAAATCTGTTGCGGCACTCTACATAATTTGGTGAAAAATTGATGCAGGTGTTCGTTTCTTAGAAAAAATCATCCATATTGATCTTTCTGGATACGATATATCGATATTCAGAAGTGTTCCCTAGACTTTTTTAGGTGTTTATTAGTAATTGGGAGGTTACAGACTACGTTCTGGGAACAGAAGAATACTCGGATTTTGTTTCTTCTCAAGGCAACGCGACTTAATCTCCGGCCGTTTAGAGTAACACCTCGCCCCCAGACCCCCCACCCCCGCCAATTCGGTCGAACTTTCAAGGAAAACGAAAAGTTTTTTCTAATCTCGCGGAGATGCGTTTTTTTAATTTTTCGATCTGATAGCGCCGCCCTGGACGTCCCTCAAACGCGAATCGAGGTTGATTGCACAAAAATGTTCCCGATCTCTCATTTCATAAACTCTATAACTATATATTTTCACGTTAATACGCATTCCTCAATGAAATTATTACGACATACGGTTTAATAAATAAATTCAATTCGAAACAGCGAATTGAAAAGGAAATCACCCTAACCAAAATTCGAGAGGAATGAGCAAGGGTGCCTACTGGGAATTTCGAACTGTTAATGAAAATAAACTTCTCCCGGTCGAATATAAGATATCGAATTTCCTGAGTTCACTCTCTACCGATTTCATCTTTTCAATGCTTCTCCTGAATACCTTAGCTTGTTCAAAAATATTGATTTCATAGTTTATTCAACCCTACAAAGTCCGTGAATCGATGGCTTTCTTTATGCTAAAAGGGTATCAAAACAGATTGAATAAATGAGTTACTACCCAAAATACTCCAGAACAATGGCTTGCCATATATAACCAAAGGCGAGAGCTTGGAGCCAATTAATAACCAATTTATAATGTAGTTGAAATACCTTTAGGTAAAGAATCACTCTTTGATAGTAGCAACTCGGTATCGTTTTCTAAAACTTTCAAAAATTAGCTTCTCAACATGATGCATCGCTTGCTTAACCTCCGATTTTCATTCTTTTTATCCTGAGTTCCGAAACTTTCAGTTATAAACGAAAGCAAAAATTTATTCTACCCTTAATTCACTTTCGATTGAAGCGAAAGAGGGATATTCATCATTTATAATTTTTTCAACTTCAAACTGAAAATACTCGTGATAAAATATTGAAAATTAATACAGTATTGACTTATGAAATATATCAATAATAATAACAAATATTCAAGAGTTGAAAGCCATTTAATGATCTAATCTGATAATTCTTCCAAATACTCACGATTTACACACAACCAAATTTATATAAAATCAACAGATATTTTGAATATTACCTCGAGGATTTTGGAATTTTTGAAAACATTGTTAGAATTGATTCTTTTTGAGATATTTCAATTGAAAAAAGAAATAAATTACGGTTTGTTTCAAGAAAGAAATAAATAAGAGAAAATAAGAGTCTCTTTCCGCATGTAGTGAGAAAATTTAAATTTGATTCTTCACGGAGTGTTTTTCCTCGACCTCAGTAGCTTGATACCTCCTCATGCCCTCATATAAGCCTAAATCCGTCTAGGCATGCTTCGGATTAGGTTTTCGACCTCCTCTGGGGAGATATTCCGCCATTTTTCTGTGGCGGCTTGGATAAGCCGTTGTGGGGTTCTTGGATTATCATGTCATTTCATTTTTGAGGTTATCCCTTAAATGTTCAATAGAATTTAGGTCTGGAGAGCAAGCTGGCCAATACAAAATAACAATTCCCTCTGTTTCAAGATAATGTCGCATTAGGTTGCTGGTATGCGGAGGAGCATTATCTTGCATAAAAGTGAAATTCTTACCGTGAACACCTCGCTAGAAGTTCACTATGGGCTCCAGCCCTAGGTTTACGTAATGCCGTTTTTAGCCGTTACACTTGCAGGAAATGCCACCCTAAAACATCACACTGCCCCCTCGGTATTCCGGAAATTGTCCTGTTGCTCGGTGTCTAGCTTGTCTTACACGACCCCTTAAAACCCGAATCCGGTGGTCATCTGCTCGAACACCAATTCTGGTCTCATCCGAAAAAAGAACATTTCGCCAATTCTCAATATTCTAATTTTCTCGATTCACCAATTAAGTTTGTTAAGTTTTGGTTGTCTAGTTAGCTCTGGAACTCCCAAGGGCATTCTGCTGTATAAACCCCACGAACAAAGTCTTTGACGTATCGGTTCGACTGATACACTGATGCCCGTTGCTTCCAGAAATTACCTTTGGAGTATGGGGTGCAAGGCACTGGGATCTCATTTTGCAATTTGGCACAAAAAAGCAGTCTTGTTCTGCAGATCTTTCTATCCACGTATCGGGCGTAAGTTTCTGAAATCCCTTCCTATAATACCCGCATTGTGGCCGCTATATCCCACTATGTCACCCCTTCTTCAACGAGAGCAATTATTCGACCCCTCTGCACATCGTACAATCCAACGTAAGGCATTTTCAATTATGATTTTAGGCTTTTCTAAATTCTGAAATTCACAGTTTCAAATCTAGTGACGACTGAATACAATATCCCGAACATGTGGTGAAAATTCATCATTTCATATCATACTATCTTCGCATCACTTTGTTAGAACAAACAACTTCATTCTTCACAAGTAGTAAAAGATCCACGGTTAGAAACAATCAATAATGTGAAATACCGAGTGATTCTATATAAATTCCATTGCAAGATTGAATAGCATCTAATATCTCTGAAGAATCAATTTTCACCGGGACTGGACGACATAACTTAGTAGCTTGTTACCTCCTCATGCCCTGATACAAGCCTAAATCCGTCTAGGCATGCTTCGGATTAGGTTTTCGACCTCCTCTGGGGTGATATTCTGCCATTTTTCTGTGGCGGCTTTGATGAGCTGTTGTGGGGTTCTTGGATTATCATGGCGCGATCTAATTTTATTTTTGAGGTTATTTCATAAATGTTCAATATGATTTAAGTCTGGAGAGCAAGCTGGCCAGTCCAAAATAGCGATTTCCTCTGTTTCAAGATAATGTCGCGCAAAATTTCTGGTATACGGAGGAGCGTTACCTTGCATAAAAGTGAAATTCTCACCGTGAACACCTCGCCAGAGTCTCACTATGGGTTCCAGCACTAGGTTCACGTAATTTTTAGCCGTTACACTCGCAGGAAGCGAAATGAAATCTGTTTTGCCTCCCAGCATAATGCCACCCCAAAACATCACACTGCTCCCTTGGTATTCCGGAATTTGTCTTGTTGCTTGGAGTCTAGCTGGTCTTACACGACCCCTTAAAACCTGAATCTGGCGGTCATCTGCTCGAACACCAATTCTGGTCTCATCCGAAAAAAGAACATTCTGCCAATTCTCAATATTCCAATTTCGGTGCTCGATACATCAATTGAGTTTTATTAAGTTTTGGTTGTCTAGTTAGCTCTGTAACTCTCAAGAGCCTTCTGCTGTATAAACCCCTCGAACAGAGTCTTTGACGTATAGTTTCGACTGATACACTGATGCCTGTTGCTTCCAGAAATTGCCTTTGTAGTATGGGGTGCAACGCACTAGGATCTCTTTTTGCAATTTGGCACAAAAAAGCAGTCTTGTTCTGCAGAAGTGATCTTCCTACGATTTCTTCTAGGCCTATTTTTCAGAGATTGTAGCTCCACGTATCGGGCGTAGGTTTCTGAAATCACTCCCTGTGATACCCGCATTGTGGCCGTTATATCCCACTATGTCACCCCTTCTTCAACGAGAACAATTATTCGACCCCTCTGCACATCGGACAACGTAAGGCATTTTCAATTATAATTATAGGCTTTTCTAAATTCTGAAATTCACAGTTTCAAATCTCAGTGACGACTGAATACAATATCCCGAACATATGATGAAAATTCATTATTTCATACATACTATTCACTTTGTTACAACAAAAAACTTCATTCTTTACAAGTAGTCAAAGATCCATGGTCAAAAACAATCAATAATGTGAAATACCAAGTGATTCCATATGAATTTCATTGCAAGATTGAATAGCATTTAATATTTCTGAAGAATCAATTTTCACCGGGACTGGACGACATTACCCCTCACCTAGTTTTGCAGCCTGGGTTGAGGTGCAATATTCAATCTACGACAACAAGAAAAGGAACACAGGGCGAACCGTCTGGAAGTAGAGCCCAAAGGAGGATCGTGCGGAGCACAGCGCACCCCCCGAGACAGAACTGTAAGGCTGACGCATTATATAGCGATGAATATGATTAATGATTCGGATAAGACGTACAGACAATTGCTGGAGGAAATTTGGAATGATATCTACCCCCACCGGCAGTCCTACGCGTAACTGCTCTCAAACAGAGTGCGATGGATACTGGAGAAACATAAACTATCTAGAGCCGAGTTAGATTAAAAATACTTACCGGCCCACAATAAGAACACCACCTAAGTCGACTGAAAGGACAAGGGATCATGAAGTGACTGATTCACCTGAAGATAACGAAACCTGTAAAATAAAACAAATTCTAGAAAAGAATATATTCAAGTACAGTTAATCGACCGAAAATATCTAGGCTCAGGTATACGAAAGAACTGCTTTGAGATGTGGAAATCGTCAAGAAAAGTATAGCGACATTGCCATTGGAGAACGCATCTTTAGCCAGCGTCGGCGACATGGTGTATGCTGGAGCTATCACGGTGTGTAAACTCCAGGGAGTGGAAGCTTTGTGTGCACAACCACTAAAAGATCCAACTGATCCCCCCTGGAAGAAGCGATTGGAAAACAAGATCATAACAGCTAGCAAGAATATTGGTTCGATGCATACTTACCTGCACACAGATACCCCTTCTAAAAAATTAATCAGATCAGTTAAAAATGTTGTTTGGAAAAAGCACACCAGCTCCAAGAACGGAAACCTTAAAGAAAAGGTCACAGTTACCTGCGACAACCTAATACAAAAAGTCAAAGCGTTAGGTAACCGATTCCATCGATACAATGAAGAGACTACGCGGTACAGAAACAGTAACCTATATCTCAAGAACCAAAAGCAATTCTTCCGAGAACTAGAAGAACCCGAGAAGAAAAATGAGAGGGTACCAGAAGTGGATGCCATGCACAAATTCTGGAGCTGAATTTGGGTGAAAGATGTCAATCACAACGAAAAGGCTTTTTAGTTGCATGAAGTACAAACGAGTAATCCCCAACACAAGATGGATAACATCACTATACTTGAAGGGGACATCCCGATGGTACTAAGTGGAGCAAGTACCTGGCCGCGCCTGGACCAGATAAAATACATAATTATTGGTAGAGGTATTTCACGTGTGTCCATTCCAGGCGCACCCAGTTTTTCCAAGAATCACTCCAAGATCCATCGATAATACCAGATTATTTTACCCTCGGAGTGACCTATGTGATCGTTAAGGGCGAATGCTCGTCTACCAGCAATATATAAAATCCTGATAGGCACACTCACTTTATACATAAGCAAATACGTGAGAGCGAAGCTTGCCCATGAACAAAATGGCTGCTGTTATGGATCAAGGGGATGTGAAGAACTCCTGGCGATAGATAGTATCGTAACCAACCAAACGAAGAAGAAACTACGTAATTTATCGATAGCGTGGATCTATTTTGGAAAAGCATATGGCTTACTACCGCACTCTCGGTTAGTAAAGGTTCTCAAGGTTCATGGAATATCTAAACCAATTGTTGAGCTCCTAAAACATGAATACATGGACAACCTCACTAAAGATACGAGCTAGTAGGGGGAAACGACGACAGCAGAAATTAGAATCAAGCGTGGAATATTTCAGGGAGATAGCCTGAGCCCCCTGTGGTTCTGTCTGGCACTTAACCCTCTAAGCACGTTACTCAACAGAACGAACAACAGCTATATTATCAACAAGAATACAAATACCCAAATCAGTCACCAGTTCTGTATGGATGATCTGAAGCTATATTCCGGTAATGCCAACAAGTTGAGGGGACAACTAGATACTGTGTCGGCTTTCAGTGACGCAATCCATATGGGGCTAGGTACTGATAAGTGCGCTGTAGTGAATATCAGAAGGGGAAAAATAGTGGATGGGGACGAGAGCACTACCTTGATGAACAACACTGTCATCCCTATACTACCTTAAGAGCAAGCCTATAAATACCTCGGAGTCCAGCAAGCCTTGGATATCAGAGCTGCTGAGATAAAATCCATTTTCAAAAAGAAACTATACAGCAGAATAAATAGAGTTATCAAATCAAAACGCAACTCGAGAGGTATTTTCCAGGCAATTCACGCTTGAGACATCCCGAGCATCTCGTACTCGTTTTGTATATAAAGAAGTAGTCACAGACAGATCTCAGAGCCATGGACACAAAAATTAGAAGGCTCCTCACAACGCATGGAATACATCATCCCCACTCGTCAGTAAGTCGACTCTACTTAAAGCGAAACCAGGAAGACGAGCTTTATTATCTTTGGAAATGGTCCATAAGAAAATGTCGACAACCTGAGGTCATATTTTGCTACTAAAACTCACCTTTTTACCCAGCAGTGCGCGATGTGGACGATAAGCTCTCTGCGCTCGACGCACGTATACTGCCATAGTTGATGGAAGATTGGCACTCAAAACCCCTTCATGGCAGATACCTTAAACACTTGGAAAATAAGGATGTCCATAAACAGGAGTCTCTTACCTACCTTACAGCGGGCTATCTGTTTCCCGAAACTGAGGGGAGACTTCTGGCTATCCAGGACCAGTTGGTACCCACTAGAATATACCTGAAGCATATCACTGGACAGAACATCCCAACTGACTAGTGCCGCAAGTGTAGAAGGAATCAAGAATCAATACAACACATTACATCCAGCTGCCCTATACTTCCTCCGAAGGGTTATCTCGAAAGACATAATGCAAGGGTTCACCACCAAAGTATCGCTTACAGTCTTGGACTGTTTAAAACGCTTACACCACAATACTTATATCAGCCAAATCCTGTCCTAGAAAATGAGTTCTATAAAATCTATTGGGACACCACATTGGTTACAGATAGGCCAGTCGCACATAACAGACCCGATATTGCGATCTTTGACTTCAGAGAGCAAACCGCTACACTGCTCGAGATACACATACTAAAAAAGGTCACGATCATCATATCAGTTAATGGATTAATCGAGGCAAATCTACCTGAGAACACACAGAGGTTGAAATTGGGTAGTAAAATAGTATCCAGCGCACGAAAGGAGGCATTTCTAGGAACAACAAGAATTGTTAGAATGTTTTCACATGCTGCAGAATGAACCCAACTTAAGAGTAGACGCCTTGGCAACCTATTGCCCGGCTCTTGCTCATACCGAACCTGCAACAGCGGTAAAAAAGGAAAGGAAGTTAGTTCATTCTTCAGAGATATTAGATGCTTTTTAATCTTGAAGGGGCTGAATAGTACTTCGGAGAGACATTCGTTTATCCGTGCTTCCAGGGTATCTGGCAATAATTTCGACAGATTGCTATTGAGACAGAGCTCATCCACCCTTTCAGAGCCATCACCAGATATTTCTTTTTTGAATCGGTACATAAGAACACCTCTCAAAGAACAAATTCGCATCGAATTTTACGATGCGAATCCATCTACAGATACCTTTCATTCAGCAGCCCCTTGTGAAATTATTCTATCCTTTACTTACAAGTGTGTCCTTTTGAGAAAGAAACTTGCACTTGTACTTTCCTCTATACTAAAATAGCTCATTCTCTTTTCCGCTCATCATAATCTTCGTTGATTAAATTCCCTATATATGAATATTGCGTAGATTTGCATGAGACAGGAAAATCTACAAAGAATCAAATTACTTAGTAAGTAATTAATTATTGACGTTGGAAGTTCACAAACATAGTGAAAATTCAATTTTCTTCCATGTTTCGTGAATAAAGGGTAACTTTCAGCAAGTGATTAAATTGAATTTTGAACTGAAATTTGTCATCTCTCAACATATTTTCAAGGCTGGAAAGTTAGAGAATTATGTTTGTATTCATCCAATTTGTATGAGAATATTTCGTTTGAATTCAGTTACTTTACTTAAATCAGATAATTCGAAGGACATTTGTACCTAAGAAAGTAAAAATATTTATGACTACTAAATATATATCTATACCTGAATAGAATTATTTATTGAAATTCAGGGTAGCAATTTCACTCTCTTCTATCTTCAACTGACAACGAGTACTGAGCTAAATGAAAATACATACATATACTGGGTGATCCACCAGTTGCGCGGTGATCTCTCGCTCGTACACTATTGAAGATTTCATTTTTGTTCGGACAGTCTTGTAATTAGAAAGTAAAATTCTACTTCAGCAATTTATTTTGAAGTACACAGGGTGTTCTAATTTTCTATAAAAAAATCTTGGGTGGTTTTTTCAGATTGGAAGACCACTGTTTTGTTCAAGATTCTGGAGCGGCCTAAACTCTGCTATAATGTCTTTGAGTAATAAGTTTTTTTGGTGAGTAGTTTCGTCACAATATTTTTTTCCGTAAAAATTCATGAAAATAGGCTCTTACATCATCGCATGCTCCTTTGGCCAGAGAGGATGAATACTTTTTCTTTTCTTTTTCTTATTACCCAAGGATAGCTTAATTGATGAATTGAAATAGATTATCTTCATTTTATACAGGAGTGAATCAAAAAATTATTGATTTATTTTATTATATCATATCTTGATTTTTTCAAAAAGAACATCCTGTATTTTATTATTTCTGTCAGAGCATAAAATATTTTGCCATATTTTTGCAGAAGAAACATTATCTTTATCTGCGATCATTTTCGAAATATTCGATTATTTGTAAACACTTTTGATGAAAATTCTACAAACCGTATCAAACTCATCAACATGCATCATTATTCGCACAAAAGTTTTTTTTCTGTAAAGATTCAAGTAGTGAAAATGAAACCTAAACAAGATAATTCTCTTAACGAATGATAAAATCAAGATGATCAAAACCTAAATCCAGGTATGGGTTGACATTTTTTTCTATTTGTGCCTTCTTTCATGTGTCCGGACATATCATATTCTGTATTTTACATGGTGAACTCATCATTGTTTCGTTATTAAACATTGTTAAAGTGAGGTTTTAACCCAATTTTACCATTTGACTACGATGTAGTTCTCCAAAGAAGAAATGGTTGATATAATGTTTGATCCGGGTGAGTGTGATAGAAATTTTTTGTTGGCATGTAGAGTTATGCACAAATGTTTCCTGATAATAGGCATCCTGATGCAAGATGCTTTGAAAAACTTCCAATTAGATTTATCGAAACGGGTAATGTCGCTTACAAAAAACATGAAAACCCAAAAACTGCTACAGCTGAAGACAACCAGTTATCAGTTTTTTTAACAGAAAGAGAGGACCCATATAAAACCCAAGAGAGATTTCTCAGTTAACAGATATAAAACGACTAGAGAATCTTGAAAGTGAAGGAATTTCATGTATATCTTGTACAGCTACACCAGGAACTGAACAATCAAGACTATGAAAATCGAATCAATTTCTGCAATTGGGCAAGTGAGAAAGTAACGGAAAACCCAAATATGTTAAGCAGAGTTCTTTTCTCGGATGAGGCAACTTTTCACAAGAATGAGCTTGTTAACTGGCACAACTTTCATTATTACGCCACAAAGAATCCAGACCTCATGAGACAAATAGATCACCAGCATCGTTGATCCTTGAATGTATGGGCCGCTATAGTAGATGGATATCTAATTGGGCCGCACTTTTTAGACGAGCACCTCAATAGTGAAATGTATTAAGATTTTCTGCAGAATCATCTACCAATGTTACTTGCCGATGTACCAGAGCATATAAGACCAGATTTGTGGTTTCTACAGGATGGAGCATCGGCCCATTACTCACATCAGGTTGAGGAGCATTTGAATCATGTATTTCCAAACAAATGGATAGGACGTGGTGGTCCTGTTAGATGGCCAGCTAGGTCTCTGGAGCTTACAAGTCTAGATTTTTCTTGTGGGGTTATATCAAGGGCATCGTTTACCATATTCCTTCTACAACACAGTTGGATATGAGACAGAGAATAGTCGACTCCCTTCAGTCAGTTAATCCGCATAAGTTGTCAAGCGTTTAACAGTCTTTCCTCAGAAGGATTGAGTTATGTCTACAAAGAAAAGGGCAACATTTCGAACACTTATTGAAATAGTTCAACACTTTGTAGATTATCTCACCAAAAACCAATCTATTACGTATTTCATACACGACTACCTTAAAATATCTCCATTTCTCTGATCAAGTATAATGATATGTACTAATAAACTCTTCTTCCGCAACCTCTGCTTTTATTATTTTAGTTTATTTTTTATTTCGAAAATGGTCGAAGATGAAGATAAGGTTACTTCTGCAAAAATATGGTACAATAGTTTATACGTTGACATGAATAATAAAATACAGGATGTTCCATTTGAAAAATCAAGATATGATATTTTAAAATTACAATATTCAATAATTTTAATTAACACTTATTACAATGAGGATAATCTATTACAATTCATCTTGATTTTATCATTCGTTAAAAGCATTATCTTGTTTAGGTTTCATTTTTTAATACTTGAATCATTACAGAAAAAAACTTTTGTGCGAACAATGATGCATGTTGATGAGTTTGATACGGTTTGTAGAATTTTCATCAAAATTTTTCACAAATAATCAAATATTTCGAAAATGATCGAAGATAAAGGTAATGTTACTTCTGCAAAAATATAGCAAAATATTTTATGCATTGACATGAATAATAAACTTTAATAAAATACAGGATGTTCCATCTGAAAAAATCAAGATTTGATAGTTTTAAAATTACAATATTCAATGATTTTTTTAGTCACTCCTGTCTGAAATGAGGATGATCTATTTTAATTCATCAATGAAGCTCTCCTTGGGCAATAAGAAAACGAAAGGAAAGTATTCATCGTCTCTGGCCGAAGGAGCATACGATGATTTGAGAGCCTATTTTCATTAATTTTTACGGAAGAAAAATATTGTGACGAAACTACTCACCAAAAAAACTTATTACTCAAAGACATTATAGCAGAGTTCAGGACGTCTTGAGTCTTGAACTAAAGAGTGGTCTTCAATCTGAAAAAACCTCCCAAGATTTTTTTTACAGAAAATTAGGACACCCTGTTTACTTCAAAAGAAATTGCTGAAGTAGAGTTTTACTTTCTAAAGACAATACCGTTCGAACAAAAATAAAATCTTCAAGAGTGTACGAGCTACAGAGCACCGTGCCACTGGTGAATCACCCGGTATAAACAGGTAGATACAAAATTTGAATTTAGAAGGCTTTTACTTGGTAAAATTCCATTATCAATAATAAAAAACAAGTACTTTGGTTTTAGGAATTTTACTTAATAATTGCGATTCGTAACGCGTTTCACTACACCGTAGCTTCTTCAGACGAATGAATGTACAGAAAATAAGAATGAGAATATAAATATAAATGTTCTTGAGTAATTAAAAGCTTATTGGGTTGCTCCTTCTTAAGTGGTTATTTATGACAGGTATATCCAATAAAATTAAGGAATAGATTGCTCCCCGAAAAGATTCAATAGAGGTGAAGGGCTTAAATCGACTTGTTCATTGATGAGTCTACCTGACTGTTTGTATTTATTGCTTTCTAAAGTTTCCCAAAGATCTACCTTCCAATATTTATTATCTGTATGCAAAATTTCAAACTGTGGGTCGAATAAATGATTATTTTCAAAGAGATGATTCGCGTAATTTGAATCTGATTTTTATTTGAAAAACTGCGTTTATGTTCCGATATTCTAATATTAAAATTTCTATGTGTTCTACCAATGTAGAAATTATCACAGTCATTGCAATTCAATCTATAAACACCTGATTTATTGTTTTTACCTGGTTTGGTTTTATTATTTTTATATATTTGCCTAAATTATTATTAGTTTGGAAAGCTTTGTTGAAATTATTGCTACTTAAGAATGATTTCAGTTTCTCACTTGTAATGCCAACGTAGGTTAAGGTGTTGAATTTTTGTTTCAATTTATCGACAGGTAAACTTCATTCAATGCGATTCTACTTTGTTTTTATTTAAAATATTATTTATCAGTTTGGGATTGTAACCATTATTTTGGTTATTTGTTTAATCAAATTAAGTTCTTTGTTGAAATTTTCTGGTGATAACGGGATGTTAATCAATCTATGAATAAAACTATTGAATGCTGACATTTTATGTTGATATGGATGACACGACGAGTTATTCATTATAATATCTGTATGTGACGGCTTATGGTAAATTGCGAAAACATGTTTTCCATTTTCATTCGAAATTGTTACGTCTAAGAAATTTATCGAATTAATGCTTTCTATTTCGGTTGTGAATGCAATTTTGGATGTAATGAATTTATATGATTTTCGAAAATTTTCAACTGTCTATCTGTTCCTGTGAAGCAAATAATGATATCGTCTACATAGCGATACCAGTATAAACAATATTTACTGAGTGGATGATTATGAATTAATTTCTCTTAGTTATTCATGAAAATTTCTGCTAACAAAGGACTTAACAGATTGCCAATAATCAAGCCGTCTTCAATAGTATAATATTTGTTATTAAAATGGAAATAATTTTGATCTAAACAAATTTGTAATAATGAAATAATATCTGATTTAATGATAGTATTGACATGATTCTTTTCTAATAATTCTTCTACTAAGTAATACGTATCTTTCGGAGGAATGTTGGGAAATAGATTCTTAACATCGAAAGAAATAAGTTTTGAATTAGGTAGTATAGTGGTATCTTTGATATTGGCAATAAGTTCGTATGAATTTTTGACCGAAAATTTAGATTTAAAATTGCAATGTTTTATTAGCAAGTCGTTGAGGAACTTTGAAAGTTTGAACGAAGGTGCCGTTACATAAGAAACAACAGGTCTAATAGGGTAATTAGGTTTATGAAGTTTTATCAACGAATATAATTCGAGGGATTGTGGATTGGAGTTAATGAATTTATATTTTTCGTGGTCTGTCGAAATTATTTTTTTAACCACTTTCTGAAATTTTGCGGTAGGATAAGTTTACCCTGTCGATAAATTGAAACAAAAATTCAACCTCAACCTTAACCTACGTTGGCATTACATGTGAGAAACTGAAATCATTCTTAAGTAGCAATAATTTCAACATAGCTTTCCAAACTAATAATAATTTAGGCAAATATATAAAAATAATTAAACCAAACCAGGTAAAAACAATAAATCAGGTGTTTATAGATTGAATTGCAATGACTGTGATAATTTCTACATTGGTAGAACACATAGAAATTTTAATATTAGAATATCGGAACATAAACGCAGTTTTTCAAATAAAAAAATCAGATTCAAATTACGTGCATCATCTCTTAGAAAATAATCATTCGATTTTTCTATTGAACCCACAGTTTGAAATTTTGCATACAGATAATAAATATTGGAAGGTAGCAATTTTGCATCTTTGGGAAACTTTAGAAATCAATAAATACAAACACTCAGGTAGACTCATCAATGAACAAGTCGATTTAAACCCTTCACCTCTATTGAATCTTTTCGGGGAGCAATCTATTCCTTAATTTTATTGGATATACCTGTCATAAATTACCACTTAAGAAGAAGCAACCCAATAAGCTTTTAATTACTCAAGAACATTTATAGTTATATTCTCATTTATATTTTTCTGTATATTCAATCGTCTGAAGAAGCTACGGTGTAGTGAAATGCGTTACGAATCGCAATTATTAAGTAAAATTCCTTAAAACACAGTACTCGTTTTTTATTATAGATACAAAATTAATAAGTGTGCAAACAAGAGGTAATAATCGAATTATGACAAAAAGAGGTATTATTTAAAGATGTCAAATATGGACGAATAAGCCGGGCCATACTGGTCGGTCAGAAGATTATCTCTATGGGGAGTTTGTTGAAGTTTGAAAATGTCGATGAATTCTAAAAAATCTAACTTTCGTCCTCCGGATATTCTGCGACTTATTTGAAGTTGATTTGATCCGAATTATTCACTACACTATTGTATCCATCTATTTGGTATTCTCCCTTTCTATGTCAACGGTAATGTGAGTCTCAATAACCACCAAGACTTCTTCTTCAAGTGCCATCTCCGAGTCGAAGGTTGGCAATCATCATCGCTATTTTTACTTTAGAAGCGGCCGATTTAAAAAGTTGGTTCGAAGTGCATCCAAACCAATCTCTCTGTACCTCAGCCATGAGATTCTTCTCCTTCCTATACTTCGTTTTCCCTGTATTTTGCCTTGGATAATCAGCTGTAGGAATTTATATTTTTCACCTCTCATAATATGGCCCAGATATTCAAATTTACGTTTCTTGAGTGAGTTAGCAACATATTTTTCCCTGCCTATGCGTGTCTGAACTTCTGCATTTGTTACTCGATCCATACATGATATTCTAAGAATCCTCCTATACACCCACATTTCAAATGCTTCAATCTTTTTAAGAATTGCGGCATTCACTGTCCATGCTTCCGCTCCATAAAGGAGAGTAGAGAAAACATAACATTTAGCTAAACGATGTTTTAATGCCATACTTAGATCTTTACTACGAAAAACTTTGTCCATTTTTATGAAGTTGGCTCGGGCTTTTTCTATTCTTATTCTTATTTCTTGGGTGTATTCATTTGTGCTGTTCACCATTGCTCCAAGGTAAGTATATTGCTCCACTCTTTCTAGATTTCTGCCGTTTATAGTTAGACTAACATTTACTGGATTGTTCTTTGAGATTACCATGAATTTTGTCTTTTTTATGTTAAGTGATAACCCATATTCCTCACTGTACGTAGATTCTCTGGTCATTGGTCTCTGCAGACCTTCGATACTCTCCGCTAAGATTTCTGTGTCGTCCGCATATCTTATGTTGTTTACCCGTGTTCCACCAACTGTTATCCCACATTCTTCGTTTTCCAGAGCTTTCTTAAGTATTTCTTCAGCACATGCATTGAAGAGTGTCGGTGATAGAACGCATCTCTGTCTTACCCCTCGTTGTATTTCAATTTCTTCTGATGTGTGATTGTCCATGCATATTATAGCTTTTTGCTTACAATAGAGATTAGTGATGATCTGTACGTCTCTACTATCTAGATGTTTTGATTTAGGGATGTCTATCAGTTGAACATGACGAACCTTGTCGAAGGATCTATTATAGTCTATGAAACACGCATAGAACACTTTGTTGACATCGAGACACCTTTGAGTCAACACGTTGAATGCGAAAAGGGCTTCGCGGGTTCCCAATCCCCTTCTGAATCCAAATTGAGTATCGCTTATATCCATGTCAAGTTTATGGTATATTCGATTATGGATAACCTTGAGGAGCAGTTTGAGAGTGTGTAACATCAGACTGATTGTACGATGATCACTACATTCTCTAACATGTGGTTTTTTTGGTAAGCAGATGAAAGTAGATACTAACCATTCTCTTGGAATATTTCCAGTTCTGTATACTTCATTGAATATATTGACTAAGAGACCGATATGATTGTCGTCAATTAATTTGAGTATATCACTTGCCAATTGGGAAAACCCCGGACCGTTTTCCCATTTTTCATGTTCTTTAATGCATGTTTCACCTCTTCTTTAGTAATATCTGGGCCTATCTCTTCACAGTATGTGTTAAATTCTTCTGGTTCAGTTCTGTTATCCATAAATAATTCTTCTGTGTATTTCTTCCATCTTTGTAGTTTACCTACTGTATTCATTAAGATCTTACCCTCTTTATTTACAAGAATAGTGCTTTGATTCTTTCTCTGTGTGCTTGCAAGCTCTTTCACTTTTTTGTGTAGGTTGAACATGTCATATTTTCTGTCTAAGTCCTCAATTTCTTTGCATCTGTCCTCGTAATACTTTTCTTTTGCTTGACGAATCTTTACTCTAATTTCCTTTTGTAGTTGTTTGTACTTTTGAGTGTTCTGACTTTTATGAAGTCTTCTCTCGTTCATCATTTTTAATATTTCTTCAGTCATCCACTCCTGTTTCTTCTCTTTATATTCAGTTAGAATCTCTGTACAAGGGTTAATTATATTTCTTTTTAATTCCTCCCATTCTTCGTTAATATTTTCGTGATCTATTTGTATTCTATTTAAGTTTTCATAGATTCTGTTCTGGACTTGTTCTCTAATGCTTGGCACTTGTAGTTTTGTTTTGCTGATCTTTGGTGTAGCTTTTGGTTAGTTTAAGCTTCAGAGTGGCAACCAACGGATTGTGGTCCGAAAAAACGTCGGCACCAGGATATGCTTTTACTGACTGAATGGCATTCCTGTATTTCTCATAAACGAGAATGAAATCAATTTGATTTCCAACGATCTTATCATTAAGTCCATCTAAAGGAGCGCGCCATGTATAAAACTAACCACCAAGACAATTGGTAGTAAATCTGCTGCTACTTGCTGGAGTTGCGTTAACTTTGTCATTAAGTCGTCTATATCAATACATATTAAAAGAAAATTTTTATGGCATATTGGTTGCAATTTATGATATTGTATTCTTTCCTTATTTAAAGATATTTGCTTTAGATAACTAGCGCAGTTAATATCAAAAACATGATGATGATACTTGACTTCCTTCAAATTAAGCACATCAGGTGCGTGCTTAGTTTGTTAATTCATACGTTTCACTCTGACACTCTTTTTTCTTATGTATTCGGCCACATAATGGGCAAACTTCTTGGTTTATATACTTGTCAGCCTTGTGGCCAAATTTCCAGCATCTGAAACATCTCAACACGCTAACGAGTTCGAAGAATCTATACCTATTCCACCCAATATTCAACGTCTCATTCTCAGCTATATGATTATATTGTAGACTAGACAACTCCATCATTACGCTGCATGTATTCCTTTTATTTTTAGTAGTAGTATATTTACATATAAACTTTATATTTTCCCTGATGTTAAATGGCAAATTCTGTTTTACCAGGTGTTGAATGAAGAAGTCCTCAATGGCGATATCACTCTCACAAACATTTATAATTTTTATTCTACTTTGATTTCATATTCATTTCCCATCTCGCTTATCGCTTTCGTTCGGAGTTTCTGCAAGGAATCTCTATCGCCACAATGAATCATCACCGACCCCGAAGAAGCAGGTTTAGCCTTAGTAACAGATATTGCAATATCAGCTAGTACAATTTTTTCTGCAAGAACATGCTACATCGGCACCTAATCAAAGATTTATTGCACTTCTACCTACGGTATATGCTATTTTTTTGTCGGCAAATGGATCATATGTCACTCTCAGATGCCTCGTAGACCAAAGTTCAGTGGCATCGCTCCTTGCTGACCCATACTACTACAAACCGGGACCCATCGACGTTCTGTTGGGAGTAGATATGTATTCACCAATCATGTTGGATGGACTCAGAAATCCGAAAATGGTATATTGGCACAAAATACCGAATTGGGATACATACTATCAGGTAACACGAAAGAAGCTGGGCCATCATTTGAAATAATAAGTCTCGTTACGAAGATCGATCAAGAATCACAACTCGAAAAATTCTGGGAATTAAAAGTCAAATCAGAAAAAAGAACATCTACGGATGATGAATACTACGAATCATTTTATCAACAAACAGTTCAACGTACTCAAGAAGGTGTATACACTGTAAAACTTCCCATCAAGGACGATGTCAACAAACTAGTCAATCTCGCAACAAAAACATAGCACGTCTACTTCAACTCGAGAAGAAATTTGATACCGTAAAGTGGGGTGACATTGATCAATTTTGAACAACTTTTGTTAATATTTTCAACAATTTTTATTATATTTCTATTTTGTTTTTTAAACCTCCTTAGATTCCTTCAGTACTACCGAATTTAGGCCTCAACTTAAGCCAATCATTCATCAGTATCTAGAAAAAAAATAAAACATGAGTGATCAATGTCATACCCCTAAGTGGGGTGACTTTGATCAGGCCTCTTTTATTGCATAGAAATGCTGGAGAATATGTTAGAAATGATTAATGTCGCCCTCTTCGAAATCGGTGTTGTGGAACAAAAGTTATTGGATAATTTGTATGAGGGGGTGAGATTGATCAGACGGGATGACATTGTTCAGCTCTATTACTACGGAATAAAAAGTGATTCAGAGGATATCATTTATTTAAAAAAATACGGAAATAAACATTTAGCATTCCTTGATATTTTTATCATGTAGAAAATCATATCTTATTCTGTTTAACATTTTAACAAACAGGGTACCTAATAAAATAGAAAAATAAATATTTAGCCGAGCATTTAGCATTCCTTGATATTAATGTCATTTGGAAAATGATATCTTATTATTCTGTCTGATATTTTAACACACTTAGGGTCTGGTAAAAGTGCCAATATCACCAATTTGCACTGTTGAAACATCATTCTCGACGAGTTTAAATACACTTCGCGAATGAGCAGACTTTAAACCGACAACTTCAAAGACGTTATCTTTTAAAACTTTCTGAATGAGGCACACATAGCGAAATTCTGTTTTCTTTCTTGAACCAGATAGAAATTTAACTAAGACGAACTTTCCGAAGATAATATTGTCTAAAGTTGGCTCGAAATATTCTATAGGGTCTGCCGTCGGTTCATCTATAGATTCATCGTCTTCTGAATTATCATCTAATTGTATATTCTCATTTTCCTCCTCGCTGGACGAAAGTTGAGTACTCGGACCAGCAACAGATTTTCCTGGTTCAACATGTAAAAGCTTCTTTCGCTGTCTCTGAGGTCTATTGACATTATACCTTTGAGTTTTTAGAAAATCGGTGAGACTATCCGCAACATTAGCTTCTACATTGTCAGAAGTGTTACCTGGTAATTATTGAAGAACTTGATCAGGATTGAAAGGCACAAGACCGCAAGCTGCAAATCCAGAAATGAGATTGCGTGTAACACCGCTTCCTTTAGAGTTGTCCTTAGGCAGAACTTCGTCCATGTTAATAATGCACTGTTTCAGTAGAAGAGGAAATTCGTTCTTAGGAATCCCAGAAGTTTTGGAATTTCTAACTTTCCAGGCTGATAGTGTTTTCCTCCAACTTTCTTTGAATGGACGAAAAAAAGCGACATCCAAAGGCTGGCAGATATGGGTGCAGTTGGGAGGAGACAAACAAAAGAAATGTCATTTTTTCACACGTTCTCAGTACTTCTGGATTAAAGTGTGAGGCCAAATTATCTCCCAAAAGGACTTTTCGTCCATTTAACCTTTTAGCGTGTGGTAGAAAAACTGTGGAAAACCATTCGTGAAATGTGGGCATATCTATCCAACCGTGCGAAGTTCGGTTGAATCGAGTACCTTGCGAGCAGCATATCTTATCACAGCATGGTTTGCCCTTAAGAGCATTCTCAGTCCATGTATTCCACAAGTTTTCGGCCTTGTATATTACATAGGGCGGCAGTAGAGTGCCTGATGCTGATCCACACATCATTAAGGTCGTTGATGATTTTGAATGGTTGCAAACTTTTTCTGGGTATTTTGTACCTCTACGATAAATGCGCAACTTTCCTGGATCATCTGTAACATTTGATTCATCGTAGTTAAACACATTCTCCGGGGAACACCATCCAGGGTGACTCGCAAGTTGTTGAAATAGTCTCTTAGTATGGAAGGAGTCACCTGACCCGTTTCGCACTAATGTTGGACGATAATCTTTTTCTGCGACATGTTGGTGCCCTTAAGGAAACTGTTGACCCAGTCTTTACCAGGCAAGTTATTGTTGAATTTGTAAATGTTTCTACCACTTTTATCTAAATAACTTTTCACGAACATTCTTAGATCTTGTGGAGACGAGGGAAATCCCCAGTCTGCGCATTTCAGTATATTCGTCAAAATGGCTCTCTCTTCAATGTTTGATAGTATTGTCTGCCCGCCGATTTTCTTGAATCTGCGCCCATGAAATCTGTTGTTAAGGGTACCATAAGAAACATTGTAAGTGCGAGCTGCTTGGCGCATAGAAAGTGTATTATTTGTAACGTCTCGAAGGGCATTTTCTAGTTGTTCATCAGAAAAATTGTTGTAAGTTCTGCTGCCTAGCTTTCGCGTATATGTTCTGCCCATTTTCAGTTTTCTGATTCTAAAAGTAAAAGAAACAGGTAGACATTAAAATCTGAAAACGATGGGGCGAGATTGATCACTTCTTGTTATTGTTGATCAATCTCGCCCCGTTTTGTTCAGGTCATTTTGCGCGAAAAGTACATATCAACTAACCTTCCAAATTGAGCGCAGCCTTCACAATCGATGACAGGTAAATATCTTATGGTGCACAATCCTCGACGATTAACGAGTTTTTCCCGGGCAAGAAAAGTTTGCGACACTCAAATTTACACGTTTTTTGACACGAAACTTTAGAACGCTGTAGAACGAACCTTCCTTTACACTGTCGCGATATGTACTGCTGGATCGAAAGCCTAATGTGTTTACTATCGCCTGAAAAAAGCTGCCTGAGAATCAAAGCAAAGGTGGTGGGGAAATTTAGAATTGAACACAAAATGGCAGCGCGATCAATCTCACCCCACGAGATCAATCTCACCCCACTTTACGGTACTGATAAAAGGCTCGAGTCTGATTTCAAACAATTTATGAAGGAATATCTTGAATTGAATCACATGGAAAAGGTCAATCTATTCAGAAGTTATTCGATGCAACATACCACACATGGCGGTGGTGAGAGAAGACAAAGGTATAAGGGTGGTTCTCGATGGTTCCTCAATAACAAGTAAAGTAATTATAATTGCAAAAATACTGGGCCAGTTTCATGCCTCGAAGTCTTCAGCTGCGAGAAGAATCAACAGAAGAAGTGGGTATGGAAATTCGGGCGTTATCCAAACAGGCGCAACAAGCATCCCGCACTTAGACGACCATCCCCTACATCCCTGACGCCGGGCCAAGATGTTGTTTTCACCCTTAAAAAGTCATCCACTTAAACCAACATAAGGTGAAAATACTCCACAAGTCGCCTCATCAACAGTTCGACGACTCGTTACGGGAAATATGGAATGAAATTCTGCATGTCTGATGGATTGTGCAAACAAACCACGCGCGGAACTTGGAGCAGCGACATCAATCTATTACGTCATACAATAATCAGTATATAAGTAAACTTAAATTGTACAATAAACGATCACAGAATATCTATATTTCATTCAAGTCGTCACTCTGCCCAAATTATTATTGAATCTTAGTCTCTCATCGCAGATTAAGATTTTCTACAATTTTATCCATCTTAGTCTCCTACCGAGGTCTAAGAAAATTCACAACTTTCCAACATTTGAATATTAGGGAAACAAACCCAATATTTACATATACGTATCCTGAACAAAGCAAGAGCTTTCCATTTTGGTACAAAATGGTGTGACCGCCATCAGAAAATGTGCTTGGTTGTTTAATTAATAACTTCAACAAATATTAATCAAAAAACAAAATAATTTATGAAGGTAGAAAAAACATAACACTTTTCGAGCGCTTTTCATAAGATGTGATGAATAATCGTTGAAAGAACTTCTTACATGTTTCCACTATCCAATGTGCGTACACCCATTGTGATATTTATCATTGAGGCTTATAAATGCCAGAAAAGCTTGTAGGGTCTGAATATGCAATCTAATGAAAAGTCAGTCTCCAAATTGAATATGCCTCAAGAACTGTCATCCACATTTATATGATAAAAATATGTTTTACAAAAAAATGATTTCATAGAACGTAAACACCTAAAATAAATTGGGTACAGAAAGGACCAAACTTGCTTTCAATGGTTCGCATTTAACTGTTAAGAAAGAAAAATGCAATTTAGATGAAATATAGCTCTTTAAAAGGGTATTTTCTTAATTTCATTGAGTTTAGTTGATATTCTGATCGAAATTTTAGTATATTTATTTTTACATAGTTATAGATTATATAATGTAAGGATGAATCATTAAACAGAACTAAAGAATATCCTGTAACTAAAATAAACAGAGATAGCCCCAAAAGATTTTGCATTCTCATGTACATCATGAATATTTCTTCGAGAATATTTCATAAACTCAATAAAGACAGATTTCGAAATGAATAGGTTTCATCTCCGATAAGTCAGATAGTCATCAAAAATAATCTCAAGGGAGAAACTTATTTGCAGTTATTGGGAGAATTAATGAACTCCAAGCTCATAGAAATTCAAATAATTGATCGATGACGCCTGAACTACGTGATAGTTGAAATTCATAATGAATAATAAAATAAAACAAGTTACTATGTTTTAACTATCACTAGATTATTGATGTAAAGAATAATTTTACTTTACATTGGTTTCGGACATACGTCCATTATCAACAACAAGCTAATGAAAAGTGAATACTCATGTACAATACAGAGATTACCATCAATAAAATGCTAGTAGAGGTCACAGTAACTTGAATAATGGTGATTGGTAGGTAATTAAGTCTACCTGGTCGTTACGGAGCTTAAACCTTTCTACCCTAGATGCCTTGAAAATTTCCATCGATTCAAAGAAATTGATTTTATAAGATTTATCACAGGAATGAAGAATTTTTAGCTGTTGAAGTTCTGGAAAAGGATGACATTCATTCAGACAATGTTCAGCTAAAGCTGAATCATATTTCTGATGTAGGAATGACCGGAAATGTTCTTTGTATCTAGCCTTGAAAGAGCGTCCTGTTTGACCTATATAAAAGGCATTGCACTCAGAACATGTCAATTGGTATACTCCTGATTTTTCGAATTTATCGGTTTTATCTTTTTTGTTGAAAAGCAGGCCTGACAATTTGCTAACTGGTTTGAATACAATATGAACTTTTTTACTATCAGACAAAACTTTAGCAACCTGTTCTGACGTCTTCCCAAAATATGTTAGAGACATAAATTTTTCCGGCTTTCCTCTCTTGGATTGTGGATATATCATGTTGAATGTGTTGTTGCGTATTTTTCGATTAATTAAACTCTCTACTGCTTTTATATCGAAGCCGTTGTGCTCTGCTTTTAACATAATAATAATAATAATAACACCATTATGTTAATAGCAGAGAATTAATCGAAAAATACGCAACAACACA
Organism: Cryptolaemus montrouzieri; assembly: GCA_013387265.2. Classification (NCBI taxonomy): domain Eukaryota; kingdom Metazoa; phylum Arthropoda; class Insecta; order Coleoptera; family Coccinellidae; genus Cryptolaemus; species Cryptolaemus montrouzieri. Next base: position 151,413,139 of record JABFTP020000185.1, read on the forward strand.
TTCAACATGATATATCCCCAATCCAAGAGAGAAAAGATGGAAAAATTTATGTCTCTATCATATTTTGGGAAGACGTCAGAACAGTTTGGTAGCGTTTTGTCTGATAGTAAAAAAGGTCATCTTGCATTCAAACCAGTTAGCAAATTGTCAGGCCTGCTTTTCAACACAAAAGATAAGACAGATAAATTCGAAAAATCAGGAGTATACCAATTAACATATTCTGAGTGCAATTCCTTTTATATAGGTCAAACAGGACGCTCTTTCAAGGCTTAGATACAAAGAACATTTCCGGTCTTTCCTACGTCAGAAATATGATTCAGCTTTAGCTGTACATTGTCTGAATGAATGTCATCCTTTTCCAGAACTTCAACATCCTTGTGATGAATCTTATAAACTCAATTCCTTTGAATCGATGGAAATTTTCAAGGCATCAAGGTAGAAAGGGTTAAACTCCTTAACGACCAGGTAGACTTAATTACCTACCAATCACCATTATTCAAGTTGTGACGCCTACTATCATTATCTTGATGTGAGTTCCTGTATTGTACATGAGCAGTCAGTTTTCATTAGCTTGTTGTTGATAATGTCCGAAACCAGTCCAACCAATGTAAAGTTTTGTCATTCTTTACATCAATAAATTAGTGATAGTTAAAACATAGTAACTTGTTTTATTTTATTATTCATTACTCATAGAAATTCTTGAAAATTTTGAAATTTTCCTAAAGAATGAGCCAAGTTTTCAGCAAGACGATGCTTTTGCACATTTCGGTGTACGTATGCCACAATAGTTCCTTGCAAATCTGCCTGGTCAGTGGATTGCCAGGAAAGAAGCAAATAAATGACCAGCCAGGTCACTTGATTTGATTCTTCATAAATTCTATCATAAATCGAGAATTTATGCTATACATCTGAAAATTTAGAAGTGCTACGGAGAAGAATGGTAACTGAATGCAGACTTTTGTCACCAGAAATTCTTCAATATGTTAGAAGAAAATTAGAGAATCGTTGGCATCAATGTAAGGAGCTAGGTGGAGGTCTTTTCGTGCATTCAATTCGATTTTCGGCATTGTCAAATTATCTTTGAAATACAATTTTTCTATGTGTTCGGACTCTTTGTGTAGTATCAAATATTCATAAAGATACCATTTGCAATAGAGAATTGAAAGTCATTTCCAAAGATACTGAACCCATTCTCTGTATAATGAATTTCGACTTCAGTGCTGCTGCGGGTGAGGTTGATTTCCCATTCTCCGAACCAACTTAATAGTTTATCAATAATAAAAAACAAGTACTGTGTTTTAAGGAATTTTACTTAATAATTGCGATTAATAACGCGTTTCACTACACCGTAGCTTCTTCAGACGAGTGAATGTAGAGAAAATATAAATGAGAATATAAATATAAAAGTTCTTGAGTAATTAAAAGCTTATTGGGTTGCTTCTTCTTAAGTGGTTATTTATGACAGGTATATCCAATAATATTTAGGAATAGATTGCTCCCCGGAGAGATTCAATAGAGGTGAAGGGCTTAAATTGACTTGTTCATTGATGAGTCTACCTGAGTGTTTGTATTTATTGATTTCTAAAGTTTCCCAAAGATCTAACTTCCAATATTTATTATCTGTATGCAAAATTTCAAGCTGTGGGTCGAAAGAATGATAATTTTCTAAAAGGTGATTCGCGTAATTTGAATCTGATTTTATATTTGAAAAACTGCGTTTATGTTCCGATATTCTAATATTAAAATTTCTATGTGTTTCATTATTACAAATTTGTTTAGATCAAAATTATTTCCATTTCAATAACAAATATTATACTATTGAAGACGGCTTGATTATCGGCAATCCGTTAAGTCCTTTGTTAGCAGAAATATTCATGAATAACTTAGAGAAATTAATTCATAATCATCCATTCAGTAAATATTGTTTATACTGGTATCGATATGTAGACGATATCATTATTTGCTTCACAGGAACAGATAGACAGTTGAAAATTTTCGAAAATCATATAAATTCATTACATCCAAAAATTGATTCACAACCGAAATAGAAAGCAATAATTCGATAAATTTCTTAGACGTAACAGTTTCGAATGAAAATGGAAAACATGTTTTCGCAATTTACCATAAGCCGTCACATACAGATATTATAATACATAACTCGTCGTGTCATCCATATCAACATAAAATGTCAGCATTCAATTGTTTTATTCATAGATTGATTAACATCCCGTTATCATCAGAAAATTTCAACAAAGAATTCAATTTGATCAAACAAATAGCCAAAAATAATGGTTACAATCCCAAACTAATAAATAATATTTTAAATAAAAAACAAAGTAGAATCGCATTGAATGAAGTTTAACCTGTCGATAAATTGAAACAAAATTCAACACCTTAAACTACGTTGGCATTACAAGTGAGAAACTGAAATCATTCTTGAGTAGCAATAATTTCAACATAGCTTTCAAACTAATAATAATTTAGGCAATATATATAAAAAATAATAAAACCAAACCAGGTAAAAACAATAAATCAGGTGTTTATAGATTGAATTGCAATGACTGTGATAATTTCTATATTGATAGAACACATAGAAATTTTAATATTAGAATATCGGAACATAAACGCAGTTTTTCAAATAAAAAATCAGATTCAAATTACGCGAATCATCTCTTAGAAAATAATCACTCTTTCGACCCACAGTTTGAAATTTTGCATACAGATAATAAATATTGGAAGGTAGATCTTTGGGAAACTTTAGAAATCAATAAATACAAACACTCAGGTAGACTCATCAATGAACAAGTCGATTTAAGCCCTTCACCTCTATTGAATGTCTTCGGGGAGCAATCTATTCCTTAATTTTATTGGATATACCTGTCATAAATAACCACTTAAGAAGAAGCAACCCAATAAGCTTTTAATTACTCAAGAACATTTATATTTATATTCTCATTTATATTTTCTGTACATTCATTCGTCTGAAAAAGCTACGGTGTAGTGAAACGCGTTACGAATCGCAATTATTAAGTAAAATTCCTTAAAACACAGTACTTGTTTTTTATTATTGATAATGGAATTTTACCAAGTAAAAGCCTCCCAAATTCAAATAATAGTTTATCACCCTTCAATCAAAAATTAACTTGTTTCCGCTAGAATCAGGCTTTCTTGACATAGAGGAGGTGGTCAATTTCTATTGGAACACACTGTAAATGCTTTTGCAGAAGGAGATTTTCTGTGTGCTCCTAAAAGAACTGAATTTGAAAATGATTCCATTTTATTTGTGTCGCTCGAAGAAGGCTATGTAACAGACACCAAAATCTGATTTCTAATTTGCTAATAACTTTTCTCCTTCCGCTCAGTCAACGGTCATAGCGAATAACTTTGGCCACCGAGTTCGAAATTAATGGGGACCTGGAGTTATTTTCACCTCACCGCTGTTGTCAATAAGTCAAATTGCGAACTAAGGTTTCCACAGGAAGTTTAGTTGAAACGTTCAAATTGGGAAATAAACCAAGTTTGCTGAAGATTGATTAGGGCCGGCGTTAGACATACGTCTGAACTAGATGCCCCTAATTTGATTTATATTATGTTCGTACCTATCTTATGTTCACACGAGGTCTCTAAAAATACGGTGATGGACGTTGGGGTCAATAATGTTCAGCTAAGATTACATTTCCTATTCTAGGCACGAGATAAGTAGGAATTTCCCTTATATAGTTTTGACATACACTAATAACAGTTAACTCTCCTACGTATCATTTCTTGAAGCATTGCAACAAAATATCACGTAATCTGAAATTGATGAAAAAATATTATTCCAATAACTGAATTCATTTAACAGTATTTTTCAAAACAATTGCAATCTGTACAGTCCAGTCTATAAACACCTGATTTGTTTTCTTTATTAATTGGAGACTTATAATTTCTGATAAATGAACCTAAATTTGTTGATGTTTTGAACTCTATATTCAAATTCGAATTTTTAATAAGTGATTTCACATTATTGCTAATATTGCCTTTATATGTTAAACTATTGTATTTCTTCTCTTGATGTTCACCGATTGGATAAATATGTTGTAAAGCTAATTTTTGTTTTTCTTATATAATATGTTGCTAACTAAATTTGCATCATAACCATTATTTAGTGCGATCTGTTTTATCAAATTCATTTATTTGAGATAATTTTCACTAGACATTGGTGTGCTTAAGAGTCTATGTATATAGCTATTAAATGCTGCTACTTTGTGTTGGTAAGGATGTGCCGATGTATAATGAATTTTGATATCTGTATGAGAAGATTTATGATAAATTTAAAACAGGTGTTTATTATTTGATCTTGTTATTGTTGAGTTTAGGAAACTGATCGAGTTGTTCTGTTCTATTTCAGGAGTGAATTTTATATTTGGGTGAAGTTTGTTGTTGAAATTTTCGAAAACAGTGAACTGTTTGTTTGTTCCTGTAAAACACACAAGAACGTCATCGACATATTGATACCAATATAGGAAATGTTTACTAAACGATTGTTTTGAAAGGTTTTTTCTATATTATCCATGAAGATTTCTGCCAAAAGGGCTTAAAGGGTTTCCCATTATAAGTCCCTCATCACTTTTATGAAAAGAGTCGTTAAATAAAAAATAATTTCGAGATATGCAAACATCTAATAAAGCCATAATGTCGTATTTATGTATTTATGTGGGTTCGTCCTATTTTGTGATAACATATTTTTGATTATATCATACGGATCCTTCAGTGGAATAGAAACAAATTCTGGATATCGAAAGACACTAACTTAGCATTACTTGTTATGACAACATTTTCTATTTTTCTCATTTTCTCATCAAATCATTACAGTTACGAATTGAAAAAGACGGCATATAATTACAAAATTTCTGCAGAATATGTATTAAAAATTGGAAAATCTTGAATGCTGGGGCAGTATGGTATTATAAACAAATCGTAGAACAAGTTAGATGAATAAGAGGAAAATCCACACCGAGTCGTTGTACAGTTAGTATGAAAGGTAATAAAAACTAATTAAACAAGTTAAGTAGGGTGAGTAATTCATATCTATCTGTTCATTTAAAAGCTTGTCCGAATGTTTGTATCTATTTATTTCTAATGCTCGCTAGGAGATCTAATTTTTAAACTTTTGATTTTATATGTAATATGTCAAAGTTCATTTTTATTGAATGAATGGTTTTCTCTTATTAAGTGGTTGGAATAATTTGAATCAGATTTATTTTTATCGAAGCTACGTTTATGTTCAGATGTTCTTATGCCAAAACTCCTATAGGTCCTACCGATATAAATTTGATCACAAGAACCGCAATTGAGTTTATAGATTCCTGATTTACTTGATTTTTCAACACGAGATTTATTATTTTAATATGTTTACCTAAGTTATTAGAAGTTTTGAAAGTTATATTAAGATTTTGTTTGACGAGAAAGGATTTAATATTTGTATATAATATATGTTTGTATATAACTTTCAAAACTTCTAATAACTTAGGTAAACATATTAAAAATAATAAATCTCGTGTTGAAAAATCAAGTAAATCAGGAATCTATAAACTCAAGTGCGGTTCCTGTGATAAAATTTATATCAGTAGGACCTATAGGAGTTTTGGCATAAGAACATCTGAACATAAACGTAGCTTCGATAAAATTAAATCTGATTCAAATTATTCAAACCACCTCTTAAAAAAAACCATTCATTCAATAAAACTTTGACATATTACATATAAAATCAAAAGTTCAAAATTAGATCTCCTAGAAGCATTAGAAATAAATAGATACAAACATTCGGACAAGCTTTTGAATGAACAGGTAGATGTGAATTACTCACCCCTACTTAACTTGTTCAATTAGTTTTATTACCTTTCATACTAACTGTACAATGGCTCGGTGTGGATTTTCCTGTTATTCATCCAACTTGTTCTACGATTTGTTTATAATACCATACTCTTCATTCTGTTTGTCTTTCTTGATGAAGCTGCTGTGTCAGCGAAACGTCGTCGAAATTTTTTCAAATAAAGTGTAGATTAAAGTTAAACCTTGTGTTTTTTATCTCATTTATATCATGGATCTACATCAAGTAATGGCCTCCACAATTCAAATGCTGAATGAATTACCTTAACATAAGTGTAACAAGTATCCCGTTTGTTGTATAGGATTCTCCTGTCTTCTTTCATCCACGACAGCTTTCCTCTCAATGCTCCTTTTATGGATGCTGCACTGGTGTTCTTTGTCTTCAGTGTCATGTATTTAGGGATCACTTCGTTTTACTCTCAGGTAGTATGTGACATCTAGATTGTTCGACTACTGACGTAAGATACATTCTGGTATAAACAGATCACTGCGGTACCTGAAGCTGACATCATTCCGAGATAATGGAGTACATTCTGCCAAAAAATACCGAGGATTGAGTACTTAAAAAATCTGCTCTAAACGATTGTCAAAATTTCTGTTGTTGATAGGTTGGCACAACTGTATTCCATACTGACCCGGAGTTTGTCATTTAGTTTGTTTACAGCGCTTAATTTTGTCGGTGCTAACAAGTGTGTTTTCCGATCTTAACAATGGATAAAAATATTGAACATAGAGTATCAAATTTTGTATTTCAAATTAAATTTCGTGTGCCGAATCAATAAAAATATCACATAACGCTTACGGAGAATCAGCTTCATCAAAAACAGGTTCATATGAGTGATACAGTGCAATCAACTGCGGTCGAGTGAAATATTTGGTTCGCTCTGGTTGGCCATCAACATCTTCAACTGAAGTTAACATTGATAAACTGGAGAAAATTGTAGTTGAAAATCATCAATTGAGTTTGTGAAAGATAGACAATGAACTTTCTGTGTCCATTTTGAACAATTTGTTGAGCTCTCGTCCTGCCGCTCCACTAGATCCAAATCATTCTACAGGCTCCTTCCAACTGAACCGAAACCAAAATACCACATCAAAATCGAGGTAATATTGACTGTTTTCTTTGATTTTAGCGGTGTTGTCCGCTTAGAATTCTTGCCAGAAGTTCAGACGGTGAATAAAGAATATTACTAGAGCGTTATACGACATTGGAAAGAGCAAATTCGTCAAAAAAAAGAAGATTTATGGAGAGAAAACTCATGGATTTTACACCACAATAATGCACAATAATCTCACATGGCGATCAGTGTGAATGAATTTCTTACCTTTGAAATTTTTTGAAATGTGGAGGCCGTTACTTGATGTAGATCCATGATATAAATGAGATAAAAACAAAAGGTTTAATTTTAATCTACACTTTATTTGAAAAATTCGACGACGTTTCGCTGACACAGCAGCTTCATCAAGAATGAAAAACAGAATCCGGATTATCATAAACAAATTATAGAACAAGATATGAATAATCAGGAAAATCCACACCGAGCCATTGTACAGTTAAATGAAGGTATAAACTAATTCATAAAGACTATAAAATATTCAACAGTTTAACATTCTGCGGTTCTGCAAGTTTTATTACAAATATTGAATAATTTGAATCAGTCAAACAAAATCTTAATATAACTTTCAAAACTTTTAATAACTTAGGTAAACATATTGAAAATAATAAATCTCGTGTTGAAAATCAAGTAAATCAGAATCTATAAACTCAATTGCGCTTCTTGTGATAAAATTTATATCGGTAGGACCTATAGGAGTTTTGGCATGAAAACATCTGAACATAAACGTAGCTTCGATAAAAATAAATCTGATTCAAATTATTCAAACCACCTAATAAAAGAAAACCATTCATTCAATAAAACTTTGACATATTACATATAAAATCAAAAGTTCAAAATTAGATCTCCTAGAAGCATTAGAAATAAATAGATACAAACATTCGGAACAAGCTTTTGAATGAACAGGTAGATGTGAATTATTCACCCTACTTAACTTGTTTAATTAATTTTATTACCTTCCATACTAACTGTACAATGGCTCGGTGTGGATTTTCCTGTTATTCATCCAACTTGTTCTACGATTTGTTTATGATACCATACTCTTCATTCTGTTTTTCATTCTTGATAAAGCTGCTGTGTCAGCGAAACGTCGTCGAATTTTTTCAAATAAAGTGTAGATTAAAGTTAAACCTTGTGTTTTTATCTCATGAATTTCTTACCAAAAACTCAATAAATACAATCGACCAACCACCGTCTCCACCTGATATGGCTCCGGCCGACTTTCTCCTTCTTCCAAAACTAAAATTTTTTCTTTGATGATTGAATTATTCGTAAATGTCTACTTTGAAGGAGATACAATAAATTTGGATGAAAAGTAAATATTTCGTGTTTCATTGACCATTTCCGGTACTTTTCAAACAGAATGTATATTCATAAAAAGTACTTTAGCTCCTCTTCTCGTAATTTCGTTGCTTTCGATTTTTCGGAATGCTTTCTGCAGTAATCTCTCGACACTCCACTCTCCAAATCGGAATCGATATATGCAATATATAGTTCTGACCTAAACTGAGAAAATTTCCAATCGAAACGACGAAAACGTTCTCTATTCGGTAGATATCCAACAGAGTGTTTCCTACGTAGAATAAGCTGCGATTACGCCGTTCGTAAAAACTCCATCAACGCTCTTAAGAACGAACTTGGTAAATGGATTGGTGGGAAATCGAATGGCACTGCTGATCAGACTCAAATATGCTTATTCACTGTTCAGTCTCTTCCTCAATTACTTTCGAAATGTAACTTAGTTTTATTTCTTTTTCGATACGGTTTTTAATCATTCCATATTAAATTTATTTATCAAATCTACAGTAAAACTAATCAATTAATTGAATTCTGCAGACTTGTCCCTAATCTCTCGATAATATTAATCATAAATATTCATAATTTGGACAACAGCAAATTGTTGAAGAATTTCATTCTATTCATTGAACTAGCTAGATATAGATAATGAATGAGGGTTGCCTAACAGCCCAACCACTACGACCCAGTGATCTATTGTGGCACATTCTGTCCGTAATCAGACCCACAAGCTCCATCCTTCTTTGAAGGATATTAGCTTTGTGGCTGAAACCTTAATAAGTTCAGTAAGCTTCAGTTTGTTATATCCAAGTTCCTCCAGTCTGACTCTATCTCCAGCTAGGCACTCGCACATCTCGTGTTCCACTGAATCTATTTCTTCATCACATAGTCTACTTGAGGGGTCCTAAATCAATTCTAACTTATTTTTATGATTTCTGAGACAATAATGCCCCATTAATATGACAGGTGGAACTCTCAGGTCCAGTTAGAGTCTAAGCCAAGCCTTAGTTTTCGCAGTGGAAGATCTTCTTCTTCTTCTTGGTGCCTTATCCGGTACGAACGTTGGCGATTAACATAGCTACTCGTATCTTGTTAGCTGCACTTCTGAAGAGCTGTATGGTAGTGAGTCCGCACCACTGACGCAAATTATGCAGCCAGGAATGTCTTCGTCTACCACGGCCTCTCTTGCTGTCCGGTTTACCCTGCATGATAAGCTGGAGGAGGCGATATTTTTCGTGACGTATTATGTGTCCAAAGTACTCCATTTTACGTTTTCTCACGGTAAATAAGATTTCTCTCTGTTTATCAAGCCTACGGAGGACCTCCTCGTTGGTAATGTGGCCCGTCCATGATATGCGTATAATGCGGCGGTAGACCCACAGCTCAAATGCCTCCAGTTTTTTCATTAGTCTTTCCGTCATCGTCCATGCTTCCACACCATACAACAGAATTGAGAATATGTAGCATTTCGCCAGTCTGTATTTTAAATTGATAGGTAGATCTCTACTAGTGACTAATGGTTTCATGTTGTTGAATGCTGTTCTTGTTTTCTCAATTCTTGTTTTTATCTCCATGGACTGATCCCAATCTGAACCTACGAAAGATCCGAGATACGAGTACTTGTTGACTTGTCCCACTGGTTTTGTGCCTATTATCAGTTGTTCCCATTGTTGTGGTCGTTTACTAACACGCATCCTCTTGGTTTTCTCAACGTTGAGCTTCAAGCCATACTGTTCACTAACGACTTGCACTCTCTCCACTAGTTGCTGCAACTCGTTAACGTCGCTGGCAAGTATAACTGTATCATCAGCGTATCTGATGTTGTTGATCAATTCTCTATTCATCTTTATACCTGCCTCTACCTCGTACAGCGCTTCCTTGAAGATTTCTTCCGTGTATCTGTTGAAGAGAAGAGGGGATAGAATGCAACCTTGACGTACGCCTTTCTTTATTGCGATATCATCCGTGAAGTCATTGTCTACCTTGACCCGACAGGTCTACCCCCAGTAGAGATTAGTTATTACTCTTACGTCTTTATTGTCAAGACCTGCTTTTTGTAGGATGAATACGAGTCGTTCATGGTTGACGCAATCGAATGCCTTAGCAAAGTCGACAAAGCAGATATATACATCCTTATTCGTGTCTCTTCAACGCTGGATTAAAACCTGCAGAGCAAAAATAGCATCTCTTGTGCCCAGAGCATTACGGAAACCAAATTGCGATTCACTGACCTCTAGATCGCATTTTGTGTAGATTCTGTTCTGGATCACTTTTGTGAATGTCTTAGTCAAGTGGTTAATTAGACTTATTAGGCGGTATTGGTCGCAGGATTTTGCATTTGGTTTCTTTGGAATGGAAATAAATGTCGAGTACATCTAATTTTCCGGTATTACTCCAGTATGATAGAAATTGTTGAATAATTTTACTAAAATATCAAGAAATCTTGGGTCGGATTCACACATAACTTTAAGGATCTCGATATGTACACCATCGGGGCCTGGGGATTTATTATCTTTAATGCCAAAGACCGCTTTCTCTATCTCACATTCCAGTATCGGTAGCCCGTCTGTAACATGGGTTGAATTGTATCTCTCGGGGCGTGGAAGGTAAACTAATGGCAAATCAAGAGTGTCTGAGACCTTAAAAGTTCAGCCAGTGCTCTCGTATATTCACGTCAAACCACCGGTTATTTTCCTGCCTTACTCCAAGGGAATTCCGATCCTAGGCTCCTGTCCCGTGGATCCGAAACCTGTTTCCCGAGCGGCGAATGAGTCCGCCTTCTCATTGCCTTCAATGCCCGAGTGACCAGGTATCCATATTAGACGGAGCCTGCTCCACTCTCCTAGTTTGGCAAGGGTGGCGCGACATTCTTACACAATAAGTAACGTGCAGATGTTGGATGCAAACGCCTTCAATGCAGCTTGTCTATAGGTGATGATTTTTATTGACCTACTTGTTAATCCTGCTGCAAGTAAGAAGTTAGCACTATGACTGATGGCAAATTTTCCTGCTTGAAAAACAGTTGAAAGCGCGACATGCAAATTAATCATATACATCATCTCCAACACCTTTCGTAGTTTTGGAGACGTCTGTCTACCAACAGGTGCCCTCAAGTAGACCATCTATTCCTGTCTGCTAGGGATGATCATCTGGAGTGGCAGCGCCAGGTTGGTCTTGGGTATTGCTATCTCAGACTTTATACTCAGCATCTAGTATTCCCAGGCTTCAAACTGTAAAGCGCCGAGCATAAGTTGAATATATTTGTTTCAATTCGGGAGGTTGATGGAATCTGTAGGTGACCATTCTAGCTCTAGTTACTAGGTAAGGAGCGGCGAGGCCCAGTACCCATTCTATGACCGCAGTTGGTGAAGATCGCCTGCAATTTAGAGAGCTTAGGTTGGGATTGTTTTTTTAGGCTGCACTCCCACCAAGCAATGCAACCGTATGTGATACGTGTTCTCACCACCATCACAAGACCCCATTTGTTTCCATAAATAATGTCTAGCCTTGTCTTTTATATTTTTCGGGTGCGAACTCCACGTCAGCTAACTATTCAAGGTAACCCCCAGATATTTGTATCTTTCGAAATTAAAAAAAGCAGTTCACCTTGGGTCCTACGCCTCAGAGAAAATGGTACCATAAGTGTTCTTTAGGAGTTTATGCTGTTTCTTACCCTCACAATATCCCTGGATAGCTGAATTAGTATCCTGAATTTTGTCGGAGATATCATCGTTATCTCCGAAATACTATATCGTCGTATATTGCCAAAAGATCATGAAAAATTTATGAAAAATTTTATTGTCCTCTGACTACAAATATTACTATGATTATAATTCCAAACATTCACTTAATGTTCAGAAACATTTTGAGATCAAAACTCTTCCTACTGCTTTCCCAAACTGTCCTATATAATGGATCACCTTAAGTTGATGGAGTAGAGCATTAAATACTCTAATTTCCATATATTGGGTCTCTTCTTATAACTAGATAAAGTGTGTTTTTTTTGGCACAAAAAATTAAAATTACGTTTTACAAACTCACATAATTCTTGAATATAAACACCTAAAAAAAGTCTAGGGAACACTTCTGAATATCGATATATCGTATCCAGAACGATCAATATGGATCTGCATCAATCTCTCACCAAATTATGTAGAGTGCCGCAACAGATTTTTCAGTTTTTTTTTATAAAAAACTAAAATGCAGCAGATGCGACGCTGCTTTATAATCATTTTATGTATTCAGTGTTTGAAATCAGTTAGCTGGCACTTTGTTTCTGTTGTAAGCACAAATACAAGATTCAAGTTTTGTGATTCGACCATGGAAAGACGACATTTGACTAGAGAAGAGATGTTACGAGCCGTTGGCATGCTCCAAGCTGGGAGCTCACAACGGGAAGTATCCAGGGTTCTGGGAAGTAGCCTAAGTGTCATAAACCGTTTATGGTCGCGTTTCAATGAAACAGGTAGCATAGAAGAACGCAATACAGGTCGTTTCAGGATTACTACAGTCGCCCAAGACCGATTTTTGGTTTTACAAGCCAGAAGAGATCGTACTACCACAGCATCTCAATCAGCTCAAGAGCTATAACGAGTTCATAATGTACGAATTTCCGACCAAACTGTGTGAAAACGACTGCACGAAGGTCAACTCCACTCCAGACGTCCTTTGAGAGTTCCACAACTGACCAATGAAAATCGCGCTGCTCGTTTAGCTGGGTGCCAAGAAAACGTAAACTGGGATCCAAAGAGGTGGGCCTCAGTTCTCTTCAGTGATGAATCTAGATTTAGTTATCCCGATTCGGGAAGAATTCGAATATGGAGGAACCTGAAAGCAAAACCGTCTCCAGCATGCTCGAGAAGTTGTTAGACACGGAAGCGGATCAGTGATGTTTTGGGGAGGTATACGCCTTGGTGGAAGAACAGACCTCGTTTTCATACAGAACAATCTCACCGGAAATTCTTACGCAAATGAAATAGTTTTACCTGTAGTGGTACCGTATCTCCAAACAATGGGTCAAAATCCACTCTTCCAACAAGATAAGCCCCTCCTCATCGTGCAAGAGTTGTCTTGGACGTTCTTGAAGAGAATGATATCGATCTTCTACCGTGGCCATCCTGCTCCCCAGATCTGAATCCCATCGAGCATGTGTGGGACACTCCAAAAAGAAATCTCCCGCGTCAAAACGTCTTCCATCATGAACAGGAGCTTCGATTAGCAGTTCAGGGGGCTTGGAATGACTTAGGCCAAAATGTAATAGACAATTTAATATTGAGCATGACGCGACGATGCCAAAGTATCATTAATAACAGAGGTGGACCTTCTGGGTACTGAAAAATATAAGTGCTTCCATATCGTTTCGAAAATATTAGTTAAGGATTTTTTTGTGTTTTACCAAATTTCGTCATTTTCGAATTTCAATTTTTTTTTTATAATAGGTGCTTTGGAGAAGTCAAATATTATTTTGTTTTGTTGAGAATACATTATATACAATACATCCTAACAAAAACCGAAAGATTTCTATAAATTCGAATCATCAAATTCATATTTTAAAGATATTGGTAAGTGTTCCCTAGACTTTTTTGAGGTGTTTATGAGTTGATGTCAATGTATCCCTATCTCGCAATAAGAGGAGCTACTGATAAGGTTTTCGATATAACGAAATATTTACAACGATGGTTAATCGATATCTTTTCACAAGAATATTTTTCGGATTATGAAGTTGTCCAGATTACAGATTATAGTGTACTTACTGGAACAAGCTTCAAAAACTGAACTCATCAAGGAAGAGACTGAGGATCGTCCCGACTAGGTTGTTGAGTGCCAGATCGGTTGATTTACGTTTTCGAAAGTCTGATTTCATCAATAGTCGAAAATTCTCTTGAATCAAATCCCTCATTCGATTCTTATTCTTTTAGTTTCCTTTTAGTCTAGCTGAATTTAAAAGTAGAACATTTTTATGCTATGAAAAATAATAGTATTATGTCTATCAAAAACTTCGAAATGTTGATTCCTAAGAAAATGAGAGAGTATTTATACTCCGAAATCCGGCAAAAAAAAATGAACTGAAGAATTTTCCCAGCATATCATAATCAGTTTTTATTGAGATTATAACAAAACTAACAAATTTCTTGCTCTCATAATTATCTGCACCGTTTATATAACTCTAGTTACAAAACCAAATTTTGGTAAGTTGGTTCCTATTGCATATTTGATACACCCATAAAAAATTGGACAAATTCGTGAAGTAGACTTGAAATATTTCATTCTACGCAGATCGATTAGATTCAATCAGTGGTAAGCAAAAACTATCATATTTAACGCCAAGTGAGCAAAACGTGATAAAGGAATGGAAAGTTGTCTCACAAAAACTTTAATGAAGCAAATATGTTTCATTGGTCAAGGATTTCAAATAACCTATAAGCAAATTGTGTGTAATTTGTATATTGTTCTATGAATATATAATATTCTAATAAACACAAATGAAATCTAGTAATTGAGCTAAGTTATACGTTTTGTCACCATCAACTACTACATTAACGGTTTTTCTTCCAGAATTAATTAAATTTGTCGTAATTCCAACCAATAACATCACTGTCAGTTGTAAATGATACGGTTGATTGGGTATGACTACATAGATACATTAAATTTAGTAATTCTTTAACAAGATCACAATATGAACTCAGATAATATATAACATTTGAATTAATTTGAAGGTCGCTATCGATTAGAAATTGTTTATATAACTTGACTAGCTTACGTCTTCCTAATTTTCCTGATATCAATCAGATTTTTATATTTATTAAGAATGAAGACTCATAGTTGGTGCATTTAGTAACACTACAAATTAAACGAACATTTCATTATCGTGAAATCAATTAATACGTCAAGAATTTTTATTACGATAAAATATTTTCGAATAAGAAAATATGACTTCAGACAGTGTAAGATTTCTGTTTTTACATACAGACATTCAAATTTAACTTTCTTCGTTGGTAGTTGTCATGAGTAATATTAATGATTCATTTATTTTAATGAAATTCATTTTCAACTCCCAAGCCTGGGGTCCCATCGCAGATGGAAAAGGAGGAGGGGGAGGAGTACCAACATCATAAAAATAACCAGGGTTCATCTGGCCTGGATGATAGCACCCTGTTAGGGCTCCTGCAAAGATACCGCAAACCTACTGCCTCATAGGTTAGATGTTGGCTCATCAAAGGCTAAAGGAAAACTACCTTTAGTAAAAAAGTTCTGGTCCTCCAGGTTGGGGGTTCTGTCAATGGACCAGCTCTCCATTACTCGTAAAAAATAACAAACTGCTACAGAACCTAACAAATAGCCTCGGAACCAAAAATATCCAAAGGACAACGACCCAAGCCACGAAATAGGAAAATGATATTCAGAACATGGAACGTACAAGGATTGAAAGGAAAAATTGAACAAGTCAGCAAAGGATTAGAACACATAAAAGTAGTCATAGCTGTACACACAGAAACAAAAAGGAAAGGAAATGGTGTTGAAAAAGTGTCAGACTACATACACATATACAGTGAGGTATCGAAGGATAGAAGAGCTTGCAGAGGGATCTCTATCATTATAAACAGAAAACTCAAGAAGATCATAACAAATTGGGAAACGCTAAATGAAAGGATTGTAACTATAAACTTCAGTATTCATGAAAATAAAACGACTATTGTCGGCATATATGGTCCTACTGAAGATGCTGTTTTTATTTGTGTCTCGAATATGCCCTAAGACATCGCTAGAAGACTTTTCTTGTATGGTTCAAGTCAATGTACCAGAGAAAACTTGTGAACTTCTATCGTCTAAGCATCCAAATAGTTATACCTCATTTAGGGTGTGTATAAATGCGGACAACTTCGAGTTAGCCAAGGACGTCAATATGTGGCCTGAAGGTGCTCTCATAAAAAAGTTTTTCTGAAGACAGGGTCTGTGAAGGATCCAAATTGAATGTCGATAAAACAATTACTGACAAACCCAGCACACATAAGTTGTCAAGGCTTATGGGAGAAGCACAATCGTCTTGAGGGATTTCTGATCAGTAAGTGTATGCCAGATATACTATGCATAAGCGAACACTTTGTGAATGCTGCTATGTGTAGGGAGATTGCGTTGGAAGGTTATCATACAGCTACTACTTATGATCGACCGAACCTGCAGCAAGGTGGTGTTGCTGTTTTCTCAAGAGATGATGACTTCATTGCACTTAATCGTATAAACTGTTTGAGTGTGAAACTTCATTGTGAGGTTAGTGCAGTGCGTCTGTATTCACGTAATATGACAATTTTGTGTTTTATCGTTCTCCGAAAGGAGATTTCAAACTCTCTTTGGATACACTTGAAAGGGTATTGTTGTCTTTGAGTATAACTTGTAATGTTATGCTATGTGGTGATTTCAATGTCTGTTTTAATGTTGGTCCAGACTTCAAATATAAAACGAAATTGACTTTATAATTTCGAGTAACCCTCTCATAGTAGAAGATGTCGCTACAGTCAGCAGGGTAAATGTGGGAAGTGAAGCCCCAAAAGAGAAGACCCTGAAGTCCTTATCAATAGAAAAGAACAGTACCAATTAAAATAGACGAAAATATTGATAAGGCACCCCAACTCTAAGACATACCGACTTAAATACACATGCAAATGAATTAAGCAACATCATTAAAGAAAGCGCAAGTGAGGTAACAACAGTGACGAAAAGAAGTCGAAGAAAAATAAGTGACGGAACAGCGAAATTATTTGAAGAAAGAAGGAAACTACAACCAGACAAAGATACGAACTTAATCGAATGGGCTGAACTGAACAAATTAATGAGAAGAGAAATTAGAAAAGACATTAGGAAATTTAAAACCAAGATCATAAAAGAAACTATTTAAAATAACAAAGGCCCAAAAATTTTTAATAGACATGTTAGTATAGGAAGAAGAGTAATGACATCACCTAAAGACAATGCTGGGAAGAACATTAGAAATATAGATCAAATGCTCAAATTAATAGAAAGCTTTTATAAAGAATTATATGATTCCAAATTACAACCAAACGCACAGCAAAAGAAAGATGGAAAGAGAAAAATATGTAATGTCGGTTCTGAGGATATTCCCGAATTTACTGTTAATGAACTAAACTCAGCCCTGAATAATCTTAAAAATTCCAAGGCGGCTGGACCAGATGGCATAATTCCAGAAATGCTCAAATGTGGAAGTCCTCGCCTCAAACAAGAACTGGTAATATTGTTCAACAAATGCTTGGATCAAAGTCAAGTCCCCAAGCATGGCTTGAGGCTGAAGTAATTCTTCTCCACAAAAAGGCGACATAAGAAACCTTGGTAATTATAGACCAATAAGCCTTCTATCCCAGCTATATAAATTATTCACCAAAATAATAACCAAAAGATTAACAGGAAAGATAGATTTCCAGCAACCCCGTGAACAAGCCGGATTTAGATCTGGGTTCAGTACGCTGGATCATATTCATGCAATTAAATACCTAATAGAACAGTGCAATGAGTATAATGTAGATCTTTATATAGCCTTTATAGACTACCAAAAGGCCTTTGACAGTATAGAAATTTGGGCAGTCCTTAATTCTCTTAATGCATATAGAGTGGACAGCAGATACACGAACCTGATAAAAAACATCTATTCTTCCGCCATAATGCATGTCCAGTTATGGAATAAAACCAACGACATTCCAATAAAACGAGGTGTTCGACAAGGAGATACAGTGTCACCGGGGCTATTTATTGCAGCTTTGAACGAAATCTTTAGAGAAATGGTTTGGCATAAGAAAGGAATCAACATTGATGGCGAACTTCTACATCATCTACGCTTTGCCGACGATATTGTACTTATAAGTAGTAACGTCCAAGAATTACAAGATATGATCCTAGACTTGAACAACCATTCAAAAATGTTGGCCTAGAAATGAACATCAGCAAGACGAAGATAATGACTTACACAAACAATAACCCCGTAATCCACGTAGAAGGTCAACAACTAGAGAATGTCGAAAACTACATATACCTGGGACAAAAACTAACTACTAAAAAAGACAACATGACTGACGAGATTACACGAAGAGTGTCCCTTTCGTGGGCGGCATTTGGCAAATTAAAACATGTCCCGACATCAGACATACCCCACAACCTCAAGAAAAACTCTCTATAACCAATGCATTCTTCCTGTGCTTACATATGGAGCCAAAACATGGTGTCTTACTAAGAAGTTGGCCCAAAAATTGACGAAAGCCCAAAGAGCCCACGAGAGAATAATATTAAATATCAAACTATCAGATCGCATGAGAAATACTTGGATAAGAGAACAAACCAAGCTGACAGATGTCATGGAGAAGGCAGCTCAACTAAAGTGGTCATGGGCAGGTCACGTAGCTCGAATAAATGACAATCGGTGGACCAAGAGGCTCATGGAATGGAGGCCAAGAGTGGGGCATAGGAGTATCGGCAGGCCAAACACAGGGTGGAGAGACGATATTAAAAAATCAGCGGGTCTTCTTAAGATGAGAGAAGCTATCAGCAGAAAGAAATGGTTCAATATGGGAAAAGCCTACATCCAGCAGTGGATTGAAATAGGCAGATCGTGATCGTGATTTAATGTTGGACACAGGGAGGCAGAGTCATTGTGTGACTTGCCCCGCTCACATGGATTAAGACAAATTATCTTCGAACCTTCCCGTAGAACAAATGGTTTGATAATGTGTTTCTTAATATTGGTGCCACGTCTGAAAGTGTGCATGTCCATTCCTGTGATTTCTCAGATCATAGCGCTCAGCAGGTGACTGTGGATGTGCTAGAGAGGACAGTGACAAGGGAAGTTCATAAGGTACGTCCTTTAACTGAAAAGTGCTTTAATACTTTCCATTCTATACTCGATCAGCTTAGTTGGGATTTTATAAGGGATGATACTATTAACGTCAATGATGCTTTCAAAACCTTCCAAGAAAATTTTGTTGATGCTTCAAGTTTGCGTTCCCAGACGGAGAGGCTAGGAGGACTTGGTACAGCTCTCGTTCGCATTGGTATACGGAAGAACTAAGGAACATGATAAATCAATTAGAACTTGTTAATGAACTATTTGTTAAATATAAGAGTAATAACCTGAAACTTTTTCGAGATAGACTCACAACTAGGTACAGAAAGGAAATTAACTTGGCCAAAATCAGAGCTAAAGATGAAGTTATACGTAAATCTACTAATCGGCAGAGTACTATGTGGGGCATTACTAATTCTAAAAGAAACCTGTCAAAAAGTAAAACTATTTCTAATTTGTCACCTAATGATTTCAACAATACTTTTCGAACAAACCCCATGAAATTGCTAGATCTATTCCAGATAAAGGAACTGTAACTCATGAATTATTTCTGAAGGTAATCCATAGTGATATAAAGTTTTCTTTCAAAGAAGTTGGTTGCATCGATGTACGAGATGTCATTCGTTCCATGATAAATAGTAAGTCTAAAGATTTTTTCGGACTCTACTGTACTCATTAAAAGAAATGTCAAGTCTATTATTGCACCACACACAAAGCTTATAAATAAAGGTCTTATACAAAGAACCTTCCCTGATAGTCTTAAAATCTCTAAGGTAATCCCACTCTTCAGAAAAAGGGATGACAATAATTTGTTGAACTACACGACAATTTCCCTTGTACCAATATTTTCCAAGATACTAGGAAAAATTATGTGCAATCAGGTTTTGGATTATTTCGAATCTCATGAACTTTTTTCTAACAATCAGTATAGCTCTAGAAAGGGCCGAAGCACCACAGATGCTATTATGCAATTCATTAATAATACAATGCATTGTTTTTAAGCAGGGTTGTACTCACTCTCACTGTTTCTTGACCTCAACAGGGCCTTCGACTGCGTGTCTCACCCGGCACTAATGCGTAAACTGGAGAAGTACAAATTCGATTCGAGAAGTAGAAAAATAATTTTTACTTTTCTTACTAATAGATTTCAGGCAGTCTGTGTACATGACTGTTGGTCGGAGAGGAAGGAAATGACGATTGGGGTTCCTCATGGCTCAATCATGGGGCCAGTGTTTTTTCTCATCTTTATTACTGATTTTCCTGATTACTTGAAAGACGGCCTGACCCTTTTGTTCGCTGACGATTCTACCATCTCGGTCGATTGTACGGATCTGGTGCATGCGGCGGAGCTGTTTGAGATTGCGCAGTCGAGGGCTCTGGATTGGATCGCGGCAAACAGGCTGTGCATGAACGAAAATAAAACGGAAAAAGTGGATTTTAGTCTGAGACGTGTTGAATCTTCGAGTGTTAGATTTTTGGGAATCTATCTAGACTCTCGTCTTACCTGGTTCATCCACATAAGTCACCTTGCAGCCCGGTTGAGCAAAAACATATTTGTTCTGCGCAACCTAGCATCTTCTGTCTCAACAGATGTCTTGAAGATTGCTTATTATGCCTTATGCGAATCTCATGTTAGATATGGACTTTTAGTCTGGGGTGTCTCCGGCGAGATTGAGAGAATTTTTAGGTTGCAATGGCGTGCTGTAAGAATAGTTGGTCAACTTGGGTACAGGGATTGTTGTAAAGACGCGTTTGAGTCAAATCGAATTCTTACGTTGCCAAATCTATTCATATTCGAAAATCTCATGTATGCGCACAGAAATGTTGACTCATTGTTGCTCAATAGAGACAGGCACTTTCATAAACGAGGACCAGATATGATATCTATATACCTTACAATAGTCTGAGTAAGTCGCAGAATGATCCTGGATTCTTGTCTCTGAAGTTTTTTTAATTTGTTACCTCTAAATGTTAGACGATTATCACCTTCAAAATTCAAGTCTTGTTGACTGAAAATGTATTTTATGACAAGAAGGAATTCCTGAGCAAAAAACGGTCAGTTTATAATTTCAATATTCCTGTAAATCCTGTATAATTTAATTGTTATGAATTTCTTCTTGATATACTTTCGTCTATTTTCAAGTGTATAACAGGTAAGAAGGTGTATAATTTACAATGTAATACAATTTACCCTTAATATTCTTTTCGACATGTGCAAGTAAAAAGATTGTATACAAGCATGAATGAACATATTCTATTCTACAGTGTGTTCCAACGAAAATTTGACCCCCCCTATAACTCCGAAATGAGTAACATTAGCGAAAAACACCAAGACACGTCGATTTTTGTTTCGAGGGGGAGCATTTTTCGAAATAATTCGAAACTTCTCAGATCAACCCCTACCCCAGCAACCCTAACTTTGAAATTCATCATAGGGAATAAGGGTCGAGTGGCACCTTACTGAAAAGGTCTGTCAATTCTCCACCTTGATTTGTCATTTTAGAATTTTAAATTAACATACAGGGTGTCCCAACCAAGGGTGAAGTTGAATTCCTGGAAATCCCAAATACTAAATGAAATAGATTTATTTTGGCATAATGCAAGCGCAGGTTTATGCTCGGTCTAGAAAAACGACCTACACTTGTGAATTTGGAGTTGGTGCAATCAACCCCTATTTCCAGCATCCCCAACTCAAAAATCATTCGATCGATAATAGGTCAAGTGGCACCTCGTTGGAAAGGTACTGCAATTTTCTCTTCGAATTTGGTATTTTCGAAATTCAGAATCATCATACAGGGTGTCCCGAAGCAGGAACATTGAAAATCCAAATAACTTTTGAAACTGGTTCATTTCGGTATACGAGAACATGTTTGATCCGAGAATAGGACTTTCTTGTGTGGTTATAGAATTTTGCAATCAACCCCTTCCATTCAGCATCCCCAACTTGAAAATCATACAAATAATTCAAGTGGCATATCTTCAGAAAGGTTTTTGAATTCCAGAATGATTAAAGCATTTCATTCAGTTCGGCTCTCCATACAGGATGTCGCTTTCGAAAAATTCAATATCGTCATTTGAAATTATCAACTAAAATTAATTCGAAACTGTTAAAAGTATTGGGGTACGATGTGTTGAGCATCAATTACGAAGAAATAAAGCTGATTTCTGCATTGAAAATGTTCACATTTTTTCATTTCCATCTGGCGTGCAGTCATCTGTTATTTCTCATTTTGCAATGAAATATTATTATTATTCAGATCAGTTCCTCATTATTGTTGTTGTTCGTCAGTTGAAATTAATCTGAAAATGGTTAATTCCACTGAGGAAAGGGTCGAAATTGTATCGACGTATTTTCGAAATAACAGTTGTGCCAAAGAAACGGCAAGGATATTCGATAGGAACCATCCTGAAAGAGAAAGGGAGTCAGTCACCAGTACGTTAAATATTTGGTTGACAAATTCCTAGCTACGGGTTCGGTGGCAAACAAAAACATGAAGTGGCATGTCCTGTCAGAAATGAGGCAACGGAAGTGGCAGTAGTGGGTCATCTACAAATGGAGAATACTACTTCGATCAGAAAACTATCTCGTCTGACTGGTGTATCAGCTACAACTGTCCATAGAATCGTGAAACATCACAAATTTCACCCTACAAGGTAAAATTAGTGCATGAAATAAACGAAGATGATCCAGATCGTCGTTTACAGTTTTGTGAAAATCTAAGTGAAAACCTAAACGCTAATCCAAATTTTCTGAATAACATCTGTTTTTCTGATGAAAGCACCTTTATGCTCAGTGGTGAAGTGAATAGACATAATTGTCGATATTGGGACACACAGAATCCTCATTGGTTTAGAGAGGCCCACACGCAAAGGCCTCAGAAGTTGAACGTTTGGGCAGGAATTTTGGCAATCATCTAGTTGGGCCTTTCTTTATTGAGGGTAATCTGAATGGAAATGGCTACCTACAGTTGTTAGAGGAACACATACATCCTAGATTGACAGAAATTTTACAGAACGATCCAACTCTTTCTGAGGACGAAATGCGTTTTCAACAAGACGGTGCTCCTCCGCATTATGATGCTCGGGTGCGCCAATATTTAGACGAAAATTTCCCAGGAAGGTGGATTGGTAGAAGAGGACCTGTTGAGTGGCCAGCCAGGTCACCAGATTTAAATCCTAGATTTTTTTTGTGGGGCCATCTTAAATCTAAAGTTTATGCCACAAGACCAGAAAACCTGGAGGAGCTGCGGACGAGGATTATCACAGAATGCCAACTTTTGACTCCTGAAGTTTTCGCTAATGTGAGAAGAGAGTTCGAAAATCGTCTGTATAACTGTATGGAGGTGGGCGGAGGTCATTTTGAACAATTGTTGTAATAATCAAGTTAGTTTTTTGTTTTCAATTGAATACAAGTTCAATAAATCTCGTTTTCCTGTTTAGATGAGCATCCAATCAGTTTCTCCATCATCCCCTCATCCTGATCCTCACGCCAGAAAACCTCGATTGCCAAACTGAAACCAATGCCTCAGTGATTCAGAAAATTTTTTTTTGCCACTCAACCTGTAATCACTTGTATGATTTTTTAAGTTGGGGATGCTGAATGGAAGAGATTGATTGCAAAAATTCCATATTCACGCAAGAGAGTCTTATTCTCGAATCAAACATAAACATGTTCTCGTAGTATACCGAAATGAACCAGTTTCAAAAAGTTATTTGGGTTTTCAGTGTTCCTGCTCCGGGACACCCTGTATGCTGATTCTGAATTTCGAAAATACCAAATTCGAAGAGAAAATTGAAATACCTTTCCAACGAGGTGCCACTTGACCTATTTTCGATCGAATGATTTTTGAGTTGGGGATGCTGGAAATAGGGGGTTGATTGCACCAACTCCAAATTCACAAGTGTAGGTCGTTTTTCTAGACCGAGCATAAACCTGCGCTTGCATTATGCCAAAATAAATCGATTTCATTTAGTATTTGGGATTTGCAGGAATTCAACTTTACCCTCGGTTGGGACACCCTGTATGTTAATTTAAAATTCTAAAAATGACCAATCAGAATGGAGAATTGACAGACCTTTACAGTAAGGTGCCACTCGACCCTTATTCCCTATGATGAATTTCGAAATTAGGGTTGCTGGGGGTAGGGGGTTGATCTGACAAGTTTCGAATTATTTCGAAAAATGCTCCCCCTCGAAACAAAAATCGACGTGTCTTGGTGTTTTTCGCTAATGTTACTCATTTCGGAGTTATAGGGGGGGTCAAATTTTCGTTGGAACACACTGTATATTCTGCTCTGAACGAGGAGAAATACGAGCTTTTCGATCAACTGAATAACGCACTCGAAAATTGGACAACATAGAGAAACTATACTCCTGGGTGACTTCTATGCCGGAGTTGGACGTAGAGAAAAAGATCAAAAGGTCGGAAAGTACGGGGAGAAAAAAAACAATAACAATGGCCAAAGGTTGATAGAGAATATAAACTGAAGATTTTGAATGGTTTCTTCCAGCATAAAAAATACATAAATACACATGCCATCAAGGTAGATAGAACGATAATTGACTATGTGATCGTGAAACAAACCACAAAGCTGATTGTAGAAGACACAAGGGTACAAAGGAGTATTGAATGTGGCTCGGACCATTATCTCATCTTAGCAAAAACCGTGATGCCATTTAACTTCTGTAAAAGAACAATGGGGAAAACTGAGGAAGACAAATTGAACCAGAGAATATAGCTTACTGAACTCAAGTACCAAACAACATCATCAAAATAGACTTGATATCGGAAATTGAACGACGAGTTCCTAACGAAATACACAGAAATACTCTACAGGCACATATCTGAAGTTCTGCACTCTGCGGCACTAGAAACTGAAGAGTGGAAATGTCGATAAATGTTATAGGTACAGTTTTAGAATTTACAGCAATCGAATACCTCGAATTTGTACATGAATAACCAGGACCAGTCGTATTCACATAAACTTTTGATTTATTTAAGAAGAATCGCTTGGCTACAGTACCTACGCTTTACGGCGACTTTCCTTAATAACATTATGGAACACCAATCGCGTTGTGTCTGCAATTGACTGCGTTGAAATTGCATTCGAGGGCGTTTTATTGCGGAAATCGTCTCTTAAAATCTCCTGGCTTCTCCATCAATCTTGTCGTTTATTTTCGCTTCGAAACGATAGCTTTTATTGCTTATTTTACGGTAACGTACAGATTATATCATTCGTGGAATGGCGTCGACTATCGTATACAACTGTTACTTCCAACGCAATTAATAATCAGCACAATGTTCGGAATTGTTATACATGTACATATTCCTGACGATGTGATAATCAATGAGTTATAAGGGATGATAAATAGTAATATTTTTCTGCCAAAAAGATAGATTGATTTGTGGATTCGTCAATGTGTCGAATTTCTGAACAATTTTGACCAGAAATTCTTAATTTTTCCCTCGGGGTCAGCTTGGTAATCCAGGTGCAAACTTTTTCATTTGTGGTGATTTTAATGTGCCCTGTGCTCGGACCTACCTCCCATCTCAAGATACCGGGGGATACAATCAGGTGTACGCAAATAAACTATTAAGTTTGCGGCTTGCAAAAGTGCTTACACTCATATTACTAATAATGACATTTGTCATAATTTAGATACGAATGTCAAAATAATTTTGCAAATTTATTCAATATTTTAATCAAGATCCACGTAGAAATAATATATGGACGATGTCAACCCAAATTTTGGGTTCATAATGAATCTAGAAAATCTATATTTCATAATCGGCATCACTTAGAAGACCGAACCTGGCCATCGGGGCTCTCTTGGTGAAACAGAGAGGAAATTTTTTTGTTGAGTTTAAATATTGAAAGGATTTCCAAGGATAAATGCTATTATTCTTCAAAATTGACAAGCAAGAACAAGATGGAAGTGATTATGCTTCAGGAGACTCACACTGCGACGGAAGAACATCTCCGTGAAAGAGGAAATTTCGCAGGTTATGTACTTTTTGATTATCTCCTTAGTCCTATTTATGGCCTTGCTTGCTATGTAAAATCTTCATCATTCAATCATACTCAACTTGTACAGAAGGGTACGTTGAGTGGTGTTTTCTATATTGCGTTCAAATTTTTTGATGTGTTTGTTGTTAATATTTATAAACCTCCTGGCGAAATCTGGCCCATCAATTTCGGTATTATTCTTCCCCACCCTGCTATCTATTGTGGTGACTTCAATTGCCATCACAATCAATGGGGTTATACAGAAAACGACAGTGAGTGGTATTTTATTAGTTGAATGGATGAAAACAAATGATTTTCAACTTGTATTCGATGCGAAAGCAAAGGGCACTTTTCATTCTGCCAGATGGAATCGCGACTATAATCCTGATCTTTAATAAAAAACAAGTACTGTGTTTTAAGGAATTTTACTTAATAATTGCGATTCGTAACGCGTTTCACTACACCCTAGCTTCTTCAGACGAATGAATATACAGAAAAATATAAATGAGAATATAACTATAAATTTTCCTGAGTAATTAAGAGCTTATTGGGTTGCTTATTCTTAAGTGGTTATTTATGACAGGTATATCCAATAAAATTAAGGAATAAATTGTTCCCCGAAAAGATTCAATAGAGGTGAAGGGCTTAAATCTACTTGTTCATTGATGAGTCTACCTGAGTGTTTGTATTTATTGATTTCTAAAGTTTCCCAAAGATCTACCTTCCAATATTTATTTTACTAAAAACAATAAATCAGGTGTTTATCGATTGAATTGCAATGACTGTGATAATTTCTATATTGGTAGAACACATAGAAATTTTAATATTAGAATATCGGAACACAAACGCAGTTTTTCAAATAAAAATCAGATTCAAATTACGCGAATCATCTCTTAGAAAATAATCATTCTTTCGACCCACAGTTTGAAATTTTGCATACAGGTAATAAATATTGGAAGGTAGATCTTTGGTAAACTTTAGAAATCAATAAATACAAACACTCAGGTAGACTCATCAATGAACAAGTAGATTTAAGCCCTTCACCTCTATTGAATCTTTTCGGGGAGCAATCTATTCCTTAATTTTATTGGATATACCTGTCATAAATAACCACTTGAGAATAAGCAACCCAAGAAGCTTTTAATTACTCAGGAACATTTATAGTTATATTCTCATTTATATTTTTCTGTATATTCATTCGTCTGAAGAAGCTACGGTGTAGTGAAACGCGTTACGAATCGCAATTATTAAGTAAAATTCCTTAAAACACAGTACTTGTTTTTTATTATTGATAATGGAATTTTACCAAGTAAAAGCCTCCCAAATTCAAATATCCTGATCTTTGTCTGGTTTCTAACGACTCTGAATGTTTTCCTCTTCCTGTTCGTCGTAAAGTACTTTCAGATTTTCCTCACAGTCAACACAGGCCAGTTATTATTTCGTTAAATTTTCAATTTACATTTGCAGATTCATTAGAAAAACCAAGATGGAATTTCAAAAAAGCTCGTTGGAATGATTTCACTAAACAGGTAGATAGTGATTTGAGATGGGTTCCCCCTTTGGGTAGAAATTATTTCCGGTTTATAGGAGTTGTCAAGAACGCTGCTAAAAACATATTCCCAGAGGCTTTCGAAAGGATTATATACCTAGGTGGTCAGAGGAATCAAATGTTTTTTATAAGAATTATCAGCAAAATCCTTCCAGAGAGAAAGCCGATGCACTCCTTAGTACTTTGTATGATAGCAGAAAGAATAAATGGAATGAGTGGATGAATGGTATGAATCTTCGTCATTTTAGTAGAAGTTCCTGAGATTTGTTGAGGAAATTAGGCAATGCTGATCCCGTTTCAAAAACTCCGTCTAATATGAATCCGAATTCTGTAGCATCTAGGCTTGTTAATGTCTCTAAAAGTGTGAAGATTAGTAGATATGACAGGAATAGAATGAAACGAATCTTACATAAAAGGAGGAGGGATGCTATCACGGTTGAGGATTTATTGAATCCTTTTGAGGAAGAAGAGCTCAAATCTGTAATAAAATCTACTAAAGTTCGTAAAGCTCCAGGATTTTATGGCATTACAGATATGGTCAAATTGAAATAACTCCTACTGAAAAAAAGTGCAGTGGATATCAACGTTCATTTCATGAATCTTAAATACCTAAATCATATAACCAATACATGTAATCGAAGATTCAGCGAACAGCCCATTTAAATAATTAAATACAGAACACCCTAACGTCACGCGCCGTTTCGATGTTTCAGGTATTCGTTTTTTATCCAATTCAATGAAATTCTTGCTTTCTTTTGATCAGTGCAAGTACGAAGGAAATAGATACGGTTCAAGAAGAAGTTTTCTTGAAGTTTAATTTCCACGTTTATCAGATATCGATTGAGCAGTAAACTATATTCACCTTCCGCCTTCCGTTGTTTTGTGCGAGATTCTCTTTCTCTTCTTTTCAGACAGTAATAGGAGTAATTTAGCAATTCATTTGAATGTACAATAAAATGTTCCCTTACTAATCGGGTTGAATGAATGATCCATTTGTTTTAATGTTATAGCTTTAGTATACGAATGTACCTTGATAAAACAAAAGATGAGAGAATTACATAAAATCTCGTTAATCCAGATGCGGTTGAGATAACAAAACCCATCAGATGTATCAAAACAAATAAGTTTGTTGGTATAATTGTAAGAAAAAGTCGAAAAAATAATCATGAATTATTCAGGAATATTCACCGAACTAAGGTAGAAATTCCGTGCTGTTGCACTTCTTTCCATTATGTCCAAAGGGATGCAGAGAGTCATGAACGATGAACTCATCAAATATCTTGAGTTGCAAGGAATTATCAACGACCGTCAGTATGATTTTCGCAGGCAAAGATCGACAGGAGATCTGCTAGCCTACGTTACTCATGTTTGTACATCAACGATGGAAAAACATGGGGAATCTAGAGCAGTAGCCCTCGACATCTCTAAAGCCTTCGATAGGGTTTGGCATGCAGCCTTGTTGAATAAACTTGCTGCATATGGGCTTCCCGAAAAATTGCGGGGTTGGATAAGTAGCTTTCTTTCAAAGTTGTGGTCGACGGTATAACATCTGATTGTTTCCGGTTGCAAGTAAGAGTACCTCAGGGATCCATTATTTCGCCAACCATGTTTCTGTTGCAGATAAACAATCTTCTGTCATCTACAGAGAACAAGATCTTCGGTTTTGCAGACGAAAAATAGAGCTCATAGGCAGTATAAGAGGACGGGATATCGTGAGGATTATTTGCGATTCAGGGAGCTTAGAGCTGGTTGTCATGAGCTTGGATCTTGTTTGTATTCCAGGTATATTGATTCTGTTGAGGCAGATATCAGGTCGAGTCCCCAGAACTTTTGGATATATATCAATCACAAGAAGTATTCGCACGAATTACCGAATACCTTGGAGGACGGAGGTGAAATAGTTAATTGTTTTGCTGATTTTTTCTCTAAAGTGTATAGTAAGGAGTATGTCGTGCCACCCTATTTTGAATATGATAAGGTTGGTGGATTTATCGTCAATACAGTTCACACAAAGCGAAATTTTTGAGTTGATAAGTGAGTCAAAGCTCGAAACTTCAGTTGGACCCGATGGACTCCCGACTTTTATTTTGAAGAAATTTATTTTCACTTTGGTCGGTCCGATATGTGACCTTTATAATTTGTCGTTGAGAAGTGGGGTTTTCCCATCGTTTTGGAAGTTGAGTTTTTTGGTTCCCATATTCAAATAAGGCGATAAATCAGTTGTTTCTAAATACAGAGGAATATGCATTCAATCTGCGTTGCCTTAATTATTGGAGTGCATGATAAGCAATTAATTATCTTGGGTGTGCACATCAGTTATCATAAAAGAACAACATGGGTTCCGTAAGCAACGCTCCACAATCTCTTATTTACTTCTCTTCACCAGTGATATCGTGAAATGCTTCGATGGGGGATACCAGCTCGACGCCATATATACCGACTTTTCCAAGGCGTTTGATAAAGTGAACCATAATCTGCTTATTGGTAAACTCTTTGCACTCGGGATAAGGGGGTCATAACTGGAATGCATTCGTAGTTTTTTATACTGCCGAAAGTTCGTTACAAAAACTTTTATTCAAAAGAGATTTGTCTGATTTTCAGTGTTCCCCAGGGATCTCACATTGGGCCTTTTCTATTTAGCATTTTGTTAACGACGTTCAACGAATTTTGGCAACTGATTTCCTTCTCTTTGTCGATGATATGAAGGTTTATTCGATTGTTGAAAGTGTTTCTGATGCTGAGTATCTGCAGAGTCAGTTAGACAGTCTTTATGAGTGGACGAAACATCTTTATCTCAACCTTAGCAAGTGCTCTGTTATCACATATACACGATGCAAAGAGAAAATTGAATATCGGTATGATGTTAGAGGGAGATTTTGGCCGGCGTCAGCTCGGTCAGAGATCTGGAGATCACACTCGATGAAGCTCTGAATTTTAACGAACACATATCAAATGTTACGAAGAAGGCATTTCAAATGCTCGGTATTGTGCTGCGTAACGATTTCTCTCCCGATGTTCTGAAGCTGCTTTACTGTTCCTTGGTACGTTCGGTGATGGAATATGGTTGCATGGTTTGGTCCCCACATACCTCAGTTTCCACAGATTGTCTGGAAAGGTTGCAGCGAAGATTTCTTCGATACTTGGCGTTCCGATCTGGACTGACCATCTGCGAGCGCTCAATAACTGTGATGAGTGAAAGATATAACTTGAAATCACTCAAATGTAGAAGAAGCATTTCTGATGTGTGTCTCTTATATAAAATTCTTAATGGTCGAATAGATTGTCCTGAACTATTAACATTATTCAAGTTCAATGTTCCAATTAGAATAACTAGATTTACACCATTGTTTAGGGAAAGAATTCGCCGAACGAATTACTCAAGGAACTTCTTCACAGATCGCTCGGTTGCTATTGCGAACAGAATACACACTCAGGTTGATCTCTTTGCCGTTTCGCTGCGTTCATTGAAAGTGCGATTGGCACTCCTTTTGTAGCGGTGGTATTCATGTTTTTGTTGTTGATTGCTTGTTTTCATTTTACGTCTTATGGATTGTCATTGAAAATTTCTGATGCTGTTTTATGTAAAGTTATGTTTTGTTCAGTATTTGAAATTATTGTTATATTTTTATTCGACATTGGGATGGATGGGGTTTCCGTTCAACTTTATACACATATAATGTCAATTATGATGTATTAAAGTATAATAAGTAATTAAATAAATGAAATTAAATAAATTGTACCCTGATTTATTTTTTCAGTAGTCTGAGGCCGATCACAGCTGCGGAATCTCAGCGCCATAGATGTCAACAAATTAATAACTCGAACTCTGACTTACAGAAGATTTCGGAGTGGGGTCAGTTGAACCTGGTGAGCTTCAACGCGAGCATGACGCAAGCAACAACGTTTTCTAAAACGTCCCCGATGAAGTACGTCATCTCAGCTGTTGCTTCTATATAAAGCGCAAATTCGACCTGATTTGGAATAGTGTTCCCATGTATGGAAATCTGCACCCAAAAATTCGTTGCAGGTGTTATATAGTGTGAAAAACGAGCTCCGCGCCTCATTGATCACCCGGAGATCACCCGCGATCTCCAACCACTGGCTCTCAGAAGGCAAGTTGCTGATCTTTCTCTCTTTACAGATACTTTCACGGAAGATTCTCCAAGGAGCTGGAAGACCTTGTTTCAGGAAAACCCGAACACTAGGCTGGCAAGGAGTTCTCATCATATCTCTCTCTATAAAAATTTCTTTGTTTACACGACCAGTGAACTGTGGAAGAACTCGCTTCCGTCCAACATCTTCCAAACATCCTACAATTTGGCCCTCTTCAAGAAGCGAGTAAACAGACACCTCAATTCTTCCTAGGCGCCTTTCATCTGGTGTAACAGGTTCTCCTATTCCTTGAGGAGTCACACCGACAAAAATACCAACTGAGCATGTCACTGAATTGAGACTCAGAGGTGACATCAGAGTGGAGCCAGTTGAATTTGGTCAATTTTAACGCGAATAAGACGAAATCAACAATGTTTTCTAGAAAAATCACTACTGGAAACCCTCCTCAGAAAAGATAAAATCTGCTTCAGCAAAATTCAGTTTTCTCTTCCGGGCTAAGTGTTAGTCTTCAAGAACTACAGGAATAGAAGATGCTAGAAACAGAAGACTGCGATGCAGTTGGACAGATGCTTCCTTCACTCTAGAAAATGTTGGAAAATTTTTGGGAGATGAGGAACTGAAAATTTATGAGCAAGATCTCCGGATTCAACTGGCCTCCGTTTTTTTATGCACCTACTCGACAGCTCAGTCAACATCGGAGTTTGCTGGCATAACCATGTTTCAGGCATTGCTGAATCTGCTTCTGCTAAACTCAGTTTTATTTTCAAGGCTGAGCAATACTTCACGGCATCACATCTGATGATTTTATACAAAGCAGAGGTGTGTATCATTCGAAAGGCAATAAAATATACCACCTACTCGATAGGAAATGCCATTCGAAAAAACGGTGAAATGAAATTTGAACGAGTGCCTGCGTAACATTGATCAACAATACGCGTCATATGTTCGAGCAAAAACAAATACTATCACAATAGTTGTACTCTTGAAGCTTTGAAATCAATATTGAAGGCAACAAATTGTCCTCAAATATCGGAAAATGTCAAATATTTTGCAAACCATCTAAAATCATTATCATCATCATCATCAAGCAGCTCGTTCTGTCCACTGCTGGACATAAGCCTCCCATAAACTATGCCACATCCTTCTGTTCTGTGCCGTCTGTATCCAATTCGTCTGGATGCGTTTTATATCGTCAGACCACCTTGTTGGGGGACGTCCTATACTTCTTTTTGCTTCGTGTCTTGGTCGCCATTCTAGAATTTTCTTGGTCCATCTTCCGTCGGTGGTTCTTGCCAGATGTCCGGCCCATTTCCATTTAACTGTGGCGATCCTACTAATAGCATCCTCAACCCCACTTCTTTGCCTGATTATGTCATTTGATATTCAGTCTCTAAGGTATAATCCGAGCATGCATCTCTCCATGGCACGCTGGGCCACTCGAACTTTATTGGCCGATTTCTTGGTCAGAGTTAAAGTTTCCGCGCCGTAAGTCATGACAGGCAACACACACTGGTTGTAAACTCCTCGTTTCAAACAAATTGGGATATCTGATTTCAAGATATTGCTCAGTTCACCAAACGCTGCCCAAGTAAAGCCAATTCTTCTTAAGATTTCACAGGTTTGGTTGTCTCGACTTATTTTGATTTCATGTCCAAGATATTTGTAGGCTTGGACTTGTTCAATTTCAGCATCACCTATCTGAATATTTCCACTTGTAACGAGATTGGTCATATATTGTGTTTTAGACGCGTTCAGCTTTAGTCCAACCCTTTCAGAAGCTTGTTTGAGCCTTTCAAGCATTTCTTTTGCATCTCCTATGTTGTCGGATATGAGGACGATGTCGTCGGCAAACCTAAGGTGGTTCAAGTATTCCCCATTAATATTTATACCCATATTTTCCCAGTCTATCCTTTTGCACATATACTCGAGTAGGGTTATAAAGAGTTTTGGCGAAATCAGATCTCCCTGTCGCACGCCCCTCTGTATTTCGAATGTTTCTGTTTTTGCGTGAAGTTTCAATACAAGCTGTGGCATGATCATATATGTACTTTATCTGTGCCATGTATCGATGGTCTATGCGACACTCAGCTAGAGCCTCTAACATTTTACGTTGGTTTATGGTATCGAATGCCTTTTCATAATCTACAAAGATGAGAACCAGGGGTTTATTGTATTCGAGGCATTTTTCTATTGAGGTTTTAATAGTTTGTAGATGATCATTCGTACCAAATCCGCTCCGGAAACCAGCCTGCTCGTAGGGCTGGTAGAAGTCAAGCTTGACTGTCAACCTTTTGTAATAATTTTCATATAGAGTTTGTATATGTGCGATAAAAGGCTGATGGGTCTATAGTTGTTAAGTCAGTGATGTTTCCCTTTTTGTGCATTATCACCACCACGGCGTTGTTCCATTGGGTTGGAGTTACACCCTCCGTTAGGCATGCATTGAACAACTTCTGGATCTCTCGCAGCAGAGTCCCTCCTCCTGCTTTCAGAGATTCTACCACAACCTCATCATCACCAGGTGCTTTATTATTTTTCATCTCTGCTAATGCCGTTGATATCTCATCTATTGTTATATCTGGTATATCTTCTGACCCAACGTTTAGTATTTTAGGTAAAGGGTTTTCTTCTGTTTGGTTTTCTCTTAGTCGATAGAGCTCTTGGTAGAAACCTTTGGTAATTTCAAGGATTTCATCTTTATTCGTTGTTACGTTCCCTTCCTTGTCCGCCAACTGCCAAATATTTTTCTTTCCTGGACCCAATCTTCGTCTTAGTACTTTCAAACTCCTGTTCTCCTCAATCACTCTCGTAATCATCTCTGTATTGTAGTTTCGTGTGTCTCTTCTGATAGCTTTCGAAATATCTTTGTTCAGTTGTTTTAATTCACCTGTATTTGTTGTTTGTTTATTTTTAAGTTGTCTTCTCCTTTCCATAAGTGTCTTTGTTGTCTGACTTAATTTTCCCTTGCCTCTCGATGTTTTGGAACTACAACCTTTTTCGGCACTTTTAATGATCTCAGTTAGTTGTTGGTTTTGTTCGTCAACAGTTTTATATGTTTCGTTTTCTAGGTTTTCCAGGTTTGTTTCTATCAGCTTTGGAATTTGTTGATATCGTGAGGAGATGTCCATTTCATGTGATCTGTCTTATTTATCATTCTTGATCTTGCTGTCTTAGTATTTTTCACTACTTTTGCTCTGACCAATCTATGGTCGCTTCCTATAGAGCAACTATTCAAAACGGTAACATCATGGACTATTTCTTTTTTGTTGGCTATTATGAAATCTATTTCGTTTTTGGTCCTACCATCGGGGCTTTGCCAAGTCCATTTGCGTTGGAATTTCTTTCGGAAAAAGGTGTTCATCACATAAAGTTGATGCTGCTGCAAGGAACATTGCCCTTTTCATTTCTTCTGCCGATCCCATGGTTTCCAATCGGGGTCTCTGAAGGGTCTTCACTGTGTCCGACTTTTGCATTGAAATCTCCCATCACAATCGTATACTCTGTTGCTGCCCTCTGATGCATAGCTATAGAGAGATCTTCATAGAAGGTTTCAAACTCTTCGTCAGTATGGGCCGTTGTTGGGATGTAGGCTTGTATAATTTTAAGGCAATATCTTTTGTTTAGTCAAAGTATCAGATAAATGACTCTTTCGCTGATATTGTCCACTTGTACAATGTTTTGAGAGTGTCTACAATGTTTTGAGAGAGCATCTAAAATAGATATAGGAAATTACGACTAAACTCGTCTTCATTTCGCCTAACGAAGTCAGAAATGTAAAAATACACCCCCCACAAAAATTGTGGCATCATCCTACTTTTACGACAATACTATATAAAGTATTAGGTTCGTCATTCAAGAGTCGCTTGGTAATTTTCAGAAGTGTGAAATAAGAAGATACCATTCAGAAGAGATGAGTTTATGATGGAAAATAACAACAATTTTCGAGTTAATGAAGAATTAAAGAATTCTACCTTCTTCAAAGATTCGCGAAGAGATCAATCAACTAGCATCGAATAGTTACTAATCATTTTCAAAATCGAGTATTGCCTCCCCGGGCCCTAATTACTGCCAATACACGTCTCAGAAGCCCCTCAAGTAAATTTTGGATGTACTCTTGATTCACTGAGTTCCAAATTTCAGGAAGCAGATTTTCTAGTTGTCTCGGTGTTCTACAAGGCATCCTACATTGCTGAATTTGCCACCCCGTGTTGTCCCAAACATATTCTATGGGATTCTAGTCAGGACTTCTGGCTGGCCATCTTGAAATATCAAATTCGGCATTTTGTAGACATTCTGTAACTACTGTAGCTGCATGAGGCCGAGCATTATCATGCATATAAATATAAAATGAAGTTTTCGCCAATCAATGGGCCAAAGGGTACAACATGGGGTTCAAGGATAAATGCGATGTATCTGGCCGCTGTTATTCTTTCATTATTCACTAGGACTAACTCAGTTCGACCATGAAAAGAAATGCCTTCCCACACCATTACTGAGCCCCCTCCAAAGTTTTCGGTTTTCCGGATATTGCATTGCTGATACCGTTCCCCAGGTCGTCTATATACAGGCATGCGTCTATCATTTGATACTTGAAAGAACCCTGGACCATTCCCCAGTTTGCATGTTCCCTCGCAA
Source organism: Cryptolaemus montrouzieri (assembly GCA_013387265.2). NCBI lineage: Eukaryota > Metazoa > Arthropoda > Insecta > Coleoptera > Coccinellidae > Cryptolaemus > Cryptolaemus montrouzieri. The sequence continues at coordinate 151,449,568 of JABFTP020000185.1, forward strand.
ACCAAAGTCTTGCAACTCGATCCTATCGGGTGAGACGCAGGTCGGTAGAACCACCCTTGGTCTGATATCGTCTTCTCTGAGCCTGTTCCTAACAGTTTGCAATGAAATATGCACTTTTCTGGAAAATGAAAGTTCATTTTGTAGCATTCTATCCGTACAGTGCCAAACTCTTAGTGCAGTTAAACGAAGCCAACGATCATCAACTGGTGTTGTTATCCGATTTCTTTCCTGTCCGGCCCTTCTTCCATATTCCTATGTTTCGTGGTACCGATTAATTGCTCTTGAAATAGTGCGTTGGTTAACATTCAACAAGTTAGCCACGTAACGTTGGCTTCGCCTCCCCTCAAGAAGTGTAACAATTCTTATCACTTCATGATCACTCAAATAGCGTCCAGGACGTTCAGCAGCCATTACAATAAATTCAAAGATTCGAAAATCAACAAGAAACGCAGAAAACTTGCATTAATTTAGCGTGAAAACTGAAGATAAATCAAATGAATACTGATAGTCAAATAAACTCATTCTTGTTTCAGACGTGTTCGAGATCATATGCAAACAAATATTACTACATAGATAAGATTTTTTTCCCCTCTTATGTCCAGAAATATATGTTGACAAAGAAACTGCGATCGAGCTGCTTAATCGATTGTGGAATTCAGAATACTAGGTGACAACTTTGTGGTGTGTGTTGATAAGGTATCCCATTCAAAAAATCATAACTTTGTTCACTTACTTCCTTATGGAACACCCTGTGGAGTCTAAAATATTATTTGATTATAATTACTACAGCACTAAATATTACTGCGTAAAAAGGTTAGCCTATTCTCTGTGGCGTATGTTAATATTAGCATTACACAATAAATATATTATTAGAGGAGAAGGTGGTAATGTGGGCCCCTACTTGATTTTTTAGGCCTCAGGTAAAGAATACAATACTAAGAAGTATATGAAACACGTTAAAGTCGACTTTATTAACTTACACATACATGTCTTTCAATAAAACAAACGAAATTAAAACAGAAAAATAAAAAACATATGTAATATAAAATTAATCAAATTTGGCAATTTGAGATCAGGTTAGGGTTATATGGCACCCTGGGGGCCATATTAAATGTATGAGCGTAATCACAACTAACGGCAAAAATCGCAGATATAATATTCGCCTTCAGGACCTGCACAGGCTGTATGAGTCCATAAATTGCAACTCTGGCACTGTATCCATTCTTCCCCATGTCTGTCGTTAGAATAATTAGTTTCACAAAACATGCAGCTCGTATCTGCGTTTTCCGGGGTCCTATCTGGATATTGACTGTCGTCATTCTCCGAATCTGTTTCTACGACTACATCACTTCCAGAGCTACTGCTGGATGATGATTGAATGACTCTCTGGCACTGAAGGGCTTTATTGCTGCTGCTTGTTCCAACTTTACTATATCCGGTACCGCGCCACGCCCACGCCCACGTCCACGACTTCGGCCACGAGTTTTTACTGAGGGTAAAGATTCACTTAATTCATTTTTGTACGGAGAGGAAGTGATTGCTTTTGTTGTGGTAGTCTTTCTTTCACGATTAGGAGTTCGAATTTTAACTCCAGATATGGGATAAATGTCCTCTAGCAGAACCAAACGAACTTGCGACTCTTGTGCTGTAGCATACACACCAGATGCATCTTGATCAGCAACAGGAGTTGTATGGCGATTAGCTGGGTTTTGTTGGGGGCAAGATTGTTGTTCATTATTTGATGTTTCCATCAGAAAATCGACTTCCATAAAACTTGCGGATTGAATGGGTAAATGCCTGTCGCACGAAAACCATTTACAGCAATTTCCCCTGTGATGCTCTTGAGATATTCCAACCAAAAAGCTCAGCAATATCGTAAGGCTCCAGCGTTCTCTCAAAATGCAGAAGAAACTTACGAATCTCCTCACTGTAATGACTCTTAATCGCGCCCATGAAAGTTTTATTTAACGGCTGTAGCTTATGAGTCGTAAGGGGAAGACTTATAATAGTGATGTGATTTTCTCGTGCCAGTTCTATTAATTCTATGTATGTGACTATAATGTCCATTAAAGGTAAGCAATACGAAAGAAGCTTGGCTCGGTTTTTGTTTCTCAATGAAATGTCTAAACCAGCCAGTGAACAAATTTGATTGGATCGAACCAGATGGATGAACTTCTCTAATCGACTCAGATGACGCACCTTTCATTAAAATTTCTAGGAAATTTCATTATTGGTGGCACAAACATACCAGAAGCACTCATGCAGCAAACAAGAGTACATAGTAACCCACGTTCTGCAGTAGTCAAGGCTACAATCTGTTTTTTCCCTTTTCACCTACAATCTGTGGTATTCTAGATTGCACAATTGTCAACCAAGTCTCTTCTACGTTACAAATCCCATCAGAGGAATTCTTATTTTTCATTTCAGTTTCCAATGTATCGAAAAATTCTTTGACTGTTTCACGGTTAAAACCTTGAGTACAAGCGTAAGTTCCCATTGATCTGCGTAACGATAAACAGTTCTTATGACGCTTCAAAAAGTGATCGAATCAATCACGCCCAGCTACTCCATTTCTAAAATTATTGTTTCTTGAAGCTAACTGATAAGCCCTTCGTCTCACATGCATTCTTGTCAGTCCATAATATTCCGACTCCATAAATAAAATATATTCCACTAACTTTTTTTCAGCTCAGGTGGTAGTAAAGAAGGAGTTTATGCACAAGCAACTCTTTCACTAACCTTCTCAGTGTAGATCTTGGTACACAAAATATTTTTACAGCCTTTTTATACCCCATCTTCTTCGTCCTCACAGTTTCAGTTGCCTTCTCATTTGGTCAGGATCCCAAGTTTTAAGATTTTCTTTTCTTCACAGATGGAAATATCAAAGTTATGCTGGGGCATCTGTAGCAAAAGATTAGAAGAAATGATATGATATATTTATGCTTCACATAATATATGATGGCCACCCCGGATTCATAATACAAACAATGTAAGGAGGCCAAATTGCCTTGGACACTGTCGATCATGAAAGATTATTAGGAATATTGCAAGACTTGGGAATACGAGGCGTTGCTGGAAAACTCGAAGGACGAGAACAATATGTTATGGTTGGATGCACACTGAGCTCCCAAAAGATCGTTAAATACGGAGTACCCCAAGGCACTGTTCTTGGGCCGATTCTATTTATAATTTACATGAACGAAATTTTGAAAGCTGAAACAGAGGGTACAATCATTAGTTTCGCGGATGACACGGTTTTGTGCTATACAGATAGGTCATGGGAAGCTGTTAAGAAAAAGACAGAAATGGATTTAAGTAAAATATTGAACGCATTTGATGAAATGCTATTGACTGTTAACTATGATAAAACATATTTTATGCCGTTTAGTTGCTATAGCAGTGGTTTACCCCTTTTCAAAGAACTCGAAATTGAAAAAAATGAAAAAACTGTCAAAATTGCTACAAAAGAAACTGTAAAGTATCTTGGAGTACTAATTGATCAAAATTTAAGATGGGACTATCATATTGAATTATTGGTTAAGTCTGAGGAGTTTGCTCTATTTGTTTAGATTCCTTGCTAAGTTTGTCGATTTTCGTAGATTGAAGATGATTTATCACGGCCTGGTAGAATGCAGAATTAGATACGGCATCACGATATATGGTGCTGCAGCAAGCTGTTATCTGAATAAAGTGGAAATCTTACAGAAAAAATTCTAAAATAATTTCAAAAAACCAAATACCTACCCTCAGATGACTTATATAAACAAACTGGTGTATTGGATGTCAGGCAGCTGTATTTTCTTGATTGTGTAACACAAATTCACAAAAGTAAAAACAAACTTCAATATGTTGATCATGGATATGAGACCCGATCTTGTTCACAGGCAAAGGTCAAAACCCTTTTCTTTTCGAGAACTATATCTCAACGTTCTTTCGATTTTAATGCCTATAGAATGTATAATTTCCTTCCACTAAACATAAGAATTGTACCCAATATAAAAGTTTCAAAAGGAAGGTCAATTGTTTTCTCAGAATGAAAGATAGAAATGACATCCATTGTTTGTTTTGATCCATATAAAGTTTTTTTTATTGATTTGTATTTCGTTGATCATAGCATACCTTTTGTGTTTCTCTGTTTTTAGTTGCGTACCCACGCCCTGGCTTAGCCTTAGTGGGTAATCCTTGATGTGCTTTGTTCATTCGTCATGGTCATAATTTGTGTTTTTTTTTTATAGTTTGTAATGGGAGGGGGGTTTTCACATTGTGATTATGATTGAGTGAATAAAAATTATTATTATTATTATATACACAAACCATATTAGAGATATTAATAAGAAGTTTTTATAATTACCTTCAAAATCCGACATGAAAGTGTTCACCGAACACAATGTACAAATTACAAGAGGTAAGGTTCAGTATTTCTGGATAAAATTAATGAAATTCACAGTACATTTACAAGTATGGCAGTTGCACGTTTCGACTTGATCGAAACGTACTAATTGACACATACACAAGAGCTATGCATTTGCATAAAAATTGACTTCAAGTAAGTTTATTTGAGAAAATATAACTTTATTACGAATCTATGTAATTGAACATCCTGCATATTTGAAAATGATTTCGGGATATGCACAAAACTAGAGTCTAACTCCTCTCCATATACTTTTTTCGATAGCATTGTAGAAAATATTCCAATGAATATTATTCAAATCAATATATTCACTCCATAATATAAATAAGCTTATTCTAATAGTTTAAATAAACACCTCAAAAGTCTAAGGAACACTTCTGAATATCGATATATCGTATCCAGAACGATCAATATGGAAGAAGAAATGAACAGCTGCATCAATTTCTCACCAAATTATGTGCCGCAACAGATTTCAGTTCTTTTTTTAGAAAAAACTAAAACTGCAGCAGATGCGACGCTGCTTTATAATCATTTCATGTATACAGTGTTTGAAATCAGTTAGTTGGCACTTTGTTTCTGTTGTAAGCACAAATAAAAGATTCAAGTTTTGTGATTCGAACATGGAAAGACGACATTTGACTAGAGAAGAGATGTTACGAACCGTTGGCATGCTCCAAGCTGGAAGCTCACAACATGAAGTATCCAGGGTTCTGGGATGTAACCCAAGTGTCATATACCGTTTATGGTCGCATTTCAATGGAACAGGTAACGTAGAAGAACACCATACAGGTCGTTTCAGGATTACTACAGTCGCCCAAGATCGATTTTTGGTTTCACAAGCCAGAAGAGATCGTACTGAAATCGACTGCACGAAGGTCAACTCCACTCCAGACGTCCTTTAAGAGTTCCACAACTGACCCATGGAAATCGCGCTGCTCGTTTAGCTTGGTGCCAAAAACACGTAAACTGGGATCAAGAGAGGTGGGCCACAGTTCTCTTCAGTGATGAATCTAGATTTAGTTATTATCCCGATTCGGGAAGAACTCGAATATGGAGGGAACCTGGAAAGCAAAACCGTCTCCAGCATGCTCGAGAAGTTGTTATATAGGGAGGCGGATCAGTGATGTTTTGGAGAGGTATACGCCTTGGTGGAAGAACTGACCTCATTTTCAAACAGAACAACCTCACAGGAAATTCTTACGCAAATGAGATAGTTTTACCTGTAGTGGTACCGTATCTCCAAACAATGGGTCAAAATCCACAAATAAAAGATTCTACCATGGAAAGACGACATTTGACTAGAGAAGAGATATTACGAGCGGTTGGCATGCTCCAAGCTGGGAGCTCACAACATGAAGTATCCAGGTTTCTGGGAAGTAGCCCAAATGTCATAAACCGTTTATGGTCGCGTTTCAATGAAACAGGTAGCGTTGAAGTACGCCATACAGGTCGTTTCAGGATTACTACAGTCGCCCGAGACCAATTTTTGGTTTTACAAGCCAGAAGAGATGGTACTACCACAGCATCTCAATTAGCTCAAGAGCTATCACAAGTTCATAATGTACAAATTTCCAACCAAACTGTGAGAAAGCGATTGCACGAAGGTCAACTCCACTCCAGACGTCCTTTAAGAGTTCCATAACTGACCCATGGAAATCGCGCTACTCGTTTAGCTTGGTGCCAAGAACACGTAAACTGGGATCAAGAGAGGTGGGCCACAGTTCTCTTCAGTGATGAATCAAGATTTAGTTTTTATCCCGATTCGGGAAGAATTCGAATATGGAGGGAACCTGGAGAGCAAAACCGTCTCCAGCATGCTCGAGAAGTTGTTATATAGGGAGGCGGATCAGTGATTTTTTGGAGAGGTATACGCCTTGGTGGAAGAACTGGCCTCGTTTTCATACCGAATAACCTCACGGGATGATGCCCCTCCTCATCGTGCAAGAGTTGACTTGAACGTTCTTGAAGAGAATGATATGATCTTCTACCGTGGCCATCCTGCTCCCCAGATCTGAATCCCATCGTGCATGTATGGGACATCCTAAAAAGAAATCTCCTGTGTCAAAACGTCTTCCATCATGAACAGGAGCTTCGATTAGCAGTTCAGGGGGCTTGGAATGACTTAGGCAAAAATGTAATCAACAATTTAGTATTGAGCATGCCACGACGATGCCAAAGTGTCATTAATAACAGAGCTGGACCTTCTGGGTACTGAAAAATATAAGTGCTTCCATATCGTTTCGAAAATATTAATTCAGGATTTTTTTGTTTTACCAAATTTCGTCATTTTCAATTTCAATTTTTTTAAGGTTTTTCAAATTTATTATGTTTTCTTGAGAATACATTAAATATAATACATCCTAAGAAAAATCGAAAGATTTCTATAAATTCGAATCATCAAATTCATATTTTAAAGATATTGGTAAGTGTTCCTAGACTTTTTGAAGTGTTTATATACTATTCAAGAACACTCTTCCGAATTTTTCTCGGTTTTTCACAGCAATACATAATCGATTATTATCTTACAGCAACTTTCATTATTCTGACAAACCCTTGTTTGATATATTTATTATAAGGTAAATTAGTGAATTTGTTGAAAATGCTACTAAATTATTTCCTCATAACTAATAGCAAATCATAAAATGATGCGTATTTTCCGGTGGAAATACTATCAAAACATTCCTAGAATCTACCAACAATTCAATTCAGTTCACAATTTTCAAGAATTTATGAATGGAATGTAGCCTCAATTCAACAAGGTTGTTGTCGTCACTTTAATAATTATATTCAACGGTATGTACAAACTGAACTATTATGAATTAGCTCATTCAATTGCTGTTAATTACAACATTTACATTAACCAATTCCTATTCCAAAAACACACATTAGTTGGTGTCAATTTATTTTATGCAAAGATGATGTAAATTCCACATTTCTTCAGAGCAAGAATATTCTCAATAAATTAACCAGCTTTTATATATCAAAATGAGCCTTTGAAAAAAATATATACATATTCTGGTAATCAATATTCTCTTGAGAAATACAGTATCTTCTTCTTGATCCGCCTTCTCCTAATGAAGGTTGGCGATCCATATGGCTGAATTCTAGAAACCGCTGAGCGAAAACTGTCTCAAATACAAGTAAACGATGATTTCTACTGAAATATATTAATAAGTGCTGTCAAGAGCGAATGAATACTACAAAAAGATCTTACTGACATATACTTATATAGACCAAATAGGCAATCCACTTAAAGTTATCTGTATTTGAACTAGTGTTTAGGAAACAAGTTCAATAAGGGTGAGTTATTTATGTCTAACTGATCATTAAGAATCTCTGATATCTAATATCTTTATGTTTTTGAGTGCCTTGAATATAAAATCAATACGAAAATGAGTGAGATTCCAAAGGAAAATTACGAAAACCTGCTTAAAAAACTTTCAACCTTAGAAAACAAAAAAGGAAAACAGAAGCCATAGCAACCTACGATCCAAACAGATGCTATCGAACCTTTCATCCTAGATTCATAAATCTATCCAACACATTCTTCAATGAAGTTCAAACAGATCTGTTGAACAAAGGACCCAAATTTACCCCGGAAAACAGCGAATTCAAACCAGACAAAGAAATAACCGGAGTGCAAGCAGAGCTGGTCATCCAAAAACATAAAGATATCATCACCAACCCAAGCCTCCATAATCACAAACCCACAGAAATTATCAGAAAATCTGACATAAGAACTAACAATCAGAATCAGTTGAAAATAATAAAGTCCATATCAAATAAAATCCAAGCCGAAGATCTCGTAAGATACTGAAACTGAAATTTCTCTGAAAAATATTCCTAATAACACTCACCTTAAATATTTAGCATCTAACATTATAAAAATGAATCATTAGCTGACTTTAAACCGAGTAAAGAACAAAATATTTTAAAGGCCATCTAAGAAAAATCTCAACTAAATGAAGTTATTTTTACAGAAGCAGATAAGGGTAATACTGTTATTGCGTTAAATAAGAATGACTACCTATTTAAAACTCTAAATTTCATTTCGTCCGGAAACTATACAATTTTAAACAAAGATCCAACTATTACATTCCAGAAAAATATTAAAATTGCAATAAATGACGCAAACTCTTTAATTAAAGCAATAGATAAATACAAATTAATTTTACCAAACCCTCAACCACCTCAACTGTATTCACATTAAATTGCATAAAGTAAATAATTAAATTGCTTATAGATATCATTAAAAATTGTTCATTCAAATAAATATAAATTAATAACATAAAAATGTTAACCTACCACCTAACGCAAAACTTATTTCGTTTGATGTTGAGAATTTATACCCAAGTGTTCCTCCAGGTGATGTCAAAATATTAATCGAAAACATGTTGAATTCGAATCATGTTAACCACATAATTAAATCAGAAATATTGAATCTGTTGGACGTTTGCATTGAACAAAATTATTTTTCTTTCAACAACATCTATTACAGTAGTGAAAATGGTTTGATCATGGGAAATCCTTTGAGTCCACTTTTAGCAGAGATTTTTATGAATATTATTGAACAGAAAATTCATACACATCCACTCATTTCCAAATTTCTTTATTGGTATAGATATGTTGACGACATCTCAGTATGTTTCATTGGAACTACTCGTCAATTAGACTTATTTCTAAATTTCATTAATTCCATCCATTTGAACATTAAATTCACGATAGAAATTGAACAGAACGATTCCATTAATTTTTGGACTTGAAAATCACTAAACGAAATAATAATCATGTTTTTCGGTCTTTCGTAAACCAACACATACTGATACAATTATACATAACTACTCATTACATTCAATTCAACACAAAGTTGCAGCTTTAAACAGCATGGTACATCGGTTACTCAATTTACCTTTATCAGTAGAAGATTATAATAAAGAGTTAAACATCATCAAACAGATAGCCATTATTAATTCATATAATCCGGATATGATAGATCTAATCATTCGTAAAAACTGTATCAGAAAGCAATAAATGAAGTATATCCTATTCATAAAGACTATAAAATATTCAACAGTTTAACATTCTGCGGTTCTGCAAGTACAAATATTAAATCCTTTCTCGTCAAACAAAATCTTAATATAACTTTCAAAACTTCTTATAACTTAGGTAAACATATTAAAAATAATAAATCTCGTGTTGAAAAATCAAGTGAATCAGGAATCTATAAACTCAATTGCGGTTCTTGTGATAAAATTTATATCGGTAGGACCTATAGGAGTTTTGGCATAAGAACATCTAAACATAAACGTAGCTTCGATAAAAATAAATCTGATTCAAATTATTCAAACCACTTAATAAAAGAAAACCATTCATTCAATAAAAACTTTGACATATTACATATAAAATCAAAAAGTTTAAAATTAGATCTCCTAGAAGCATTAGAAATAAATAGATACAAACATTCGGACAAGCTTTTGAATGAGCAGGTAGATGTGAATTATTCACCCCTACTTAACTTGTTTAATTAGTTTTTATTACCTTTCATACTAACTGTAAAATGGCTCGGTGTGGATTTTCCTGTTATTCATCCAACTTGTTCTACGATTTGTTTATAATACCATACTCTTCATTCTGTTTGTCATTCTTGATAAAGCTGCTGTGTCAGCGAAACGTCGTCGAATTTTTTCAAATAAAGTGTAGATTAAAGTTAAACCTGTGTTTTTTATCTCATTTATCTCGTAATGACTAAATCTGACAAAGGCAATAGTATAGTATGCCTCAATGAAGATCTATACGAAGAAAAGATGCAGGATGTACTGAAAGCAATGGATATTACCGAAAAACCAAAAGGTTCAACCAAACTCTTCACAAAAGAAATCAAAGAAGAGCTAAGTTTGTCAGAATACCTAGCACACACAGAATGGGAGAAGAGGAAACTGATTCAAATGAATGTTCAAGCTCCAAAAATTTACCGATTGATTAAACGGGTTTAAACGGGATTAAAAGGAAGAAAAATCTGCAAGATGTGTCAGCAAAATCTTGAATCAAAATTTCTAGACCTCACGAATTTTCACGCACAATACATTATCCGATTCATTATACATCTCAAATTCTGTAGATGAGTGTACCCGAACATTCCAACAAATTGTCTTCCCTTGTTACAGATATTTTATCCAAGTCTAACACACCGCCATATATCACTAATGAACTGAACAATCTTCTTCAAATATCACTATCTCAAAGTTACTTTCAATTTCAATCTAAATTATTTGAACAAAATTCAGATCTTCCAATGGGATCACCTCTTAGCCCCTATGAACCTGAGCTATGATGAGAGAAAGAGGATTGTATTGCAATGTATAGTTATAAATACGTAATTGGAAAGATGAAGAAATGTAGCAAGGACGTAATGAAAAAATTGGGACTTACCAAAGGAAACTCTTCATCCGCGTGGAGAAGTCCAGTTGGGTATGAGAAGGTACCTCTCGGATTGTCTATAGTAGCACAACAATAATAGTAATAGCAGCTCAGCACTATATGTAATACTTTGTCACAATGTATAAATAGTGAGTTTATTTGAGATTCTTAATGGAGTAATATAAATTTCACTTGAATTTTTTTTGCAAAAGACACCTCGTTAGTTGAACGACTGTAGTCAATTCTCAATCCTCTTCTTCTTTCTTCCGCTCAACGACCAATTCCGGGCATATGATTGGTTTCCTTTGTGCATGTGATCGCTAATCGCTTGTAGAGTTGGAGGGTTTTGGAAGGAAAAGTTTGGATTGGACAGAGACTTGGGTGTATTGGGAAAATCGTCCGAGCTTTTGCAATATACAGTCTGTTCCGATTTGAAATATTGTAAGGTTAGATTTTTGGAATTGTACTGATATGAAGTATAACTATTGAGCAGAACGCAAAATATTCAAGGAAAATTGATAAACATTATTGAAAAAAATATGTATTAAAATTAAATGAAAGTGAGTAGTTAAAATTCTAAAGAGATTAACGGGATACCGAACACTCTACTGGCTGTACATTTTCATCGATAATTTAGAGAAAAACTCAACATTAAACACAAATTTCGCTAAAAAACACATTATTTTCTGGTACAGATATGTAGATAACATTTTAGTTGGTTTTCGTGGTTCAAACAGACAAATTCAGCAACTTCCTAGACTTATCTCTCATAAAATTTACAGGAAAGAAACATTCACAGACGCATAGATCCCAATGGACTCTTTCGGTCATTTGAGCCACAAACTAGCTGCATATAACTCCATGATTCGTAGAGCTCACTCTGTTCTCCTTTAGACAGAAAATTTCCAAACTGAACTTAACATCATCAGAAAAATTGCCTCAAATAACAATATACCATAACATTTTCTGAATACAATTATTAAACGCAAAGAACTACGTATTACCTCTCAATTACTATATAGCATCGTAGAAACCCCGAAAAAAGATGCACTAGTCTCAGATACACCAGCGATTTCTTTAATAAAATCAGTAACTACTTTTCCAAATACAACATAATTACTTCATTCCCAAGCGGCTGATTTTTATTTGAAAAACTTAATCATATTATTATTCAATGCCAAACAAAAGAACGATAAATTCAAGCAATCAGCAATTTATCAAATCTATTACAATGAATGTCAGGTTTAATCAAATTTATTCTTTGTTAGGCTATGTCGGTCAAACAGGAGAAATTTTGAAGCTAGATCAAGAAACATGTTTCCTCAGATAAAAATAAACCAAACCCAATAAATCAAGCATTGGTAGCCCGGAACATAAACAGTTTTTCAAATAAAAATCAGATTCAAATTACGTGAATCATCTATAATATTTCAATGAACAAGTCGAAATTTCGCAATTTATCAAATCATTTATAGTTATACATAAAATCAACAGGCTATGTCTGTCAAACAGGAGAAGTTTTGAAGCTAGATCAAGAAACATGTTTCCTCAGATAAAAATTCTTCAATATTCGAACACATTCAACCAACCACCTTAAAACATGATGTAACAAGGAGAGAGAGATGAATTTGTTGGAAAGTTTGGAGATTAACAAACTATGTAAAACCAATAATTTACTACCCTCAACAGCTAACTAGAACTCAATGCATCCCCACTACTCAATATCTATTCATCTGTTATTCACTTGAAAATGACCGTAAGGTCGAAACCGGTCGTGGTTATTAAATAAATTGTGAAAAACTGTCTTATTTCGTTTTACTCTTTAAACCTCGTATTCAAAATAATACTTTATCTTTTCTTTACACGTGAAAGAGTATCCATTCATTTTGGGGAGTAATAAAATGCAACAGCAATCAATTTGAATTATTAACATAGCAATCAATTAGACTTAAACCATTCGTCTCTGGAAAACTTATTCAACCATCAATTTATATTATCACATTACCTTCCATTTCCGACCCATTCAATCTTTCAATATCGACTTCTTTTTTCGAATGATGTACGTGAACAAAATACTTAAACTGTCGCGCGGAGTAAGAATCAATACGTGATAGCACTTTTTTCTCTCACAATTAATTCTTAAATTTTTCATGAATCCGGAAATCATAAAAACATTATTTTTGAACTGTATTCGAAAGCTTTCGATGACATGTCTTCCAATTGTTTCTGTGGTGAATTTATATTCAATTGGAATGATTATAGAAATAATTTTGATTTCTCAAAGTGATTTTAATTCTGAGCAACAAAAGCCGTTCCTTCCAGCAGTGAATGTGCCATGGATTGGGGACATATACCTTTTAATAATATTGACAATATTAGCTTTATTTGCTGAAATTAATGAATGTAGTTTCCTTTTCGAGTTTCCTTTCACACATATCCAGATCAATAGAAATAAAGTGAATAAGTTACACTATCTTGAACATTTGACTGAACCATGATGGAAGAGTGAATAGAAACTAAGTAAAAAGAAAAAGTGTTTCCTGATCACATAAAAAAAACTGTAAGACTTCACATTTACCTGCATGCAGATTATGAGCTAAAAGATCGTTATGAATCACTATTCTTTAAATATATCAGGGTTTAAATGAGATAAAAACACAAGGTTTAACTTTAATCTACACTTTATTTGAAAAAATTCGACGACGTTTCGCTGACACAGCAGCTTTATCAAGAATGACAAACAGAATGAAGAGTATGGTATTATAAACAAATCGTAGAACAAGTTGGATGAATAACAGGAAAATCCACACCGAGCCATTGTACAGTTAGTATGAAAGGTAATAAAAACTAATTAAACAAGTTAAGTAGGGTGAATAATTCACATCTACCTGCTCATTCAAAAGCTTGTCCGAATGTTTGTATCTATTTATTTCTAATGCTTCTAGGAGATCTAATTTTGAACTTTTGATTTTATATGTAATATGTCATAGTTTTTATTGAATGAATGGTTTTTTTTCATTAGGTGGTTTGAATAATTTGAATCAGATTTATTTTTATCGAAGCTACGTTTATGTTCAGATGTTCTTAGGCCAAAACTCCTATAGGTCCTACCGATATAAATTTTATCACAAGAACCGCAATTGAGTTTATAGATTCCTGATTTACTTGATTTTTCAACACGAGATTTATTATTTTTAATATGTTTACCTAAGTTATTAGAAGTTTTGAAAGCTATATCAAGATTTTGTTTGACGAGAAAGGATTTGATATTTGTACTTGCAGAACCGCAGAATGTTGAACTGTTGAATATTTTATAGTCTTTATGAATAGGATATACTTCATTTATTGCTTTCTGATAGAGTTTTTACGAATGATTAGATCTATCATATCCGGATTATATGAATTATTAATGGCTATCTGTTTGATGATGTTTAACTCTTTATTATAATCTTCTACTGATAAAGGTAAATTGAGTAACCGATGTACCATGCTGTTTAAAGCTGCAATTTTGTGTTGAATTGGATGTAATGAGTAGTTATGTATAATTGTATCAGTATGTGTTGGTTTACGAAAGACCGAAAAACATGATTATTATTTTGTTTAGTGATTTTAAGTCCAAAAATTTATGGAATCGTTCTGTTCAATTTCTATCGTGAATTTAATGTTCAAATGGATGGAATTAATGAAATTAACAAATAAGTCTAATTGACGAGTAGTTCCAATGAAACATACTAAGATGTCGTCAACATATCTATACCAATAAAGAAATTTGGAAATGAGTGGATGTGTATGAATTTTCTGTTCAATATTATTCATAAAAATCTCTGCTAAAAGTGGACTCAAAGGATTTCCCATGATCAAACCATTTTCACTACTGTAATAGATGTTGTTGAAAGAAAAATAATTTTGTTCAATGCAAACGTCCAACAGATTCAATATTTCTGATTTGATTATGTGGTTAACATGATTCGAATTCAACATGTTTTCGATTAATATTTTGACATCACCTGGAGGAACATTTGGGTATAAATTCTCAACATCAAACGAAATAAGTTTTGCGTTAGGTGGTAGGTTAACGTTTTTATGTTATTTATCAATTCGAAAGAATTTTTATAGAAAATTTTGATTTGAATGAACAATAATTTTAATGATATCTATAAGGTAGTGCGACAATTTCACGGCTGGGGCTGTAACGTAAGATACGACTGGTCTAACGGGGTTATTTACTTTATGCAATTTAATGAGTGAATACAGTTGAGGTGGTTGAGGGTTTGGTAAAATTAATTTGTATTTATCTATTGCTTTAATTAAAGATTTTGCGTCATTTATTGAAATTTTAATATTTTTCTGGAATTTAATAGTTGGATCTTTGTTTAAAATTGTATAGTTTCCGGACGAAATGAAATTTAGAGTTTTAAATAGGTAGTCATTTTTATTTAACGCAATAACAGTATTACCCTTATCTGCTTTTGTAAAAATAACTTCATTTAGTTGAGATTTTTGTTTGATGGCCTTTAAAATATTTTGTTCTTTACTCGGTTTAAAGTCAGCTAATGATTCATTTTTATAATGTTAGATGCTAAATATTTAAGGTGAGTGTTATTAGGAATATTTTTCAGAGAAATTTCAGTATCTATGCCAAGTTCCTCTAAATCAGATTTTATCTTGTTTGATTTAATATTGTGTTTGAAACCTTTCTCCAAGAGATTTGTTTCATACGTTGTGAAATTAGTATCAGAAAGGTTAACGAATCTATCAAAAAATTGATGGTCAGAAAATTTAGTTTTACGTGGAGTAGGTTTCGGTTTTCGTGACACGAGAAACTTTAATTTACGGTATTGGATGGTATATTTATTATGTATTATTGATCTAATTTTGAATCTATTATTGTAATCTAATGAATCGAATTCAAGTGGATGAAGTCTGTACAATAACTCGGTATGAATTACCTTGAGATAAATATTGTAGATGTCTCGCTTGTGGAACAAAATCTTGCATTCTGATTTGATCCATATCTTCTGTCCAGAGATAACTGCTCTTCGAGCTGCATAACTGTTGTTGTTGGTCTTGAGTTTTATGTATTTAGGACACACTTCACTCTTCAAACACGTGGTTAAAAACCACAGGTTTTGGGATGTTATAGCATTTTTAAGTAACAACTTAAAATACCAAAGGGCCAAAAAGCTTGTATTCGCTTTCTTCAACATTTGAATTGTGGAGGCCGTTACTTGATGTAGATCCATGATATTCTATCTATCTATCTATCTATTCTATCATGGATCTACATCAAGTAACGGCCTCCACAATTCAAATATATCAGGGTTTTGCTATAAACTCTAGACTGTGACATGATTCAGGCATATAAACGTTTTTGTGAGTCTGATATATTTTGGTAGTTTATTAAATGTCCGTGGTTTTGAATATGAGAATGACCTCTAATCCACTGTGTTCATTACCTTCGGTACCTTCATACTCATGAGACAATACTTGGTCTCATGCACATCAATGAGTGTCTTTGAACCCTTTTTCAGCTGATGCAGGTCAGGTAATTTCGACTCTATATACAATTCATCTGAAGGATATCTATGAGGCTTCATAAGAATTATACGAAGAAAACATTTTTGTATATCATGAAGTCTCAGTGTCTCTCCAAGTTAGTATCATCATCATAGTCACAGTGTCTTAACAGACATGTTGTGAACTCGTAAAATGCATTTAGTCGGAGCCGGATTGTAGCACGCCATCTTTCGCAATTTCTAGTTGGTTCGGTGGCTTTTGTGACACTCGCATCCATCAACTGTTTCCTGCATCCACCCAGCGTGTAGAGGAACGGCCTCGACGTCGCCCATTCGGAGTTTTGATGTCACGATCACGATCTGCCTATTTCAATCCACTGCTGGATGTAGGCTTTTCCCATATTGAACCATTTCTTTCTGCTAATAGCTTCTCTCATCCAAAGAAGACCCGCTGATTTTTTAATATCGTCTCTCCACCTTGTGTTTGGCCTGCCGATACTCCTATGCCCCACTCTTGGCCTCCATTCCATGAGCCTCTCGGTCCACCGATTGTCATTTCTTCGAGCTACGTGACCTGCCCATGACCACTTTAGTTGAGCTGCCCTCTCCATGACATCTGTCAGCTTGGTTCGTTCTCTTATCCAAGTATTACTTATGCGATCTGTTTAATATTTAATATTATTCTCTCGTGGGCTCTTTGGGTTTTCGTCAATTTTGGGCCAACTTCTTAGTAAGACACCATGTTTCGGCTCCATATGTAAGCACAGGAAGAATGCATTGGTTGTAGAGGTTTTCCTTGAGGTTGTGGGGTATGTCTGATGTCAGGACATGCTTTAATTTGCCAAATGCCGCCCACGAAAGAGATACTCTTCGTGTAATCTCGTCAATCATGTTGTCTTTTTTAGTAGTTAGTTTTTGTCCCAGGTATATGTAGTTTTCTACATTCTCTAGTTGTTGACCTTCTACGTGGATTACGGGGTTATTGTTTGTCTTAGTCATTATCTTCGTCTTGCTGATGTTCATTTCTAGGCCAACATTTTTTGAATGGTTGTTCAAGTCTAGGATCATATCTGGTAATTCTTGGACGTTACTACTTATTAGTACAATATCGTCGGCAAAGCGTAGATAATGTAGAAATTCGCCATCAATGTTGATTCCTTTCTTATGCCAATCCATTTCTCTAAAGATTTCGTTCAAAGCTGCAATAAATAGCCCCGGTGACACTGTATCTCCTTGTCGAACACCTCGTTTTATTGGAATGTCGTTGGTTTTATTCCATAACTGGACATGCATTATGGCGGAAGAATAGATGTTTTTATCAGGTTCGTATATTTGCTGTCCACTCTACATGCATTAAGAGAATTAAGGACTGCCAAAGGCCTTTTGGTAGTCTATAAAGGCTATATAAAGATCTGAATTATACTCATTTCACTTTTCTATTAGGTGGTTAATTGCATGAATATGATCCAGTGTACTGAACCCAGATCTAAATCCAGCTTGTTCACGGGGTTGCTGGAAATCTATTTTTCCCATTAACCTTTTGGTAATTATTCTGGTGAATGATTTATATAGCTGGAATAAAAGGCTTATTGGTCTATAATTACCAAGGTTTCTTATGTCGCCATTTTTGTGGAGAAGAATTACTTCAGCCTCAAGCCATGCTTGGGGGAATTGACTTTGATCCAAGCATTTGTTGAACAATATTACCAGTTCTTGTTTTAGGCGAGGACTTCCACATTTGAGCATTTCTGGAATTATGCCATCTGTTCCAGCCGCCTTGGAATTTTTTACTTTATTCAGGGCAGAGTTTAATTCATTAACAGTAATTTCGGGAATATCCTCAGAACCGACATTTTATATTTTTCTCTTTCCATCTTCCTTTTGCTGTGCGTTTGGTTGTAATTTGGAATCATATAATTCTTTATAAAAGCTTTCTATTAATTTGAGCATTTGATCTCTATTTGTAATGACCTTCCCAGCTTTGTCTTTAAGTGATGTCATTTCTCTTCTTCCTATACTAACATGTTTATTAAAAATTTTTGGGCCTTTGTTATTCTCAATAGTTTCTTTTATGATGTTGGTATTAAATTTCCTAATGTCTTTTCTAATTTCTCTTCTTATTAATTTGTTCAGTTCAGCCCATTCGATTAAGTTCCTATCTTTGTCTGGTTTTAGTTTCCTTCTTTCTTCAAATAATTTCGCTGTTTCGTCAATTATTTTTCTTCGACTTCTTTTCGTCACTGTTGTTACCTCACTTGCACTTTCTTTAATGATGTTGCTTAATTCATTTGCATGTGTATTTAAGTCGGTATGTCTTAGAGTTGGGGTGCCTTATCAATATTTTCGTCTATTTCTAATTGGTACTGCTCTTTTCTATTGATAAGGACTTCAGGGTCTACTCTCTTTTGGGGCTTCAACGTTAAATTTCTCCTATGTGTTTTTATTCTGACCTTTGCTCTTTGCTTTTGTTTGGATGTCACCTTCTTATCTCTAAGATATCTAAGGGCGTTTTGGCTATCAGAGCATATGTAGATATATTCCTCTCTATAGTTTCTATGTAGGTTTTTCTGTACGCACCGGAGAATAGCAAATATTTCTGCTTGTATTAAGGTGACGTTGCCTCCCAGCGCGATCATAATGTTTACCCTAAGGCCGTGAACGCCTATGCCTGTACCCGTCCTGGCTTTGGACCCATCTGTAAACCAGGTGGAGGGCTGTGGTGTGAGTTAGGCGTGAAATATGGTCCAAATTTCTTTTGGTGGTATAACTACTTAGTAGGGTTCGTCAAAGTAGTAAGTGGCTCGTGTTTGATCTCCTCTTGTGAGAAGGTCAGGTCGGAGTTCTCTAATTTTGTTCAGGGATGCAGAGTGTCCAGAGATTGGATTTCTGTTCCTCTACATACCTCCCTCCCACAGTCTCAAAGAAGCCCTCATGGCCACCTCTTCCACCAATATATGTAGTGGAAGGATGCCCAGACGACACTTATGGAGGGCGTGGGTGTGGATCTCAAAGCTCCCGTGACTTCCAGACATGCTTGCCTTTGGATCTTGTCGATTTTGTTCAGTTTTATCCCTTTTTTCAGTGCAGGCATATGTCAGGAGCGGTCTTATATCGGTTGTGTATAGCCAGTATATTATCTTTGATTTAAGTCCCCATCTGGGGCCGAATAGTCTCCGAGTGAATATAATCATGTCAGTTTTGTTAGGATTTACTGACAATTCGTTCTCTCTGCACCATTGTTCAGTCATTCGCAGAGCGTTCTGTGCAACTTCACATATGGTGGTGAGGTTTTACCCGCGAACAAGGTGGACGAGGTCGTCGGCGTAACCCACCGCAAAGTGCCCAGCACCGGCAAGGGCCGCCAGTAGCCCATCCAGCACGAGGTTTCAAAGAAGAGGAGATAGAACTCCCCCCTGTGGACATCCCCTACTGGCGGTCCCCAGGACGGTCGACTCGCCGAGCTGAGCCTCGATGCGCATAGTCGACAGCAGACGTCCCATCCACCTTTATATAGTTTTGTTTACTTTCCTATCTCAGTAGATGCTGCCTTACGTTTCGCCTGCCTTATGACATTTCTTAGAATATTGATATATTTCTTATAGTATTTTTCAGATACAGACCCTATTTTTTTCAATATAAAGTTTATGCTTGTTTATGCAAGAAGTTCTGATGCCGAGAGTAGTCCATGAATTTTTATTTTCTTATGCTTGATAATTTTCACCGGAAACATATTATTCATTCTACGTGAAACATTTTGAGAGAATAACTAATAAGCATTGTTCGCATTATTTTCAGAATACACATCATCAAAGTCTTCACTCGTCAATTCATCTACGAAGTCATTAATTTTTTCATCTGGAAATATTCATTTTTTACTTTACTCTTTGAGCTCTTCTTGGGAGCATTTCCAAGTGAGAATCTGACCACGATGATTGACGAACGCAGTTATGACAACTTTGGCAGAGATATCTTCCAAATTACTTACAAAGATATGATTCAGAAGTGTTTGTGACTCTAGTTGGTTCAAAAATCGTCTTTACAAAATTGAAAGTGTGCAATAAATTGAGAAAATGATGATTTAGATTTTTCAAACAAATTGATGTTGAAATCGCCACACAAAACAGTTCGACGTTTTCTGTACTTATTTATACAATCATTCAATTATTCATTTAGGGGATCCAAAAAAGTGCTTACCTCACCCTTCGGTCTCCTATAGATGCAAATAACTATTACTTTCAAAGCTTTACTGAGAATGCAGGAATATTCAAATTGCCCTTCAATATTTCACGTCTTAAAAGACACTTCTTTAAAATCCGAATTATCATCAGTGTGTATCATACAACCCCATTATTTATTTCTTTCCTAGTAGGATGTTACATATTTATAGTTGGAGATATAAACAGAGTCTACTTCATGTACAGTACACCATGTTTCAGTTAGGCATAATATTTGAGGTCTGTTTTCCAACGTTTCTAAGAAATGTTCTATTTCAAACAGCTTGTTTTTCACAGATCGAATATTCTGATGAAGGATTGTTAGAGCTTCATTTTTCAACAGTTTATTTGGATCCTTCTTCTGAATTCCACTTTGGTCATTATCAGTAATGACCTCACTCACCGCACACGATATTTTTTCTGACGACCCAGGGACTAGATGGTTTCTGTATTCTGCACTTCCTCTAGCGGACCCGACCCATTGCTCCTCTTTTTCATTAAAAACTTGCTCGCTAATTTACCCTCAGGCCATATATCATGCTTCCATGCACTTCAATATAAGTCTTGCTGAATAGTAACCCTCATCGATGCGTAAATGTCCGAACGCTTTGACTGATGCAGCTCACATCTCTCACCAGGCAGATGTCTTTGTAAAGCCCTCTCAAGATCTTCAGCCTTTGTGTCATGGTGCAATCTAGTAACATGAAGAGACACTACACACGGAATTGTTTTTATTCCACATGTGTCCTTATTCTGTCCGATGTCAGTTTGACGTTTATGTCCCACTTGTTTCCACCCTCCATTCTGATTTTTTATGTTGCCATTATTTGCTTTATGTTCACTCTCCATCTCATTTTTCGAATTCACCTCTAATGGAAAAGAATTCTGTTTATTTTGTATTTCATTCTTCGATTATTTTTAATCAGAGCTGCATTAAATTGTTCGGACAAATACATTCCAATGCAGGTGTTGCATTCGTATTATCATTTACATTTTTTCTAACTGAAATGGACTTTTTACGATTCATCTCCACCAATTGTTTTTCATCAGCTTTCGAGTTGGACTTTGTCCGTGTTCCTGTTTCTAATACTGTTGGAGCGGGTATTTGCAGCTGCTGCACGGATCCACTTGATGACGATTTGCGCATCACCCGAGAATATCGTTTTATTGCTCATTGGTGCTTCTATCCATTCTATGGGGGGATTTTCTCTATGTTCCTTCTCGATGTTTTTTTGGGAGAAAGATTTTCGAGGTTTTTAATCTTCTGCGAAAGGTCCCCTGTTGTTCTCGTGTAAAGTCTAGTGTACACCCTTTCCTCAATATCGGCGAGCATAGCTTCAGACTGATTAGATCTGTGGGCGAGATGTCGAACGTGATCTTCAATAGTTTGTTTCAGATTCTCCAACTTTTCTTTAAGAAAAAACGATTGTCTCCTCTCTTTGTGTCAACTCCTGTCATCCAACTGAAACGAAATCGAAAAAACCATGTCAAAGTCAATCAACAGTCGAGGTAATATTAACTGTTTCCTTTGATTATCGCGTTGTTTCGCACTCGAAATTCTTTCCAGAAGGTCAGACGGTAAATAAAAATTATTACCTGAGCGTTATATGGCGTTTGAAAGAGCAAATTCGTGAAACAAAGCCATATTTGTTGATTTTGCACCATCTCATAAGGTTATCATTGTGAATGAGTTTCTAACCAGAAACCCAGCAAATACCATCGAACAATCACCGAATTCACTTGATGTAGCTCCGATCAACTTTATTCTTTTGACAAAACTCGAATCATCACTTCGAGGTACTCGATTTGAATCAATATAAGACATAAAAGAGAATTTGCGGCGAGAACTGAACTCGATTTCGAAAAAACGTTTGAATATTGTTTCAATGATCGTTGGCTTAAATGTATTATTACGGAATAGGAAAACTTTTGAGGTGGTAAAACAAATTTGGCTGAAAAATAATATTTTGTGTTTGATTGTCCAATTTCCTGTGATTTTTTAACAGGGTGCGCCAGAGAAAACGGGATTTTTTTTCCGTTGTTACTTCCGCAATTTTGGAGCAAGATCAATCGTTTTTGCTTCTTTGGAAAGCCCAAGGACTAGGTTTTTCAGAAATTGTATCGAAATTTCACTTTCGGTGAAATCCATTATGGCTGACTTATTCGAAATGAGCAATATTTCAAGATCGTTGTTTTTTTCACTAAAAAATTCGAATGGGGCTTTCAGTCGATAATTCAGTCTTTCCTGAACAATTTTACATATTGATCTTAAAAATATTCCAAGAATTGGTAAAAAAGTAGCCTGACGAATTTTTTCATTCTGATTTTCAGTTGAAATCGAAATGTTTTTTCACCTCATAGCGTTGGCACTCCTGAAGTCGTATTTTCATGGATGTTCTAAGAAGACAAAATACCATATTTTACTGAAATCAACCTAAAATTTGATTTCCGTTCGAATTCTATTACAGTTCGATTTTTCACAGTCACAGTCTTTTTAATTTGAGCAAAAATATAGCCCATGTTTCAAAAGTAATTTTTCAGTTTTCTAAAGTCTCAACCATTTATTGAGGTATAACATAGAAGATTCAACCTTTGCAGTTCGGTATACACATCCAGTAATCTTTTTAATATTATCACTCACATATAACTGATCATTCCAAAGTAACTTCAATGCACAACATAGACATTCTATTCCATAGATCTTTCAAAATTGATTTTCTCATTCACTGCACCTACAAAAATAAAATCAAGTCACTAATCAATAGTCAAACCTTTCGTGATAATCCTTACCTTTCTTTCACTTCATTTTATTCGAAAATTAAAGTAAGGTTATTTGAGTTCTTTGTGGTGACCATTCGTTTACCTTGATAGCGGTAGTTCTAGGTTGTCTTTTCAGTTCACTTCAACTAACTGACATAGGAACTACTTCGTAACGTGTCGAAGGTTCCAGAGCTCACATAAATAACTTAGTTCAAGAATTATTTCAATTCAGTTTCGCTGAATATCCATAGACACTTTTCAAGTATTCGATAAATTCAAAATTAATTCCTTAACATTTTTTTTGGACCTCTTTCATACTTTTGGCTTAATTGATTTCAGTCTATGCCCATTAAATTCTTTCAGAAGTTCATTGAGCTGTTTGCTTTTGATGTTTGACTGAGATCGATAGTTCGTCATCCGTGCATCCGATCGAATTCGATTATGGTTTTTTATGAACTTTGGAATTTATATATTTCTTGGGAAATGAGAAAACGTCCTCTTTCCATTACTTTTCGGGAGCAATCTATTCCTTAATTTTATTGGATATACCTGTCATAAATAACCACTTAGGAGGAGGCGACCGATAAGCTTTTGATTACTCAAGAACATTTATAGTTATATTCTCATTTACAACTATCTGATGTAAAGTTCACAACTCGTGTTCCGTAGTTGTGAAATATTTCTTTGGTTTAACGAACAATTCAGGCTGTAAGACGACGTAAGTTTAAATCTGTTTGTCAGGATAGCGTTTACTACAGAGTACAAAGATTTGTGAATTTTGGAACACGCGGTTGGAGGAACCTATACCAGGGATCTTGGAGTCAATTATTTTATGAGCACCTCTTGAATTTGTCCACCTTTGGAAGCCTTGTAAACTCTGGAACTGGAGAAACCGACGACATAGAACTTTGAGACCGTTTATTTTTCACCTCACCTTCTACCCACCCTCAGCAGCAATAGTTTAAGCAATAGAACCGATCCACCTGTAACCTACCGACCTCGCCTACAGTACTAGCAAACTCTACTGTCAACTTTGTGACATACGTTGGGAACCATCTTTACCTGAATATGTAAATATGTCAAATTGTTCAGAAATTTTTAGTGAGAAAGAACGTTCCAGCGATCTTGAAATATTGATCATTTTCGAATGAGTCAGACATATTGGATTCCACCGAAAGTGAAATTTCGATACATTTTCTGAAAAACCTAGTACTTTGGATTTTTAATGAAGCAAGTACGAATAATCTAGCTCTAAAATTGTGAAAGTTAAAACGGATAAAAATTGTACGGTTTTCTCTGGCGCACCCTATATATCGAAGTGACTGGCAGAAATCTGTAAAATTTTCTAGCAGTGAAAGTACGATTCCATTCATAAAAGTGGGTTTTATCTAAAACGTAAAATTTTCTACCAAAATTAGTCAATCAGAGAAGGGAAAGAATTAGCGAATGGGAAATACCACAATGAAATATTCTTAATTACTAATAATGAGACCACAGTAAACGTTCGACTAGTAGATGTATTGAACATTGATCGATTGCTAGTATTGTGTTAACACTCAGTTAGAATGTCTTGGGTCCCGCCCGATCTCTCACAAACATGCCTGGTGCACAACACCTTGACTACTTGTCAACCATCCACATTTCTATTTCTGCAATTAGTTGCTAATTTATTCGGACGGTCTAGTGATGATTTTCAAGATGGAGTTGGATATTTTAATGAGCCATTTTTTAATCACGAATATGATAATTTTTTTAATGACAAACGTTCTAGTGGTGCCCCACGAAAGGAAGATATGTACGATTTTATTATAATCGGAGCTGGAAGTGCGGGTTGTGTTGTGGCAAATCGACTATCGGAAATATCGAAATGGAGGGTAAGTGAGAGAGAATAAATATCAAATATTGGGATTTAATATTGGAATTGTTTAATTTCCATTGAAAAATGAATTAATTATTAAATTCAAATTATATTAGATTCATTTTCAATATGAATTTAATGATAGGGAGAATATCGGTATGATCAAACGAGAACTATTTTCAACAGATTTTAATAAATCCAATAAGTTGAATATTGGAAGATTTTTTATGTAAATAGACAATCCTCCAACTAAACATTATTCATAATAGATAATGTTATATTAGCTTTTATAGTTATTGAAAAAGCTACTATAACATCTTCAGTTATAATGAATGACATTCAGTTATCCTTTTCATTACCTGTAAAAACTTCTCGAAATATGACCCCCGTAGATCGAAGGACAGTCGAATTTTTGGCTGATAATTTGGCTCAACTCAAAAGGAGTATTTTGATATTTACCTTAATAAGGAATTGTGCAATTCCTACAAGACTGAAAATGATCTTTTCACTATCTTGTTTCAATTGAAAGTTTTCATCGTTTTCATCGTGAATTAAATGTACGGCCGCAATGTGAAAATATGACCTATATAATATATATATGTCCCAGAATAAGAAAACATTCTCGCCCAATCTGACAGATCTCCTCAAAATATGCCACAACGTAATATAAAATTTTTCTTTTTTCTTAAAATACATCTCTGCTGAGACGTTTACCCCTAAAATTTTAAAAAATTACATTGTTTTTCACGATAAAATCTGTGTCTTCCAACGAAATTTTCTGAAATTCCAGACATTGTTCGAAAATGTAGTATTTTATAACATACTGTTTTGGTTTTTCAATTACGCTTCATATGCGCTCTGGGTAAACGCACCTTAACTCGTTTTTCGCTCTAAAATTTCAAGGAATGGGTGTTTTACAAATGTAATGAAATTTTTAGATTTTTAAGAGTTTTTCACGTGAAAAGTTACACTTGTGAAATCCCGAAAAAATTAACCGGTAACGAGAAAAGCGGACTCAACGAGCAACGATATTTCAGTAAAAATATTTTTATTAATTAAATTTATTATTTGTTTTCATTATTTAAACCTTACCACATAGACATTATTCATGTTATCTATTCAAATTGATAACCACTCACTCTTATGCAAGATCTAGCTCTCGAAAAAAGATCTTTGTATTTTAATATAAATTTGAAGATTTTCATTTCATTAGAACAATAAATTTTACTCTCAAGTAGCATATCTCTATTTCTAATGTATACAGCATAAACTCGGCTCTTTAGATGGCCCAGAAATACAAATCTAAAGGATTCAGGTCTGGTGACCTCGGTGGCCATGCGATAGGTTCAATTCCTCATTTTTTGATTGAGGAGGTCGTTACTTGATGAAAATCGATATACATATTTTCAATGAAATAAAACTATGGTATTCATATTTTCACTATATTCACAAGACTACGATCGGTTTTACCACACTGTGGGTTCATCAGATAGATAAAAATAATGAATAGAGTTATTCCTTATATATTAGTCTTATTTCCTACTTAATATTACAATAGGGTATGTTGGAAAACCCATCGGAGTTGTTTATTTTATGAATTGAAAAGATTGAGTTATGAAGAAGAATTTAGTTCTAATTGACTACTAAGTAAACTACCTGAATTCTTTTCTTTGTTAACCTCTTAAATTTCCCATAGACTGAGTTTTTGTCGATTATTTTCATTGTGTACAATTTTGAATTTCATTAAATTTATGGTTTTTTCGAGTAAGTAATTAGAATAATGGGAACCTGATTTATGATAATCAAAAACTAAGTTTGTGCTCGGATAATCTAACTTTGAAATGTCTGAAAGTTCTACCAATATAAATTTTGTTACAATCCCCGCAAGACAGTTCATAAACACTGGATTTATTACCTTTTTCAATTTTTGGAAGGCTATATTGAAATTATAATGCGAGAGGAATGATTTTAATTTTATACTAGGATTACCAATATAAGTTAAGCTGATGTATTTTGTGTTAGAACTTTTTATACTTGGAAATACTTCCTGGATTGCTTTTGAAATTTTTTGCGTGAAATCATGTTCTCAATCATACTTGGACTGTAACCGTTATTGACTGCTATTTGTTTAATTAAATTTTGCTCTTTTATAAAATTATTTTGTGACATTGGGATATTGATAAATCTGTACGATACTATTGTAAGCAGCTAATTTATGTGGATAAGGATGTCTAGATGAGATGTAAATAGTAATATCTGTATGCGATGGCTTTTGAAAGATAGAAAATCATGTTTGCCGTTAATTTTAGTAATAGTTAAATCCAGAAAGTTAATGGAGTTTTCTGTTTCTATATATATATATATATATATATATATATATATATATATATATATATATATATATATATATATATATATATATATATATATATCTTGAAAAGAGAGGATTTGCAAAATTTGAATAATTGTATTTACAATGAATGCTTATATCTATAATTTTGGTGTGTCAGAAAAAGCACAAGTGTGAGCTCAGGAAATGTAACAGGGGAACCATACTATCTTGTATATGATTCAATAAACGAGTGAAAAAACCTGAGGAAAAGACTCCTTTCCCTGTCGCTATTGCACTAGCAATAGCTTGTCTGCTTATGTTGTGTTAGTGTCGTGTGTACAAAAAGAGTACCAAAGATTTTTCTGCTTAGCCGCTTCATTCTCTCTTGCATTCCATGATTTCCAAACGAAGACAAGGCTGAAACAAAGGGGTTTGGGACAGGAATCTGTGACAATGGAAAAAGAAAACCTGCAGAAAAATATTTCAACAATCATACTTCTTATATGTCTAAACAAATTTGAGAAAAGATTTTACATAGCAATCGAGGTCATGAAAAGGACTAAGGAGATAATAAAAAATACATAACTTGCGATATTTCCTCAAATTCCATCTCTGTTTGACCGAGAGTATTTGAATAACGGATGTTCTTGGATAGTTTTTCAATATTATCCATGAAAATTTCAGCGAGTAGAGGGCTCAGAGGATTACCGATGATAGAATCTTTTTACTATTATATAATACTCCAATGAAGTTAAAATAATTTTGTTCTAAACAAAGTTCTAAAAGGTGTAAGATTTATTATTAACTTTATTAATTTGAATAGCGTTGTTGATGAGTTTCACTGTATCACTAGGTGGAACACTAGCGAAGAGATTTACTACTTCCCATGACATAAGTTTAGCGTTCGGTGGTAGTATCGTGTGCTGAATTTTATTTATTAGGACTGAAGAGTTTTATTGAGAATTGAGGTTCAAGATTAGCGTACTGTTGAATGATGTCTATGAGAAAGCGTGTAAGTTTTGCAGCTGGAGCTTGAAAATATGAAACTACTGGTCTAATGGGATGCCCTGTTTTATGGAGTTTGACGAGGGAGTAAAGTTTTGATGATTGCGGGTTGTCTATGAAAAGTTTATATTTTTGGTTGGTATGTATTTTAGATTTGGCATACTCTGAAGCGTTTTTCACTATGGATTGAAATTTATTAGGATATTTATCAATTTTTTCATAACTACCTGGTTCAATGAAATTTTGGGTTTTCAATAAATAATCTATTTTGTTTAAGGCTCTGACTTTTTGACCTTCGTTTGTTTTGGTGAATATGGTATCTTCAGATGCGAACTTAGATTTAATGGACTCTAACATTGTATTTTCGAATTTCTTAGGTTGAAAACTATTTAATCCATTTTGAAGTAGTAACGCTGAAGAGTGTTTTAGGTGTTTGGCTTACGATGAATAATTCAGGGCTTTTTCGGTTTTAATTCATAACACATCGAAATGGAGACGAGCGTTATTTTACTCTAAATTGTGTTTAAATCCTTTTCTATCTTCGAAAAAATTAGCAAAAGATATAAACTTTTCATTGACAACCCGCAATTACCAAAACTTTACGTTATCGTCAAACTCCATAAAACAGACCATCCCATTAGACCAGCAGTTTCATATTTTCAAGCTCCAGCTGCAAAACTTTCTCTTTCTCATGAACATCATTCAACAGTACGCTTATTTTGAACCCAAATTCTCAATAAAAACTCTTCAATCCTAATAAATAAAATTCAGCACACGATACTACCACCGAACGCTGATCTAATGTCATGGGATGTAGTAAATTTTTCCCTAGTGTTCCAACTAGAGATTCAGTGAAACTCATCAAAAACTCTCTTCAAATTAATAAAGTCAATCAGGTAATTCAGTAAGAGGTCTTACACCTTTTAGAACTTTGTTTAGAACAAAATTATTTTAACTTCAATGGGATATTATATAATAGTAACAAAGGTTTAGTCATGGGGAATCCTCTGAGCCCTCTACTCGCTGAAATTTTCATAGATAATATTGGCAGAACTATTCAAGACCATCCGTTATTCCAATACTTCATTTATTGGTTTACACATGTCGATGATATCATTTGTTGTTTCACTGGCTTGAACAGACAATAAGAGTCATTCAAAACATTCATTAATGAAATTCACGATAATATTGAATTCACGTTAGAGATAGAAACAGAAAACTCCATTAACCTTCTGGATTTAACTGTTACTAAAATTAACGGCAAACATGATTTTTCTATCTTTCATAAGCCATCACATACAGATATTACTATTCACAGCTCATCTACACATCCTTATCCACATAAATTAGCTGCTTACAATATTATGGTACAGATTTATTAATAATCTAACCTTACCTAGTATGATTGAGAACATGATTTCATGCAAAATATTTCAAAAAGCTATCCAGGAAGTATTTCCAAGTATAAAAGTTCTAACAAAAAATACAACAGCTTAACTTATATTGGTAAACCTAGTCTAAACTTAAAATCATTCATCTCGCATTATAATTTCAATATAGCATTCCGAACTAATAATTCTTTAGGCCGACATATCAAAAACTGCAAATCTAAAATTGATCAAGGTAATAAATCCGGTGTTTATGAACTGTCTTGCGGGGATTGTAATAAAATTTATATTGGTAGAACTTTCAGAAATTTAGTTAGATTATCCGAGTACAAACGTAGTTTCAATTATCATAAATCAGATTCCCATTATTCTAATCACTTACTCGAGTAAAAACTTTAACTTTAATGATAATTTCTTAATTTCACACAATGAAAATAATAGACAAAAACTCAATCTATAGGAAATTTTAGAGATTAACAAAGAAAAGAATTCACGTAGGTTACTTAATAGTCAATTAGATCTAAATCCTTCTCATTTACTCAATCGTTTCAATTCATAAGGTAAGCAACTCCGATGGGTTTTCCAACATACCCATGAGACTAATATATAAGGAAGAACTCTTTTCATTAGTTTGTATCTATCTAGTGAAGCCACAGTGTGTTGAAACCGAACATCGTTTTGTTAATATAGTGAAAATGTAAATACCATAGTTTTATTTCATTGAAAATATCAACTCGTTATATTCATCGATTGGGATAGGTTACATGTAGATGATTTCTAATTACTAAACTAAAAAAATGGTGGGTTATCATCGTGAATAAACCACACGTTCTGCCGACCGGCCAGTGGAATATGCTCCAAAAGTTTTGGCAAGTTATTCAAAAGGACCTTTGAATAACTATTTCCGGTTAAACGAGGTGGCGACACAAATGTCCCAACGAAATACTGACCAACATTTCCGGCCCAAATATTGATTTGAAACTGTTGTTGGAGTCGGTTTTGAACAATGGCATGAGGATTTTTATCGGCCCGAAAATGTAAATCATAGGAAATTGTTATGGTATCCCTCCGAAAGCCTGCCCCATCATTGGCAATAAACCAATAAAAGTATTATTTTGTTCATGTTGCTATAAACCAATTGCAAATATGCTCTCTTATGGTAAGTCTTCTGGGGACAGCGCTTGAACTTTTTGAAGATGTTAAGGGGGGAAACAATTGATTCCTCAAAATTCAGTGGACCGTACTTTTAGGCAAATTAAATTTGTTTGATGATTTTCGAGTACTGGTGGAAGGCTCCTCACAAACCGCTTTCAAACTGCTTTTTTCTAGTGCAACTGTATGCGCGGTTTTAAAGTAGTTTGATTTACTTGTATTCTTCTTAAATGTACCTCAATATGTTTTCATATGAAAAATGTTAATGATATCCTGCAAATAATAACCCGTTTCCTTAATCGATCATCTACATCCCAACAGCACGCCGATTAAGTGGTCTTCTGTTTGTAAATCGCTCTAAATAACACGAGAAGCATTACCAGATACTTGACCAAATATTAAAAGCATATCTGCATATTCTATGAAAGTCTATACCATATTTCAATTATCTTATGTTTACGATAAATACGAAAAATTAAATGCGTGAGCTGTCAAATATCAAAACAACAATGCAGTTTTTCATCTATGATTTTGTCTGTGACTAGTGTGGTGTTTAATTGGCATACTTTTGAGAATGTGTATCGCCAATTAAGGAAAATAGGTTATATTTCGCAAGACATTATTCAGTTTGTTAGTATGACTTTTATGTGGTTTATGCACGATGGTCTCCCTCCACAATATAACTGTTAGAGAATGAATAGAGATATGCTGCATTAGAGAATAATTCATCATTCTACTCAATTAAAAACAATCTTAAAATTTATATTGAAAAACAAAGAACTCTTGTCTCAATAGCAAGATCTTAAATAAAAGTTAGTGATTATCAATTTAAACAGATAATGTGAATATTGTCTATGTAGTAACGTTCATGTAATTAAAATACAGGGTGCTTCAACGAAAACTAAACAGAGGCTATATCTACCAAGATATTCATTTCTGATCAAAATGCAGAAACAGGTCAATTTTTGTTTCAAGGGGGACTTTTTTTGGGGTACAAAACTTGCCTGAAGGCCTTGAACATTTTGAATAGGGAGGATGGGTCGAGTGATGACTCAAAAGAAAGGTGGTATCTTTGTCTACATCGCCTTGAACGAATTTCCATTTTAAGTTGAAAACTGTAAAAGATACAGGGTGAGCAACTGAAAGATAGGGAAAACTATTTCCCTGAGACTATTCAAGTTTCTGTGAAGTAAAATGGAACAGATCCATGCTTATCAATGGCAGTCATCATCAAGTACCATCCTCATCTCGAATTTCAACCCCTAGAGCATGGGTGACCACCCTTGAAAGAGGGTAGATGGGTCAAGTGATACCTCGAAAAAGAGGTATTATCTTTGTCTGCATCCCCGTGAACGAATTTTCATTTTTGATTGAAAACTGTAGAAAATACAGAGTGAGCTACTCTAACTCCTATGGAACTCAATGAGAATTATTGCGAGCAGTCATGAAGGCAATCGAAATCCTTTACTTGAAAGGTATCACTGGATCGAAATATTACCCCTGATCTAGGGGTTGAAATTCGAGATGAGGGTGATTTCGGAAGATGACAGTTTTTGATCTAAAATGAATCTAATCCAGTTTCTCGCACTAATACTCGAATGGTCTTGGGGCGATAGTTTTCTCTATTTTTCAGTGGCTCACTCTGTATCTTCTACAGTTTTCAATCAAAAATGAAAATTCTTTCACGGGAATGCAGACAAATATATCACCTTCCTTTCGAGTTATCACTCGACTCATCTACCTTCTTCCAAATTTTCAAGGGTGGTCACCCCTGCTATAGGGGTTAAAATTCGAGATGAGGATGGTACTTGATGATGACTGCCATTGATCAGCATGGATCTGTTCCATTTTACTTCACAGAAACTTGAATAGTCTCAGGGAAATAGTCTTCCCTATCTTTCAGTTTCTCACCCTGTATCTTTTACAGTTTTCGACTTAAAATGGAAATTCGTTCAAGGCGATGGAGACAAAGATACCACCTTTCTTTTGAGTCATCACTCGACCCATCTTCTCTATTCAAAATGTTCAAGTGGTGCAACCCCCGCTTAGGGGGTTGATATCTCAAGCAAGTTTTGTACCCCAAAAGTTGTTTTTGCGTTTTGATCAAAAATGAATATCTTGGTAGATATAGGCTCTGTTTAGTTTTCGTTGAAGCATCCTGTATATCAATAATTAAATAAACAAATATATAGGGTGCGCCAGAAAAAACCGGACAATATTTTTTATGTTATAACTTTCGCAATTTTAGAGCTAGATCATTCGTTCTTGCTTCATTGGAAAGCCAAAGGACTAGGTTTTTCAGTAATTGTATCGAAATTTCACTTCCGGTGGAATCCAATATGGCTGACTCATTCGAGAATGAACAATATTTAAAGATCCCTGGATCGTTTTTTTTTTACTAAAAAATTTGAATGGGGCATTCAGTCAACAATTCAGTGTTTTCTGCATAATTTGACAATATAAAATTGAAAATTATAGTGCCTCCGAAAATACTTGAGACCCAAATTATTATTTTTCTCCTCACAGAGGTTTTTGAGATTTGTCATCTCTGAGACATTTGGTTAACAGTCAAACTAGTTCCTGGAGTTTTGATAGCGCTGACTGCTAATGCAGGAATTCGCTGAATGTTATTCTGAATTGAGAATTGAGTTTGTAATATAAAAAATGTAATTTGATGCTTGGAACAGATAATGAAAAAGGCGAGTACCTGTGTTATAACAGTTCTAGCTGCTCCATTACCTGGTCTTCTTCCTAATGACCCTGTTGTCCAAAATGTTTCCTCAAGATCATTGATCGTACTTCTTTTGTAATCAGAAGCTGAAAACTGGCCCAATATTGCCTAGCAGTATTACCTTGCCCAAATAAATATTCAATGAAACGCTTATCCTCATTCGTTAAAACCATTGTTAACAATTTTAAACGTCAGAAACAAGCAACACCAAGATAAACTTCGAGTTCAAACCAGATGTCATCTAAAACTCAATGACATTTCATTATTTTTTTTTATCATAGAGTTAATGTATGCAGTCTATGTTCAGAGGTTTCACAACGGGAGGTGCTTATGATGGTGGAAAAGAGAAACATTATTTTCGACAATTGGCACAATTCTGAATCAATATTCGAATTCGATCGTTCAAAATGATGGGAAAGGTTCCATCTAGTGATTGAATTACGCATTTGATTCATTACAACCGCGACAAAATGTTTTAATGCGCGGGGACAATTGTTGATATTTGAGGAAGTCGGCCATTTTTAATTCGAACGGAAACCAAATTTTAGGTTGGTTTTAGTGAAATATTGTTCTTTGTCTTCTTAGAACATCCATGAAAAACACAACAACTTCAGGAGTGCCAACGCCATGAGGTAAAAAAAATATTTCGATTTCAGCTGAAATTCAGAATGAAAGAAATTATTCACGCTAGTTTCTTACCAATACTTGGAATATTTTTAAGATCAATATATCAAATTATTCTTAAAAGACTGAAGTACCGACTGAATGTCCCATTCGAATTTTTTCGTGAGAAAAAACGTTCCAGCGATCTTGAAATATTGCTCATTTCCAAATGAGTCAGCCATATTGGATTTCACCGGAAGTGAAATTTATTTCGATACAAATTCTGAAAAATCTAGTCCTTTGGCTTTCCAATAAAGCAACAACAAATGATCTAGCTCTGAAATTGCGAAAGTTATAACAGAAAAATATTGTCTGGTTTTCTCTGGCGCACCCTATATTTTTACTAAAAATATCGTTGGCTCTTTGAGTCAGTTGTTTTCGTTACTGGTTCTTTCTTTTTTGGAAAATCTGAATATTATATTGGATTTGTAAACCTCCTCTTAAAACTTAGAGGGTTCATAGTGTTAGGGGTAGTTCACCCTGAGCGCATATGGGACGAAATTAAACAAACCTAAAACAAAACCTTATGGAAAACTATTTTTTAAACAGTATCTTGAATTTCAGAAAATTTCGTTAAGAAAAAACGATTTTATCGTAAAAAAGAATTTATATTTTCCAACTTTAGGCGTAAATATCTCAACAAGGGTGCATTTTAGGAAACAATTTCAGATGAAGTTGTGGTATTATTTTGACGAGATCTATCAAACTACGAGATTGATACCTTATTCTGTGACATCCTGTATATGCACGAAAATATTCTGAAAATATGTATAATTATAAATATAATTTGCAGGGTCTTTTCAAGCACAACAATAACAATTAAAGCTTTTAACAAAGAATTCATTTATCAAATTTGAGATTATTCTATTCTAAATTATGAAACGAATTGGTAACTAAATGTTTTTCAGAATTTCTGAAAGGATGCTATGACGCTTCGTTCTACATCTAATGGGAATGATGGCAGCATGTTTGACGTTCAGCAGAATGTTTTCGGCGAATTTGTTTTCCAAGTTGAAATTTCCTGGAAAATTTTCAAATTCTTTCGAAACCTTCATTATTTTCTGAAACCATTTTTAATTTACCAACACATTTTTGCCAATTTCACATCTAACTTTTTCGCATTTATTTTTGAAAGTTCCAATTATTCCTACAGAATCGGTTAAAGGCTGGTACTTTTTTTGAATGCGAAATGAAACTATAATTTTGTTCGATGAATACAAGACTTCTATGCACTTCTATGTTTCCTAACGAAGTTTTCGAAGATACTAAGGAGGAGGAAGAATCATATATTTCCTTGATGATATTTCTGATGCCTTTGAAATTTTTAGCTTAAAAAACCACGTTCCCTATCATTCAATGTAATTGGAAAATTTCTATACTTTTCCGTAAATTCAATAATATAAATCTCACTTGGACGATCAAATTGGAATTTATCCTGACATTTAGGATGAAATTGTCATTTATCATGCATCCAAAAATATCTAAAAGAGACAGAAAGTGACGTTTGTACCCACCTCATTTTCAATATCCGAAAACATCAAATAACTAGCAATAATCTTGATTTCGTTATATTGGAAAGGTTGTTTCTGTCGGTAATAAAAGTCACTATAATTTCGAATGTACTTGAGTGTACCTCCTATTAGAACTGAATTTTAACAAAACACTTCAATCATAAAATAAAATACGACGTTTCTTACATTAATCTCGTTAACTGAATCAAAATTAAAGTAACAAGGTACCTCGTTAAAATGAAAGTATTACATCAACGTTTTGAAATTGCAGTGAATTAGTATATTTATATTCATAATAAGTTCTTGAATTACAGTCAGTTTTTTTTTCATAATATATGAACATTTTCTGTGGATTTATTATAGGTAATTCATGGAATCAATAATTACTATGAAAGAACATGTCTGCCCTACAAAGCAAAAACCAAGTAACTCTAAATTTCCAACTATTCAGCAGAGTTATTTTTATGATGCAAATAAGAGAGATTCGCTTACTCAAAAAGTGTTCTAACTAGAAGCTTCGAACTTGAACATTTACTACTTCTCAATACCATAAATTCACTGAGCGTACTAAATTCAAGATTCTTCGCGTCAAATTCAAAATGGACGCTCACATTCAGTTACTAGATTTCGGATTATCACATCCACACGAAGCTTTTACAACACATAATGAACAAGTAAGTCGAAAAATAATAATGTATTTAAAAACGATAATAATTTCATGTGAATATCTAGATCAGGGGTGCTCAAACTTTTTGAGAATATCTCGAGATGAACAAAATATTTAATAAGTAGGTAACTAAAGTACAGAAATTTATTACATAATAAAATAACACTATGCTAGCGGCAAAAGGCGGCTTCATCAAAGGAACGCGCGGTTCTTGTCAAAGAAAAGCCGTGTTTCTTATTCTTGCCGCATTTCTAGCAATTTCGGGCTGCGCGTTTGGAGGGAACATTCGAGACCTTCGTTCACGCCAATATAAATGTTACGTCGATACAAAGTTTAACATTAAATAGTACAAAATGAGTGTAGCGAAGAAATCTAAAACGTATCATTTCAGTAACGATTGGGAGGAAGAATTTTTTTTTGTATGGTCACGATGAGTGCATTTGTCCTATTTGTCGTGCGTCAGTTGCAATACCTAAGCGTGGTAACTTAGAAACTATGAGAAGGATTTTCCTCCTCAGAGTGAATTAATCAAAACGAAAAGTACGTGATTTGACATCTTGTTTGTAAAATGAACAAACCATGTTCACAAGACCAGCCAAACAATCAAAAGCTGCTACGATCCCGTCATTTAAAATATCTCATATATTGGCGAAACACAAGAAACCATTCGAAGATGGAAGCATTTATCGAAGCGGGTGAGAGTTTATTTGGAGATTTTAAGAATAAAACAGAAATCATGTCTGCTATTAGAGAACTTCAGTTATCTCATCCGACTGTCACTAGGCGTATTGAAGTCATGAGTCTGGACATGACAGATAAACTAAAATATGATATCATAAAATGTACACACTTTTCAGTACTGTTCGAGGAATCCACCGATATGATAGACACTGTCCAGATGTGTATTTTTATTCGGATGGTTTTCAATGACATGCTGGCTAAGGAAGAATTTTTGACAATCATTCCTCTGAAGAGGAAGACCTCTGGCGAAGATATATATCACGTTTTCTTCAATTTTATGGAAAACTACGAGCTTCCAATATGTAAATTAGTGTGCTTACAACTGATAGAGCACCAACAATGACTAAAAACAAACCGATTTTGTGGCATTGTGTCGAACTAATGAAGATTTCTCTTCTTTTTTTCATTCCATTGCATTATACATCAACAAGCTTTGTGTTGAAAAGTTTTAATTACGGAGGAAATTATGGGCATTGCAACAAAAACTATGAATTCCATCCATGCACGTGGCTTGCATCGGCAGCTCTTTAAGTTGCAGTTGGAAGATAGGGAGTCAGCTGAACACACCGATATAGTTCTTCACACGGACGTCAGGTGGTTGAATCGCTGAAAACTTCTAGAAAGGTTTCAAGAATTATTGCCCGAAATAACAGCTTTTCTAGACGAAAGAGGTGACGACACTCAGTTGTTGAAATACTAAAAATGGCTGACTGATTTGGCATTTTTGTTTGACATCACAATGCACATAAACACCATTAACTTGGACCTAGGAAAAACTATTATTTTGATGATTAGCGCAGTCAAAGCATTCAAAAGTTAATTGCAACTAATGATAGATCAACTGAAAAGAAAGGATCTGAAACATTTTCCGCCTTTGAAAGCAAGGATTCCTCAGTTGAATGATACGTATGAGGCTGAATTATCAACTATTTTTGGACAATTCGTTATGCGTTCTTATGATTGCAGTAAATTGGCAAATATAGTATCATTTATGAGTTATCTTTTCCATGTAAAAACATGGAGGAATTAGCTACTGAAATAGCTAATCAGTTCAATATGAACTCATGTTCTGTTAAATTTGAGTTGGTGCATATTATATCAGATATTCGTCTCAAAGCTACATCTGATCTCTGGTGTTTTATATCTGAAGATAAATATCCGAATCTAAGGCAAATCGCCCTTCAACTGACGGCAATGTTTTGGTCAACTTACTTGTGCGAGTCTGCATTTTCTGAAATGAAGATAATTAAGTCCAAATATCGCAATCGACTAACTGGCAATCATATGTCATCATGCTTGCGATTAGCACTCAGTGGTTACGTACCATCTTATGAAAAGTATGCTGATAAC
Source organism: Cryptolaemus montrouzieri (assembly GCA_013387265.2). Lineage (NCBI taxonomy): Eukaryota > Metazoa > Arthropoda > Insecta > Coleoptera > Coccinellidae > Cryptolaemus > Cryptolaemus montrouzieri. The sequence continues at coordinate 151,488,284 of JABFTP020000185.1, forward strand.
ATGTAGTGCCACGCTTCAACATCCAAAGTCACTTATTAGTTAAGTTTAACACCATAAGTAAATCTTATGTTTTGTAACAATAAATAAACTCGCAATTTTGAACGAATATCAGCTTTCTCATTGATATTATAGAAAGAACCTAACAAAACCAAACCCAAACCTACACTCAAAAAAAAATCGTTTGTCTGTAAAGTCGGTTTACTGACGATGGTTGAATGTGACAACGTCATAAGCAAATGCTGAAGGAATGGTAGCATTTTTCAAAAAAAAATTTTAATTTTATTTGTTTGATAGATATTTTGTATGGATATAGGGTAAATGAAAATCACAATTGAATTGATCAAGCTACATTTATTCGTACGCATAAATACAATTATGCCAATTTTTATTTATTTTTTCTACAATGTATGCACTAGCGGACCGATGCTATATTATTTTAATGATGAAAGCATGAATATTCGACAATATATCACTGAACATATATTTAATATTGAAAGAATCATTACCTTTATCGCTGCAATTATCGTCGCTATAAACAATTGACACCACATTCACTTTTCACTGCACTTCATACTTGACAAAAACATGTAAATGTATTATTGTAGTATAGCAGCTGTTCTAGCAGATGCATCGCTCACTTAAATAAGAGAAAGATAGATGTCGAACGCTGCTGAACGCGGAGGCTGATTGTGCCCCTTTGTCGCTAGTTCCGCGCTTTCGCTTGCAATTTAAGCCTTAAATGGAACGCCTCAGAGTGAGGTAACGCCGCATGAGTCATGTTTTTTCGTGCATGCAGCCAGTTTCATCGAATTTTAAGACATTGTCATGTCAGTAATATATATTGTGCGGAAAGCTAATACCAATATATGCTACGATACACCCTACCTACCTAGATAAGTAGGTAGAGTGTATCGTGTATGTACGACAATCCTGCATCACACATACTTGCAGCCTCTCAGAGTCGATCGTAAGTAGTCTGAAATATTGAGGTAGATTGCCAGCAGTTTGTGTACCCCTGCTTTAAAGCATCGTATACATTCAATATAATTGATTTTTCGCTTTGGGAAGTATATTTTTAGCCAGCTTGAAAGCGGTAGCATTAGAAAACTTTTCTATTATTTGTGAAATGAACAGTTTACTTCAACCAACTACTTACTGATGCATACAAATGATAAAACTACTTCAAGAACTCTTCTTAATATATATCTAAGTAATAATGACTTTTATTGGGGTTATATTCGAAAAAATATTTAATAATACTCTTTAGCCATTATTCAAGTGGCCATTTGTCTCATTATACCTGGCGGGCGGTGGTACCTGTGTACCGCTGTGTAATCAAACTGTTCGGTTCATTGTAAATCATTCATATTGGGAATAATCAAATTTACATCTATAATGATCTCATATACAGGTTATTGTGTAAGATGAAAAGGGTTTCCATATCAGTTAATGGGTATTCAACTGAGTGGTTATGATTTTTCTAGAAAAATAGAGATAAAGTCCACCTGAACTGCCAATATTATACTCAAGTACCCCGGATTATAAAAAAAAGAAGAATATAATTAATGGCACACCTTCGACCATCCTGTCACCTAAAGATTTATTACTCTACGGCTTTACCAAATCGACTTTAATTCATCTTTAATTTGCAGAGGCGTATTACCTATTAGGAACAAATTTTTAATGACAGCTCGATTTTTTCCATCTTCATAAAATCACATAAACTCACTCAAACAATTTTTCATAACAACTGATTATCCAAAATGGCTGAAACATTGGTGAATAACTATCAACAGATAAGCAGTGAAAATTCAATAGATTTCATTTACGTAGTGGTCGGAATCTTTTCAGAATAATCTCGTAATCTCTCCAAATAATGTGTTGAAGCATTCAAAACGAACGTTAATAGAAGTGTTAAAAGACGTGTACATATTTCCAACAATATTTAAATATGTAAGTGCACATGTTTCATTAATTACTTCATTAATTACTTTGACCATTATAGCTTATTCCTACCAATTACGTGTAATTTATAGTAGTCATTGTCTATTATACAAAACATATCCATTCAAGAATATTGAAGTCGTATAAAATGTTACATTTTTGAACTAAAGTTACTTTCTCTGTGAACTTATTCAATAGGTGGCAATGATCAATAAGGTCAGATGCTAATCAGAAACACACGCTGAAGCAAACGTCGGATGTAGTGATACACTTTGCACAGAAGGGACTTAAAATATTTCCTTTTTCGACGTAATTGGTATTCATTGGTAACAAATAAGTTCCAGAATATTCAGTTGGTCATATTGGGGATTTATAATAAGGCCAATATGAATAACAAAAAATAAATGCACCCAATCACACTACAAGGTGTTACATAATAGTATGTCACTACTCGAGGAGGTAAATCTACATGCAATTTTGAGAAAAAAAGGTTTATATAAATAAAGGTCCGCAAAAGATTCGTTACGGAACTACAGGGTGTTGAAATTTCCGGTTTTGTCTTCAAAATTCCTACAGTTTTTGGGATATTCAGCCCTAATTTGGAATGCAAGCTATTTTTACAGCCTCCATCATTACACGCCCTAAATTTTAACTAGAATCTACAAGGTTTTTTTGCAGTACGCCACTGATCAGCGTACAATCAATTTTCCTCATCTTCGTTCAATTCAGAAAATTTTTTGACACTTGTAATTTTTTCGTATTTCCATCCGTTCTAGAGCGAAAATTATTAAACGATTATATGCAGTCACTGAATTGAAAGCACTTCTAATTGAAACAATGATTAGTTGGCTTCGATTTTTTTCTTTTATTTATTCATTTTGACAGTTGCTAAAGTTGAACCAGTATCTGCTAGAATTGCTTATTGAATGAACGATTAGTTTTAAGACTTTTGAAGTTATTCAGATAAGACCAGAACGCAGAAATTTTCGTCTTCCAGTAAGCTAAAATCGCATACTTAAAATCCAAAATTTCACGTCTCTAGGTCATTTAGTTCCGAAGCTAAGCGAAAGCAAAGTTTCGCATTTATGACACTCACTCACTCACTCATGATCATCAGAAGAGAACTGGTACTTCCGATAAACTTAGAGAGCTGAAATTTGGTACAGAGTTATGGTTTAATGGCAACATAAAGGGAAAACTATAAAAACTAGGATAATCGAAAATCTGGAGTACTTGGTGACCCTGATTAGAAAACACAAGAGCCTAACCAAACTATTAGAGATCGACATTTTGTCTTTAGGAGAAATATTCAACTTGGTGGGCGCTTCATTTGATTTCAAATATCGAAGGTCTGAGTCTCTGCTGGGCGAATGCCTCCCCTTTTGCTTTCCATACGCATATAAATAAAATTAAAGGAAAACTCTGGATAAGACTAAACTGGCTTTCATACTTATACTTACAAGTTTACGAAAAGAATTAGCGAATGAGCAATAAGAAAAACTGTTGATAATGTACAAGTAAAAAGAATAAAAATTTCTCAAATAAGAAAATCTAATAAAATAAGAATGATCAGCTGCTACGTATTTCCTGTTTTACTGTATGGATTGGAGGCCTGGACGGTGAGTGAGACAATGATGAGGAGACCAAAAGCATTTGAGATGTGGGTCTTGGACAGATGCATGCTGCGGGTGTCTTGGACAGACCATGTTACCAATGTGGAAATTTTACGAAGAGTCGATAAAGAAATATCTTGGTCACCTAATTAGGCACGATATATATCGATTACTGCAACTGACTAAAGAAGGTAAAATGAACAGCAGAAGAGGCCCTGGGAGAAAAACACACTCGTGGCTACATAATCTGCGTGAACAGTTCGGGCTCAGTTCAGTAGAGCAGTTCAGAAGTGCCGTCAGCAAAGTGAAGGTTGCCATACTGATTGCCAATGTCCGCAACGGATAGGGCACATAAAGAAGAATAAAATAAATCAATATGCCCACGTTTCTACAAAAAGAAGTGAGATCCCACCAAAAACATTCTGTAAAAAACTAGCTAAGTCTCGATAGAACTGCTTATTTATCTCTGAAAAGTAATGAAATCTAGACAAATTCGTGCCAAGTATAAGGTTCCTTACAACGATTTTTTTATTATTATTGTTATTGTTGTGTGACTTGACCGTTGAAAGGTACACAAGGGTAGAAAACCAGGTGCTCCATGACACCATTTCACCAATCTGCCCCCAGAACCACTACCTATTGGCGATGGAAAATTTTCACTCGGAAAACGTTGATTGAATAACCCGTCAATTGTAGGCTTGATAAAACTGCGTATTTCAATAATACTTATGTATAGGCTAGCCTGAAACAAACAGTATAAAAAAATATTTCCAGTACAGACGACGTCTATTCATTGATACACTGGTCTACAATGGTTTTGTTGCCCTAGATATGAAAATGATTTTGGGTCTATTTATGCACACAATTCGTGAAACTATCAATAATTTTGTAGGATTTGCTCTGATTTCTTTTTAAATCTTTATTTTCATTTTAAATAACAAATATCGTAAAACAAGAAACAAAATAACAGATATATTTATAATGTCAGTTATGTTCTGAGAAATTCGGATACATCGAAGTAAATAAAGAGGAAAATGTCGAAAATATATTTCATATTTCCATAAAACGCCTTTTATGAGCTTTTCTTCTATAATTTTTCAGGGACAATCTCTTTTCAAAGACCAGCAGTAATCTGCCATCATGTGACAATCCCATCGACCTTGATACCTTTCTTCCATCACTTTTAGATCTTGATGAAACCGCTCTCCTGTTCCTTACTATAATTTCCTAAATTATCCGGAAATTTATCTAGATGATTGCGGAGATAGTGTAACTTAATACTCATATTTGCTCCTAAAGTCTGAAAGTTTGTCAGCATATTTTGCACAATTTCTTCATAATTTGCTGCTTTATGGTTACCTAGTAAATTTTCGACAACCAACACAAAACTTTTCCAAGCTTTACTTTCCGGAACAGTCATAACTTTGATAAAATCTGAGTCTTTCATCAATTGCCGTATTTGAGGACCATCAAATATTCCACCTTTCAATTTTTCCATACTAAGCTTCGGAAATTTTCTGCAAATGTAATTAAAATAATTTCCGTCTTTGTTCAACGCTTTTACAAATTGCTTAATCATACCTAACTTAATATGTAATGGTGGAAGTATGATTTTGTCTCTGCTCACCAGCGGCTCCCTTATTACGTTGGCTTTACCGACAGTTAAAGAATTTCTTACAGGCCAAACATCTTGTTCCCAATCAAGTTGCTTTGCTCTACTATCCCACATACAAATAAAGCAAGGGTATTTTGTATATCCACTTTGTTGGCCAAGTAAAAATTAACCATTTTAAATCCACACAGATCGGCCATTGATGCTCAGAGTATTTAATTTTCTAAAACTAATTTTACATTTTCATATTCTTCTTTGAGTTTCGTTGAATGGGCAATTGGAATTGATGCAAATTTATTTCCATTGTGCAATAAGACGCATTTTAAACTTCTTTTGCAACTATCAATAAAAAGGCGCCATTCAGTAGATTTCTACTCTTTTAAACCCATGTCTATAAGCAGCTTCGCGATATCATTACAATACGCTAATCCTTTATTTTCACTAAAAAATTGTAATAACTCTTTTTCTCGCGTTCTGTATGTTGTAATTGTTACTGTTGGTGCCAATAAATTTTTTTCTTTCAATCTTGAGGCTAACAGTTCTGATCCTTGTTTTGATAAATTGAGATCACGTATTAAATCACTGAGTTCATTTTGAGAAAATAACTTTGGCGTAGATGTTTCACCTTCCCATTCACTTCCACTAGTAGATGGTCCCGATTTCTGTGAATTTGGTAACATCATTATTTCTGAGGGCATGCGAATTACTTTTGAAATGTATATGGGCCGAGGGAGATTTTCACTGTGTAGAACCGGACATTTCGTAGACTGTAAGTCTGGGTATCTCCACGTTTGATTTCGATTAAAACCTTTAACATCTACTACGCAAAAGTAACAATCATCTAAATGATTCGTAGGCTCCATCCAGATCATAGGAATACCAAAGTCTAATCCAGAACGTTCACCTTTTTCCACAACCGTAAAGACTCAACACAGGACTTACAAACTTTATTAGGAACCCATGGTTTACCTAATTTGTCCATTTTGAAACCAAAATATTCAACATAAGTCTCCTTGACAAAGTCTGTGATATTTCTTTTTGTTTTTTTGGTATATAAACACCGCAAATATAACAAAATAAATCACTACAATATTTACACTTTCTTCGTGACGAACTCATATTTTAGACTAGAAGACAAATATATAAGAATGGACATTCAGTAATTGAAACAAAATATTAATCCATGACACTTTATCCAGATTTACGTGTATATGTACTTCAATATTGTCAAATAACTGAGATCTCAGCTGTTCTGTGGAGCAAAAGGTCTGAGAGTGGGGATCAGGTGATGTTTGTATGCGCGAAAAAGTTGCGCAGAAGCCTAATCATGACTGGAAAATTAAATTTTATTTCTAACAAGCTTATTATTGTTCAAAATATAAGAAATGCAAAAATCATGAAAATACGAGCACATTGAGAACTCTCATGAATATATTCGTAATCTGGGCACTTGAAAACATAAAAATTTGCGATGATATCCAGGGCAACAATAAAAAATTTTTTTTGTAGAGCTGTGTAGTCTGTACGTCTATTTTATGTAAGATCGGTGGTTGATTTGACGCTTCAAAGAGAAGAGAGCAGAAGTCAGCATTGTCAATGCTGAATGCATGTGTTGCACAATCAACAACAGCCTAAAATGAGACACTTCCGTCTAATTACCAGTACCAGTATGGGCTGTTATCTCGCTTAACAAACATAGGAAACGTGTAAGCAAAATTGACTTGTACCTACCCACTAACGTATAAAGAATGTTCAACAAGTCACACAACATTAAGTATAATAAAGAACTCGCAGTAAGGAACCTTAGACGTGGCACGACTTTGTCTAGATTTCATTACTTTTTAGAGATAAACAAGTAGCTCCATCGAGACGTGGCTAGTTTTTTACAGAATGTTTTTGGTGGGATTGTATTTATCTGATTTGAATTGCTGCTTTAACTGAATATATTAGACATTCTTAACGGATTTACAACTTCCGAGCCATTATACTTTGATTTATACAAACGTGCACTTGAGCGGGTTGACAATTTTCTCATTACTATAGAATTCATCAAGCATTGCTGATATAAATTGAGAGCTGTATGTACTCACCACAGAAAATTGAAAGTGAGTTCTTAAATGCAATTTTTCTCATTTATGCGAAACGCCTCGTTGCCTACACTATTAAAGTTCGAAAGTCTGAGTAGATTACAAAGATATGAATTCATTCATGTAAACATTTATTACATTGTATAAACAACTTGAACTTCGATTGTCATTCTTTAAATTCTATACTCTTAAAAATATGAATGTTAGCTAAGAAACACAAGGTTTAACTTTAATCTACACTTTATTTGAAAAATTCGACGACGTTTCGCTGAAACAGCAGCTTTATCAAGAATGACAAACAGAATGAAGAGTATGGTATTATAAACAAATCGTAGAACAAGTTGGATGAATAACAGGAAAATCCACACCGAGCCATTGTACAGTTAGTATGAAAGGTAATAAAACTAATTAAACAAGTTAAGTAGGGTGAAGAATTCACATCTACTTGTTCATTCAAAAGCTTGTCCGAATGTTTGTATCTATTTATTTCTAATGCTTCTAGGAGATCTAATTTTGAACTTTTTATTTTATATGTAATATGTCAAAGTTTTTATTGAATGAATGGTTTTCTTTTATTAGGTGGTTTGAATAATTTGAATCAGATTTATTTTTATCGAAGGTACGTTTATGTTCAGATGTTCTTATGCCAAAACTCCTATAGGTCCTACCGATATAAATTTTATCACAAGAACCGCAATTGAGTTTATAGATTACTTCATTTTTGATTTACTTGAAAGTTATTTATTATAATAAAGAGTCATATCCGGATTATATGAATTAAACATCATCAAACAGTAGTTATAGCCATTAATAATTCATTATATAATCCGGATATGATAGATCTAATCATTCGTAAAAACTGTATCAGAAAGCAATAAAGCAATAAATGAAGTATATCCTATTCATAAAGACTATAAAATATTCAACAGTTTAACATTCTGCGGTTCTGCAAGTACAAATATCAAATTCTTCCTCGTCAAACAAAATCTTAATATAACTTTCAAAACTTCTAATAACTTAGGTAAACATATTAAAATAATAAATCTCGTGTTGAAAAATCAAGTAAATCAGGAATCTATAAACTCAATTGCGGTTCTTGTGATAAAATTTATATCGGTAGGACCTATAAGAGTTTTGGCATAAGAACATCTGAACATAAACGTAGCTTCGATAAAAATAAATCTGATTCAAATTATTCAAACCACCTAATAAAAGAAAACCATTCATTCAATAAAAACTTTGACATATTACATATAAAATCAAAAAGTTCAAAATTAGATCTCCTAGAAGCATTAGAAATAAATAGATACAAACATTCGGACAAGCTTTTGAATGAACAGGTAGATGTGAATTATTCACCGCTACTTAACTTGTTTAATTAGTTTTTATTACCTTTCATACTAACTGTACAATGGCTCGGTGTGGATTTTCCTGTTATTCATCCAACTTGTTCTACGATTTGTTTATAATACCATACTCTTCATTCTGTTTTTCATTCTTGATGAAGCTGCTGTGTCAGCGAAACGTCGTCGAATTTTTTCAAATAAAGTGTAGATTAAAGTTAAACCTTGTGTTTTTTATCTCATTTATATCATGGATCTACATCAAGTAACGGCCTCCACAATTCAAATGATGAATGTTAGCTGTCTGGTGTTGAAATAATACCTAGAAAACTGTTCAAAGGTTTTTCAATGTATTTTCATGAAGTTTTTAATTTTGAATTCAAAAATTTGAATTTATTGTTGCTTGATTCACACTTGAAAGAATTAAATGCCATCTGATTTCTTCAGGTCTAGAAGGTATTCGTTTTCATCGCCCCAACCCTTGTTTCCGATATTGGGTAACAAATTTTCAAAAATTCAATTCACGAAGCTTTTACGTGATAGAAATCCATTTTCACAAATACAAATAAACGATGTTTTCTACTAAAATATATTATTAAATGCTCGACGCTTTTCGATGCACATTATCTTTATCAAGAGCGAATGAATACTACAAATATATCTTACCAACAAATTGAAATTGAATATTATAAAACAGATCGCAATAAATATTGGTTATGCTGCAAATTTAGTTAGCAGCATACTACACAAAAAATAACAAAATTAGCTTTACAACATATATATCCAATCGGTGAACACGAAGACAAGAAATTCAATAGTTCAGCATATATAGGCAATATTAGCAATAATATGAAATCCCTTCTTAAAAATTCAAATTTAAATATAGCTTTCAAAACATTAACAAATTTAGGTTCATTTATCAGGAATTATAAATCTCCAATTAATAAAGAAAATAAATCAGCTGTTTAAAGATTGGATTGTGCAGATTGTAATTGTTTTTATATAGGTAGAACAATAAGAAATTTTAATGTTAAAATCTCTGAACATAAACGCAGTTTCATCAATGGAAAACCGATTCAAATTATTCAAATCATTTTAGGAAAAAGGTCAGTCTTTCAATTCAGAGTTTAAAATCCTACATTCTAAGAAGAGAGGTATAAAACTCAACATTCTGGAAGCAAATATATATTTATATTTGAATTGTGGAGGCCGGTACTTGATGTAGATCCATGATATAAATGAGATAAAAACACAAGGTTTAACTTTAATCTACACTTTATTTGAAAAAATTCGACGACGTTTCGCTGACACAGCAGCTTTTCAAGAATGAAAAACAGAATGAAAGTATGGTATTTAGAACAAGTTGGATGAATAGCCATTGTACAGTTAAGAAAGGTAACTAATTAATTCAAGTTTGAACTTTTGGTTTATTTTAATAGATTGTATTTATGCTATCAGAAAACTCCTATAGGTCCTACCGATATAAATTTTATCACAAGAACCTATAGAAGTTTTGGCATAAGAACATCTGAACATAAACGTTGCTTCGATAAAAATAAATCTGATTCAAATTATTCAAACCACCTAATAAAAGAAAACCATTCATTCAATAAAAACTTTGACATATTACGTATAAAATCAAAAAGTTCAAAATTAGATCTCCTAGAAGCATTAGAAATAAATAGATAAAAACATTCAGACCAGCTTTTGAATGAACAGGTAGATGTGAATTACTCACCCCTACTTAACTTGTTTAATTAGTTTTTATTACCTTTCATACTAACTGTACAATGGCTTGGTGTGGATTTTCCTGTTATTCATCCAACTTGTTCTACGATTTGTTTATAATACCATACTCTTTCATTCTGTTTTTTATTCTTGATAAAGCTGCTGTGTCAGCTAAACGTCGTCGAATTTTTTCAAATAAAGTGTAGATTAAAGTTGAGCCTTGTGTTTTTTATTTTATCTCATTTATATATATATATATATATATATATATATATATATAAATTTGTTAGTAAGATATTTGTAGTATTCATTCGCTCTTGATAAAGATACTGTGTATCGAAACGCGTCGAGCATTTAATAATATATTTTAGTGGAAATCATCGTTTACTTCTATTTATCAAATTTTCAGATTAGAGGAAAATATTTGGGCGGCGGTTTTGTCGTTTTCTCTAGAAATAGATGAGTATCTCAAAGTAAAACGAAATAAGACACTTTTCTCATTTTTCCACAATTTATTCAATAATCACGACCGTTTTCAACCTTATGGTCATTTTCAAGTGAATATCAATATAACAGATGAGTAGGTAAGTACAAGTACAGGGTAAAATTTATCCTAGATATTGAGTAGTGGGGATGCATTAAGCTCTAGTTGGCGGTTGAGGGTAGTAAATTGTGGGTTTTACATAGTTTGTTCATTTCCAAACTCTCCAACAAATTCATCTCTCTTCCCTTGTTACATTTATAAAGGATTTTAAGATTGTTTAATGATATCAAGTGGTTGATTGATTTTATGTGTTCAAATATTGGCGAATTTTTAACTGAGAAAATACTTGAATCTAGCTTCAAAACTTCTGCATGACATAGGCTACCTGACATTCCATTTGATTTGACTGATTGAATTTTCGTTTTTTTGTATGGCATTGAATAATAATCTGTTACATGATGTATCTGAGACTAGTGAGACTAGTGTATCTTTTTCCGGGGTTTCTACGATGCTATACAGTAATTGAGAGGTAATATGTTGTTGTTTGCGTTTAATAATTGTATTTACAAGATGTTGGTGGTATTATTTGAAATTTTTCTGATGATGTTAAGTTCAGTTTGGAAATTTTCTTTTGAAAGATGAACAAAGGAAGCTCTATGAATTAGTTGTTATATGCAGCTAGTTTATGACTCGAATGACTGAACGAGTCCATTGAATCGATCGAATGTTCATTTTCTATAAATTTTATAAGTGAGATGGTTATTTGAATTTATGATGCTTAAGTCTAAATTTATTGAGTTATTACTTTCTATTTCAACAGCGAAGCTCATGCGGCAATGTATTTTATTCAGGAAATTTAAAATTGCTGAATTTGTCTGTTTGAACCACTAAAACCAACGAAAATATCATCCACATTTAATTTCCTAGACTTAACCATAACAAATTCAAATAACCATCTCACTTATAAAATTTACAGAAAGGAAATATTCACAGACGCATCGATCTCAATGGACTCGTTCAGTCATTTGAGCCATAAACTAGCTGCATATAATTCCATGATTCCTTACTCTGTTCCCCTTTCGACAGAAAATCTCCAAACTGAACTTGAAATCATCAGAAAAATGGCCTCAAATAATAATATACCACAACATTCCCTAAATTCAATTATTCAACGCAAAGAACAACGTATTACTTATCAATTACTATATAGCATCGTAGAAACCCCGGAAAAAAGATACACTAGTCTCATATACACTGGCAAACTCTCTAACTAAATCAGAAATTACTTCTCCAAATTCAACATAACTACTTCATTCTAAAGCGGTCCCAACTTAAGCAGATTATTATTCAATCTTAATCCTTCATAAATGTAGCAAGCGAAGAGAGGTGAATTTGTTGGAAAGTTTGAAATTAACAAACTATTTGAAAATCCATAATTTACTATCATCAACAGCCAACTAGAGCTTAATGCATCCCCACTACTCAATATCTAGGATGAATTTCACTCTGTACTTGTACTTAACTACTCATCTGTTATATTGTTATTCACTTGAGAATGACCATAAGGTCGAAACCAGTCGTGATTATTGAATGAATTGTGGAAAAGTGTCTTATTTCGTTCTACTTTGAAGATAAAATTCTATAAGATAAATAGATCATCAATACTATCAATCAGTATCTCAGAAGTCAAAGTTTGATGTATCATGTGTATTCTTAGTCCGATCGATTTAGACATCCACATAAATTCCCAACAAACAGAAAATTTGCATATAGGTTTGAGACATGATTATAATAAAATTGTGAAAAGCTTCAATCGATCCAAAATTTTTCAAGGAAGGTATTCGCAGAAAGTAGGTTTTTAAATTGTTAATTGAAATTATTTATCATGAAAATGAATCATACCAATATAGTTATACATGCAATTATCTACAAAATTGTTATTTTACTTTTTAACATAACTTTAACCACGAAGGCAAATGTAAAATTCACTACATTCGTATTTTCCATAATATGCATATGTTTCAACGCCGCCTATACGGTATTATAATTAAGCGCTCTTTTTAACGTGGTTCCCAGGTAGGTGGTTGATGCAAGGATTTCCTTCTGCTGGAGATACAACATTTGATTTGAGCAAGACTGTGATTTTGGTTTACTTTGTACAGAATATCACAAAGTTAGGTGGAAAATAATTAGTCAACAGATGTGATAGCTATTTCGAAATACTATCATGATCAGAAGTTTAAAATTGTGAGGTACAGTTGTACAATTCGTCTTAAAGATCTTCCTGTCTGACCTATGTTTACACCGTTACATTCAGGGCAACACAGTACGTATACTCCTGAATTGTCTAGTTTTTGAGTTTTGTCTTTGGTATGGAAAATATTCGTGATATTTCACATGTAGATTTGAAGGCAATCTTCATTTTGTGACTTGACATTTGATTCGCAACTTGCTGTGAAAATAAATAATAAAATAAGTTAAGGAAGAGAATTTTTGATCATCGGTATTTGGTTACACATGGGGTGTATACTAGTAAATGTGTTCGTTTTTATGAACAATTTTGTCTACTATGGAAGGGGGGTAACCGTTATTACTATCGATAATTTTCATGACGTAAATTTCTTTGTTAAGAAACAACTTGGCAACATGGTGTCGTTCGAAGATTTTTACTCGGAGCTCAATAATCTCAATAAAAACAAATTGATTGAAATTATAATTATAAAAAAAGTGCCTGAGGAAATTTCAGTGAGTGAAAATTTCAGAAATCATATAAATAATTCGACGCGTTAGATAGATAGATATTATCTTTGAGTGAGGGCTGCTAGCAGCCCGACCACTGCAACCCAGTGGTCTATTGTGGCACACTCTGTCTTAAATTTCATCCACGAGCTCCATGCTTCTCGTAAAGGATACGAGTTTCGTGGGTAAGAGTTTAATAAGCTCAGTCAGCTTCAGTTTTCAAGACCCTGTCCCCTACTGGGCACTCGCACATAACATGTTCCATTGATTCTATATCTTCTTCACATAGCCTACATGAAGAATTCTCAACCAATCCTAGTTTATTTAGGTGTTTCCTGAGGCGACAGTACCCCGTTAATATGGCAGTTGAAACTCTCAGTTCCAACCTAGAGAGTTTAAACCAGGCCTTGGCTTTTGTAGTGGAAGGTCCACTGTTGGCACGTCGAGCGTGTCTGAGTCCTGGGAGGCTTATCCAATGCTCACGTACTCTCAAGTCCAGCCATCGGTTGTTTTCCATTCTTGCAGTTTCCAGGAGAATTACGAAGCTTAGGCTCCGGTCCTATTAACTCCAGGTTAGTTCCTCGAGCGGAAAATGAGAATTCGACGCGTTCGGAATACGATGAAAATCCGGGTGAAATTATTCCATCTATTCATAAGGAACACGTTGAAAACATTAAACTGATATGTGAATTGAACATCATGAAAGTCAAACTGAAAGCAAAGCAACAATCAATAAGTGATTTGCAATCTATAATTGACCATCAAAAACTATAATAGTGTTACAAAAGACCAAGGCGAATAAATCGGCCGGAAGATCGACAGCGAAATCAAAAGTCAAGACCGATCCGCCAACTGAAAGGCAGGAAAAGAACAAGTCGATAGCAGAAGAAAAGAGTCTCCCTGCCATACGTGGTTCATAAAAACAACCTCTTTGAAAGTGTGGAAAGATTTGCTTGGATTCACATTGGAAAGGCTCAATACAACAAAGGAAATGGTATTGAAATATCTACAATAATAAAAAAACAAACAAGTACTGTGTTCTAAGGAATTTTACTTAATAATTGCGATTCGTAACGCGTTTCACTACACCGTAGCTTCTTCAGACGAATGAATGTACAGAAAATAAATGAGAATATAAATATAAATGTTCTCGAGTAATTATTTATTGGGTTGCTTCTTCTTAAGTGGTTATTTATGACAGGTATATCCTATAAAATTAAGGAATAGATTGCTCCCTGAAGAGATTCAATAGAGGTGAAGGGCTTAAATCGACTTGTTCATTGATGAGTTTACCTGAGTGTTTGTATTTATTCATTTCTAAAGTTTCCCAAAGATCTACCTTTCAATATTTATTATCTGTATGCAAAATTTCAAACTAAGGGTCGAAGAGTGATTATTTTCTAAGAGATTTTAATGTAGAATATCACAGTTATTTCAATTTTATAAACACCTGATTTATTATATATGTTGCCCAATTTGTTACTTTTAATGTTGAAATTTGTTACTAACATTATTTATTTTATCATCAAGTTGAATTTTGTTTCAAATTAATTTCGAAATTTCTTATTTGTCATTATTCATTAACAATTTTTGTTTGAAATGATATCGCCCATAATCGCCGTCTTCATTCAGTATACTATTTGTTATATTATGGGAAATCCGTTAAGTCCTTTTTTAAGCAGAAATATTCATGAATAATTTAGAGAAATTAATTCATTATCATCCATTCAGTAAATATTGTTTATACTGGTATCGCTATGTAGACGATATCATTATTTGTTTACAGGAACAGACGGACAAAGTTAAAATTGTCGAAAATCATATAAATTCATTACATCCAAAAATTGGATTCACAAATCGAAATAGAAAGCAATAATTGATAAATTTCCTAGACGTTACAATCTCGAATGAAAATGGAAAACATATCTACGCATTTACCATAAGCCGTCACATACATATATTATAATACATAACTCGTCGTGTCATCCGTATCAACATAAAATGTCAGCATTCAATAGTTTCATTCATAGATTGATTAACATCCCGTTATAGCCAGAAAATTTCAACAAAGAATTAAATTTGATTAAACAAATAGCCAAAAATAATGGTTACAATCCCAAACTAATAAATAATATCTTAAATAAGAAAACAAAGTAGAATCGCATTGAATGAAGTTTACCCTGTCGATAAATTGAAACAAAAATTCAACACCTTAACCTACGTTACATTACAAGTGAGAAACTGAAATCATTCTTAAGTAGCAATAATTTCATCATAGCTTCCAAACAAATAATAATTTAGGCAAATATATAAAAAATAATAAAACTAAATCAGGTAAAACAATGAATCAGGTGTTTATAAATTGAATTGCAATGACTGTGATAATTTCTACATTGGTAGAACATATAAAATTTTAATATTAAAATATCGGAACATAGACGCAGTTTTCAAATAAAAATCAGATTAAAATTACGCGAATCATCTCTTAGAAAATTATCACTTTTTCGACCCACAGTTTGAAATTTTGCATACAGATAATAAATATTGGAAGGTAGATCTTTGGGAAACTTTAGAAATAAATAAATACAAACACTCAGGTAAACTCATCAATGAACAAGGCGATTCAAGCCCTTCACCTCTATTGAATCTCTTCGAGGAGCAATCTATTCCTCAATTTTATTGGATATACCTGTCATAAATAACCACTTTAGAAGAAGCAACCCAATAAGTAATTACTCGAGAACATTTATATTTATATTCTCATTTATTTTCTGTACATTCATTTGTCTGAAGAAGCTACGGTGTAGTGAAAAGCGTTACGAATCGCAATTATTAAGTAAAATTCCTTAAAACACAGTACTTGTTTGTTTTTTTTATTATTGATAATAGAATTTTACCAAGTAAAAGCCTCCCAAATTCAAATATCTACAAGATAAGTCAAAAGCAGTTCTTTCAAGGTGAGAGCTGAAATGAGTATTATTGATGACTTATATAAGCCAGAAAACTGACCAAATAATATTACTGTTAAACGTTTCAATTTTTTCGATCGAGACAAAATAACACAGGAAACTTTCAGTTTAGAATAAATAGAGACGAAAAAATATTTCACAATCAGTAACATTTGCAATCAATTTTGCCGAAAATTGATATTTTATCTCAAGTAATACATGAAAATAAGGTTGATGTATGATGTATGTTGTGCAACTGAGCTGTGGATTTCATCTGATTATCTTGAACGTGTCAGCCTAAAAATATGGAGGTGCAGCTATGTTTGTGCGTGAAGGAACAAAATTTGTAAAATTAGAAGAAATTAGGAAATTGTCTATCGAAAACCATTTCGAAGCCTGTGGAATAAAAATAATAGGCATCAATATGATTGTCTTATCGGTATATAGGCCTCCTTCAGGAAGTCTCGCTGTTTACGGCTAATTACCAAAGATCCTTAACTGAAAGTTTCCATTTCTGAAGATTTCAATATCAACATCATGAAGCAATATAGCAATATAACTGAAATATTAGAAACTATGGCAGGATTTGGTCTTTTTATGTATTCTATTAACCTAGTCGAACTACTTAGTAATATCCACTACGCAGACGACACCGTGGTACTAGCTAACAACCTTCAAAACTTGCAGAGAGCCATGAACCTTATTGTGGAGCATAGCCAACGCTTTGGATTATCTGTAAACGTTAACAAAACTAAAAGTATGGTGTTTTCTAAGCAAGCAGTGGAGGCTGTAATTCGCATTAACAACCAACCTGTGTAACAAGTGCATTCGTTTTGGTATTTAGGAGCCACGGTGAACAACCAAAGTGACCCGAAAATAGAGATCAAATCTCGAATCGAACAAGCCCGTAAAATTTTCGTTGGCATGAGAGACCTTTTCGTCAACCGCGGACTTAATCTTCAGCTTCGTATGCGACTACTTCATTGTTATGTTTTTCCTGTCCTTACTTATGGATGTGAAAGTTGGACTTTAATCCAGAAATGGAGAGACGCATAGACGCTTTCGAAATATATCTATACCGTTGAATATTGCGTATCTCTTGGATGGAAAGACGGACAAACATCGACGTCCTAAATACAATGGGAAAATCACAAGAGTTGATGAGAACCATCAAAGAAAGAAAGCTCCAGTACATCGGGCACATCATGCGCGGCAAAAAATATGAGATCCTTTGCCTGATTATTGAGGGAAAGTCCAAGGAAAAAGATCAGTTGGACGACACCAGAAAGTTTTAGAGCTGCAGTGTCGAAAACAATTATTGCCAATTGGATCGCCAACCTTCGTTTGGAGACGGCGTTATAAGAAGAAGAAGTCGAACTATCTGTAGAAGCGTGTCTTCTATTGACAATATTGTTACAAACATCGATGAAGAAAGTACTTATTTTGCACTCTTGAATAATTTCTATCCGATCATCAAAAGCATGAATTCAGATTCGAAAATCTTATACAAACAGCCCCGTGACAATATTGAAATATTCGATCAGTGACTGTCATATAGAGCAGTTCGAAAATCGTCTTAAAGAAGAAGAATGGAACCATGTGATTCTTAAATCTTCCGAAGAAAGCTATGATCGATTTCACCAGATATTGCTCACATTTATCTTTCCCAAAGATAAAGGTTAAAGTATATCCTCGAAGCGTTATGCCATTGAAAATTCGAATATATGTGAATCCTTGAAAGAAGCTGTTGATGCAGCTCAAAGAATACAACGAGTGCCAAGAAGCGAAGCTTCAAGAGACCTTCTCAACATTCTCAAACGGAAATTAAGAGAGCTACGCTGAAGCTAAAAGAATCAAATATTCTCCAAACGTGTCTGCTGCAGAAAACAAGTCAAGAGCGATATGAAAGATAATCAACCAAACTTACCGCAGGTAATGAATGATTATTTCTCTAATATTGGAACAACTGTATCCAATCAGTGCTCGCCTCAATAGACGAAGCAATGAAAATTATTTAAAATATAACGTTCAGGTCCCCAAACTCTTTATTCAATAATCCAACAGATGAGGCTGAACTGACAGCGATTGTGAAAATTATGAAAACAAAAAACGACTGATGTGAATGGTTTGAGTGTTGCTCTATTGAAGAGAATATTTCCTATTATCTGCAAACCCTTATGCACTATCATCAACCAATGCCTGAAAAAGAGATTGTTTTCCAATAAATTAACCAGGGTTGTTCCATATTCAAAAGAAGGATATGGATAATCCGAATAATTACAGGTTCATATCGATTCTACCATCAATATCGAAAGTCTTTGAGGAAATATTGAAACGTCGACTTTTGGATTCCTTGATAGAGAACATGTACTCAGTGACAGACAGCATGGTTTTAGAGCTAACAGATCAACAACAACAGCTTTAGTCGATCCTATTGAGGCCATCACTGAAGCCATAGATCACTGTCAACTCGGCTTGTGGTCTCTCAAAAGCTTTTGACTGCCTTATACGTGAACTTCTACCCAGAAATTGGAATATTACGGAGTGCAAGGAAACGCCCTATTCATCTTCGAATCATAACTTTCGAGACGAACGCAAGTCATTTTTTGAAAGGGTTGCCAATCTCAAGAGAGATCTTTCGTTATAGGGGTCAATTCTGGGTCCAGTATTGTTTGTACTATATGTTAATAAACTACCATTTAATATGCCAAGCTCAAAAACTTGCTGAATAATCTCTAAGGCATGCTGAACGTTTATTCACCGTAAATGGACTTAAACTTAATCCGAGCAAGACCCAGAGTATGAGGTTTGGGACAGGTGTTGAGGAAGGTGATCAAATTAATTTTCGCTGCTATGAAACGAGAAATAAAAACCTCTTCTCTGTAGATCATCACCGTCTCAATAAGACTCAAATTGGAAGCAACTCTGGTGAGTTGGTTGACCGGATACATCGTCTGAAGTCTGTTTTGTGGTCATTTGTTTGTATTTATTATCTTTGCTGCTATGATTATTGTTGTCCCTGTAAAGTCATATTTTTTCATGACGAAATATTTTATTATCGTGGACTTATGCACTATCTCAGCTGTTAGCTGGATATAATTTACCTTTCCCAGATTTAGCAATCAAAGGGAATAGGCTCAATTACAATATACTTGACATAAATTTCTAACTATCCTACATGTATTGAGAATTACAGCTTTTGCATTTCTATATAGGTATTCTTATGCAATTCTAATTTCTTAAGGCTATCATGCAAAGTTTTGGGTATTAAACCAGTCGAGGATACGATGACAGGAACAATATCTATTTTCTCGAGGTGCCACATCTGCTTGATCTCAATAGCAAGGTCTGTGTATTTGGACTTATCCCTTATCATACACCACTATGTCCGGCCTATTATTCGTCACCATTTTGTCAGTTATAACAGGCCTATCGTAGTATAATCTGATAAAGGCATTTTCCAATACCGGTGCCGGCTGATACTTGTAATATGGCTGGAAGGTGTTCAGAAGTCCGTACTTGTGCAAGTTTCTAGTGGATAATGTTGCATACTTGATTATGCCTGTGAAGATACCCCGTATTGGCCAGTTGTTCGCATCCGAACGTAATATGCTGGATAGTCTCCGATCTTATATGGCATTTTCTGCACTTATCTGTTTGTAATGTTCCGTCCTTCATAATAAATTTTTGTGATTGTTTTAGCGATCACTTAGTCTTGAATGGCCATAAGGAATCCCTCTGTTTCTGCGAATAATTCTCCTTTCATCAACCATTTGTTGGAGGCTTCTTTGTCGATGTGTGGTTGATTAATCTCATGGTGATGTCGTCCATGCAATTCCTTTCTTGACCATTGCTCTTGTTTTTCAATATCTGATAGGAACGGTAGATTCATCAGGTCATCTCTGGTAGCAAGATTCAGAGGTGTATATCCCTTATCAGCCAACGATACCACTCTATGGAGGTCAGAAGTGAGAGCTTTTGCTGAGAAGAATTCTCTGAGATTTTTTATCTGTTCGGTGTGTAAATTGACAACATCTATTAATCCCCGTCCTCCTTCTTTCCGCTTCAAAGTTGTTCGTATCACAGACGATTTTGGATGATGGTTGTTGTACTTTGTAAGCATCGTTCGGTTCTGCCTTTGAATATCATCCAGTTCTGTCTTAGTCCATCTGATTATTCCAAATGAGTAAAGCAACACTGGAATGGCGTAGGTGTTAATTGCCTTGACTAAATTCCCCGAGTTCAACATTGATTTCAGCACAGTCTTCAGACGCTGACTGTATTCTGAACGAATCTTCTCCTTTGATTGGTCTAGCAATCTTGCTTGTTGGTATCCTAGATACTTGTATGTTTCGTCGTCCCTCATGCACTGTATAATATCACCGTTTGGAAGTTGTGTTTCACCATCTATGACTTCCCTCTTTGAATGTTCAGGGTCTTACATTTTTCAATCCCGAATTTCATATGAACATCTGTCGAGAACTCACTGACAGTTTTCAGCAAATCATCCAATTGCTTCTTGTTCGAAGCATATAATTTGATGTAATCCATATACAGAAGGTGGGAGATTGTATGATACTTCTTTTCTGCTTTTATCCTAAATCCGTATCCTGCTCTATTGAGCATTGAGGACAATGGGTTCATTGCTATGCAGAACCATAGTGGACTCAAAGAGTCTCCTTGAAAAACTCCACGACGTATGGGTATCTAGTCGGTTTTAATTGATTTATTGTTCATGTTGACCTGCAGAGAGGTGCGCCAGTGCGTCATTGTTGTCTTCAAGAACTCTACCAGGGCTGGGTGAATTTTGTATATCTGCAATACTTCAACAAGCCAAGAATGGGCGGTACTACCGAATGCCTTCAGATAATCGAGAGAAGCTGAATGAACATTCCGATGCCCTACGTGTGCCTGTTTCATTATCACAGAATCGATGATGAGTTGTTCCTTGCACCCGTGGTGTTTCTTTCTGCATCCTTTCTGCTCCTCTGCTAATATATTGTTGACGTCAAGGTGTTGGTATATTCGATTGGATATGCATGAGGCGAGTATTTTGTAGAGTGTTGGCTGGCAAGTGATTGCCCTGTATTGAGACGGATCCTGTGTTCTATCGCTCTTAGATATCATATATGTTAAGCCTTGCGTTAGAAAAGTGGGTGTCTTCTTGGGTTGTTGAAGAACATACGTGAGCTGTTTCGCTAGGGCTCCATGGAGCTTATCAAACTTCTTGTACCAGTAGTTGTGGATATTTTCTACACCTGTGGCCTTCCATTTGTTGGTCGCTCGAACTACTGTTGTGATTTCTTCCTCCGTTATTCCATCGAAGTCCGTATGTCTGATATCGAGGCGTTCTTTTTCATTCGTGATCCATTCCACATCTCTTTTGTGTTCTTTGGGGTTCGACCATAGTGATGACCAATAGTCGGTCAAGCACTGTGCGTCAGGTACTTCTCTGTTATTGTTGGTCGCATTCTTGTTATTTCCTTATTAAAATTGGCTGCGTTTTGGAGGAACCTTTGGTTTTGGTGTTTTCTTTCAGTGCGCTTGACGTATCTTGAAAGCCTCTTTGCTTTTGCTTGGAGTTTCTGTTTCAAAGTGTCCATATACACGTCGATGTGTTGTTTGTGATCAGGGTGTTTTGTGTTCGTACCAATTTTCCTATAAATTTTTCGTATATGTGATTTCAAGCGCCTTGAGGGTTTTCTGTTTCTCAGGAATTCTGTGAGGCGACCGATTTCTGCTCTAATATTATCAATATCCTTCTCCAGTCATTTTGCCAGCCATGGTGGTTTTCTGACGCTTTTGGCTCAGTTTGAATCAGAGTTGTGGAGATTTGTTGTTTGTGAAGTCGAAAACCGCTACTGCTCCACAGTAAATCATTTACCTTCACTATTATTATTATTAACATTCTCATTAGAAAGTGACAATGAAAATGCACTATGAACCATTGAGTTGAAAACGGATAGTTTATGTTGTAAAGGGTGAGAAAAGTCATGAGGAATACAAGTACCTGTGAAAATAGGTTCTCGAAATATATCAAATACAAAAGAGTTATTTTTTCAGAAAATAGGTAAGTCTGAAAGATTTATTCGATCGTTTTTTTCCATTTCTAGCTTGAATTTGTTAGTTTGTTTGTTATTCCTTTAACGTGCTCTTTTCCGCCTTTCGGCCAATGAGTCACCGGGGAATTCTGTCACCCCACTAACGTGGGAATTTTGCCGAACCGTTCTCGTGTCGAGGGAAGGGATCTTCTATATCCAACACATGACTGTCAGACAGGAACGACAGCTTTACATCATCAACATAACCATACCGAGAAATTATTTGAGAAGTTCTGGGATTTTAAAAAATTCATGAATATTTCAGCAAGAAGTGCACTTAAGGGAGATCCCATATCAACGTCTCCAGACTGTTCAAAAAATTTGTTACTAAATTGGAAATAGTTTTGTTGAAGACAAAGGTTGAGAAGACAAATAAAATCATTGTGAATAATAGAATTGATATGTGAACAGTCAAAATTGGTGGAAATTCATCTCCGGGGATGTTGAAATACATATCGAAGATATGGGGATAAAATTTGTAGGGCTTAACCATTTCCTGAAAATATAACTGTTTTGCATTTGATATATTTCGAAAACCTACTGTCACAGATATTTGCATTCCTCATGACTCTTCTTACTCCTTGCAACATAAACTAACCGTTTTCAACTCAATGGTTCATAGTGCATTTTCATTACCACTTTCTATTAAATATCTTAATAAAGAAATTAACATCATAAAAACTATCGCCAGTAATAACGGTCACCCCCCTACTATAATAAACAAAATATTTTCAAAATTCAAACACAGTTATACAAAAGTATATATTCCCATGCCGATATTTTCCCCCATAACTTATTTTGGTCCAATTTAACAGGTAGGTGCAAATCAAATGTCAAGTCACTACATAAAATTGCCTCCAAAACCTACATGTAAATTATCACAGTCATTGTTAATGCCAAGACAAAACTCACAGGACAACAATTCACGAGTATACAGACTGTGTTTCCCTGATTGTAACGGTATATACATAGGCCAGACAATGAGATCTCTTCGCATTAGATACAAGAAACATCACTTTTCCTTTTGTAAAAACAAAACTGACTTCACCATCAGCATTGCCTAGATAACAACCACCGCTTTCCTAATATAGATAATCTATATTATATCTCATATATCTTATATATAACATAAGAAATTATGACTATATGTGTAGACTCATTGAATAATTTTATTCAAGGAACAATATTTAACCCTCCATAGAATGTTGAATATCCTTCCATAAAGGAGCTGGTTTTCTGTGAACTAATCTAACCACCCTTCATGATTATCGTCAACCAGGACCACCCAGCAGTGAATTGGAGCAACAGACTATAGTTTCGATCTCATTTGAACTCGTCAGTATTGCATACCCATTCACAACACCAGGTTAGACTGCCACTTACTCATCTCAATCCATTGGAGCGCAACAAAACATGTGAACCCTCCAACGATATGACACAGAGGCCACTACACCATCGCCATCGTCTTCACGCACCTTTTGAAGAATTTGGTGGTAGTTGTGGTTGAGGAGCATAGGTTCAATAAATTTAAGGTACGACAATCATCGCATAGCATTAAAATCATTGGATAAGCTGTATCTGCTGACACTGCTACAGCAGACAGACATCCAGGAGAAGTTGGTAGCAAACTGAGTAGCTAATGAAGGATAAAACCTGAGCAAGTATTCAACGAAACAGCACTATTCTGGAAGAAAATTCCAAATAGATTATCCATTTCCAAAAATTTAAATTCTGACTCTGGATTTGAGGCAGCAAATGACAGAGTTACACTGCTGTTATGTTCTAATGTATCTGGAGGTTGTGTCATCGAACCACTGATGCTTTACAGATCGTCTAATCCTCGTGCTGTACAGAATCGAAACAAGAACGACTTGCCAGTATTTGGTGTGCTAATTAGAAAGCGTGTGTTACAAACGCAGTCGATATATTAGAAGCGTGTTAGATCAGATGCCATTCAGTTCGGCTTGGAGAAGGTTGAAGGGGTAGTTTATTAACCAGACCAGCCCAGCCTTGCCTTGCTCTGCCTTATTTAAACCATAGCGTAAGCTTGAGATTTTCTATATATATTTATTCTTTATTTTGTCACCTAGGAACGGATCCTATATAAATAACCATTCATTTCACTGGTCTACAATGGTTTTGTTGCCCTAGATATGAAAATGATTTTGGGTCTATTTATGCACACAATTCGTGAAACTATCAATGATTTTGTAGGATTTGCTCTGATTTCTTTTTAAATTTTTATTTTCATTTTACATAACAAAAATCGTAAAACAAGAAACAAAATACCAGATATATTTATAATGTCAAGTATGTTTCGAGAAATTCGGATACATCGAAGTAAATAAAGAGGAAAATGTCGAAAATATATTTCATTTTTCCATAAAACGCCTTTTATGAGCTTTTCTTCTATAATTTTTCAGGGACAATCTCTTTTCAAAGAACAGCAGTAATCTGCCATCATGTGACAATCCCTTCGACCTTGATACCTTTCTTCCATCACTTTTAGATCTTGATGAAACCGCTCTCCTGTTCCTCACTATAATTTTCTAAATTATCCGGAAATTTATCTAGATGACTGCGGAGATAGTGTAACTTAATACTCATATTTGCTCCTAAAGTCTGAAAGTTTGTCAGCATATTTTGCACAATTTCTTCATAATTTGCTGTTTTATGGTTACCTAGGAAATTTTCGACAACGAACACAAAACTTTTCCAAGCTTTACTTCCCGAAACAGTCATACTTTTGATAAAATCTGAGTCTTTCATCAATTGCCGTATTTGAGGACCATCAAATATTTCACCTTTCAATTTTTCCATACTAAGCTTCGGAAATTTTCTGCAAATGTAATTAAAACAATTTCCGTCTTTGTTCAACGCTTTTACAAATTGCTTAATCATACCTAACTTAATATGTAATGGTGGAAGTATGATTTTGTCTCTGCTCACCAGCGGCTCCTTATTACGTTGGCTTTACCGACAGTTAAAGAATTTCTTACAGGCCAAACATCTTGTTCCCAATGAAGTTGCTTTGCTCTACTATCCCACATACAAATAAAGCAAGGGTATTTTGTATATCCACTTTGTTGGCCAAGTAAAAATTAACCATTTTAAATCCACACAGATCGGCCATTGATGCTCAGAGTATTTAATTTTCTCTAAAACTAATTTTACATTTTCATATTCTTCATTGAGTTTCGTTGAATGGGCAATTGGAATTGATGCAAATTTATTTCCATTGTGCAATAAGACGCATTTTAAACTTCTTTTGCAACTATCAATAAAAAGGCGCCATTCAGTAGATTTGTACTCTTTTAAACCCATGTCTATAAGCAGCTTCGCGATATCATTACAATACACTAATCCTTCATTTTCACTAAAAAATTGTAACTCTTTTTCTCGCGTTCTGTATGTTGTAATTGTTACTGTTGGTGCCAATAAATTTTTTCTTTCAATCTTGAGGCTAACAGTTCTGATCCTTGTTTTGATAAATTGAGATCACGTATTAAATCACTGAGTTCATTTTGAGAAAATAACTTTGGCGTAGATATTTCACCTTCCCATTCACTTCCACTAGTAGATGGTCCCGATTTCTGTGAATTTGGTAACATCATTGTTTCTGAGGGCATGCGAATTACTTTTGAAATGTATATGGGCCGAGGAGATTTTCACTGTGTAGAACCGGACATTTCGTAGACTGTAAGTCTGGGTATCTCCACGTTTGATTTCGATTAAAACCTTTAACATCTACTACGCTAAAGTAACAATCATCTGAATGATTCGTAGGCTCCATCCAGATTATAGGAATACCAAAGTCTAATCCAGAACGTTCACCTTTTTCCACTACCGTAAAGACTCAACACAGGACTTACAAACTTTATTAGGAACCCATGGTTTACCTAATTTGTCCATTTTGAAACCAAAATATTTAATAAGTCTCCTTGACAAAGTCTGTGATATTTCTTTTTGTTTTTTGGTATATAAACACCGCAAATATAACAAAATAAATCACTACAATATTTACACTTTGTTCGTGACGAACTCATATTTTAGACTAGAAGACAAATATATAAGAATGGACATTCAGTAATTGAAACAAAATATTAATCCATGACACTTTATCCAGATTTACGTGTATATGTACTTCAATATTGTCAAATAACTGAGATCTCAGCTGTTCTGTGGAGCAAGTAGTTTGAGAGTGGGGATCAGGTGATGTTTGTATGAGCGAAAAAGTTGCGCAGAAGCCTAATCATGACTGGAAAATTAAATTTTATTTCTAACAAGCTTATGATTGTTCAAAATATAAGAAATGCAAAAATCATGAAAATACGAGCACATTGAGAACTTTCATGAATATATTCGTAATCTGGGCACTTGAAAACATAAAAATTTGCGATGATATCCAGGGCAACAATAAAAAATTTTTTTTGTAGAGCTGTGTTTTCATTGTTTCGGTATTTGCGACATATTGACGGTACATATTACCCGCGAATAGAGCTTATACTCTATTCCAGCGGTGCTCAAACTTGAACTGCTGGCGATCTACCTCAATATTTTTAGACTACTTACGATTGACTCTAAGAGGCTGCAAGTATGTGTGATGCAGGGTTGTCGTACATACACGATACACCCTACCTACCCATCTACTTAGGAAGGGGATACCGTAGCATATATAGATATTAGCTTTCTGCACAATATACATTATTTTAGTCGAGGTTTGGGTTAAGTTTAGTTAGGTAAGATTCTCTATATTCTATTCTATATATTCTATATTCGGATTCTCTATAGTATCAATGAAGGAACTCATAGTTATTCAAAATTGCGAGTTTATTGGTTGTTACAAAACAAAAGAGTTGCATATTGTGACTATGGATGTTGAAGCGTGGCACTGCATGTCCTCGCCAAGCCTTTCTTGGAATTTTCCGCGACTCAACCACCTGACGTTCCTGTGAAGAACTAAATCAGTGTGTTCAGCTGACTCCCTATCTTCCAACTGCAACTTAAAGAGCCGCCATTGCAAACTACGTGCACGGATGGAATTCACAATTTATGTTGCAATGTCCATAATTTCCTCCGTGTTTAAAACTATTGAACACAAAACTCATTGATGTATAATGCAATGGAATGGAAAAAAATGAGGGAAAGTCTTTATTAGTTCGACGCAATGCCATAAAACCGTTTTGGTTTCCAGTCATTGCTGGTGCTCCATCGGTTGTAATGCACTCTAATTTATATATTGGTAGCTTGTAGTTTTTTACAAAATTGAAAAAAGAAGTCATATATATCTTATAAATGAGATGAAAAACACAAGGTTTAACTTTAATCTACACTTTATTTGAAAAAATTCGACGACGTTTCGCTGACACAGCAGCTTTATCAAGAATGAAAAACGGAATGAAGAGTATGGTATTATAAACAAATCGTAGAACAAGTTGGATGAATAACAGGAAAATCCACACCGAGCCATTGTACAGTTAGTATGAAAGGTAATAAAAACTAATTAAACAAGTTAAGTAGGGGTGAATAATTCACATCTACCTGTTCATTCAAAAGCTTGTCCGAATGTTTGTATCTATTTATTTCTAATGCTTCTAGGAGATCTAATTTTGAACTTTTGATTTTATATGTAATATGTCAAAGTTTTATTGAATGAATGGTTTTCTTTTATTAAGTGGTTTGAATAATTTGAATCGAATTTTATCGAAGCTACGTTTATGTTTAGATGTTCTTATGCCAAAACTCCTATAGGTCCTACCGTTATAAATTTTATCACAGGAATCGCAATTGAGTTTATAGATTCCTGATTTACTTAATTTTTCAACACGAGATTTATTATTTTTAATATGTTTACCTAAGTTATTAGAAGTTTTGAAAGTTATATTAAGATTTTGTTTGACGAGAAAGGATTTAATATTTGTACTTGCAGAACCGCAGAATGTTAAACTGTTGAATATTTTATAGTCTTTATGAATAGGATATACTTCATTTATTGCTTTCTGATACAGTTTTTTACGAATGATTTGATCTATCATATCCGGATTATATGAATTATTAATGGCTATCTGTTTGATGATGTTTAACTCTTTATTATAATCTTCTACTGATAAAAGTAAATTGAGTAACCGATGTACCATGCTGTTTAAAGCTGCAACTTTGTGTTGAATTGGATGTAATGAGTAGTTATGTATAATTGTATCAGTATGTGTTGGTTTACGAAAGACCGAAAAAACATGATTATTATTTTGTTTAGAGATTTTTGAGTCCAAAAATTAATGGAATCGTTCTGTTCAATTTCTATAGTGAATTTAATGTTTAAATGGATGGAATTAATGAAATTAAGAAATAAGTTTAATTGACGAGTAGTTCAATGAAACATACTAAGATGTCGTCAACATATCTATACCAATAAAGAAATTTGGAAATGAGTGGATGTGTATGAATTTTCTGTTCAATATCATTCATAAAAATCTCTGCTAAAAGTGGACTCAAAGGATTTCCCATGATGAAACCATTTTTACTACTGTAATAGATGTTGTTGAAAGAAAAATAATTTTGTTCAATGCAAACGTCCAACAGATTCAATATTTCTGATTTAATTATGTAGTTAACATGATTCGAATTCAACATGTTTTCGATTAATATTTTGACATCACCTGGAGGAACACTTGGGTATAAATTCTCAACATCAAACGAAATAAGTTTTGCGTTAGGTGGTAGGTTAACGTTTTTTATGTTATTTATCAATTCGAAAGAATTTTTTATAGAAAATTTTGATTTGAATGAACAATAATTTTTAATGATATCTATAAAGTAGTGCGACAATTTCACGGCTGGGGCTGTAACGTAAGATACGACTGGTCTAACGGGGTTATTTACTTTATGCAATTTAATGAGTGAATACAGTTGAGGTGGTTGAGGGTTTGGTAAAATTGATTTGTATTCATCTATTGCTTTAATTAAAGATTTTGCGTCATTTATTGCACTTTTAATATTTTTCTGGAATTTAATAGTTGGATATTTGTTTAAAATTGTATAGTTTCCGGACGAAATGAAATTTAAAGTTTTAAATAGGTAGTCATTTTTATTTAACGCAATAACAGTATTACCCTTATCTGCTTTTGTAAAAATAACGTCATTTAGTTGAGATTTTTGTTTGATGGCCTTTAAAATATGTTGTTCTTTACTCGGTTTAAAGTCAGCTAATGATTCATTTTTATAATGTTAGATGCTAAATATTTAAGGTGAGTGTTATTAGGAATATTTTCCAGAGAAATTTCAGTATCTATGCCAAGTTCCTCTAAATCAGATTTTATCTTGTTTGATTTAATATTGTGTTTGAAACCTTTCTCCAAGAGATTTGTTTCATCAGTTGTGAAATTAGTATCAGAAAGGTTAACGAATCTATCAAAAAATTGATGGTCGCAAAATTTAGTTTTACGTGGAATAGGTTTCGGTTTTCGTGACACGAGAAACTTTGATTTGCGGTATTGGATGGTATATTTATTATGTATTATTGATCTAATTTTGAATCTATTATTGTAATCTAATGAATCGAATTCAAGTGGATGAAGTCTGTACAATAACTCGGTATGAATTACCTTGAGATAAATATTGTAGATGTCTCGTTTTGGAACAAAATCTTGCATTCTGATTTGATCCATATCTTCTGTCCAGAGAAAACTGCTCTTCGAGCTGCATAACTGTTGTTGTTGGTCTTGAGTTTGATGTATTTAGGACACACTTCACTCTTCAAACACGTGGTTAAAAACCACAGGTTTTCGGATGTTATAGCATTTTTAAGTAACAACTTAAAATATATATCTTCGCCACGGGTCTTCCTCTTCACAGGAATGATTGTCAAAAATTCTTCCTTAGTCAACATGTCGTTGAATTCCATCCGAATTGAAATACACAGCTTGGCAGTGTCTGTTATATCGGTGGATTTGTCGAACTGTAAAGAAAAGTATGTATATTTCATGTTATCATGTTTTAGTTTATGTTCCATATCCTGAATCATGACTTCAATACGCCTTGTGACAGTGAGACATATAACTGAAGTTCTCTAATAGCAGACATGATTTCTTTTTCGTAGCAGATTTTGATTGTTTGATTGGTCTTGTGAACATGGTTTGTTCTTTTTTCAAACAGGATATCAAATCACGTACTTTCGATTTTCTTAATTCACTCTGTGTCGGAATATTCTTTATAGTTTTTATGAACCTTTTATGATACCACGCTTAGGTATTTCAACTGACGCACGACAAATGAGACAAATGCACTTATCCTTCGCCATATAAAAGAAAAAATCTTCCTCCCAATCGTTATTGAAATGATACGTTTTAGAATTCTTCACTGCACTCATTTTGTACTATTTATTAATAAACTTTGTATCGACATAGTATTGCCTTCAAATTACAATTCAGAATGACTCCAATTCCTGCAGGCGCAACATTTATATTGGCGTGAACGAAGGCCTCGAACGTTCCCGCCAAACGCGCCACGCGTAATTTCTAGAAAAGTGGCAAGAACAAAAAACGTGGCTTTTCTCTGAAAAATACCGCGCGTTCCATTGATAAAGCCGCCTTTTACCGCTTGCAGAGTGTTTTTGTAGTTGATTTACCAACTTATTGGAATTCTTTTTCTTCTCGAGATCTACTCATTCATTCGCGATCGACCGTTTGAGCACCCCTGTATTACGATGAAACCTTAGCTGCAAAGAGTTTTGTGATAGTACTTCCTCAGAGAAATTAATTTATTTTCGTGGTGTACTCTTATTTTTATCACGTTATTAACTAACGTCATAAATCACCTTCCACTCCAATGGACAAACGCACTCGCGACCAGTCGATCGCGAGTTCGTTTAAGCACCCAAGCTCTATTCATATATAGTTTTGAATTCTGTACAGTATGTCCCATTTTGGGGGTGCCACCAGGAGCATCTCTGTTATTATTTAAGATAGAGAGATGGGGTTTTCACGACCCTTGGCTACTTTTTCGAGACAAATTCATAGAGCTAATCAGAATTATTCTAACTTCAGTGGTTTTTGAGTTATTCGCGAATCTTGAAAATTTCCGGATTTCTTTTTTTCTCGATATCTCGGTTCTTATAGAAGATAATTGAAATCTGTTTTTACGTTTCTAAAACGGTTTTCTGAGTAGATTCCAGTGACGTACTCGAAAATTTTTTTTTCATTAATTATGACAGATATGACATAAAGTTGCATTTTTTAAATACGAACATAGTTTTTTTTGGCATATTCCGATTGCCGTTTTTTTTCCTTTTCAAAAATATATAACATGGTGACAAAATTTCCACCCAATTTGAAGAAAATAACGGAATAATGATTTACCCCTAATGGCTGGGCGAAGGAACACACGTGAGCGGACGAACCATAGAACATTTGTAGTTATTCGATGAAAACGATCAAAACAATGCAAAATCTTCTTGACCGAAATAATGGAACTAGGCTGCTCCTAAGATTCCATCGTTATTGAGTTATCGCTTTTTATTTTATTTTTGAGATTGTCGTTTAGTTTCTAGAGTTCTCTGAGAAATACCTACATGAGAATAATGATAGGCACCTAATAATTCACTCAAATTTACTTCTCATAATGATTTACATATATTGCTCGAACTGATTTCCATCATGTTGTAAACATAAAGTGCATCTTCGGATTATATCTTCTATGGCCCTAGTCAAATGTAGCGAGGATCTCCTCAGATCTTCGAATGCTTCATTTGTTGCATTCTTCAATTGATCGTAATTGGCGTATTGCCTCCTATATATCTTATTTTTAAATAACCCCAAAGAAAAAATCTAAAACGGATAGGTCAGGAGACCTAGGTGGCCATTGAATTGGGCCATTGGTACCGATCCATTTATTTTCAAAATTTAAATCCAAGTAGTTCCTCACCATAGCCGAATTATGGCAAGGAGCACCGTCTTGTTGGAAGTAATATGTGTTGAATTGAGCAAGAGGAATGTCATCTTGCAGTTGTGGCAGACAAATATTTAAAATTTCGAGATATCTCTGTGCATTCAAGTTGCCATCGAAGATATAGTAGGCTAATTTGTTGCCCATTACGAAACACGACACATTGAAACCGAACCTCCCTGCTGCCGTCGAGCTACTGCTTCGTGTTGGTTTTCGTTTGCCCAGAATCTATTCGTATGGCGATTAAAGATTCCGGCACTGCTGATTCCTGACTCATCAGACCAAATGATATGTCGCCCAAAACGAGCTTCACCTCTGATTCTCCCTAAATACCAATTGCAGAACGCCGTTCTCCTCTCTGCATCCCGGCATTGAGATGATGAATTATTTTATGTTTATAGGGATGATATTTATACTTTCTCAAAATTCTTTGGGCTCTGCTTTTTGACACACCAACTTCGCTCTCAATTTGCCGACACGATGTAGAATGGTTAGCCTCAACAGCTGCTAACACGTCAAGTTCATTATCACCTCTATTCCGTTTATTGTAGTTTTTACTTCTTGGTTTCTCGAACGAACCATAATTGGAAAGATTTGCTTCCATTTTGGCGAAGAACTTCCTGTTTGGTTGAATTCTTTGAGGAACTCTATTGGAGAGTGTCAGTCAGGTATTTAATATTGATTAGAATTACTACTTCCATTTCCATTGTCGAACTTTCCTATTCAAATATTCTTCTGATGCATGGACTGCGTTACAGTGACACTGAAAGTAGACCTTCAGCATATCAACTTTTTCGAATATTCGTATCTTCTATTTTGTTCCATAGTGTGAATTGCAGAAATTAACTAAACAATCCAAATTCAACAACGAACACTAATTTTACGAATTCAAATAGATACGAAGCCAATATATCCACAGATAATGAATAATAATAATTATTGGTCGTTCTATGGTTTCTAATGAACGTGCATAGATGAAGACTTCTGTGTTCACAGAGAGCATTCAGACATAGAAGATATAATCCGAAGATGCACTTTATGTTTACAACATGGATGGAAATCAGTTCGAGCAATATATGTAAATCATTATGAGAAGTAAATTATTAGGTGCCTATTATTATTCTCATGTAGGTATTTCTCAGAGAACTGTAAAAACTAAACGACAATCTCAAAAATAAAATAAAAAGCGGAAATTGCGGATGTCATAAATAACGATGGAATCTTAGGAGCAGCCTAGCTCCATTATTTCGGTCAAGAAGATTTTGCATTGTTTTGATCGTTTTCATCGAATAACTACAAATGTTCTATGGTTCGTCCGCTCACGTGTGTTCCTTCGCCCAGCCATTAGGGGTAAATCATTATTCCGTTATTTTCTTCAAATTGGGTGGAAATTTTGTCATCATGTTATATATTTTTGAAAAGGAAAAAAAACGGCAATCGGAATATGCCAAAAAAAAACTATGTTCGTATTTTAAAAATGCAACTTTATGTCATATCGTTCATAATTAATGAAAAAAAAAAACTTCGAGTACGTCACTGGAATCTACTCAGAAAACCGTTTTAGAAACGTAAAAACAGATTTCAATTATCTTCTATAAGAACCGAGATATCGGGAAAAAAAGAAATCCGGAAATTTTCAAGATTCGCGAATAACTCAAAAACCACTGAAGTTCGAATAATTCTGATTAGCTCTATGAATTTGTCTCAAAAAAGTAGCCAAGGGTCGTGAAAACTCCATCTCTCTATCCTAAATAATAACAGAGATGCTCCTGGTGGCACCCCCAAAATGGGACATGCTGTACATTCTGTACGCTTCATACCCAAAATCATTCATCTTCCACTTGAAATATTATTGAGTTTACACATCTGTTCTTTCCTGAAAACTTCTTATACCAATTTAAATAGAAGAATAAAAGGAAACTTGTCAATTGAATGGGAGACGCTGAGAATAAACGAATTAGGGTGAAATCCACTCTCATTGTTTCTTCATTGAAACTCGTATTTTCATTCCCTTCCGTTGTTGAATACAATTTATCAAATGTAAATTGATAACATTTAAAATGCAATTTTCTAGGTTGCTTCGTAACAGAGAAACAGATATGAGATTGTGAACAAGCAATATTGGAATTGAAATTTATTAGACTTGTCAACGACAAATGATCTTTTCTTGTATAGCATCCGACAAAAACAAACACTGAATGAATCGAAATTGAAATATAAGAGCACGAAGTGTAGAAGGAGGAAAGGCAGGATGTTTTCATTTGCCTTTTGCTGTTTTCAGGCGATTATCTATTGGGAAATCTATACAATTGAATAAACGATATCATGTTCTTTCGACGGAGACGTTGCTATTTTTATTTTTCGAACAGATGCACAAAAAAATTTCAAATTATTTTCTATTACTTTGATTAGAGAAAATCAATAGATACTTCCTGAATAAACAGTTTTAGGCACTATAACCCTCATGAAGGAATAATTTGCATTGAAAGATAAATGCTCTCCTTGTACTGTGTATCTACTACGTAATTTCAGGAATATGCACAGTTTCTACAGTTTGAGTAAAATATGAGAAAACCTTACCAAAAACGAAAACTTTGAAAATACATATGCAAAAACGAGATGCATAAATCCGAAGTGGCCAAATAAGGTAATAATAGATCAAGATAATTAATATAGCTTATTCTTAGAAGGTCAAAAGGATTGAAGTAGCTTTATTCTCATTTGCATTTAAAGGAATTTTAATAATGAATTGCGTTCATTTTTCATCATTCTCAATTCCGCATGTTTCTCAATTAATTAAATTCTTCCATTTCCATAGGCTAAAATAGTAAACTCGTATCGAAAGCAATAATTTTGAATTGGTTTAGTTTTTAAATAACATTTCAATGAAATTTCCAAAAACCAGCTTTAAGATGTATTTGCATTTCTGCTTCTAATATTACGTTGATGATTATTTTGAAAATGGGAATTAGTTTCATTATTATACCGGACGTATTTTGGACAATTTTTCCGCGCAGTAATATGTAGTTGAGTAGCCTTTTAGACGTTTATGGAGAACTAATAATGCAATCGTTCTGAAATTTTGGTAGTAGATCAAGGTGGTCTGAAACTTTATTTTTAGAATATTTTTACCTCAATGGCATTTCCGGTTATACCGGAAGTGCATACCAATTCCTTATTCAATATAGAACACCCTATATATTGATGACTGGTTCAAAAACACTAGTTATTTCAATTACAAAAACACCTAAACAAAAGTCTAGCTTGTTTCGTGCATGAAATATCCTAGTTTTACTTAAAAATCATCGATTTTTGGCTTTTCGAAAAAATTATTATATCTCGAGAACGACGTGAGCTACCAAAATAATGAAAGATGTTTTGCAAACAAGAAACTATGTGGGATATAAATCATATCCGACTAAATCTCAGACAGAGTGCTGTTTTATCACCTCACATTTCGAAACGAATTAACATCGAAAACTACGTTTTTTCAAATTGTACCCCATATTTTTTCAATTCATTATATTTGCTGTAAAAAGCTGAATGAAATACATACATACCCTGTACCAGAGATTTCAAGTTTTCAAGTTATAGCGAAAAATCGAATTTTACGTCTACCGGAAGATGACGAAGGAGGTTTAGAATTCTGCACGTACATAGACATATCACAGAGCATAGACAGGCCTTTGAGCATAGATGACCAACTATCATTGTAAATGAGATAAAAAACACAAGGTTTAACTTTAATCTACACTTTATTTGAAAAAATTCGACGACGTTTCGCTGACACAGCAGCTTTATCAAGAATGAAAAACAGAATGAAGAGTATGGTATTATAAACAAATCGTAGAACAAGTTGGATGAATAACAGGAAAATCCACACCGAGCCATTGTACAGTTAGTATGAAAGGTAATAAAAACTAATTGAACAAGTTAAGTAGGGTGAGTAATTCACATCTACCTGTTCATTCAAAAGCTTGTCCGAATGTTTGTATCTATTTATTTCTAATGCTTCTAGGAGATCTAATTTTGAACTTTTTGATTTTATATGTAATATGTCAAAGTTTTTATTGAATGAATGGTTTTCTTTTATAAGGTGGTTTGAATAATTTGAATCAGATTTATTTTTATCGAAGCTACATTTATGTTCAGATGTTCTTATGCCAAAACTCCTATAGGTCCTACCGATATAAATTTTATCACAAGAACCGCAATTGAGTTTATAGTTTCCTGATTTACTTGATTTTTCAAGACGAGATTTATTATTTTAATATGTTTACCTAAGTTATTAAAAGTTTTGAAAGTTATATTAAGATTTTGTTTGACGAGAAAGGATATAATATTTGTATTTGCAGAACCGCAGAATGTTAAACTGTTGTATAGTTTATAGTCTTTATGAATAGGATATACTTCATTTATTGCTTTCTGATATAGTTTTTTACGAATGATTAGATCTATCATATCCGGATTATATGAATTATTAATGGCTATCTGTTTGATGATGTTTAACTCTTTATTATAATCTTCTACTGATAAAGGTAAATTGAGTAACCGATGTACCATGCTGTTTAAAGCTGCAACTTTGTGTTGAATTGGATGTAATGAGTAGTTATGTATAATTGTATCAGTATGTGTTGGTTTACGAAAGACCGAAAAACATGATTATTATTTTGTTTAGTGATTTTAAGTCCAAAAATAATGGAATCGTTCTGTTCAATTTCTATCGTGAATTTAATGTTCAAATGGATGGAATTAATGAAATTAAGAAATAAGTCTAATTGACGAGTAGTTCCAATGAAACATACTAAGATGTCGTCAACATATCTATACCAATAAAGAAATTTGGAAATGAGTGGATGTGTATGAATTTTCTGTTCAATATTATTCATAAACATCTCTGCAAAAGTAGACTCAAAGGATTTCCATGATCAAACCATTTTCACTACTGTAATAGATGTTGTTGAAAGAAAAATAATTTTGTTCAATGCAAACGTCCAACAGATTCAATATTTCTGATTTAATTATGTGATTAACATGATTCGAATTCAACATGTTTTCGATTAATATTTTGACATCACCTGGAGGAACACTAGGGTATAAATTCTCAACATCAAACGAAATAAGTTTTGCGTTTAGTGGTAGGTTAACGTATTTTATGTTATTTATCAATTCGAAACAATTTTTTATAGAAAATTTTGATTTGAATGAACAATAATTTTTAATGATATCTATAAGGTAGTGCGACAATTCCACGTCTGGGGCTGTAACGTAAGATACGACTGGTCTAACGGGTTCATTTACTATATGCAATTTAATGAATGAATACAGTTGAGGTGGTTGAGGGTTTGGTAAAATTAATTTGTATTTATCTATTGCTTTAATTAAAGATTTTGCGTCATTTATTGCAAGTTTAATGTTTTTCTGGAATTTAATAGTTGGATCTTTGTTTAAAATTGTATAGTTTCGGACAAAATGAAATTTAGAGTTTTAAATAGGTAGTCATTTTTATTTAACGCAATAACAGTATTACCCTTATCTGCTTTTATAAAAATAACTTCATTTAGTTGAGATTTTTGTTTGATGGCCTTTAAAATGTTTTGTTCTTTACTCGGTTTAAAGTCAGCTAATGATTCATTTTTATATTGTTAGATGCTAAATATTTAAGGTGAGTGTTATTAGGAATATTTTTCAGAGAAATTTCAGTATCTATGCCAAGTTCCTCTAAATCAGATTTTATCTTGTTTGATTTAATATTGTGTTTGAAACCTTTCTCCGAGAGATTTGTTTCACCAGTTGTGAAATTAGTATCAGAAAGGTTAACGAATCTATCAAAAAATTGATGGTCAGAAAATTTAGTTTTACGTGGAGTAGGTTTCGGTTTCGTGACACGAGAAACTTTAATTTGCGGTATTGGATGGTATATTTATTATGTATTATTGATCTAATTTTGAATCTATTATTGTAATCTGATGAATCGAATTCAAGTGGATGAAGTCTGTACAATAACTCGGTATGAATTACCTTGAGATAAATATTGTAGATGTCTCGTTTGTGGAACAAAATCTTGCATTCTGATTTGATCCATATCTTCTGTCCAGAGATAACTGCTCTTCGAGCTGCATAACTGTTGTTGTTAGTCTTGAGTTTTATGTATTTAGGACACACTTCACCCTTCAAACACGTGGTTAAAACCACAAGTTTTAGGATGTTATAGCATTTTAAGTAACAACTTAAAATACCAAAGGGCCAAAAAGCTTGTATTCGCTTTCTTCAACATTTGAATTTGGAGGCCGTTACATGATGTAGATCCATGATATAAATGAGATAAAAAACACAAGGTTTAACTTTAATTTACACTTTATTTGGAAAAATTCGACGACGTTTCGCTGACACAGCAGCTTTATCAGCTTGTTCTACGATTTGTTTATAATACCATACTCTTCATTCTGTTTTTCATTCTTGATAAAGCTGCTGTGTCAGCGAAACGTCGTCGAATTTTTTCAAATAAAGTGTAGATTAAAGTTAAACCTTGTGTTTTTATCTCATTTATATCATGGATCTACATCATGTAACGGCCTCCACAATTCAAACTATTATTGTTTTAACTGCAATTACTTAATTGATGATGAGAGAAGGAATATGAGTAGAACTTGTAGGAGATTTAACGAACTATATCCAAATATGCAGTCTATGGCAGCTAAAACTTTCAGGAAATATGTTACAAATATTCTGAATCTGAATGTACCTCATAGTAAGTAGTATTCACAGAATTCTAAAATATATAAACTGCTCCCATATAAATTTATATGTTAGTCAAAGATCCATGGTTACAAACAATCGATAATGTGAAATACAGAGTGATTCCATTTGTTTCTGTGTATGTCGTTTATAATATTTTCGACACAACAGTCATCAATTAATCAATTAAATCTACCGTACAAGCAGTACTTATCTATAGGGAATTTATCTCGGCAATAATATAAAATAATTAATCTACATATTGTCGATAATTTATTTAATAATTCATTGGTATTATTAATTTTCAAATTCAATTTTACATTGTTATAATTATGAAAATCAATTAACAAGATTCGATTGTATCATAGAATAATGGTAGCAGTAGCGGTTCGTGACTTTCAAGAGCAGCATTGCTCAACGTTACGGTTTATTTCAGTTAACTATAGAACTTAATTTGATGGCATTTCTCCTAATGGTAATCAGAGTCAGCTGAACGTGACAACTTGTAAGGCTCTGTGTAATAATCACTGCAACCAGTGCCGTTTTTCCTCGAGTCCATTTCCAAGACCCTCCCCAAGACAGTCTTGGTTTGGCGAACAGGAGCGGCTGGATGACAGCTGAATTATATAAACAAGTTCTTCAATACATTCAATGACAAACTTCATACACTAAAGGTAATCCAGTTCTTATAATTTGTGGCAACCACGGGTCGCATATTTCAATTTAAGCTGTAAACTATTGTCGTGACCACTTGATTATATTTCCCTTTTGGCCACAGCATACGTCATATAAACTACAACCACTGGATGTCAGCGTTTTTGGCCAGTTAAAATCAACTTGAAAATAGCATTTTATGGTTGGCCCATTCGAAATACTGGCAAGACAGAGTGTTAGAGGAATTAATGCTAAGATATTTTGTTTTGTAGATAGAAACATCCAGTGGTTTCAGTAATGCGACTATGTAAGATCATTGTTTTCGAAGATACACGCTGTTTTATGAATCTGAGCCAAATATTCCAGTAGCTTTAACTGTTCAATATTGTCATCATTCAATATTGTAAGTACTAAAAACAAGTACTGTGTTTTAAGGAATTTATCTAATAATTGCGATTCGTAACGCGTTTCACTACACCGTAGCTTCTTCAGACGAATGAATGTACAGAAAATAAATAAGAATATAAATATAAATGTTCTCGAGTAATTACTCATTGGGTTGCTTCTTCTTAAGTGGTTATTTATGACTGGTATATCTTATAAAATTAAGGAATACATTGCTCTCGAAGAGATTCAATAGAGGTGAAGGGCTTAAATCGACTTGTTCATTGATGAGTTTACCTGAGTGTTTGTATTCATTTATTTCTAAAGTTTCCCAAAGATCTACCTTCCAATATTTATTATCTGTATGCAAAATTTCAAACTGTGGGTCGAAAGAGTCATTATTTTCTAAGAGATGATTCGCGTAATTTGAATCTGATTTTTATTTGAAAACTGCGTTTATGTTCCGATATTCTAATATTAAAATTTCTATATGTTTTACCAATGTAGAAATTATCACAGTCATTGCAATTTAATATATAAACTCCTGATTTATTGTTTTTACCTGGTTTCGTTCTATTATTTTTATATATTTGTCTAAATTATTATAAGTTTGGAAAGCTATGTTGAATTTATTGCTACTCAAGAATGATTTCAGTTTCTCACTTGTAATGCCAACGTAGGTTAAGGTATTGAATTTTTGTTTCAATTTATCGACAGGGTAAACTTCATTCAATGCGATTCTACTTTGTTTTTCATTTGAAATATTATTTATTGGTTTGGGATTTTAACCATTATTTTTGGCTATTTGTTTAATCAAATTTAATTCTTTGTTGAAATTTTCTGGTGATAACGGGATGTTAATCAATCTATGAATAAAACTATTGAATTCTGACATTTTATGTTGATATGGATGACACGACGAGTTGTGTATTATAATATTTGTACGTGACATTCCTCCGAAAGATGCGTATTACTTAGTTGAAGAATTATTAGAAAAGAATCATGTAAATACTATCATTAAATCAGATATTCTTTCATTATTACAAATTTGTTTAGATCGAAATTATTTCCATTTCAATAACAAATATTATACTATTGAAGACGGCTTGATTATGGGCAATCCGTTAAGTCCTTTGTTAGCAGAAATATTCATGAATAACTTAGAGAAATTAATTCATAATCATCCACTCAGTAAATATTGTTTATACTGGTATCGCTATGTAGACGATATCATTATTTGCTTCACAGGAACAGATAGACAGTTAAAATTTTCGAAAATCATATAAATTCATTACATCCAAAAATTGGATTCACAATCAAAATAGAAAGCAAAAATTCGATAAATATCTTAGACGTAACAATTTCTAATGAAAATGGAAAATATGTTTTCGCAATTTACCATAAGCCGTCACATACAGATATTATAATACATAACTCGTCGTGTCATCCATATCAACATAAAATGTCAGCATTCAATAATTTCATTCATAGATTGATTAACATCCCGTTATCACCAGAAAATTTCAACAAAGAATTAAATTTGATTAAACAAATAGCCAAAAATAATGGTTACAATCCCAAACTAATAAATAATATTTTAAATAAAAACAAAAGTAGAATCGCATTGAATGAAGTTTACCCTGTCGATAAATTGAAACAAAAATTCAACACCTAAACCTACGTTGGCATTACAAGTGAGAAACTGAAATCATTCTTGAGTAGCAATAATTTCAACATTGCTTTCCAAACTTATAATAATTTAGACAAATATATAGAGAATAATACAACGAAACCAGGTAAAAACAATAAATAAGGTGTTTATATATTGAATTGCAATGACTGTGATAATTTCTACATTGGTAGAACACATAGAAATTTTAATATTAGAATATCGGAACCCGAGATGTTTAAATTGAAATTTATGGAAGTGAGTGACTTTTGAAATTGATGTTGGAGGTAATTCACTTTTGAAGCTAGTAATTTGAATGTCTTGAAATAAACCTGAAATACAGTACTAGTATTCTAAAGTATTACTTAACTTCAGTGTACAGCCAACCTCTGGGAAACCATCTTTACCTATAAGAAGTCCAGCATCGGTGAGATAACCATCAGATAAATGGCAACTATCCAAGAGAGCCTGGTTCTTCTTTGAAACTGGATTCTTTATGAAACCAAGCCTTTCAGTTTTTCAGAGCAGTTACCTTGAAAATATCCACATTTTAAAATATAAACAAGTTCCTAACAGAAGTAATGCACCATAATCGCTTGCTCAGTTAGAATTCTTTTTTAACCAGAAAAGTTGCAATTAAAATACAAGAAAGGAAAATAGTTCGAAGAAATTTAAAAACGAATGAGGCCAGTGGCGTACTTAAAGAAGTTCTGGAAAAGGTAGGGGTAAGATACCGAAAATTTATCACTTACATGAACATACAAGCTTACAATATTGTTTGAATTTGGGAGGCTTTTACTTTGTAAAATTCAAACTCAATAATAAAAAACAAGTACTGTGTTTTAAAGAATTTTACTTAATAATTGCGATTCGTAACGCGTTTCACTACACCGTAGCTTCTTCAGACGAATGAATGTACAGAAAATAAAAGAGAATATAAATATAAATGTTCTCGAGTAATTACTCATTGGGTTGCTTCTTCTTAAGTGGTTATTTATGACTGGTATATCTTATAAAATTAAGGAATAGATTGCTCCCCGAAGAGATTCAATAGAGGTGAAGGGCTTAAATCGACTTGTTCATTGATGAGTTTACCTGAGTGTTTGTATTTATTTATTTCTAAAGTTTCCCAAAGATCTACCTTCCAATATTTATTATCTGTATGCAAAATTTCAAACTGTGGGTCGAAAGAGTGATTATTTTCTAAGAGATGATTCGCGTAATTTGAATCTGATTTTTTATTTGAAAAACTGCGTTTATGTTCCGATATTCTAATATTAAAATTTCTATGTGTTCTACCAATGTAGAAATTATCACAGTCATTGCAATTCAATATATAAACACATGATTTATTGTTTTTACCTGGTTTCCTTGTATTATTTTTTATATATTTGTCTAAATTATTATAAGTTTGGAAAGCTATGTTGAATTTATTGCTACTCAAGAATGATTTCAGTTTCTCACTTGTAATGCCAACGTAGGTTAAGGTGTTGAATTTTGTTTCAATTTATCGACAGGGTAAACTTCATTCAATGCGATTCTACTTTGTTTTTATTTAAAATATTATTTATTGGTTTGGGATTTTCACCATTATTTTGGCTATTTGTTTAATCAAATTTAATTCTTTGTTGAAATTTTCTGGTGAAAACGGGATGATAATCAATCTATGAATAAAACTATTGAATGCTGACATTTTATGTTGATATGGATAACACGACGAGTTGTGTATTATAATATCTGTACGTGACATTCCTCCGAAAGATACGTATTACTTAGTTGAAGAATTATTAGAAAAGAATCATGTGAATACTATCATTAAGTCAGATATTCCTTCATTATTACAAATTTGTTTAGATCAAAATTATTTCCATTTCAATAACAAATATTATACTATTGAAGACGGCTTGATTATGGGCAATCCATTAAGTCCTTCGTTAGCAGAAATATTCATGAATAACTTTGAGAAATTAATTCATAATCATCCACTCAGTAAATATTGTTTATACTGGTATCGCTATGTAGACGATATCATTATTTGCTTCACAGGAACAGATAGACAGTTAAAATTTTCGAAAATCATATAAATTCATTACATCCAAAAATTGGATTCACAACCGAAATAGAAACCAATAATTCGATAAATTTCTTAGACGTAACAATTTCGAATGAAAATGGAAAATATGTTTTCGCGATTTACCATAAGCCGTCACATGCAGCTATTATAATACATAACTCGTCGTGTCATCCATATCAACATAAAATGTCAGCATTCAATAGTTTTATTCATAGATTGATTAACATCCCGTTATCACCAGAAAATTTCAACAAAGAATTAAATTTGATTAAACAAATAGCCAAATATAATGGTTACAATCCCAAACTAATAAATAATATTTTAAATAAAAACAAAGTAGAATCGCATTGAATGAAGTTTACCCTGTCGATAAATTGAAACAAAAATTCAACACCTTAACCTACGTTGGCATTACAAGTGAGAAACTGAAATCATTCTTGAGTAGCAATAATTTCAACATAGCTTCCCAAACTAATAATAATTTAGGCAAATATATAAAGAATAATAAAACCAAACCAGGTAAAATCAATAAATCAGGTTTTATAGATTGAATTGCAATGACTGTGATAATTTCTACATTGGTAGAACACATAGAAATTTTAATATTAGAATATCGGAACATAAACGCAGTTTTTCAAATAAAA
Organism: Cryptolaemus montrouzieri; assembly: GCA_013387265.2. NCBI lineage: Eukaryota > Metazoa > Arthropoda > Insecta > Coleoptera > Coccinellidae > Cryptolaemus > Cryptolaemus montrouzieri. The sequence goes on from JABFTP020000185.1 coordinate 151,532,985, forward strand.
ATCAGACTCAAATTACGCGAATCATCTCTTAGAAAATAATCATTCTTTCGACCCACAGTTTGAAATTTTGTATATAGATAATAAATATTGGAAGATAGATCTTTGGAAAACTTTAGAAATAAATAAATGCAAACACTCAGGTAAACTCATCAATGAACAAGTCGATTTAAGCCCTTCACCTCTATTGAATCTCTTCGGGGGCAATCTATTCCTTAATTTTATTGGATATACCTGTCATAAATAACCACTTAAGAAGAAGCAACCCAATGAGTAATTACTCGACAACATTTATATTTATATTCTCATTTATTTTCTGTACATTCATTCGTCTGAAGAAGCTACGGTGTAGTGAAACGCGTTACGAATCGCAATTATTAAGTAATATTCTTTAAAACACAGTACTTGTTTTTTATTATTGAGTTTGGAATTTTACAAAGTAAAAACCTCCCAAATTCAAACAATATTGTAAGCTTGTATGTTCATGTAAGGTCGATATATTTTCGGTATCTTACCCCCTACCTTTTCCAGAACTTCTCTTAAGTACGCCACTGGCCTCATTCGTTTTTAAATTTCTTCGAACTATTTTCCTTTCTTGTATTTTAATTGCAATTTTTCTGGTTAAAAAAAGAATTCTAATTGAGCAAGCGATTATGGTGCATTACTTCTGTTAGGAACTTGTTTATATTTTAAAAATGTGGGTGTTTTCAAGGTAACTGCTCTGAAAAACTGAAAGGCTTGGTTTCATAAAGAATCCAGTTTCAAAAAAGAACCAGGCTCTCTTGGATAGTTGCCATTTATCTGATGGTTATCTCACCGATGCTGGACTTCTTATAGGTAAAGATGGTTTCCCAGAGGTTGGCTGTACACTGAAGTTGAGTTATACTTTAGAATACTAGTACTGTATTTCAGGTTTACTTCAAGACATTCAAAATACTAGCTTCAAAAGTGAATTACCTCCAACATCATTTTCAAAAATTCACTCACTTCCAAAAATTTCAATTTAAACATCTCGGGTTTCTAAAATTGTTGAATTCATTAAAAACGAAATATACTCGGAGGCAAAATTAGCGGAACACTCGAAAATTTAACCAAATTCAAAGTCCGATATTTTTCCTAATTCTCAACCGATTTGGATGATTTTTTCGGCAAGTTATTGATGTACTCTTCTGCTTTGTATAAATTATAAGAGAAAACAAAAAAAATTGAAAAACATTTCATACGGGGGCAAAACTAAAAGTGTTTTTTTTGTCAAAAATTCGTAACACCCTGTGGAATTTCGTGATCCGAGTTGAAACGTACAATTTCATGGTCTGTCAAGACACATCTTCCTACAGTAACGCCCTTCTTGTTTTATGCATTTATCTCTATTTTTACAAGAGATATCCAATTTGAAGCGAAATGTCACAAATTTCAAGAATTACAGCGCGCATACGATTTCGCATACTCCCAATGATGTTGTCTATCGTCTGTTGAGGTATGTTGTCCCACTCTTACACCAATTCCAATGTCAGCTCTTCAACGTTGCCTGGATTCCGTTGTCGAACCCTTCTTCCAAGAATGTCCCAAACGTGTTCGATCGGGTTTAAATCCGGTGACCGCGACGGCCAGTCCATTCGTGTGATCCCAACTTCATTGAGATATTCTATCACTATGCGCGCAGTATGAGGGCGCGCGTTATCGTGCATAAAGGAAATTTTCCCTATGTAAGGAGCAAAAGGCACAACATGGGGCTCCAAGATTTCTGTTATATACCGATGGGCATTAAGTGACCCATTGCCAATAATCTCCAGTTCTATTTCCTACTCCCAAGCATATGCCACCCCATATCATAACTGAGCCTCCACCGTATTGCTCAGTTTCTGCGAAGTTCGCTTGATTGTACCGTTCCCTCGATGCCTCCATATTCTATCTCTGCAATTCACGAAATTCACACAATATCGGGTCTCATCACTAAATAAAACTCGTCTCCACTGATTGATTGTCCATGCTACATGCTCCCTAGCAAACGCCAATCTTGCTACCCGATGGGCTCTATCGAGTCTTGGTGCTCTTGTTTGCGCATATGATCTCAGACCAACTTCATTTAATCGTCTTCTGACTGTCCTCAAACTGACGTTAATGTTATCCACTGCTTGTAGAAGGTTACGTGCCTAAACAGCAGTAAGACGAGGATTTCTTATGGTTTGATTGACGATGAAACGGTCATGTATAGCGCGGGTTGCCCGATTTCTTCCTTGTCCTCGCCTCCTCACGTACAGTCCAGTTTCCCTGTAACGTCGGTAGATTCGATGGATAACCGACGTCGAGACACCCAACATGGTACCGACTGAACGGTAGGTGTGCCCTTCCTCCATCAACGTAACTGCCCTTGCTACTGAGGTTGGTGTTAAATCTCTCATTCTGAATGAAAAAAACCGTTTCGAATCGTAAACAGTAAAAGAATCACAAAACACCGCAACCGATCGAATTTGTATCAAATCAAAGAATGGAAAACTCTCATTCTTTAAACAAGTGCAAATGTGGTCATATACAAAAAACGTGTGTTGTATTTCATATTTGATAAAAAAAAGGTGTGCACATGTGTAAATGAAAAGTTTTATCAATGGTCCCAGAATTCGGTTGTGTATTTTAATACCTACCGACTGTTATCTCCTATGAATTCCTAATTTTCACCAAATTAACCAAATTGTCATCAATAACTAATGCAATTCGAACATAAAAATCGCAAACGACAATTTCGACACGCCTGAGTGATAATAAGAAAATTCCAAATTGATAGACGAATTTTAATGACAATTTCTTGATTCAATGGAATTTCTCCAAAATGGTGATTTTCCACTTGAAATTAAATATATTTTGCAAAAATAGAGATAAACGCATGAAACAAGAAGGGCGTTACTGTAGGAAGATGTGTCTTGACAGACCATGATATTGTACGTTTCAACTCGGACCACGAAAATCCACAGGGTGTTACGAATTTTTGACAAAAAAAGCAGAAGAGTTTATCTATAGCTTGCTGAACAAATCATCTAAATCGGTTGAGAATTAGGAAAAATATCGAACTTCGAATTTGGTTAAATTTTCGAGTGTTCCGCTAATTTTGCCTCCAAGTGTATATCCCCTTCACTGATTGATACAAATTATTTCAAACTATAATCGGCTAATTCACTTTCAGATACGAAATTAAAGGAAAAAATCTATTGAACGATTCAATTCTGAATGGAATAAATGAAAAGGATCTGGTTTGTTATGATAATCAAAGAACAACTGAATTGTCAAGGAGCTCTAGATCTAAAAATTCGTCTTACATTTACCGAGTTACTATATATTCTAAACATGAATTCATGCTTTGAACATCGAAAACATCATGAAACCATTTCATGTTTATTCTATTCAATATTTAAATAGTTGATCAATCTGATGTTGATTAAAAATTTTTCTCATAATTGTTCCTAGAATTACTATTACAAGTAGTCAAAAACACGTTATATGAATGTTTTACTATTATTGGTTAGTTTATGTCTAATTATAGTTATGTAAATTTTCTGGATGTCATAATTTATGTTAATCGTTAATATATTTGGCATTATTGGACTCTTTATGTGCTTATATTTATATAGGATGCCAATTCTATTTATAGTTCAATTATCATTCTCCATTTCCCGACGGCACTCAATAATTGGACGTATTGAATTAATGAATTTTTGTAATTAGAGAATATAACCAATGAATACTATACAGTTCACACACTTATACAAACAAATTAGTCAGTAAAGTCTAGACCAGGGGTGCTCAAACGGTCGTCGCGAGTGCTTTTCGAGTAGATCTCGAGAAGAAAATAATTTTTAATAAGTAGGTAACTAAACTACACACATTTATTACGTGATAAAATAACACTCTGCTAGCGGCAAAAGGCGGCTTTATCAAAGGAACACGCGGTACTTGCCTGCAGGAGTTGGAGTCATTCTTAATTGTAACTTGAAGGCAATATTACGTCTATACAAACTTCATTATTAAAAAGTACAAAATGAGTGCAGCGAAAGAAACTAAAACGTTTTATTTTAATAACGATTGGGAGGAAGAATTTAATTTTGAATGGTGAAGGATAAGTGCATTTGTCTTATTTGTCGTGCGTCAGTTTCAATACCTAAGCGTGGTAACTTAGAGAGGCATCATAAAACAGTTCATAAAACTATAAAAAGGATTTTCCGCCACAGAGTGAGTTAAGAAAACGAAAAGTAAGTAATTTGTTATCTTCTTTGAAAAAATAACAAACCATGTTCACAAGACCAGCCAAACAATCAAAAGCTGCTAAGATCGCATCATTTAAAATATCTCATATATTGGCGAAATACAAGAAACCATTCGAAGATGGATTGTTTGTGATGGAAGCATTCATTGAAGCGGGTGAGACTTTATTTGGAGAGAAATAAAACAGAAATCATGTCTGCTATTAGAGAACTTCATTATCTCGTCCGACTGTTACAAGGCGTATTCAAGTCATGAGTCAGGACATGGCAAATAAACTAAAACATATCATGAAATGTACATACTTTCTTTACAGTTCGACGAATCCACCGATATGACAGACACTGCCCAGCTGTGTATTTTTATTCGGATGGTATTCAATGAAATGTTGGCTAAGGAAGAATTATTGACGATCATTCTTATGAAGGGGAAGACCCGTAGCGAAGATATATATGACGTTTCCTTCATTTTTTTGAAAAACTACAAGCTACCAATATATAAATTAGAGTGCATTACAACCGATGGAGCACCAGCAATGATTGGAAACAAAAACGGTTTTGTGGCATTATGTCGAGATAATAAAGATTTCCCTTCATTTTTTTCATTCCATTGCATTATACATCAACAAGTTTTGTTTTCAAATGTTTTAAACACGAAGGAAATTATGGGTATTGAAACAAAAATTGTGAGTTCCATCCGTGCACGTAGCTTGCAACGGCGGCTCTTTAAGTTGCAGTTGGAAGATAGGGAGTCAGCTAAACACACTGATTTAGTTCTTCACAGGGACGTCAGGTGGTTGAGTCGCGGAAAATTCCTAGAAAGGATTCAAGAATTATTGCCCGAAATAACAGATTTTCTAGACGAAAGAGATGATGACTTATTTGACATTTTTGACTGACATCACAATGCACTTAAACACCATTAACTTCAAGGTAAAGGGAAAAATATTTTTGAAATTATTAGCGCAGTAAACGCATTCCAAAGTAATTTGCAACTTATGATAGATCAACTGAAAAGAAAGGATCTGAAACACTTTCCGTCTTTGAAAGCAAGGATTCCTCAGTTGAATTTTGATACGTATGAGGCTGAATTATCAAATATTCTGGGACAAAACAAGCAAAACCAAGATAAAATTTGAGTTCAAATCAGATGTTATCTTAACTCGATGACATTTCATTAGTTTTTGTTTATCATAGAGTAAATGCAAGCAGTCTATGTTCAGAGGTTTCACAACGGGAGGTTCATATGATGGTGAAGAAGAGAAACATTATTTACGACAATTGGCACAATTCTGAATCAATATTCGAGTTCGACCCCTCAAAATGATGGGAAAGGTTCAATCTAGTGATTGAATTGACGAAGTTGATTCATTACGACCGCTAAAAAGTGTTTAATGCTTGGGGAAAATTGTTAGTATTTTAGGAAGTCATTTGAATTTGGGAGGCTTTCACTTGGTAAAATTCCATTATCAATAATAAAAAACAAGTACTGTGTTTTAAGGAATTTTACTTAATAATTGCGATACGTAACGCGTTTCACTACACCGTAGCTTCTTCAGACGAATGAATGTACAGAAAATATAGATGAGAAAATAAATATAAATGTTCTTGAGTTATTACCAGTAAATTTCAACAAAGAACTAAATTTGATTAAACAAATAGCCAAAAATAATGGTTACAATCCCAAACTAATAAATAATATTTTAAATAAAAACAAAGTAGAATCGCATTGAATGAAGTTTACCCTGCCGATAAATTGAAACAAAAATTCAACACCTTAACCTACGTTGACATTACAAGTGAGAAACTGAAATCATTCTTGAGTAGCAATAATTTCAACATAGCTTTTCAAAATAATAATAATTTAGGCAAATATATAAAAATAATAAAACCAAACCAGGTAAAAACAATAAATCAGGTGTTTATAGATTGAATTGCAATGACTGTGATAATTTCTACATTGGTAGAACACATAGAAATTTTAATATTAGAATATCGGAACATAAACGCAGTTTTTCAAATAAAAAATCAGATTCAAATTACGCGAATCATCTCTTAGAAAATAATCACTCTTTCGACCCACAGTTTGAAATTTTGCATACAGATAATAAATATTGAAAGGTAGATCTTTGGGAAACTTTAGAAATCAATAAATACAAACACTCAGGTAGACTCATCAATGAACAAGTCGATTTAAGCCCTTCACCTCTATTGAATCTCTTCGGGGAGCAATCTATTCCTTAATTTTATTGGATATACCACTTAAGAAGAAGCAACCCAATAAGCTTTTAATTACTCAAAAACATTTATATTTGTATTCTCATTTATATTTTCTGTACATTCATTCGTCTGAAGAAGCTACGTTGTAGTGAAACGTGTTACGAATCGCAATTATTAAGTAAAATTCCTTAAAACACAGTACTTGTTTTTCATTATTTTAGGGAGTCGGTCATTTTGAATTCGAGCTGAAATAAAGTTTTTGGTTGGTTTCAGTAAAATATTGTTGTTTCTCTTCTTAGAATATCCATGAAAGACACAACAAACTTCAGGAGTGCCAACGCCATGAGGTGACAAAAATATTTCGATTTCAGCTGAAAATCAGAATAAAAAAAATTATTCTAGCTACTTTTTTACCAATTCTTAAACTATTCTTAAGATCAATAAATGTAATTGTTCAGAAAAGACTGAACTATCTACTGAATGCACCATTCGAATTTTTTAGGGAAAGAAAAGTTCCACAATCTTGAAATATTACTCATTTTCGAATGAGTCTACCATATTGGATTTCACCGAAAGTGAAATTTCGATACAATCTCTGAAAAACTTAGTTCTTTGGCTTTCCAATGAAGCAAGAACGAATGATCCATGTCTAAAATTGCAGAAATTATAACGAAAAAAAATTGTCCTATTTTTTCTGGCGCACCTTATATGTTCAAACATTAAAATTGATTATCAAATAGAACAGTCTGGTAGGGACAATAAAGTACTCATGTAGCTTATCTACAGGGTGATTTACGAATGACCATAAATATAGAAAATGTAGTTAAAGTACATCTAGAGGAGTCTGAATCGAGGCACCAAAAAAAAAGTTAAGGTTTTCCGTTCTCCATATATAGGAGTGAAGGTGAAGGTTATTTATTTTCTAAATTATTTATTTCGGATATTAGAAAACCTTCCCGAATTATTGTATTGTTATCACTCCTTGATAAGTATGCGAAATTTTCAATTCCATCCAATAAATTAAAATGGGTTGAAATATCGCTCGAATATTCTGTTACATAGATAGATGGATAAATACTAATGAAGCTTGAGAAATGAAATTTGTAGTTTCGAGTAAATAAATCAACAATTTTCATTCTTAACGTCCCTAGGAGAAGAAGAAACTTTCAGGATGTCTACTGCTTCTCAATTCGTTCACTAGGAGTTTCCGAAAGTGCATTATTTGACGCTTATTTTCCACGATTCGACTAAAATGAATCCTTCAAATCAGCTGATTGATGAAGAAAAGTGCCCGGTGACGTATCCAAGACTACCGCCATCTCGTACTTCATTCGATTTACTTTATTGCGAATGTTTAAAGGTGACTTTTCGATAAAAAGCGCTCGTGATATAGAAAAGCAATTTCTAATTGAAAGGTCGAACGTCTCGAATAATATCGACATACAAGAACATAATCAAAAGTCTAATGAGATCTATTCACCTTCCAATGGAATGTAATGCTCTTGATAAACTGAAATTCCAGACTGTGTTTAGACTTATATAGGGTGTCCCAGAATAAGGTAACATTCTCTCGGAATTCAATAGATCTCGCCAAAATAACGCCACAATTTTTTTTCTTAAAATGCTACACTGCTGAGGTATTTGCCCCTAAAGAATTTAAAATTTGTGAAGGAAGCATAATATTCGAACGCATTTTGCTCGAAAACGTTGCGTCCTAGCGACATTGACTATGAGGAAAATTATTTTTTTGTAAAAAACTTTGAGTTTTTCTATCTTGGGGTAAATCTACCCCATACCCCCTGTTTTCGTCGCCTATGTTTTCAATTTCGAAAATTTGATGGAAGAAACTGTAAGAAATTAAAAAATATGCCCACATACCAAACTTCGTTATAATCCGGTTTAGGGTTCCGGCGTGAAAAACCGTTTCGGGGTTACCTCTTCAGGAGGCCGTAACTCTCCCAGGTGAAATATTCCGACCTAGTTGTAACAAACTTTCAAACTAGTTCGGCGTGTAGAATCTTTTCCCAAAGTATTGACACCTAATTATATGACATCCTGTATACCGTTTAGAAAATATACAGGGTGCTTCAACGAAAACTAAACAGAGGCTATATCTACCAAGATATTCATTTCTGATCAAAACGCAAAAACAGGTTAATTTTTGTTTCGAGGAGGACATCTTTTGGGGTACAAAACTTGCCTGAAATATCAACCCCTAAGCGGGGTTGCAATCTGAACATTTTGAATAGAGAAGATGGGTCGAGTGATGACTCAAAAGAAAGGTAGTATCTTTGTCTACATTGCCTTGGATGAATTTCTATTTTTAATTGAAAACTACAAAAGATACAGGGTGAGCAACTGAAAGATAGGGAAGACTATTTCCCTGAGGCTATTCAAGTTTCAGTGAAGTAAAATGGAACAGATCTATGCTAATCAATGGCAGTCATCCTCATCTCGAATTTTAACCCCTAGAGCAGGGGTGACCACCCTGGAAAAAATGAAATAGGGTAGATGGATCGAGTGATACCTCGAAAGAAATGTATTATCTTTGTCTGCATTTCCGTGAAAGAATTTTCATCTTTGATTGAAAACTGTAGAAGATACAGAGTGAGATACTGAAAAATAGAGGAGACTATCTATCGCCCTGAGCTATTCAAGTATTAGTGCAAAAAATGGAACAGATTCATTCCAGAGCAAGGGCTGCCATATTTAGTCTAGATGAATCTATTCTTGGGGCGAAAGTTTTCTCTATTTTTCAGTGGCTAACTCTGTATCTTCTACGGTTTTCAATCAAAAATGAATATTCGTTCACGGGGATGCAGACAAAGATAATCCCTTTCTTTCGAGTTATGACTCGACCCATCTACCCTCTACCAAATTTTCAAGGGTTGTCACCCCCACTCCAGAGGTTGAAATTCGAGATGAGGATGGTACTTGATGATGACTGTCATTGATCAGCATGGATCTGTTCCATTTTACCTCACTGAAACTTGAATAGTCTCAGGGAAATAGTCTTCCCTATCTTTCAGTTGATCACCCTGTATCTTTTACAGTTTTCAATTAAAATAAAATTCGCTCCGGGCACTGTAGACAAAGATATCACCTTTCTTTTGAGTCATCACTCGACCCATTTTCTATATTCAAAATGTCCAAGGATTGTAACCCCCTCTTAGGGGGTTGATATTTCAGGCAAGATATAGCCTCTGTTTAGTTTTCGTTGAAGCACCCTGTAGTTAGAAACAGCTATAGCTACTTTAAGGAATAATTGTCCAATATTATCACCAACACCATCCACTACTATTTCACTGGACTTCATCGCCACGTTTCTTCGAGCTGGTAACTGTTAATCGAATAATCAAGTTTAATTCACTAGATTTCACGTTTTCACATAGCCAAGTTTCAGTCAATAGGATTGGTTAGATATTGTAATCAGAACAAGTTAAAGAAGTATGAAGCTCCGCAAGTTTCGTGTTAAGATCTCGAACATTCAGATAATAGACATATTGGTTGTTATTCTTCGTAATGTATTTTCAAGTTTGTAAGATAGCAAAACTTGGAAAATATTTCCGCTATTGAGCTACCGATATGTTGACCTAGTGCTGGAACAAAATTCAAGAGAACGGAATGAACCTTTCATTTTATATTTATAAAATGGGCTGTCATTTCATAATACCCACGCATGCTGAAAGATGACCACCCATGATATGTAGAAGACAAATTCGTGTTACATTTTCTAAGAATCTCTCGTAGCATATTTTGTTGTTTTAGGAATGTTTATTACTAAAAAAGTCATCTGGTTCATACAAAGTCATAGGTTTCAATTATTTGAAACTATTTTCGTAAGTAATACCACAAGAGCACAGAGGTCGAGTTGAATTTCCGAAAAGTAAGTATGAGAAAACGAGCTTAGAAATATATCCTGCCAAATCTGAGCTCGAGTGGTATTTGCTGAGAAAATTTCGCGAATGACAAAACGTACAAAATTAACTCAACGAGAAAATCATAAGGCATTCATTACAAACGTGTTTAGTTTTTATTGGAATGAGCAATTATTGAAAATGCAATTACTATATACAATTTTCAACTCCGGATCGATTCTATATGGGACGATGCCTGAGAAATTATAGAAGATTCAGCATTCGCAGAAGTTTTTCAAAGATTTGAAACAAGATTCAAATGATGCTCATTGTTCAGTTGCAGGTACGGCTTTATAGAGCTTGCCGTAGAGTGTCCGGTTAGTTTTATCAATTTTTGTTCAGTGACACTTGCTTCAGATAGGTTCGAAACAGTACTGGATCTATGAGAATGATTTGTGATCTTTTTATTCTTCTTACCCATTCCAACTTCTTCTGCTGAAATTTTTGTCCATTTGGATATTTCATTTATTCCCTAAGGCATATTTTTGTACCAACCCTTAGAAGTACTGTTTTTCCAAAATTGATTGGGAGCCAGAAATAATCTATCTCTTGTAATCTGATCGGGTCTTTTCGACAATATCTCATGAAACAACCTCACAGGACATAAATCTGATATTTCCTTATTTTTTACCAGCTATTTACTATCACAGCATTTTTTTGAGCCGCCTTGCCAAGTTTTCGAGAATACTGGGTTATATTCAATACGACCAGTCACTTCTCCGTTATTAAATTTTTCCTCTTTGAAAAAGTGTACCTTGCAAGTTGCTTCTTCACCACCACGCCATGCTAATTCATAAGCAACACTAAGGAAAAATGTTTTCAACAAACCTATCGAGGCATTTTCATCCCAGTACAGAGCTATCAATTTCAGTTCTTGTTAATGCAACGGAACTTTGTTTACGCTTTTCCACATCCCCTTGTAACATCTTCTTTTTGGAATTGCGAGCTTCACGAGCCTTTCTAAATGCTGAATCGGTAAAGGAGTTGAAACTCATGTTGAATTTTTCGAAATACATATTCTGCATCATTTTCCCAGTTGTGTTCCACATTGTTTTGACAACGTATTCTTTGCAATCTTGTCCATTCATTTGTTTCATATTGAAACCCCAATCCATAAGAATTTCTGCAATATCTTCAATGGAATGCTGTATATCCAAATCGAACGTTCGTTCCTTGCAGAATATACTGAATTGATTCCAAATCGAGCTGTGCGTTTTTCTTGTATTTTTGGGGATAGAATTCAGGAACATTTGAATTGTGGAGGCCGTTACTTGATGTAGATCCATGATATAAATGAGATAAAAACACAAGGTTTAACTTTAATCTACACTTTATTTGAAAAAATTCGACGACGTTTCGCTGACACAGCAGCTTTATCAAGAATGAAAAATAGAATGAAGAGTATTGAATTATAAACAAATCGTAGAACAAGTTGGATGAATAACAGGAAAATCCACACCGAGCCCTTGTACAGTTAGTATGAAAGGTAATAAAACTAATTAAACAAGTTAAGTAGGGTGAGTAATTCAAATCTACCTGTTCATTCAAAAGCTTGTCCGAATGTTTGTATCTATTTATTTCTAATGCTTCTAGGAGATTTAATTTTGAACTTTTTGATTTTATATGTAATATGTCAAAGTTTTTATTGAATGAATGGTTTTCTTTTATTAGGTGGTTTGAATAATTTGAATCAGATTTATTTTTATCGAAGCTACGTTTATGTTCAGATGTTCTTATGCCAAAACTCCTATAGGTCCTACCGATATAAATTTTATCACAAGAACCGCAATTGAGTTTATAGATTCTGATTTACTTGATTTTTCAACACGAGATTTATTATTTTTAATATGTTTACCTAAGTTATTAGAAGTTTTGAAAGCTATATTAAGATTTTGTTTGACGAGAAAGGATTTAATATTTGTACTTGCAGAACCGCAGAATGTTAAACTGTTGAATATTTTATAGTCTTTATGAATAGGATATACTTCATTTATTGCTTTCTGATAGAGTTTTTACGAATGATTAGATCTATCATATCCGGATTATATGAATTATTAATGGCTATCTGTTTGATGATGTTTAACTCTTTATTATAATCTTCTACTGATAAAGGTTAATTGAGTAACCGATGTACCATGCTGTTTAAAGCTGCAACTTTGTGTTGAATTGGATGTAATGAGTAGTTATGTATAATTGTATCAGTATGTGTTGGTTTACGTAGAAGATTATAATAAAGAGTTAAACATCATCAAACAGATAGCCATTAATAATTCATATAATCCGGATATGATAGATCTAATCATTCGTAAAAAACTCTATCAGAAAGCAATAAATGAAGTATATCCTATTCATAAAGACTATAAAATATTCAACAGTTTAACATTCTGCGGTTCTACAAGTACAAATATTAAATCCTTTCTCGTCAAACAAAATCTTAATATAGCTTTCAAAACTTCTAATAACTTAGGTAAACATATTAAATATAATAAATCTCGTGTTGAAAAATCAAGTAAATCAGGAATCTATAAACTCAATTGCGGTTCTTGTGATAAAATTTATATCGGTAGGACCTATAGGAGTTTTGGCATAAGAACATCTGAACATAAACGTAGCTTCGATAAAAATAAATCTGAGTCAAATTATTCAAACCACCTAATAAAAGAAAACCATTCGTTCAATAAAAACTTTGACATATTATATATAAAAGTTCAAAATTAGATCTCCTAGAAGCATTAGAAATAAATAGATACAAACATTCGGACAAGCTTTTGAATGAACAGGTAGATTTGAATTACTCACCCCTACTTAACTTGTTTAATTAGTTTTTATTACCTTTCATACTAACTGTACAAGGGCTCGGTGTGGATTTTCCTGTTATTCATCCAACTTGTTCTACGATTTGTTTATAATACCATACTCTTCATTCTATTTTTCATTCTTGATAAAGCTGCTGTGTCAGCGAAACGTCGTCGAATTTTTTCAAATAAAGTGTAGATTAAAGTTAAACCTTGTGTTTTTATCTCATTTGAATTCAGAAACTTTACAACAGGTACTAAAATGGCTGTTCTTGACAGTTTTAAAACCGTGATATTCGTTGTGAATGTTGCGTTGCTATGGAAACGCAAGGATTCTCTATGGACAAATTTATCCACTAATATCCTACCTTCCTTCCTATTTCTATGCAATCTATCCGATATCAAACTCGAATTTCTGTGTTCTCAAACGTGCATTTTGACACATGAGTGGAATAATCACTAAGACTGTCTTGTGAAAATATGAACGGAAAATACTTAGTCACCATATATAGCCAATGTCAAGACCACAGATATGCTGTGCAGGGACTAGACAGACTAATCTAACCCACCACCACAATTTGAGGGCGTGGTTTTCATTAATTCATTTCTGTAATAGGAAAAGTTATATAGATGAGCCAAAATGCAAAAAAACTTGATTCAAAAGCAAGCGTCACCGTTTATTTCGACTTTTAATCGTATGATGCTTACGGGTGCATCATTGTATCACTTACATATGATGCAACAGTGTGCATCACCATACACACAAGTTGAGAATAAAAATTGGAAATTTTCACGAAATATTAAATTATTCAACAGAAAAGATTCTGATATTACTCATTGCTCGAAAATATTGTGTATTTTGAAGAATAAACAATAAGTGAAACTTTGTTTAGAACAAAAATTTACCTGTCTGGTTTTTCTGTCCGTTGAAACAATCAATGAAATGTTATGAATTTTTTCAATTGTAAGTTTCCACTCTGTAGGTATACAGGATTAGTATTTTGAGAAGAGTCTTTCGAACTAGATGAATTTCTTGCTCAGAACTAGAACAGCGTGCTCAAATCAAATTTTTCGTTCTATATTTGAGAAAATGAAGCACGTATTCACTTTCTTTTATAATTTCTTAAATTATTGGTGTTTATCATTCATGTCTCTATTATGTACAAGTATCACAATCATAAAAATTGACCTCGAAAACAACTTCAATATTGAAAGTTGTAACATTATCATTAAAAAAATTTTGATCGTTTTCGGAGAGAAAATACCTAGAAAATGGTATGTTATTTCGAAATAATAACGTTCATTGAAAGAAACAGTTTAAAATGAAATAAAACGCTTGTTCTACATTTTTGTTGATACTGTTACCAGTCAGCCAACTTGAGATGCTCTCAGAAGTGCTAGCAGCAAGGGGTAGCTCTTCCTGCTCTGCGGAATCTCCAAAGAGCGTTTTCTAAACCTCATCATGTTTTAGAATATTTCTTTAACGATGTGGTTCCACAGTTCTTTATCTGGAAATTTGATGCTTAAGACTTTAATTGATGGAATTTCCTCACTTCATCATATTTATTTTTACTTACTCGCATCTTGTCTGAAAGTTAAATAATCCATCAATTTCATAGTTTTTTAATAAACCTTCGGTATTGGTTCTCTATCTGTTGAGACTATATCATAATCAGAGATGAGATGGGTTTTCGTCTAGGTATTCTGACCCGTTGCCCTCATAAGAATCTGCTTCTATTTTCGACGAAATGTCATAAAAATTACTTTTTTTTTTCAATATGATTTTCAACACTAAACATGTATTTTACCTTAGTTTTGTCTTTTAGTGCGGTCTGCCACACTGGTATAATGAAAATGGTCCGTTGACTCCCCGACTCACGGTTTTCGGGAAATCACTGTTCAATCTCGATTCTTGGGTATTCACTCAATCTCAGAAAGGGTTCTGATGAAGATCTCCAAGTGTAGTAAACCTTTTTCATAATTTTACAGAAATATTGGGTTTTAACGAATGATACGAAGAACGTCAAAAAATGGCAAATGGCAAATGGCAAAAAAACTTCGGAGGTTACTGGGCATTTTCAAATACTACAAGAGTGAAATGAATATAAACCATCTGAAAATATTATATCAAGCATTCGTGCAAGTACATCTTACATATGGGAATGTTGGGTGGGGAGAAGTGTATGACTGCCATGTTGAACAACCAAATATTTTGCAGAAATGGATCCTGAAAATCATGTATGGTAAAGGGCGCATATTTTCGAGTGAAGAGATTTTTGCTTTGTCAGGAATGCTTGACATTAGACAGTTGTATGCTCTGAAACTAATAACTCAAGTATTTACGAGTAAGATGAATGTAAACCCCATTGATCATAAATATGATACAAAGGGAAAAGACTCAGACTACAAAACACTACGCTCGAATAAAAGAATAGGACAAAGATCCAGCAAATATCTGGCACCACGAGTATATTCGCGTATACCAGTAGACTTGCGAATCTTGAAAAACTCCAATTGTTTCAAAAAGAAAGTGGAACTTTGGTTTCTTTGTGCCGGAAAAACAGAAATAGACAACTTAATTAATCAGCAGATAAACGAAAGTGCCTAGCTTAAATACTGAGTTCAGAAATTTCGCGGAGTGACTCAAAAAAAAAGAGAAGGAAAAAATATCTAAAATGTGAGAAAAAAAACCTAAATTGTGACTTAAATACCCTGAATTGTAACTTAAATACCCTAAATTGTGACTAAAATACCGGATTTGACTAAAGCCCGATTGTGAAAAAAAAAATAAACCTATCGTGACGAACAATTCAAGAAACATAGTGACTTTTTGTTTCGTAATTACGCGCTGTGAAACTAACTTTACTTTTAAATAGAAAAAAAACATTCCACGCAAATGAAGTTATTATAAATTTAAATTTAACAAAATATACCTACCTCAAAGGCGAACAGGCGGGACATTCTTCGGAATGATTAAGCCTCTGCTTTTTCATTGTTTATTACTCTGTATATGAAATCAATTGTAAAAATTGTAATAAACTTTATTATCATTTCATCTGATTCTGTTCTATACTATACCACATGTAACTAAAACTACGGCCATTCCTGTAACTTTTTGATGAAGTTTGGGAATAGGATAGAAAACAACATTTTGAATTTGATAACATTCATATATTTGACACTGCAATTTTCATTATTCGTTCTAGAAGGCCATGAACGGTGAAAATTGGCCTAGTTCAACGACTCCTATCACGAAAATACTAGATTGTATCTAAAAATTCAATTGCTCTTTTTTTTCGAAGTGTCAAAGTAAATAACAAAAAATAGCGAACAGCGAAAACGAAATAATTATAATAAATGTTCAAAAATACTACCATTCTCACGAACACAGCATCGCACAAGATTAATGGTTCCCCCCACAACATTATTTAACTGTTGCTGTAATACCTACAATGGCGTGTCTCAAACGGTTCTCCAATTCTTGTAGGGTCCTAACAGGTGTTTGGTAAACCGCATTCTTCAAATGGCCCAGGAAGAAATCTAGTGGACTCAATTTCTGGCGATCTAGTTGGCCATCTCATAGGACCATTTGTGCCTATCCATTTTTCGGGAAAGATTTTGTCGAGATACCGCGAGACCTTCCTTGTGTTGTGAGGAGGTGCACCATCTTGTGGAAAATATATTTCAGTGACAACAGCTAATGGCAATTCATCCAATTCATCGTATATTTGGGTCTTCCAAAATTCCAAATATCATTCCCCTGTCAATTAATTTCTAAAATTATAGGCGCTATTTAATATCTTCCCATCATTCCCATCCAGACATTGCTCATTTTGTAGCGACCAGTACCTGATGTTTTGCCTCTTAAACATCCCATTGTTCGTAAATAAATAAAAATTAAATAAAATCTTCGTAGGATATTTTGGATCACCCTTCATTTTCCTAAGGTACTCTTCACAATACCGCCGAATATTTTCGTTAACATATAGGTGTTGGTGTAGTTATATTTGAATATGCGGTACTTATGTTTTTTCAAAATGCTCCATGCGCTTTGGTGGCTAATTTCAAGCTCCTCGGCCATTTCCCTTGTTGATGTGGTTGAATTAATATCAACAAATGTCAATACGTCTATTTCGGTATCTTCGTCGATAACAAAATCCTCCTCTTCAACAGGTTGCACCTCACGAAATTTTTGTTCAACTTTAGAGAAATAGGTTCTCTTCGGATGATGTCTTTCCGGATAGCGCTCTCTGTATAATTGTACAACATGAACGCTATTTTACCTGCACTCTCCATGAATAAGGAGCATATCGACTTTTTCACTTTAGGTGTATTGATTCATACTCAAAACTGAATTCACTAATTCGCAATGTCGATAACTAACAAAGAATTGAATTCACATCACATAACTGAATATTATAAGTATGAACAAAAATTTTGCATCGCCAACGTAGATATTGTCATTAGCGAACCTTGAAACTCGGCAAAAATTTCCTAAGTATTTTCCATTAGAACTCTGGAACCGTTAACCCGGCGTTGGTGTGGTGGGGTTAAAATCACCCAGAGTGTTATTCAATTGTGCATCACGAAAACACGGAGACTGTCTGCGCCCCCACCTTTTCAGTACCTTCAAATGTTGAACTGAATATTGCTTTCTCAGTGACCTCTTAGCTTTAAGTGAGTTAAAATATTTGTTATTTGAGTGCGAACTTCGACTTTGTGTTTTTCACCCCACAACACTATTTTTTTCTTCAAGTCATACAGGTATGTTTTGTGATGTTGGATTAGTTTTTAGGTAATATTAATTTTGTTATTGGTTATTTAGAGAAATGAGTTACGAAGAACAACAAAGGAAGCTCCGCGCCTTATGGCATGATCTGGAAAATAATGAAGATTCCAGAAATCCTGCAAATGAAGATATAGTTCAAGAAAGTGCACATGATTCTGAATCAGAACATGAAGATAATTAGCAACAAGTTGACGATGACGGAGGCGTTCATTCAGAAGATGAACAAGCTGATAATCAAACAACATCATCTAATTCAACGTCATCAAAAATTTGTTCCATTCGAGCAGCACGAACCAGATCGGAAAGCATAATTAGGGTTAGTTCTCAGTAGTACGGCCTGCTGCAGGGAACCGCAATACAGCTGAAGAATGCTTCGATATTTTTTTTGATGAGGTAATTATTACTAGTATTATAAGATATACCAATCAGAGTCTGGCTACTACTCGGGATCTTTATGATGATCAGCACAAATATGTGGTCAAAGAAGTGGATGCTGCCGAACTTCGTGCTTTTTTGGGCCTCCTTTTCTTATCTGGGGTGTACAAAACGAATCGTTTGAATCTAGAGGACCTATGGAAAACTAATGGTTTGTGTATTGATATATTCAGAAGAGCTACGTCTCTGCAAAGATTTCAATTACTACTCAGATGCTTGCGTTTTGATAACTCTGAAAACAGACAAATTAGGCTACAAATTGATAAATTCACCCACATTAGAGCATTGTTCACTAAGTTTGTTGAAAACTGTCCAAGCGCTTATTCTCTTAGCGAGTACGTCACCATAGATAAACAGCTGCCTGCATTTCGTGGTCGATGTTCTTTTCGAGTATATATGCCGAATAAACCTTCAAAGTACGGATTCAAAATATTCGCTTTAATTGATGCAAAATTATATTACTTGGGGAATATGGAACCATATGCAGTTCAACAACAAGATGGCCTATTCAAAGTATCCTATTCGCTGTTCGATGTTGTTGACAGAGTAGTGGCACCCATCAGTCAAACTAACCGAAATGTGACCCACAACTGGTTTACCAGTTTTCCGCTGATGACCCATCTGTTGAAAAGTCACAAACCTACTTCCGTTGGCACCATAAGAAAAAATAAAGCTGACCTTCCACCTGCGTTTGTAGATATTAGAAATCGAGAAGTCTTTTCTACCAAATATGTTTTCAAAAGGACACTACCATATTATCATATATACCGAAGAAGAAATAAGTAGTACTGGTTGCCTCCACGTTTCACCACGACGATATAATAGCTGAAAGAACTGGAGAAGCAAAAAAACCTGAGATAAAAAATTTTTATAATTTCACCAAATGCGGAGTATATGTGGTCGACCAACTATGCGGAAATTATAAGGTATCACGTAACAGTCGAAGATGACCACTAACCATTTTTTCTATGGTGAACGTCGGGGCTATCAATGCTAGAATAGTATATCAAAGCAACACTAAGAATATACAAAAGAGAAGAGAATTTCTTTTAGATTTGGGCTTGCAGCTTGTGCAAAAGCATCTTCTGTCTTGTAAAGATAATGAGAGGTTGCCTAAGCAATTGAAAAATTCAATCAAATCTTCATTGAATGGCAACGAATTAGAACCGAATGAAAGAGAGCCAAAACGCCAGAAAACTATTGAAAGATGTGGAATATTCCCCAAGGGTAAATATAGGAAGTACCAAAAGAAGTGTGGCAAATGTGAATTTTTTCTGTTTCTGGAGCATAGTCTTATTCTATGTCAAAATTGCTATCAATAGAGCACACTGTAAAATTTTTATCTTTCAATATTTCTAGTTTGCATTTTCTCTTTGATTGATCATATATTTTTGTTCATTTATTTGATATTCAGATTCTACTGAATGAATACGTTTTTTATATTCTGAACCGAAAAATGTATGTTTTCTTCCATTAAAAATGAATCGTGAAATTTTTTTTTATTACATGCTGTAGGTGGGTGAATCAAACTTACTTTTTTTCTTAAAAAGTATGGTATCTGTTAACGCAGTTTATTATCAAATTACCGGAACAAATTGTGAAAATTATTTTTTCACAGGAAAAACCAAATAGGGCGGATTTCAGTCCACAACACCAAACATGTAACATGATAACATGTTCACCACACCAACGCTGGGTTAAGAATAGAGTACCGTGAGTAGTATAAAAAAAGATAAGAATACTGCTTCTTTTTGCGGAAAAACTTTCACACACCCTAAAAATGGGCAATTAAATTTTAGATACAATTTTGTATTTTCGTGATAGGAGATGTTCAGCTACGAAATTGTCACTGTTCATGGCCTTCTAGAACGAAAGATGAAAATTGTAAAATAAAAAGATTGTGTTTTGTTTTTCTTTCGAAAATATGTCAAAAGTTCGTAGGATGAGATGAACAATCAAAATAAGCAAAAAATAAAGGGTGTCCCATTTGACAATCAAAAGTTGGTACCGTTTCCGGCATAACCGAAAATGGAATGTCAAACATATTAACGATGTCAAATTCAAAATATTGTCCTCTATACGATTCCCAAATTTTATCAAAATATTCCAAACAGAAAAAAAATTACAAGGTGGCCTTATTTTCAGTTATGTGTTATAATCAGACATATAATTATTAACAATATTCTTGTGCATAAACAAAAACAAAATTTCTCGAATTAACGTAAAAGAACGAAGAACAAAACAAAAATAATTTCGTCACCGTTTTCGCTTTTCTCCTTTCTTCTCTCTTCTTCCTTTTTTTTCTTCTTTACGAAGAACAGAGAGCTCCATTTGTCAAGATGTACTTTTTTATTTTTTTTTCAAAGAACTTGAGACTACATATTTGAATTTTCAATTCCTGTATATTACAACTCTTATTCTTGTGAAAATCTATAGATTTCCTGTGAAAAAGTTGTGAAAGCTTAGGAACTTGAACTTCTTTGAATATAAGCTCTGACAAATATCTTCCAGGTTTGTTGAAGATTATTTTTAGAATGTTTTCTCTGCATTATAATTATTTTTTTTAGATTTATTTTATATGCTCCGCGTCATCCAATAAAATCATATCCAGATTCATCCATCCTAACTCTTTTCACATGGGTTCAGTCTTGGCTTCTGTACTTCTCGTGCGTAGTGCGTTATCTTTCTGTCAAATTTTTTGTGGCTTCATCGTTACTCTCATTCTTGATTATATTGGTGTCTTCTTCCTTTAGCATTGTGTGTTCATTTATTGAGATTATATTATTCTTTCTTTTCTTCTGGTCAGTTGCTTTTATCTTTTCGAGAAGCTCAATTCTCTCATTTGTCTCTTTTAGTTATTGTCTTTCTTTCTCCAGTATCTCTCTTGTCTTTTTATTCTCGTTCTTCATCTCTTCAAATCCATCAGACTGAAATTACAAAGATTTTCGTATGTGCTCTCTCATATTTTTGGTACTTTTTTCATGGTTTTTCCGCAATCTTTCCATGATATCCCTGGGAGTATATAATTCCTCACTATCATTTGTTCGCTTCACTTCGTTATTTCATCATCCAAACATTCATTGGAAAGTATAACCGATCTTCGGATCAATTGCAAACCTTACATTTCCGTAAACTATTCCTCACACTCTCACATTTTTGAAGAGCTGAACCTATATGACATATCCATTTTCCTCACTTTCCCAAACATATTATCCTGTATTTAGATTCACAAAAGCTTTTGTTACATTTTCCACGTTGTTTAGTTTCTTGTGCACCTCTGGGTTTTCCTTTCGTTTATTCACATCGAGTTGTCTGATCGATCGTTGTTTCATCTCATATCGCTATTGACCACTTGTTTCCGATACGAAATGCTGCAGTTATCTTCACGTTCCACTTCTTCTATTCACTCATATTTTATACAAAGTAATGAAAATGATTTTTTTGGAACTATTGTTTCTTCACATTCGACTCTTTCATTTTTCGGTTGATATAAAAACAGTCGCATAATTTTTATTTTACTTCTAAAGTTTTCACAGTTTCGCGAAAACGATTGAGTAAGAGTTACCCTCATAATATTCAAAGTATATGTGAATAAAATTGAAACGAAATTAAATTTAATGAAGGAAATTCTGTCAAGACTAACCTTACTACCACCATCTCCCCAGTCTGTTCTAATCCACTCCTGGATGTATACCCCCTCCAAATTTTTCTATCTGTCTCTATTAGCAGCTGTTTGCATCCAGTTTTTCCCCGCAATCTTCTGAATGTCATCTCTCCATCTGAGCTGTGGTCTTCTTACGCTCCTTGCGGTAGTTCTTGGTCTCCATGCGAGCAGTTTGTTGGCCCATTTCAAAGAGTCACAGAAGGTAATGGTCGAGTACTGCTTGAGAATCTACAATGTAGCCACAACTAAAGCACACATTTATGTATGGTATGAAGAGTTGGCGTTACGTGCTCTGCAAGAAATGGGTTCTTGCATCATTCACCATGTGAAGACGCCAATTTTGAGCTCATACAACAATTAATGTAGAGGTCAAAGCCTAAATATTGAAATGGCTCCTATTCACTCTCAAATGATAGTTTCAAATTTGTTTTCCCAGAATCCTACTTGCTTGTTATCGGACACACTTACCTGTTCTGAAATTGAGATGTTGAAGTAATGAGCGAAAATAAACGATACTTCCGTCATGGATTTTAGTCAGATGACTGGTTGAAAGTTCTTTCCAGATCAAAGAGAATTAATAAAATTTAGTTGATTCAAATGAAAACCTGAAGATTTTAAAAGTACTAAAAAGATAATCACAACCAGGTGAAAGGGGAACAAGATATAAAAGTAAAAGGGCTAAAAAGTCATTGGCTAATATTAAAAGCGTGAGCGAAGTTTAATATATATTTTGAATATTCTAGTAGCGGGGATATAGTATTTTATTGCATCAATGTTATATAAAGAAGAAAACTTCGAAAACAAAGGGAAGAGCTTTTCATTTGGACGTCCTTTACCCTCCTGGTGGGGCCATAAAAAAATTAAATCATACAGATCTCTTATACTTCGATACTTCCCTCCAGTTTATCATGAATTTTCCACCAATTCAAATCAAATGAACACGTAGAAAATAATGAAATGAAAATTGACTTTAATTTCCAACTTAGTTTCAAACACCTACCAAATAAGCTAATAACGATAATATACGTTAAAAAATTTGCTTGCACTTGGCAGATTTTTCATTATCTACATAACATCAATTCACTCATTCTATAAACCGTAAAACCTGCAATATATCAGCATTCCTCATTTATTACGCGCTAGGAAAAATGAAATAAATTTGACAAAACATTAATTACCGGAATTGTTGGATAATTGATTAGAATCAACTGTAACCTTGTTTGAACGATTGAGAACGCCTTTCTCAATGTTCAACTAAAAATTCTCAACATAAACATGTCAATGAGTGTCGTAAGTTTCGCCTTTGAAACTATCACTTTTAACCATATACGCTGTGCATGCACCTATTTGCGATCTAAATTTAAATTTCTAATAATGAAACGAATGTGCACCCTGCATTGTATTTATAAGTAAATACTCTTAGGAGTAAGAGTAGATTATATATATATATATATATATATATATATATATATATATATATATATATATATATATATATATATATATATATATATATATATATATTTCAAAACAATCGTTAAAATCAGAAGTAATTCCCATCAAAAGAGGTATTTTCAAGGTGATTCTTTAAGTGCTCTTTTTTTGTCTTTGCCTTAATCCATTATCTCATGAATTAAATGCTACTAGTTTCGGCTTTAAAATAAAGAGTCTATCAACTGAATTCAAATTAAGTCACTTAATTTATTTAGATGATATTAAATTATATGCCGGAACCAGATCTCATTTAAAAAGTCTACTTGAGATTACTTTCAACTATTCCAATGATATTCATATGAAATTTGGGCTTCCAAAATGTAAAAATTTTTCTATTGAAAAGGAAAGATCACCTCTGATTATATAAAGATTTCCAATATCGAAATCGAGCCAATGCATCAAGGAGATACATATAAATATCTCAGATTTTATCAAGAGAAGACAATTAACCATAGCAGCACTAAAGAAAATATTAGAAGTTCATATTACAAAAGACTTAGAATTATCATCAAGAGTCATTCAACTAGTAAAAACCTTTTCAGAACTATCAACTCCTATGCAGTTCCTATTCTTACATCTTCTTTTGGAATTATTAAATGGTCTAAAACTGATCTAAATGAATTACAATGTCAAACGAGGAAAATGCTTTGTAAATATCATAAGCATCACCCAAAGTCAGCTGTTCAGAAAGTTACACTACCTAGACATCTTGGAGGTTGTGGATTAACTGATTTGAATAATCTTCATAGTAAACAGATTTTTCATCTACGTTCCCATTTTCATGATAAACAGAGAACGTCTAAATTACATGATATTGTTGTTGCTTCAGATTATAATCTTACACCTCTGAACTTGACAATGCAAAAGGTGGATTTTGATATATTTGATGATAATTCTGAAAGAGAAAGTTGGATGCAGAAGGAATTACACGGAAAGCACCCTAAAGAATTGAAAAATGATTATAGTGATGAAATCGCATAGATTAAATGGTTAGTTTCTGGAGAACTGTTTGCTGAAACAGAAGGCTTGGCAATTGCGATCCAGGATCAGGTTGTTTTCACGAGGAATTATAGAAAACACATCATCAAACAAAATATAGATGATTCTTGCCGTAGATGTTTCTGTTCTTCAGAAACAATTTTTCATATATTATCATCTTGCTCAGTCCTTGCTTCAACAGACTATTTAGAAAGACATAATGCCGTCGCTAATATTATTCATTTTAATCTAGGAATTAAACATGACCTAATTCCCAAAAGAAAAATTTTACAAATATGAACCTGAGATTATTTGTGAAAATGACAAATATAAACTTTATTTCGATAAAACAATTTTTTGCAACAGAGCTGTAAAACACAATAGACCAGATATCATTCTTACTGATAAAAGGAATTCAATAACATATATAATTGATATTGCTATACCCGAGACACATAATATACAAAATAAATACAATGAAAAAATTTCTAAATATATGATGCTTGGCGACGAGATTAAAAAGCTTGACTGGTTCCCGAATGCCTCAGAGATGCCAATTCTCAAAAACCTCTGTGAAAAGATTAATAAGACACGATTTGGGTCTTAAGTATTTTCGAAAGCACTATAATATTCAATTGACTCACACTGTCAAAG
Source organism: Cryptolaemus montrouzieri (assembly GCA_013387265.2). Classification (NCBI taxonomy): domain Eukaryota; kingdom Metazoa; phylum Arthropoda; class Insecta; order Coleoptera; family Coccinellidae; genus Cryptolaemus; species Cryptolaemus montrouzieri. The sequence continues at coordinate 151,558,178 of JABFTP020000185.1, forward strand.
AACGGTGATTCGAGCGATGCAGAAACTTATTAAATCGATTTAGAACACGTAGACAAATTGAAAATATCTGGTTCACAGACGAAAAAATTTTCAGTGTTGACCCACCAAAAAACAGAATTTGTGTTCCGTACGAATTAAAGCAAGACAAATGTGCCTTTAATTCGTTTGCAGAGGGAAAGATAACAATTTTCCAGGCATGTAATGGTCTCTGCCGGTATTTCAAGAAACTTTAAATCAAATATCATTTTTATAGAACAAGGCATAAGATTAGATTTGGAAAATTATTGTCACATAATTGTCGATCATATGTTTCCAACTCTTGAGGCGTCAACTCCTCAGTTCACCTTCCACCAGCTGAAAAGGAACGGTTGAGAAATTGAGAAGCTTTTTGGATGATTTTTATTGGTTCAAATCTTCTTTGGAATTATACAATTTTTTCCATATTCTTTTGTGTGTTAAAGAAATGAACAACCAGTACTATATCACAAAAAACGCTACTTACTGCCTACGGCCGTTAGTGTACAGGGTGCCCCAAATTAGATGTATCTAAATGAAATCTATTTCAATTGATTTTAGGATGGAGCCAGATGTCATACCAGTCACTATACTATGGAGTATCTAAGACAACGCGTAGAAGATATCATTGAACCAGAACATTGGCCCCCAAATAGTCTCGATCTTAATCCGTGCGACTATTTTCTGTGGGGTCATTTGGAAAAAATGGTGTATAAAAATGGTATTATTTTCAATAATTCTGAGAAGCTGAGGCAAAAAATTCAAGAATGTTTAAACAATCTTGATCAAGAAGCAATTTCGAGATCCATAAACGGCTGGAGAAGACGGGGGCAGATGATTATGGATGACAATGGAGGACATATTCCTAGAAATAATTAGAATCAGATTCTTTACATGCAAAAAACTGGATGACAGAATACCTGTTAACCTTAAATTTTCAAAACACAAATTATATTCTTTTTTGTATAGATCGGCGAACTCTGCCGGCTGGCGACGAAATGTCTACACTTGAGGTCCCTTGTACATATGAATGCGAGTACCTTGGGGTCATTATTGATACGTCTTTGAGTTGGGATGCACATATAAGTAGGTTGATTGTACAACTCAGGGGACTAGTATCTAGATTCAAGTATCTTCCCAAAATAATCGAATCGACCCTTGTTAAGTCGCAACTCCATAACGGAATTATTGTCTGGGGTGGTGCTTATGATAATGTCTTGAATAAGTTAAA